>ML675601.1:77347834-77947834 GCA_007922155.1 Mesoclemmys tuberculata
CTAGATGATCATATTGGTCCCTTCTGACCTATGAGTCTATGAGCCTTTCTAATTTTGTCCCTGCATACTTGAATATGAATCTTTAAAATGACACAAATTGACACAATGTACCTAAATTTAAAAGGACCAAAAATCTAACTCTGCTGGTTCATTAATCTGAATACCTTTTTCATTCTGTTCTGGCTGCTTCAAATGCAGAGGAGGTAGATCTAAAATACTTAAATATGGGAGTCTGGAGTCTTTTACTTATGGTCACCAATTTGAATTCAGTCCAGGAGAGAAGTAACAAGAAACAATTACCACTCAATAATTATTTAGCAGCCTGTCTTTAATTAGTTTATGATTTATTTAATGTATAGTTTAATGGCCTGTAAATACCCTTTCAGTGACCACACTGACAAAAGTGGGGGGTAAGGAATGGAAGCACTCAGCAAAGGATAAGTGATTATCACTGCCTTCCTCCATTTGCTTTGATAATGGGGAGAAGAAAGGCAACTCTACTTGGGTCACGACCCAGAAAGGGAGAGCAGATGGAACCTTTTCCCCTAATGAAAGGGGCTGTCTTTAGGAGATCTTGGAGAAAGAAACTCAATTTCTTGAGAACAGAATAGCATCTCAAACTCATGAGGTGGATAGGCGAAAGGGGAGACAAAAAACTGGCAGATCCAAGGGGGGAAGTAGTGGGCAAATGAATGAGTGCTGCTTACACTGCATTCCATCCCTTGCTGTTTCCATCATCCCCTGTTCGCCTTTCCCAACTTCCTAGGAGCGTCTCTCTCTCTGTGTACCAGAAGGATAAGGCTTCACACAGGTTTGGTGCTAGGTGATAGAGCTGAGGAATCAGCTGTTCTTCAGGGCATTATCCTTAGCTAACACCTCATATACCATGCTGAGATCTCACAACATTCTCTACCTTAGATCCTCCTCAATAACTGGACAGAAGCCAATTCAGATGCTGGCAGGCCAGTCCCTGACAGAGTCATTCTGCTGCTGGATTGTGGGGGCAAGAGAAACAGCATGGGGAGGCAGCCCCTCTGCACATCTGGGAGCTCCCTTCCCTGTGGATCTTTAGGATCTGTGGGGTTGGGAGACCAGGCCCCAAAAATATTCTACCACAAGATGCAGTTGCCAGGAAACTCCTTGGAGTTTTCTGACTCTTCTCCCACTTCATGTGGGTTTATCTATGGGAGAGATGAGCCAGGCCCAGATCTAATTATTTTCTCTTTTTCTCTTTTGTTTGTGTTTTGCTTCTCACTTTCCACATATAGCCCCTAAAAATAAATGATGGATTATACCAGCTTTCCATGATTACCAGGTATTTTCTTACATTTATGTGGCTCCAAAAGATGACTTGTCATCTTGGGTTCCAGCAGTAATGAGCATTAGAAAAGGGGGTAGGGTGGGTGGATGCGAGGTGCAGGTTGGTAGGGCTCATAGCTTTGTAGCCCAGGTGGTATCTCCTGAGATGTAGTGCCAACTGATCATGTAAAATTATGCATGAAAAATGAAAATGTACCATTTGTGGTGCTTTTCATACAGCAGGTGTTCAAAAGCAATGAAATTGTTGTGCCAGATATTGTGTGGTTAGGGTTTTTTAATTGATTTAATTACTTATTTCCACTGCTAAATACTGCTGCAGAAATTATGGGAGTTTGGGTAAAGTATTTGTCCATTGTGCCTTAGAGTACATAAGATCCTGTTTATAAGACAGTGGGTAAATAACCCTGTGGTTAAATCTTTGCTTGATTTCCCTACTTCCCACCTACCTATCTTTCATAAATCTTTCCCTCTCTACCAGTTCCCAGCCCAGGGTCCTTGTAGATAAATCTCTAAACAGGGCATGTGGGGTCTCCCTCCTGGTGGAAAGTTAAGACCCACTTCCCTAGGCTACTTCCTACAGGTCTCTACAGTTTTGGGTGTGGCCCCACTAGGCCAGTTGCCCTGAGTTCAGGGGCTTATTTGCAGCGTCCCTTTGGCTGGGGAGCCCTTACTTGCTAGCTGGGAGATAGCTGATCCATCCCTTCAGGCAAGCAGACAGAGAGCTCCTGCCTCCTCACCAGTTAGCCCCCAACTGAGCCAGGCTCCCTTCTTTTCTCCCCACTCCAGACCTGGCATTGGCTGGAGCAAGATGGGGCTAGCTGAACCCAAAAGTTTCTTTAATCCCTGCTGTTCTAGATGGCAGTTTCTCTACTTCCTTACAAATGATCATGTATTTTAATTTAAAAAGTGTTCACCCTTATGGTTTAAAATTCCTAAAATGTATCCTCAAGCTTATGGCCTTACATAAGTAATTAACATAAAATTAGTAATTTAACATTTTTGTTCTTCAGAATGAACATCTGATACATTAGACTCCTTCAGCCACCGGCTTTAACAGCAAGCAATTTCTGCAGTTGATTCAGTTGTACTGTACAACAGATAAAAATAATTTAATTGGAAAACTCAATACATACAGTTCACCACCAGATGGCAGTACTTAGAATGCATCTTGAAATAGCAGAATAGAGATTTGTGTGTTTGTGCACGCTCACACACTGGAAATCTGAGTCAGAACAAGCTACTTTTAATTTGTAAATAATTTTTTTAAAGTTTCCCCCTAATTTTCTGAAAGAAACTAATTATTCTGAAATTTCTTGAGCTATATATCTAATCTGACCTGCTGACTGCTTCCTGTCCTGGTCAGACCACTTCCTTTCCCAGGCAAAAATTAGAATTCTCCCAGTTGCGAGAGAAGAAAAAACAACCACCACAGATTCTTTCTCTTATTTCCTCCTCATCTTCTCCACCCCTCAAAACCCTATCCCTAAACTCTTAGATCCCACCAGATTCCAAGACTACTCCAGCCAGAGGCCAGAAATAGAAGAATTAGGTCTGGTCTACACAACATGGTTAAGTAAACATAAGCTGCCTTGTATAGACCTATCTGTGGAAGTGTCTTCACTTAAATTTGGCTCCTACCAACGTAAGTGCCTCCCTACGCCAATTTAGTAACACCACCTCTCTAAGTGACACAGAGTCATGGTCGATGTAATAAGGTTGACACAGTGTCAGTGCAGACACTAAGTTGCTTACATTGACTGTTATGGGCCTCCAGGAGCCATCCCACAGTGCCACAGGCTGACAATACAATTGACAGAAGTGCTCCTGGTGAGGATGTGCATTGCTGACATGAGCCAAAGGTGCATGTGCACGAGTGATTTAATAATTGTGCTGGCTATATACTGACATATGTTATGTCGACATAATTCTGTAATATAGACATGGCCTTAGTGGGTACTAAGCAGGCAGCCGTTTTCTGATTGGAAGGTCGATGGGGCATTGGACAACCCAAATGACATGACCCAACAGTCAAAAGGCCTTAGCTGGTATGGAAGGTTGTTTTCCATTCATCTCCTTCCTGGATCCTCACTACGTTACATGCTAGACAGGTGGACCTTGGGCTCACGGGAAGTGGGGATTGGAGCTGAAGGTGGTACAGCTTGAGCTTTCAGGACCACGTTCTGTACCTGCAAGGCAGCAGCCTGGGTCTGCAATGTCTGTAGGGTTCCAACTATCTCCGTCAGGGAGCTATTAGCCTTTGTAGGATCCATGCTTGCCATATCAGTTCCATTTCCCTTGCTGTTTATGGTTTTGGAACTAATGAAACTATCAGAGACTGGAACATGGATAGTCAGGCCTAGTGGTTGGAACAGGAGTCAGGCCTACTGATCACAACAGGAATTGGTAGCCAGGATAGGAGTCCATAGTAAGACCCAGAGTCAGAAGCTGGATGCCAGAGCCAAGGATCAGAGCCAGAGTTAGAAGGCAGGAGCAGGACTGGAACATGGCAAGCAAGTGTAGGAGTTATCACAGCTATGGGCGAATGCTTTGAGCAGCTGCTGAACTTCTGCTGCTTCTTGGCTTACTCATCTACCAGTCAGCTGGTATAGCCAATCAGGCAGGCTACTACAGGGCAAGCTACACTTGTTAAGGATAGCTTTGACACAAGCCCTAATTCCTGACACTATGGCACTTGTGATGAAGCACACAAAGAAGTCTAAATTTTTTTTTTTGCTATCCAGGCAGCTGAGTCAAGCCTCATAGAAGATTTTCTGGACCATAAAACATTTCCTAAACTCCAACTGTCTTTGCTTAATTCCAGAACCCCTTCTTGCTTCTCTGATTTATCACTTTATTTCAACATATGCCTCCAGGATGGTCTAATGGTCTGCTAAGAACAAGATGAAAGTAGGATTACAAACCTGATTTCCTTTGGATTACTTCTGTGTTCTAGATGGGACCAGTATGTTAGACTGCGGTCCAGTTTGATTCCTAAATATGTGACAACTGGCCAGAAAGGGAGTGGACAATCCTCAATACAAACTGTAAGGGCTTGATTGTTCAGGCAATTGTTCAGATAGAGGGTTGTGGCCACCATCTCAGACTCACTTCATGTAAGTCTCTGCTGCCGAAGTTGAGTAGTCAGAGCATTTTTGTCCTGACTGAGTGACCCTTTGATCAGCTCCCACACTTCCTTCATCCAGAAGCTAGCAGGAACCTCCTGGGAATCAGAGGCAAATATTTTATGAACCTCAGCCTTGGCACTGGTATTTGTTCCAGCAGAATATAGTGGAGCAGTTTGGGGCAGAAGTTGACGTATGTATCTTGTTGATTGAGAGCTGAACACAGCCACCCATATCATTAGTGCTTGCCTTAGCCACAAATTATGATGTAATTTGTATTTGTTGGCTCAAATAGCCTCCTTCAAAACTTTGGTAAGTTGCCATTATCCTTAAAATACACGGAGGGCTATGATGATGAAAACAGCCTGCTGTATACAAGGCTGACAATAGTTCCAGTAGAGGTAAATAAGCTGCACACACATCCTGTCAGAAGATCTGCTTGCCTTCGGAAGAAAACACAAACACCTGCAGTTCCTGCTGACTTTTCAGAACTGACTTTGCAACATCCTTTTGCAGCAACCATTCATGCACCTATGTCTAGTGCTGCCAGCCCACTGCCAATCTTGGATGAACAACAGCATATCATGGCTGAAAGTCATGTCCTTGCATAGTGGCAACAACTATGGAATAGAGAGATAGACATGCTGATGAATTTCAGAAGCCCTAACTTAAAAATCCATGTTTGCAACGTGGGATACTGAGTCTGGGCTAGGCTTAATAGGCTGACTGGAACAGCCAGAGTAGCTGCTACAATATAGAGATTTGGCTTAGACCTATCTTCATAGTGTGACTGTGGGGTAGCAATGCCAACAGTCAAATGTGATGGAAGAGTGCACAATTACAAGAGTAGAGGGTGGACTGCTACACCTTACTACCCTTGATGATACTGCGGTTAGATGGTTGAACAATCTAGATATTGAATTGTCACATGTATATGTCTTTTCAGGACCAGAGCCGCCGCCTTTTCTTAGAAGTCATTCTCTCAAGCCTTTAAATGTCTGAATTAATTTTGTGAAATACCATCAACTGTTTCATTAAAATCAAGACATGACAACTATGGCATTCCTTTCACCCACAAATTATGGAAAGCTTGCTCAAAAAAGCATCTATTTATGAGGGATTTCTTTTTAAACCCAAGAACTTTATTCTATCTTGTTCCCTTACAGGATTTCCCCCAGATATTTGTTCAATTATTGAAGATTGTTGCACAAGGCTTGTTTTATAACATATGCTATAATATGTGGTAACTCACTGTAGTTTTCTATATTTTTAAAATAAGAATGGTCTACTACAGCTTATAAAAACTGAATTTTTTTTAGAGCGGTTGTAATAACATTTGGTGCATGCAGACAAAGTACTATGATTTCATTCTTCTTCACTTCAAATGGATTAGAAAATATTGTCCAAACTGAGCACCATGCCGAAACTGCCATTACCTTTTCCCATAAAATTTGATTAAGGACCTAAACAAGCATTTAGTAATTAAGTGAAGTGCTTTGGAAATTTATATGCTGTCCACAATTTGTCATGTTCTGAGAAATACTGAAGGCAATGTGATGAAAAACAATTTAAAAAAAAAAAAGCACTTGAGAAATATCTGGGAGTAGTAGTTGATTGTGGGGGATGGTTTAATTTTTAATAGATATCTTAGATTTGTAAAATTAATTTTGATCAATTGATTTTCTCAATTTTAGTACTTTAAGTTAATGAATAATTGACTTAATTAATGTAGCAACTAATTTAATTATATATCCTATTATAATGCCCATGTTGCTTCATATTCAGCATGGAGCTGGTTCTTTTTTGTGTAGTCCATTAATGGATATGCTGTTCTATATTTAGTTACTTGTTTTTTAATGCAGCTGAATTTGCTGAAATAATGGTATAGAGAGGATGGGAATACTGAACAAATGCTGAATGAAGTAAATTTCCCTGTGGCATAGAAGCAGAGAGTAATGCAGGCTTTTATTCTGATAACGTTCAATACATGGATGGCATAATGACACTTAAATTTGTTTTTAGCTCTGCTATACAGTAACATAAAAAAGGTTGGTCTTTTATGCTTAGGTAGCTGTTAGGCACTGTGGCCAGTCATCTAGCATGAACAGCATTTTTTTCCTGCAAATCTCTCTCCCTTCTCTGCTCTCCAGCTTCCTTTTGACGCTGAGTGCATTCAAGGTGGCATTACAGTCTCACTTTAATTGAAAATAATAGAACTAGATTAGTAGCATTATGTTTTTGGGAGGGGAATCTACATCTTCTGCCTGAAAAAAATATTCCTCTCAAAACCACAAAACTCAGTGCAGCAGAATCTAGTAGTAGTATAGAGTGTCAGATTTTAATAGGACAGTTATTCTTGGTAACTCAAATATTTAAGGTTATTAAAAATTGCACTCTGTAGCTCTGACCTTGCAAACACGTCCATGTGAATAGCTTTACTTTTGTGAACAGTGCCACCGAAAATAATGGGACCACTCATGTGAGTAAAGTTATGCATGTGGGTATATATTTGCAGGCTCAGGACAATATCATATTCATACTTCACTGTAGTTTTAAAATAATTATTTAGTTACAAAGTAAATAGGTATTTCTACCACATGCCATTTTCAGCAATTCTCCACAGATAGGCTGTACTTTCCTCCTGGTGGAGACTGCCAGTAATTCATCTTATTGACAGTGCACCAAGGTAATAAGCCACACCAATTCTGCTTAAGTGTCAGATGCCCTGTAACTGATCGGAGGACAAGCATGATGGTTCCAGCTCTCGGGTCTTTGTTATTCATACTTTTTAGTTTTCATTGTCTTTTGGAGGAGTAAGAAGCAGTTTATTCCTTTATTTAATATACTCTTTAGTTCATTGTTTTCTATCTCACCATGGTCCATCCTTGATATCTTTCTGATTTCTTATTAATACAGCTATCCACCCTTTCATCCAGTTTAAGTGGTTTATAATTATTTTTACTATTTATAGAACTGATTGAAATTTTCAAAATTTTGATATTTTAACTTCCCAACATTTTTTTTCCTTTGAAATGTTTGCATAAATGTTCCCTTTTTTGACAAGATCTAGTTATTTATTTAATAGATTATTTTTGCTTATAATAGTAAACTTTTTTCTGTGACTCAAAAGTAAAGCTGTTACAACAAATTTGCACTCTTTTTATCCTACCCTGTTCTGCATAATGTGTTGGTCAGAATTTGCTCAGTCCCAAGTTTGAGTGGCTTTCACTGCCACCACATGAAGTCAGATATGCTGTCACAATGGATTTCTGTGCAGCATATTCAGGAACAGCTGTATGAGTATCATATGTCTTCACTGCTACACCAGCAGGGATCGATGCAATGACATTGATTGAGTGGGTCTGTGTAGACCCACTAAATTGATCAGACAGTGCTCTTCGGTCGACTCCATTAATTCACTTTCTGAAAGGAATAAGGTTACATCAAAGAAAGAGCATCTCCATCGATGCAGCACCATGAAGTGTGTTTTGTAGCTTGTGCATCTCCCTTCAACTGCTGCCATCAGTGTAGATCAAGTAATGGATCATGTTTAAATTGCTCCAGCCAGACCTAAAAGGAAACCAGCAGTGATTCCTGATAGGGGTCTCTATAGTAGTTTACTGACATTTGATAATGCCACGTAGATGGTGAGCTCGTGATAATGTCTCCTAAGTGATGCTACTCATCTGCCTGTTGGAAAAATAAAAATTCTCACTAGTCTATGAGTATGAGCAAGCAGATGATGAGGTGGTGCCAGCACTGGTGGGTAGCATGCACTGGATGTCTGTGATGTGGTGAGCTGTCACTGTGGAAAAAGGAAATGGTCTTAGGGAAGAATGAATCCGTGCTTAATAACAAGTTAGTCTTTTTTGAGCCATTTGTATTGTGTGAGGATCTTGCAGGTGGTGCTCTGGGGGGAGGATGGATCAGAGCCCTCCTTTTCTCCAGTACTGGAGGAGTAGGGTTATTCCGTTTTGGGATGGGGAGAAAAAGAATAATATGGAAGGCTGGTGAACACAAACTGAGTATACTGTGTACCATATGAAACACAAGCCTCTGTCCTTTGACAGAATGCATGCTGCGTTTTTGTGTTCTATGGACTCTTGCTATGCAACATTAGTTATTGAGCAGTTGACCATGATGCACAATACACAGCATGTTTACCAACCAATAGTGCTATTTAACGTACTAGGTCTATTGGTCTGTCTCTCTCACATGGCATTTTATTTTTATGTTGATGAACAATATTTGCATCCAGTTGCTCCTTTATACACTAAATCATTTTCATATAGGTGGGTGGAAATTGTGCAGAGAAGCAGTTGAGGATAATTTGTTTTATATATAAAAATTGACACAGACGTTAGTTCCAGTCATCACCCTCTCCACTTTGGCTGTGTGGTGTATCTTCCCCCCATTCTTTGTTTAGTTTCTTTTTATATTGTAGCTTTTTAGGGCAGCAACAGTGTCTTTCTGTATGTCTGCACTATGCCTAACATATTTGGAGGGCTCCTCTAGTATTATTAACTTGCCATAATCATATGCTGATTTACAAGCATGCAATGCAGGGGGATCAAGTGTTGTATAAATACAAAGGGTCTCAAAATCATTTTTAAAATCCAGGGAGTTATCAAGCCTCTCTCATAGAAGATTTTGATGGAGGCCAATTCCAGATCCAGTTTTTCTAGCAACTTTGCAGTAGCACATACTGCCAAAGTTCTGGTGCACAGTCTACAGTCAGATGGACGTCATTCAGTGACCCATTGTACTGTAGCTTGCCAAGAAAAAACATATTCATAATTTCTTTAAATAGGAGAGCATTAATGGACCTATACCCTTCATTTTGTTTCAGCCTTTGCTTGTCTCATGTCCTTAAGTCTAAAAAGCCCCTCATAAATCAAAGGACTTTTCAATTATTTTTCAAATATATATTATAGAGGCTTTTAAACAATTAATTGCTTGTTTGTTCTTTCAGGGCATTCTACCTGGACAAGTCAAACCTGCCTCCAAATTCAACATCTAAAGCTGCTTATATAGATAAGGTAAACAATAATATTCAGTGTCTAAATAAGCTTTGTATGTTACAGATTATCCTAATCCATTTCTTTTGATTTAAGCAGAATTATTTTGAGCTATTTTTTCAGGGCTGGGTTATGTCTCTTGCCCCAGCTCTGCATTAGGGACAATCTGGCACAGCATTGCCCTTGCCCACCTAGGAGGCATTGTACTTCAGGGGATACGGTACATACTCACATGTGAAGCCAGCCTATTTCCTTTGAGCCATGGCCTGGTCTCCTCCTTATCCCTTTGGGTGTGTTAAGAGGTGCTTGCAGGCAGCAGTCCCTGTGCTCAGAAGAATGAACTGGGTGCAATATCGCATAAAAAATAGTCCCTTTAGTATTTTCCTCACAAGTTTGGCCTTAGAATTTTCCTGCTATTGTTCCACTAAAATGGATTCTTCTTTCTATTCTAAGAAAAAATAATCCTCCGTTTATGCCTAAAGCACTACTTAGCATGCTATCCAGCTTTCGGAGATCTGACATCCATTTTTACAGCCTATAGTTTTATATTAAAAAAAGGTCTAAGGCCTTGTCTAAACTAGAAAATAGTACCAATGTAACCAATGCAAGGTAACTTGAAATAACTAAACATTAAACCATGTTAAGTGAGTCTATATATGCAGTTTGCACTGGTTTAACTAGATTGACTTTTAAATCACTTTAGTTAAACTGGTGCACTTTTCAGATATCGGCAAATAGAAATGTAAGTAAGACTACCATTTCCTTGGTGAATTACAATTAAATGTAATTTAAAAGGGAATTAAAAAGAGAATGTTTTCTAGATTGTAAAATATTTCTTCTTTGGTTAGTAGGTTTCTCTCTACAGGAATCCCTAGGTATCTCATGGATCAATAGAATAAGGGCTTTGTAGGATAAGAGCTGCAAAACTGTGATTTGAGCTTCATTTCACTTTTTTTTTTTACCAAACACTATGGGAAAGATGCTGCCTTTTGTTACCAGATCATGAAAACAGTCATATTAAAATATGTAATTTCAATATTATATGTATAATTTCAATTACAATTTATATGTATATTATATATATATAATTTCAATCTGTATACTCTTCTTTTAGTGTGCAGTGTTATTGTAGATGTGCTGGTCTCAGGATATTAGAGAGACAAGGTAGGTGAGGTAATATCTTTTATCGGACCATTCTCTGTAGGTGAGAGAGAAAAGCTTTTGAGCTTACAGAGAGCTGAAGAAGAGCTTCGTGTAGCTTGAAAACTTGTTTCTGTCACTGGCAGAAGTTGGTCCAATAAAAGATATCATTTCACCTACCTTCTCTCTCTAACATTCTTTCAGTAGCTAGTCATGATTAGTGAATGTCTATTTGCATAAACTAGGACAGCGTCGTACCTGTATGCTGATCTTCTCAGAGTGTCCGTGCACCAGTCTCAGCATCCCTCCCTTTGCACCTCTCTGTGTACTTGTCTTTCACTAAATTATTCCTTCTTTGAAAGTATTCCTGGAAGAAGGTGGCCTGCCCATGCATAGTCAGGTGGAGTGGGTTAACCTAGTAGACAGACAGGCCTGGGGATAATACATTCAATGAAAGTACCAATATACTGTTGTTAAAATATTTTCCTAAATATTGTCACAACACACTCTGTGCTTTGTGCATCCTCTATTGAATCTGAGTTTGAAAGCAGTTGGGCTCAGGGATTGACCCACAGTGCTCATGTCATCTAGGCTGGAGTCATTAAACTGATAAACCATTTAGTTGTCACTCTCCCAGGAAAGATCTTCATATGCCTCTTGATGGCAAAAGGCACATAATTGTCTCTGTTCTCCTTTGCTTGCAGCTGATGCGGCCTCTTAATTCTTTGGATGAACTTTACCGACTGGTAGCGTCTTTTATCCGATCCAAGCGCACAGCAGCCTGTGCTTACACTGCTTGCAGTGCCTCTGGAGTTGGATTGCTGTCAGTTTCTTCAGAACTCTGTAGCAAACTTGGAGCTTGCCACATCATAATGTGCAATAGTGGAGTTCATCGGTATGTCAATTTATCCACCTATCTTTGTTTTAGTCAGTCATTGCAATCCAGTTTGGAGAATAATTTTTATTTCATGTTTTTCTCAGTGTACTAGTGTGTATCTAATGGACTCTTAAATGATTATTTGTAGTGAGATTGTGGAAGATAAAAGTAGTTGCAGTGATTGACAAAGTGAGCAATATAATTTTAGTTTGTACAGTTGCAATAGATTATTTGTCGTACAAATTAGTACAAGGCAGAATTAAAATTTCTAAAGTATGACAAGGAGGCTTTCCTATTTGCTTAAAATATTGTGTATTTTCTTCTGAACTTCATTATAAGCAAGACATTTTAACATCTAGTGTTCACTTTAACACAGTGTTCACACTGGAGGGAATCTTAGTAGCAGTGGATATCAGAAACAGAAACTATGTATGCAGTGCTGCAGGTCTGGTCCAGAATAACCAGAAGCGTTATTCCCTGGCGTAATATTTGGCATGACCAATTTGATTACAGAAAATGAACTCAGACACTCAACATTTTGAATTTTCAATTGATTTGATATATACTGTACTATACTAAACTCTGAGTGACCTTAACATACTTCTAAATAACCAATTTTATAAAGGTCACTGGGTTGTTAGTCAAATTCGCCCAAGAGAACATTATATGTAAGTATCAGTGGAGTAGGTGTAGAACTTTGTTTGTATTACAGCAAACCTGATGAAATAACAGTTGAGAAAAATAATAATTAGATATAGATACTGTAATGGTCCTTTATACAACTCACAAGCTGATGCTAACATGCTCCTTTTTATGTAATGATACAAAACTATATATTTCAATTATCAGTCTGTTTAAAAATGGTGTCTCCAGTCTCATGATTCACTATTTCAAATTCTTTACCCTATTAATTTCTGATCTTTGGCAGATTTTCATTTTAGCAGGATCAATTACAAGTTTGTTGGGTTATTAAAATTAAGAACAAAGTTATTTTTGTTATGTCTCTCTTTCTAAAAAGAACTTTGCAAAAACAGTATATTGCCAGTCCAGTGCAGAATATCACGCATGACAAGCTGCAAAAGGTCGGCGAGATATCAGAGAAACGATCAATAAGTGCATGTTAGGAAACAGACTGTTTGCTATCTTTATCGGCTCAGATCTAACTGAGCATTTGTGTGACACTGTTATTGGCAGACGAGTATATGGTGGGTGAGGTAATATCTTTTATTGAACCAGCTGCTTTTGGAGAAAGCTCTGCAGGTTTACCTCACCCACCTTTTCTCTCTAGTACTCTGTTTTAGGCCATTGTATGATATTGTAGCAGGGTGCTACTGGCCAGTCTGGGCTAGCCCCTGCTGCTGAGCGCTAATGAAGGGTAAATGGGAGCCATCTGAGTAAGCAGGCAGTGAAGGAGGGAATTAGGAAGAGCTGTAGAACCTAGGAGGTCTATAAAAGCTCCCAGGAAGAGGAAGCTGGGAGGAAGGGAGAGGCAAGTAGCCAGAGCAGGAGGAACTGGAGCAAGGGAAGGCTGAGACCCCTGCTGACTAAGGGCTGACTCTGTAGACCCTTGAGACTGCTTAGAACTGTGTATATAAAAGGGTGGGTAGTCCATTGTACATAAAGCGCACTGGTGGAGCACGATGTGGTGATCCGGATGTGGTCTGTGGGGGCTGAGGGCCTGAACAGCAAGGGGCCAGGTGCGAATGTCTACATATATGATAATATTTTAATGCCATCCTCTGTTCCAGAACACACGGGCTGTGTTTATCCTTCCTTTGGCATATGGGAACACTATATAAGCTGGATCATCATGACATTTTCACTTTACTCTCTCTATTTATCCAGATTTTACATTTTTACAAGTAAGAAGTTTTTAATGATTTAGAGAATCCCATTTTCCATTTTATAATCTCCTGGTCAACCAATGGAAATATGGACAGCATTTATTTTCTTCCTTTCCCTCCACTGCTCAGATGTGGAGCAGCATCTTCTGCCTCTCTTTTTTCCTTGATTTTTCCTTTAAAACGTTACTGTGAAAGAGAATGTCATCAACAGAACGAACAGGGATTTCAGACAGTTCAGCCTTGTCCAATACATACTATACAAGAACATGGATTGGCCCCCAGGAATGGAAAAGTGGTGAATTACTCAGGCTGGCCTATGACAGGAATATTAGATACCCGTTTCCCCAGAATTATCAGTTTGTGTGCATATGCTTTATCTATAGTCAATCATCCAAAGTCTTTCATAGGTGGAAGAAATAGAATATTCTAGGTGGGCATAATTCTCTTTCTGGTGCTTACTGGAGATGGGCATAGTACCATGAATATTTATTTGAATGGTTGATTAATTCACTTTAAATGGGTTTGTGATTTTCCTGAGAATATTCTAAACAAAGAAAATGTTTACAGCAGAAATATTTTGAAAATGGTGACCTTTAAGTGCATACTCACCGAAAGTGAATTTTGAATTAGCAAAAGTGAATATTTTGTCAAAAATTTGTTTGTTGTTTGTGGTGGGTTTTTTGAGTTACGGTCAATCGGGACAGAAACATACCATGTGATCCACATGTCCAGCTAGTGCACAGCTTACAGATCAAGAATTATTCAGAATTATTGGGAACAGAACTTTAAATAATGGGGATATGTTTGATAAAATCATAAGCTTGACATCCTTGAACAGAAAGACAATTATTTGAATAAATTATTCACTATGAATTAATTGCTCAGCAGTAGTGCCCATTTATATACATAAATTAAAAAATGTCTCATTAAGTATAGTGACCTAAACAAAAGGTTAGGAATCAGACATGGTTTTTAAAAGACTATTTTAGGAGCAATGTGGTAGAGTTAAATGGATCACATATAGGATTACATCTGAATGTTAAAAGATTTATCAGGATAAGTTATCTTTGTAAAGTAAAGGGCCAAAATACTTAACCATAAAAACGTGAATGTAGCTCTTCAGCCCCTGAATGCAAAACCCATTTGAGCCTTTGCAAAAGGCTTCATTATTTTACTTATCTATTAACCCCGCCTTTCTGGCTGCCGTGTGTTCAGGGGAAGGAATAAGTGAAATCCTAGTATTATCAACTAGAGATCTTTTAATATAGGTCCACAAAGACAAAATAATAGACCCCAAGATATTTCATACCCAAGGTTTGGGGTATGTTCTTTGGTGTAAATTTTTAAAAGTTAAGAAAAACACTGCATTTATTGGATTAGAAGGAAGTTTTGAGGTGTTATTTAGGGAGAACGTAATCATTTCTTAAAGTTAGATATGCTTTTAGTGCTATTGAGGCAGCAGCAAGGAGTGGGATGTGATCCTTTAAATCTATGTTGTATGTGAGAATGTGAGTCATGAGTATGTTTGTCCTCAGGATTCTGTGTTGGGGATGGGAGCTAAGAAATTTCATCTCACATCTTACTTCCTCTCACTAGCCTTTTTATGGTATGTTCTGTGTCTCCCCTCTGCACTCCCCTGTGCTGAATACAACCACTTCTACTTCCCTAGCCTTCCCCAGCTCCGCTCTCTGGCATGTTGAAATTGCACCCCACCCTTACTCCTGAGCGGTTAGAGAGTCTCTTGCTGTGACAAGGTAGAGAACTGCCACTGCCTTATCTCCCCATCACCATTGTTATTGGCACTGAGTCTATTCTAGGAATTCCTGCCACCAGCTCCTTTCACACTTGCTGCTTGGTGTAAGGGTGGAAATAGCAGCAGGGGATAATGACCCAGAGCGGAAAGACAAGCTTCTGGAGGAGAAGATCGCCAAAGGGGGTGCAGCATGGGACTAGATCCACCAAGCAGAGTTGATCCAACTCTTCCCTGTAATCCACCAGGCCTATATTTGCTGTAACAGTCAAGCAGGCATAAAAAGTAGTGGTACGTGTTTTGCCCCTGTTCTGGGAGAATGAGATTTAATCTTAGCAAGCGATCGTGGAGGAGACCTCTATTTCTAAAACTGATAGCTTAGACACATAGAGTTCTACATATTCATTTCTAATAAAATATGGGATGTTAGCCCTGTGTGTAGATCACTCTTTGAGAGAAACAGTCTTCAATGCATCGGTCCTCTCTCTAGGTTAAAGATGAACAATATGACCATAACAGACTTTAGTCGTGTTTCCATATGCCTTCACTAAATATACAAACCCCAGATTTTGACACCTGGAACTTGTTTTTATCTTGTTTCCAAAGTTAGATCCTTAATGGAGCCTGACCTGGCTCCGTCTAGGAATCTGTAGTGGAGCTCAGGATGCTGTGCTGATCAACTCCTTTTTTCTACTCTCAGGGACCCGGAGCTCAGCAAACCGTTATTCCCATCTCCGTCAGAATTTAATGCTTCAGATTATATTTGGTAAAATAAAAATCTGGATCTTCCCACATTTCTCTAGTTTAACTGTGTTGACTGAATACGAGATGAGAACATGCATTCTTAACATGGAGGTCCTGGACTGATATCAGAGGGGAGGTGACCATGTTGCCCTTCCCATCTTGCTCACTAGAAGGTGGGGAGAAAGTCCTAACCAGATCCCAGCTAGATGGGAGGGAAGTTCTGGGTCAGGGTCCCAGTATGGAAGAGGTTGAAACCCACTGGACTACAGTGAAAACCACTGTTCCGTCAGTATCACTTGTAAACTCCTGTCAGTATCACTTGTAACTGCCTCAGTATCAGCAATGTTTTGGTTTCTAATTTCTCTGCTATCCAAGTTAAATGGCTTTTTACACTGTAGTAGGCTAAAACAGCTTGAAAGAGGTCGTATTTTCATTCCTACATCCAAGATAATACGGGGGATTTTGAGTTGTTGGTGATTGCTTTGCTTTGATTTTTATATTTGCCAACTGACATTAGAGCTTGAAATACTATATCTATTCCAGACAGAAGGCTTCTTCAAGTATATTTCAATCAGCTGAACAAGAACCAGGGAGCAATAAGTACCTTTAACCTTCACTGTCCTTTGTGGTATATGTCTATTAAAACCTCCCCATAAATTATCATAAAATGAATCTGTTGTGCATATTCAACAGCAGGAATTAAAATTAATGCGATTCTAAGGAATCTGATTTTTATGTTTTATTTTGCCTTTTTTTATCAGAACTAGTTATGGCCTAGTAAATTTTACTTCATTTAGTTAAGACATTGAAATTCTACCTGTCAATTAACTATCATCTAGTAAATGATACTAGGGTTTCTTTGCCTGTATTCGTTTTATTTGAAATTGCAATCAGTCTGTAAAAAGGTAGATGATCAAAAGCACTTCTAAATTCTATTGAATCATTATGCCAGTTTCTGCTCCAGAGGGAAGAGAGAGACTGTGCTGCACAGACCCTAGTTCTTTCCATGCCAAAATGAAATTAGGTGCCGCAGCTGCAGAATTCAATTGGGAGACTAGTAGGATTACAAACTAAAATGAATTATTTAAAATATTCAAATAATGCAGTTTGGGGGTTTATTTAAACTTTTCTATTCCCTGGTGGATAGAAGGTGTCCTTTATAACCTTTCTGAATCTTCTAGAGAGACCTCCGTTCTTTATGATTTTTTCTGTATTTTGACTTCCTTTTTTAAAGCATCTAATTGCTTCTGCCATCCTTCAAACCACGGGATTTAGGTTAGCAGATGATGTGTTGAGCGATGAGGCAGGTTCTGCCAACAGTTGACTGGGTTCTCTCCTGAAGCCTGCCCAGCTCACGAAGGTCCAGAGAGCTGCACGCCAGCCCTGGGTAACAAACCCAGATCTTCGAAAATAGCAACACAGAGCACCACTCTTACTGTATTCTTGTTCCTTTAAATTCTCCTTTATAACTTTTTTTACAAGGTTTTCTACAAAATTTACTTCTGAACTCAATGAAACCGTGCTGCAAAGATCTCTTCTTGGGGCTCAGTTCTTCACTTCTTTCTTACTCACGCTGAATCACTTCACCAAGTAAGTAAGCCTGTTGACTTCAATAGGACTACTTGCTTGAGTAAGTACACGCCAGCATGAGCGTGCATTGCAGAATTAGTCCCTGTGTGTTTTAATCCTTTCAAGAAATAGTCTGATCTAAATTTTAATTTCACTCCTGCTCCCTCTTTCTTTGTTAAATATTCACTGTTTTTCCCTTCAATTTTACTAACCCTATCTCCATTTATTTTTTAATGTATTTTTCTGATCCCTCATCCATTGAGACAGAAATAAGCTTCTTTTTCTTCATAATATAAATATTTAGGCTAGTAGAATGTTTAATACTGTGCTTGTTACAGTTCAAAGGCAGTTAGAGATGTGGGAGCTTGTCCTAAAGATAGCATAAACAACACATTGACAACCGATGTCAATAATAATTTTGTTTTGATTTATATTTCTCTCCTATATTTATTTATTATTATTTATTGATTTTAATTCCCTTATTATACTCCATACATTTTTGCTTCACTTGCCTTTAACGTGCATATTGGAATGACATTAGTCACATGCAGTTCCTTCATACTTCATAAGATGAAACATCATTCTACTTAGCACATAATTAAAAAGTGCAGAGAAATGCATGCAACTGGACTGAGTGGGATGGTTCCAAACAGGGGACTACTCCGAATACAGAATTCAGGGCAGTTTTTTCCCCTTCTCTCCTTTCACCTCTATGCACTAGGATTGATGTTTAACTCCATGAGTTAATGTACAGCTCTCTCACCTCGTCCTGCAGAACTAAGCTCTCGTGTTTTCTACAGTATTTGTTCTCCACTACCCAGGAGAAATCTGGAGGAATCTGAATCTTTCTTACAGAAAACACCATGATATAAAAGACAGTAGAGCCCTTCAGACTGTCAGGAATTAATTTGTGTGAAAGTTCTTTTGATTCTGAGGTGAAGAAGCATTAAATTGAACAATCTGAATTTTTCTAAGACAGGAAATAATTAGATTGCAGTTTTCCAATGGACAGGTTGATTTGATCTGCTCATGTAGCCAATAACTTAAAAATTAAGCCCTTTCCTATTCATTTGAAGAAGATGCTGTTTGAGCCAAGGTTAGGGTGGTCAAGTTTGTTATTAAATACCCTGACGTGATTACTACGCTTGAGCAGACAAGAAGCGCAGGACAATTCAAATCTTGAAAAATTCTATTCTTTGTTTCCTGACTTCTTGGCATATATATATACACAGTACTCAAGATGAGTTCTTCTATAGCTAGCATCCTCCAGCAAAACTTCCAACCGCTAAAAGTATAGCATTAAATTTCAGCTAGAATTATGGGGTAGGGTATCTATGATGTTTCTAACAGAAGTTGCATAATCTTTGAAAAAAGGCAAAGGATGACAGACCAGTGAGTCCTAAATACTGTTCTGGTTTTTCAGTTGAATTAATTTTCACTCCACTTTAAATAGTTTCCATTCCCCAACAGAGAGGGATATTCACAAATTTTATTTATGGAAATCGCATCTCTGGTATGGAGGGATGCAATTATTCATGTTAAAAACTATGGAAAAGGCCAGCATTATCTTCAATATGTTTCATCGCTCACAAAAAATAGGTCAGTTTTTAATTTAATGTTATCCCTTCCCCTAAATTTGGCTCAAACCTCCTCCTTAGCACTTGCTAATATGAATGGCTTGTCCTTGCTCCTTACACAGGTTGAGTCATAGAATCATAGAAGATTAGGGTTGGAAGGGACCTCAGGAGGTCATCTAGTGCAATCCCCTGCTCAAAGCAGGACCAACCCCAACTAAATCATCCCAGCCAGGCCTTTGTCAAGCCAGGCCTTAAAAACCTGTAAAGATGGAGATTCCACCACCTCCCTAGGTAACCCATTCCAGTGCTTCACCACCCTCCCAGTGAAAAAGATTTTCCTAATATCCAACATGGACTTCCCGCGCTGCAACTTGAGACCATTGCTCCTATTTCTGTCATCTGCTACCACTGAGGATAACCTAGTTCCATCTTCACTGGAACCCCTTTTAGGTAGTTAAAGGCTGCTATCAAATCTCCCTTCATTCTCTTCTGCAAACTAAACAAGCCCAGTTCTCTCAGCCTCTCTTTATAAGTCATGTTCTCCAGTCCCCTAATCATTTTTGTTGCCCACTGCTGGACTCGTTCCAATTTGTCCACATCCTTTCTGTAGTGGGGGGCCCAATACTGGACACAGTACTCCAAATAGGGCCTCACAATTGCTGAACAGAGGGGAATAATCACTTCCCTCAATTTGCTGGCAATGCTCCTACTCATGCAGCCCAATATGCTGTTAGCCTTCTTGGCAAGAAGGGCACACTGCTGACTCATATCCAGCTTCTTGTCCACTGTAACCCACAGGTCTTTTTCTGCTGAACTGCTGCCCAGCCAGTCGGTCTCCAGTCTGTAGCAGTGCATGAAGTTGGGATTCTTCTGTCCTAAGTGCAGGTCTCTGCACTTGTCCTTGTTGAGCCTCATCAGATTTCTTTTGGACCAATCCTCTTATTTTCCTAGGTCACTCTGTATCCTGTCCCTATCCACCAGCATGTCTAGCACTCCCCCCAGCTCAGTGTTTTCTGCAAACTTGCTGAGGGTGCAGGAGGCTTCGGTTCTTTATTTTGGTGTCTGGTGCCTCCAACCAAAGAGACTCCTCTCTGTGCCTGAGTCACAAAGGGTGCCGTCCCTTGGGAAATTCATAGACTAGATAACCCAGTACACAAACAATCCATTAATACAAGCCCCAACCAAAGAAATGCCACGCTTAAAAAGAACAACATAACACAGGGGACTTTATTGGGAACAGGAAACCAAAGCTGTGAGGAAGGAAAGAATTATGATTAACTAAAGCACCAAGATATCAACAATATAACAAATCCCGCAGCTCCTTTCATTCACCAATGTACTCAGACTGCCAGCTCCCTCTCTAGCACTGTCTTGTGTTGAGTGCTAGAGTGCTGTGAACACTGGCCAGCTTAAACCAAAAAGAAAGGGATTCCCTTTCCAGTGTCTTTAACTCAGGTAACATTTCTATACAACATGCTGAGTGGCAGTTCAGATGGTACTGTACGCAAATGCAAATAAATTTTTTCCTGTGTGGTGACAAATGACATTAAATAAGTTGTCACTGAAGAGTCCATTTCTGAGTTATTTTAATCTGTTTCCTCTTTTTCAGTAAGAGTATTATGAAAGCTATGTTGCCTGTAGTTTGTTACTATATCCAGTAGCTTCACAGCCCTATAACTAATGGGAAACCAGCAGCGTCACATTCAGTCAAAAACAAATGAATCTCAGAGCTGGGGAATATTGGTGACTGAAAATATAAAGCAACCTTTTCTGTTAAGAGAGGCTTGATCAAGATGATGTTTGCAAAGTTGTTGTTCAACTACATAGAGGATGTCATGATTGGGTATACCACCCCCCATTTGACTCCCAGGATTGTTGGAAGAACCATGCTTCAGGTCTAGGACTTTTCTGGGAAACTAGGGTAATAAACAGGATTAGGAGTAACTGAACTTCCTTAACTTCTCAGGAAGCCAGCTGTAGTTTACAAAAAGAGTAGGAAAAAGAAAGTCATAGGCTGAGCATGCCTGAAAAACCAAACTACTATGCTGAGGGAAGTAGGCTGCCTGCAGAGGGGATCTGTTAGTCTGTCTTGTTTAAATGCTAAGGAAAGGAAATGTGGTGCTTCTATTTCTCTGACCCAGGAAGAAAAGAAATGGATGTTTGTTTGTTTAAACTCTGAGGTGTGCGGATTTTGGACCTTTGCTTTCATTGACAGAATGTTAGGGTTGGGTGTACAGTGAGCTCTAGAAAGAGCATTTTTGTTTCATTCTCTTCTTTTGATTTGCCTGGTCTCTTTTCTGCTGAAGGCCAGTTGCACACGGTGCTTAGATTGGGTTCTGAGTTGCTTTATAAACCTTAAATAAATTTTGCTTATTAACTGGAGTTGGGTGGTTGTTATGCTTTGCATAGCTGCTGGCTCCCTATAAGATTCCAGGGTGTGGCTGATAATTTAGAAATCTGGAATGGTCTTGAAGACCTTTTTACTTTGCTGCACTCTGACCCTATTCTGTGCAAGAGTGCAAATGCCACTGAACACCTTATACCATATACTGTCAGTCCCTAGCAGTCATCTTTTCAAGACCACCAGGAGACTATTCTGAGGGCAGATACCTTACATCTGGAACTGACTGCTTTTCATGTTCATTCAGAACAACATGCAGGGTACATTTGTTTAGCTTTGTGATTGGTTCATTTCTGTTTACTTGACAACTTTCTTGCTGAAATACCTAGCTCTGGCAGTTTTGTCTAAGCTATCCTTGGTGGGTAGCTTTCTATGAGCATTTTTTGTTTTTTTATTCCCCCTATTTTTTACAGCACCTGGCTGCCATGGTGATTTGTTTGCAACATTTTGCAGTTCGGAATATGCAGCATTTCATGGCAGCCAAATGCATCTTAATAATAAAAAATAGATTATATAAAACAAATGTTGTGTAATGTAATTCAAGCAGCAAACCAAACAATTATTTGAAATTAAACATATATTGGTATGTAAATTGTATGTCATGATTGGCAGAAAACTAAATTTAAATAATTGTGAAAAAGCTCCAAAGTGTAAAACTGATTTATTAATGAGTCAGTTCAGTGCAGCATTATTAAAAGGTTTATAATAGCTATAATACAGAATGTGTCTATTTAATTAGCTTGTTATCCAACCAAAATAAAGCAATTGCAGTTTTATTGTTGGTAATATTTAATAAGTTGGTTACTTCATCTCATTATTATCTGGCTGATAAGGAACTAATGCATTCATTATTTGAGCAATAACATTAATAAATCATTTCCATTTTTATGGCAACCATTCTCCAAAGCCTTTTTGGTGTCTCAGGAGCAAATACAACTAAATCATGCATAATAGAAAATTTTAACTTTAATTAAATAAAATACTGTGTTAAAATGAAGTCATGATGTTCCAAAGACTTTCACAAATAAAAGACTCAGTGGTGCTTTGAAAAGAAGCAATGGATATATCAAAGAGTATGTTTGTACGCAGTAATTTTCAATCTTAGATATACAGTTACATTTTCAGAGAGCCATATAGATTGTTAACAGTGCCACTCCCATTACATTTAACGTCACTTTCACTGTTAATTCCTTGTGCTGCTATGAAAATGAACCCCTCAGAATTATTACTTTTTTGCTGAAGTTTTAAAGAAGCCAGTCAGCTCTTCAGTCTGGCTCTGTGCTCTTCAGGATTGCACACCAGTTGTTGCCTCGCTGTTCAGCAGTCTAATCAGTGTTCTTCATGATGCTATTTTCTGTTTGTCCTAACTTTTCTCATTGTGGTGGTTTAAGTGCTTGACCACTTAAATTGTTGAACGAGAAGGCATGTTTTATACCCTCGCACTTAGTTTTCTCACAATTTCTGTGATGAGTTGTTGTTTCAACATTTGTCAGATGATGGATAGTTTTGGCAACCTCTTCATCTCAGATCCTTTTCCACAGCTAATTCTTCAAGCTGAACTTCATGTGGGAATTTCTGACTGAATTATGTTTTTCACATGTGGAATACATCAAGTATCTTTCCTTCTGCTCATAACAGATACCCACTTAATAGATAATTCAGTAAACAGACATGCGAAGTACTGTACCCCAGTGTATGCACTGGAGCTATACAAGTTGTCTCTGTGAAGACAGGTTACTTGGGATCTGATTCTACCACACTGACTCCATTGAATAGTCTCATTGCATTGAATGGAGTGCTTGTGGACTAATTTGTGACAAAGGGTGATGAAATTAGGCTCTTAACTGCTTATCTGAGGAGGAGAGAATTATATTACGCTAAAACCTCAACACCCTCCCCAAAACACAGGATAGCTTGTGGGTGTACTAACAATACTTAGTGCTTCCAGTCCACGGTTTTATAAAGGAGAGCAAGTGTACAAATAGGAAAAGTGAGGTAGAGAGAAGTCAAGTGATTTGTCCAACTGAGTTGACACAAAGAATGACTGCCAGAGCTGGAAGTAGAATCTGTCTCCTCACTCTCTGTCCCCCACTACTGACTTGTATTTTTTGTAATTCTCTGTCTTGCTTAAAGGAGTGCTGTCAGTGTCACAAAACGACTTTCAAAGTTGTTTCAGGTATTACACCAGCCCATGCCTCCCTGCCAATCTTTGTGTCTTTACAATCACATCTGGCAATTATTTTAAATGGCTTTTCTTCCCACTGTTGCTGTGTGAAAGATCCAGGCAAGCACCAGAAGTTGACAGATAATAGAAATGAAAGTGAGACTGACCCTGAGCAATGTTCTGTCAAATGCACAAAGTGAACAAACTGAAAACGCAATATATATTTCCCTCCTCTCTGTTATAGTTACCTTAAGTGTTACTTGTAACAATAGTAGGCAATTTATTTTAATATTTTGGATAGTTTTTTTTTAGTTTATGGTGTCCCTTTCAGTGTTTTCATTTAGGGAAAAAATATTAACCTGTATTCATATAAACTAAGGCTAATCCTACAGTCCTTATTTTTGAAATGTTTCCTCACCCCTTGCAGCCTTAGAGGTTGGTGAGCCTTAACAAGGTCCAGCAAAAGAGGGACAATCCTGGCTCCCTTCCCAATGAGTGTTTAACATTCTCATGGGTTTGGGGGGGGGAGAAGTGGGGGAAGGAACAGGTTTTGGAAGGGTGGCTCCATACCTCGTTGGCAGAACAGAAGGATGCAATGGACTGAAAGCCCATTAATTCCTGCATACCTGAAGAGAATAATCCCTTTTCCCTTGCTGAGGTGCTATTCGTTAAACCACATTCCAAGTGTCTTGTCTTTCTTCCTGCGGCGTGCAGGACAAAGCTCCCTTTGCAGTCAGTTATTCAAGGCTTTTGTTCACGGTGAGCTCTGCAGGTTTTGGCATTTGGCAAATACCATTAGCATGTAACCTTTTAGTTGATCAGTACTTTATCTTTCAAAGAGAAAGATAGTGAAACAGAGCTTAGAAAGTACCATTATGCAATGTTAAACCAAAGCATATAACACCAAAGATAATGACTTATATCACCAAAGATTAATGGATTCTTGCTTCATGACTTTATGAGGTCAGTGTATACAAGAAACTAGGGAATTGAACTGATTTAATTATTGAGGGAAATAATTTCTAACTTGTGTACAAAAAAGCCATTAATGAACAGAAAGATTTAATTCAGTATCTTCTTTCTAATCTTATTAATTTGAAACTTTTACAGTCCATAATTTGCTTAGTGGTATTTAAAACCTATCACCTTTTTTTTTAGATGAGTGCATCAGCTAAGTGCGCACATTTTTCCTCCTACAGATCTTCTGCTTAGCAGGATGATTATTTGATTTGAAACATGTTGTCCATGGAAGTGTGCATAATACAAGCCTAACAAAAGCTTCTGGTCAGTATTTGACCAAAGGTGTATTAGAAAACAAATTTTAACTGTGTCTGAGGATTCCTTTTTATCTTATTAACATATTAGGGAACTGATACTGTAAAGGTCTGTGGAGGAGAAAGGATTTTATATGTGCATTTTGCTGGATTCATAGACTTGATTACTGCAGCGTACTTTGGTTGGTTTTACACTGAAAGACCTCTGAGAAATTCATTTGATGCAGATTGCAGTTTTATCTACCTGTTAGGTAGTACAGCCAAACAGTACGTGTTACACCATCCTACAAGTACACAGGCTTTGCTCAAGGGGTTGACTTGGATCTATTAAGTCCTGCATGCCTTTTGTCTTGGCTATCTGAGAAACCATCTCTCCACCCAGGTGTCACCGTGACCAAAGAGGTTAGCTAGCATGTCCAAACTGATTGTCCCTAGTTTTTTGTCCAGTGCTAGTGGCAGGGTGAATTCAGGGCAGGACATTTCACTCTTAAATTTACTCCCCATTCTTGTCAAATGAGGAGATATAACTGAATAAGGTAGCAAAAGGCTTGATCCTGGTCTCACTCAGGTCACTGGGGTTTTTGTCATTGTATTGAACTTCTGCAGAATTGGGGCCCAAAACTAAAGACACCTCTAACCACTGTATGTTCCCAAAAATTGATTGGGCAGTGTGGTCTGGAAGAGTGAGCACAAAGCTGATAGTTGCTGAATCACTAAAGTGATTTGCTCTAGGCCACACACACTACTGTCTCCGTTACCCAAATTTATATTAGTTCTATGCCTTTGTGACTTCACTGAACAGAGTGGAGGATCAAGCCTGTTATATTTAAATTATGAAAACTATGTAGTGTTCTTCAGTCATTTTAGGAGTACTGTAGAGATACAGATAATATACTCCTGGGGGAATTCTGCACCATTGTGTGCGCGCAGAATTCATGTCCTCCACAGATTTATTTGCTTCCCTGCAGAAAACTCACTTTCTGACAAGGAAGCAAAGGGAAGCCACAGGAGCGGTTATGCGCCCCTTCCCAGCAGTGCGGGCATACCATTTTTGGGCACCCAAACAACCGGTGGAGAGGTAAATCACTGAGGAGGGTGGGCCAGGGCTGGAGATACCCCAGTCAGTGGTGCCTACCCTGCACCGGGCTCAACTACTAGCCCCAGCTGGGCTAGGGGTGGAGGAGGATGGGACTTCCTCTTCTCCTGCAAGGACCAGCCGGGGCTGGGTCAGATCCATCCCCAGAAACCTCCCTCAGTTTCAGAAAGCCCTTTACTCCTCCACCCCCCAATTCCTGCTCCTATTGCTTCCCAGCTGTGGGGAAGGGTCACTGTATGGGGAACGGTTTCCCCATCCACCCAACCCCAGGCCTCCAGACACCCCCATACCCAGACTCTTCCACTGAGCCTCACTCCCACACCCCGACCCCAATGACTAAGTCCCATCCCCCACCATCTGGCCCCCACCAAGCCTCTCCCCCCTGCATCCAGACCCGTGCACCTGAATCACCCTGACAAGCCACCTGCACTCAAACTCCCACCCCAACCAGCCCAGCCCTTCTGCAGCTGGACCCCAACTTCACTGAGTCTCCACCAACTGCAGCTGCAACCGCCAAACCCCACTCCCCCAGCACCTAGACACCCCCAGTAAGCTCCCTACACCCGGACCCTCCCCCCAAGCCACACCCCCCACACCTAGAGCCCACCTGCTGTGAAGTTTGATATCACCATGGCTGCTAATTTTAACTTTAAAAAAATACTGGGGAAGTGTCACCTCCAGTCATCATTTAAGGGCCAAGGTCTCTTCTCCTTAAAGATGTGAAAAAATCTCATTGAACTTACATAGATTAAATAGCATCAAGGCACTTTTAGGCTGGGTCTACACTGACGGCAGCAAATTTGCCATCATCAGATCTGTTGTTCTGGATCGACTGAGCGGTCTGTGTAGACCCGCTCACTCGATCCAGCAAGCGATGCAGGAAAACCACCTCGGTAAGTGGTGTAACGCTGCATCAAAGGGAGCGCTGTTCCCTTCGATGCAGTGCAGTGTGGACGGCACACAGAGGAAACGCCGCAAAGTCGACAGGAGATACGCAAGTGATTTACGTCACTTGCGTATTTCCCGTCGACTGCTACCAAATCCCAAAGGTAAGTGTAGACCGGGCCTTAGAAATTACATGGGCCAAAAGAATTGTTAATGTTATAGATGTAGTTTGACTTCTATATTTTGGGGTGGGGGAGTGAACTCCAGCCAGGCCAATGGGACCGTGGGGGGGCAAATTCTGTGCTGCCCGAGGCTTGCAGTTCGTGGGGGCAACACCTCCCCATGTTCCCCCCCAAACTATGCTCATGCGGAGGTTTTGTAATGATCATTTGTCAAAGCTGTCAGCTGTTTAGCATTCCCTCTCATTATAATGCATCTAATGTTTGTAGAGGAGTTATTTTGCACTATAAGTGAGTTCTAGGTCACAGGCCTGCGCTCGAATGTAGCATTATCATTGTACATGTTGCTTTCTGCAGGTTTTTGAGGAACATTTCTGTCTGTATAATAACTTAGCTGTCTGCTTTTGGGGTCTGATCAGCCAGTAACTGTTGAAGAGATGCAACGACAACAGATACCTGACTTAATTCTGTCTCTCACTGCAGCTGCACTCTGAGTGTCACTCTGGAGCAGGCTATAATTCTTGCTCGGAGCCATGGACTACCTCCTCGCTATATTATGCAAGCTACAGATGTGATGCGCAAACAGGTAAGGCCAGCCTCACGCTTCAGAATGTGTTAACATTTCTCAATAGGAATTCCATGTGTTCAGCCAAAAACTGAATTAACTAGTCATTTTTCTCAAGAGATAGTGACTTGGATAATTATGAGAACCAAGAACCAGCCGTCTCCCTAAATTCGTTACAAGACAACTTCAGAATGGTCTGACATTTTAAAAGATTCTCCAGGCCTGGACCCATGATGTGTATGCAAACCCCTCCTGTTGACTGGACATATTTACATATTCACACCCTTCTTGCCAGAACTCCTAGATTGCTGTGCTCTGTGGTATATTGCTAACAGAGGAGTCACAGTGGAGAGATCAGCTAGACACAGACCCAAAAGGGGAGCAGAAAGAAAGCTCATTAACACAAGCTTTCCTCTAATAAGGCATCTCTGCAGTTTACTCCTAAAGAAGTTCATTTTTATTGGCCTTTGTCAATAGGCTAACTTTTCCGTTGCATCAGTCAGCTTGTTGAAGAGCCACCCACCAAGACCACCAAAGGCTTGTGATCCCCAGATGTCAGTAGTTGTTTTCTTATAGTTCAAGCCTGTGCAGTGTGGGGGATACAATTAGCAGAAAAGGAAGACTAGAGAATATAGAGAGGGGAAAGGTGGGTTGAAAGAGATGATGTCCAGATTGTGTGTTTTGATGCTACTGTGACATTCCCTTCTGCAATCTTGCCTGGTATATTGCTGTTTCACCCCAATCTCTCACTCCTAGAGCCTGACTAGTACTAGCTTCACCATGTGAACACCCCACTCCTGGGTCAGCTCACGCCCAGCCTTCTGCAAGCCAGTGCCTCTTACTTTACTGAGTGAGTGCTTCTGGCCAGCCACTCATGGGATTATGCAATGGTGTGATCCCCAATCTCAGATGCAACCCTAGGAACTGCTGTTTTACAGAGTTCAGTGCTGCCCATTGGACTCTGCAAGCTAATTGGTTAATCAATTTATCAAAGAAATTAATATGCACCAGCTCTGTCACTCTAAGTGAGGTCTCTACACACACCCAAGCCACAAGTACTGCTTTAGATAAAACAAACAAATAAGTGTATTAAGTACAGAAAGATTTTAAGTGCATATAAAATAGAATAATATAAATCAGATTTGATCCTGAAGAAAATAAAGCAAATCCCACTCTAAACTAAACTTAATAGTTCAGTAGCCTTACAATCTTTGATGTTATCTCACCACAGGCTGGCGGACTCTTTCAGCCAGGCCCTCCCTCTGTGGACCATCTTTCAGTTCCTTGATGTTGTCTTGTAAATGGAATGCAAATGAAAGCTCAAGAGACCAAATGTCTCTCATTTTAACAGATTCTCCTGCCACCCTCTGGGGTCAGGTGATCAGCAATGTCCGGCATGGCTTCCTCCACTTGAGTCAAATGAACATCACTTTATCAGGTGCTCAGGCCAGTCCATTGTTCCTGTATGCATGCCTCAGGGAGGCGTGAACTCTCACTCTGCTTTGTGTTTGCCTGGATCTACTCAAGCCATGTGAGGCACACATTTGGGAATATTACACTGCAGAGTTTCATAACCACGCATGTGACATTGCAAGAAGCATACCATCATAACAATAATGTTAGTATGCCATGAGCATTCCAAAAACACCGTACATGACATACTTTGCATTAAACAATACACAATTACACTAGAAGGGTGAACATGAATGACACACAAATCACACTGTAAGGGTGTACATGGAGTACAGCATGTCACAGCTAATTAATGGCAATCTAAAATATATATTGAATTAACTATTGGGAAGCTTTATCTGACAGTGGGCTACTCTGTTTCTCATATGTGAAACGAACATAGTAATGCTCATCTTTGTAAAGCACTTTAAGAGGGTTGGATGACAGGCACTGTAAAATAGTACTGTATTACTATTGTTAAAAGGAATTTGCAACTCTTCCTGAATTTTTTTTTTTTTTGGTGACCCAACCTTAACTTTTTCTGTGTAGCTCCTATATGAGAAATGCCCTTTGTTTATTTGTTTAATTTATTTAATTTAAATAATTTATTGTTGGATGGAAAGCTTTTTTATTGGGTAGATTGTTTTAAACCAGCTTCTTTCCTTATTTCAACAAATGATTTGGTCCTTAGTCTTTACAGGATTATATTTTTAATTAATGATTTTTGCATAATAGCTGTCCTAGCATCTGCATATTTCTTATGTTTGCCAGCGTTTTTAGCATTCCAGAATGAATCCCATGAAATGAAATCCCATCATTACAGAATTTCTCTCATGATAGCAGTTAGCTGTAATAAACTAACCTTTTTAATGTTGTCTTGTATTCTCTACGAAAGGGGGAAGTAAGGAAATTACTTGTGGTTCTTAACAAGACCTCAGTGTGATATATTTTTATTGCTTGATATGAAAGTAATATAACATTATTATTTATAGAGCATCATATTGTAAATATTAAATGTTTTGTAAAGAAATATGTAAATGACAAGGTCCTTTCATTGAAGTGCTTACAACCGACTGGAGATAAAAATTGTACCTGGGATGAACAGGCCAAATGCCAGAAAAAGAGGCATGGTTATTCAACCAGGGAATCTGATAGGTTTTAAGAATGGAAGGGAGAGAAGTTGAGACATGCAAGATAGTGACTCTGAAAAGCTTAGAGGTCAAAGAGACAAAAAGTGGAGCAAGGAGGCAGGATGAGAGGCATATCTAGTGTGGTAGGGGGATTAGGATAAATTGAAGATAAATTATATTAACAGATACTGAGTTTAAATTCAGTGCAGTATCAGAGGCAGCTCATGAAAGGGTTTGTGGAGTGTTGCTGAAGGAGTGGAACAGGACACTAATCTTAGCAAATGTTTTTGGGATAGGCTGGAGGATGGCAAGGTAAAATATATAACCTACTGAGAGAAAAATTGGTTACAATAGTTTAACGAGAGATGACAAAGACCCAAAAAAGGTTTTAAATGGTAGGGATGGAGGGAAATGAAGGAAGGAATGAGTAGATTTTGCAAGACCGTACATTTTTGGGAGGCAGAGGGGAAGACAAGAATAATTGTTTTAAATACATACACCATACAAGTATTCTAATCAGATCTTCATAAATGTTTTTATTAGATAGTGGGTACAATGTACTCTGTGCCATTTAGAGTATCTTTAGAGAATCTTATCATTCAACTCAAACTAAAAAAATACCAACACAAACTAAGGATGAAATGTATCAGAGTGCAGAGAGTGTGGAAGGCTCTCTATACTATCTAAGGTCTATATTTAGGATTTAGGGCAAATGGAGTTTGAGTAATATGAAAGGCATTGCACAGTCTTTCTGCACAGGCTGAATTTCATCCTAAAGCTATATATGTTAAATAGAGTTTACTTAATATAATATGGCTGTTATCTTCATTTTATTTTAATTGATTTCGTTAGTTTTAACTAGGTATTACATGCATTATCATAATTTAATAATGGAAACAGCACTATATTAAAGCACACTAGGGCACTAGGAGAGTCTATGTAGACCAATTTATATGATGCAACACATTAGTGTGCTTTAGAAATCACACCCTTATAGTGCCTATTACCCCACCATGTAGACAAACTCTTAGATTAGACTCTGAATACAAACTAGGCACCTTTTAGAACACACCAACAGGATCTACACAGGGCCATTAAGAGTGCTTCACAAAGCACACACCCCTAGTGAGCTTTGCTGGTGCCATGTAGACAAAACCTAACATATCAGAAGGCACCCAAAGTGGATAATATGAGAAATCTGCTTAAATGGGGCAACCTCAGCAAGTGGATATTTTTCCTATTAAACTGAATGAGATTATGATCATATTTAACAAGAGTGTCATAATTAATTGTCTGGGCTGTACCATTGGAACAGTTTTCAGTCTAATTGCCCTGTCAGTTATAATTCAAAGTCCACAAATGTTTGCACTGTAAGAATTAAGGCTCAGAGCCCTCTTTTTTACAGTTAGTATTATAGGGATGAGTTGGAATCCACCAATCCATTCAAGTAATTGACTCTGCTTTTCATTAGTTAATCCAGTCTACAGTGATTTTAAATGTAAAAGTTACTGAACAGCCACCTGCTTTTACACTCTTCATGCATGAAAATCTGTGAATGCAAATAATAGATTCTAACACTTGGGCTTACTGCTGGCAGAATTAGCACTCACACAAAACATGTATCTAAATAGGTTTTTGCTAATGCAAATTCTATCACCCTCACACACTGTGTTAATACTCCAACATTGCATGTGTCCAATACACAGAGGAAGTGAGTCTGTGACAGCTCTTTGCTTGAGAACCTGGCTTCCTAGCACAAGCTGTAAGGACTTGTGTTTAGCTCTGGAAGGGTTCAATTCTTGGTGTTGGTGAGCTGTGATGCCTGCAGGTGTGGCATATTGGCAGGTTTGAACATTGAGGGGCATGATTCATATTTGTGGGGGGCACCTAGAGGAAGGAGGAATGCAATAGAGAGACTTGCTGCTGGAATCTAGGCATGCACCCTGCTGCTTCAGCCTTTCGTGGCTGTATTGTAGTCCATGAGAGGCTATATAGTGTTTCAGAAAGTGAAGGGCAACAGATTCCTTCACAAAGGTTCCCTCCATCTCACAGTTATGTTGACACTCCTAAATATGGAGGGTTGCTCTTGGTGTACTTACTATCAGTAACTTTTAAATGGGAATGAAATTTACTGAGACAGAAAGAATTTACTGAGACACATCATAGCCTTTCCTATCCTGCAGGAGGATCAACATATTTGAGTGGCTCCAGCAGCCTGGTTTCTTCCTCTGATTCCCAGGCAGGTAAAGCTCCCCTTCTCCATGACTTCTGGGGTGCTAGCAACTGAAGTACACCAAAGCTATATTAAAAATTAGGAAATTAACAAACAAAAACTGTGTTTGGTGACAGTTATGGTTGCATCAGAACACAACCCACCCACCCAAAACCTTAAAAGAATGGAAATAAGTTAAGGAGAAAGACCTGTGCACTACTTTCCATGTATTACCTACAACTCTGTTGATAATATACTCAAACACTCCATAAGGCTTTCACTTTTGTCTCCAACAGAGCCCCAAAAGATATATGCATCCCAAGGTTGTCAAGATTGAACTGTAATACAAAACCTTAATAGGGACATGAGCAGTGTCAATGCAGAATAATTTCCCAAATGCATGGAATGAGTAACAGTTATGGGAGCTGAGCTGTTGATATAAATGATCATAAAAGCACATGAGGTTATAGTTAACATTTTCTTATCACTACACAATAGCCACTTCCCAAATTCTCAGGAAGGATGTTCTTTTCTCCAAGGAACTCACAATGTAAGAATAGACAGACAAGTAAACAGAGAACAGGACAAAAGGAACAACAATAGGATATATGTGCATATATCTACATACAGACACAAAAAATCAGCTTGATTCTCTGTAAACAGCATGACAAAGGTGAGCCTTCAAGAGAGACTTAAATGTGGAGGGGATAGAGGCCTCGAGGATGAGCTCATACTTTGCATAGGGTCCACTTAGAAGAAGATATGGAAGAAGAGACTGAAAACATAAGTAGAGCCCTGCAGATCTGCTTTATATCCATAGTCCATGTTTGCAATTAGGATATGGATACCAATTTTGTATCTATGCAGGGTTGTAAAGAGAAGTGGGCAGAAAAGACAGAACATTATTTGTATTGTCTTACCCTGAGTAACATTTTTTCATGCTTTGACATGAATACACAAAAACATTGCATTTTCAGTAACATTGTGATAAAAATGGTGCAGATTTTTAGCACTCAGTATATGTGCACAAATGGAAGCTACTTTTTCAAAACTTGGTCAGTTTTTGCTCCCCTTAAACAAATGTCAACCTGTGGAACTCACTGCTGGGGGGTGTAGTGAAGGCCAAAACTATAACAGGGTTCACAAAAGAACTAGATAAGTTCAAGGAGGATAGTTGCCAATGGTTATTAGCCAGGATGGGTACGGATGCATGCCCATGCTCTGGGTGTCCATAACCTCTGACTGCCAGAAGCTGGGAGTGAACAGTGGTGGATGGATCACTTGATGATTACTTGTTCTGTTCATTCTGTCCAAAGCACCTAGCGTTGGCAATTGTCAGAAGACAGGATACTAGGCTAAATAGGCCATTGGTCTGACCCAGCATGGCTATTCTTATATAAGTGTTCTGGCAGAGTGGGCCTGTCTTTTTTTCTAACAACAATGCAAATGGCACTCCATAAATCAGTTTACAGATCTGGTGGTGGAATTTTCTCTATCCAAAGCTAGAAGTCAGCTTTCATGCGTTCCCAGGCACTATTGGTTCACGGAGCAAAGAGTCCTAGTGCCCTTTAACTGTGCTATCTGTTCACTCCAAAACGGGACTAGTAGTTTCAACATGCAGATTGTTATTGGTTTAAAAATATTAGATATGCTTAAAAATAAAAAGCAAATTACTTCTTGAATACAAAATAAACTCACAAGTGATGTACTGAAATGGAGGATGAAGGCTCACATAGCAAGCTATCTTGAATCCCTCCCAGGAAAAAAAATGAACCAGTTGGTAGGGGTGGTTTAAGTAAGGTTTAATTTGTTCTCCTAATAAACAATAGTTTAGATGGATGGATGAAGCCAGAATCCTTTTAAATCAACACTTTTGATTTATTATGCTAGTTAGATATTAGGATTAATTCATCTAGTGGTGATTTAAGTAAAAATATGCTCTTTTTCTTCCTCAGAAGCAGTTACAGTGTTAAAGGTCAGGATCTACATATGACTGTTAATAAATTCTCATTTTTATTATGTATACACTGGTATTCAGTTAAATTAATCACATCGATCTTGACCATCAGCAGCCTATCTTTGACATATACACACACATCAAATAACTCAAAGTGGTTTATGAATGAATGTAGAGTTACATGTGCCATAGAGATAATATTTGCATTGGATTTTCTATAGTAGATGTACAACTGATGTGTGTTTTTGCAATATCTAATGTTAAAATGTTTAATCAGTATTTTTGGTTTCATCAGAATATATTTTACTTTATTACATGAAAGCAATGCTATTTATGACCCATTTACTGAATTTAATTTTTCATAGTTGTTTTGGAGTTATTTAAGTAGATAAGTATGGTTTGTTTTTTCTTCAATGCCATTACACTTAAAAAAGAAAAGAAAAAGACAAAGATAACAAAACAATTATTTTTATGTTGCATGCGTCTGTTTACTCTAATTGTGAATACCTGCACACAGCAGTTATTTAGTCTGTTCCATCTTTAGTTTGAGTCCTTTATTGTGTACTAACATAGGGATTTTATTGTAATATTGGACAAATTTAGCCAAAATGCAAGTTATAGACTCACTCTAATATTCAATCCATTCAGCGGCTCAGCCATACCCTTGCATGGTTCGTCGCTACAGATATCTCTTTATTTTAGATATAGCTTTACCTGTATCCCACACAAATCTGATATTATCTCACTTTAATTACTGAGGGATTAATCTAATCTTCTTGTGCAGTTGTTAGTCTTCTTTATTTTGTTTTGCAATTGACCCTGAGAGAGATTGAATATGCTTTGCTGCTTCTAAAAATTAGAAAACAAAATTTGGCAATAGTAAGCGTAGTAAATCTGTTCCTTTGTGATACTTCTGCCATAGTTTGCCGACACTGCTTTTTGAAAGCTAGGTAAATTAAGTTCCATTGATCTGCTGCTTGTCCGTGTTGCTCATCAATGTAGTAGCTTGCATTCTTTAATGAATTTATCCTCACAATATCCCTGTGGGGTAGGAAAACACTATTATTCCTGTCTTATAAATGGGGAACTGAGGCAGAGAGAGAGTAAGTAACTTGCCCAAGTTATGCAGGAAAATTGTGTCAGAACCAAGAACAGAACCTCTTTCTACAGAGTCCCCCTCTAATAATGCCTTAATCACGGGCCATCTTTTTTGTGCTTAAACAGACAATTGATTAGGAAGGATTTGGAGTGTGGGATGGAACCTGTAGTACTTACTCAGAACACTCTCCCTGATTGCAATGGGAATTGGGCAGGAGTGAGAAATCTGGAAGAGTGAGAAATGCCAAGCAAACTGAATCAGCAGTGTGAGAGTAGTGTAGCTGTTAGTTTGCTTCACAACTTCAATATTAAAAATTTTTTGTGAAGATCTTTGTTTTTATCTGTTTTTACATTAGTGAAAGAGTAGTTATTAGCTGAAAGAACAGAACAACTGTCTTTTTTCCTCACCTTTATAAAATCATATTTAGTAGCTTTTATTAGAAAGTGGGTTTTTTTGTTGCCTTGAAAAGAAAATAATTTTTTTAGGTGGGATATCAGTAATGAAGCTTATTTATTGATAAATCTGATCATGCTGCTATTACATATCCAGCAGGTACACTAACATCCTTGTCAGCTCATTGCATCAGCTATTCGTGAAGCAAAATCTTTTTTCTTTGCTGCAGGGAGCAAGAGTGCAGAATACTGCCAAGAATTTAGGAGTGAGGGACCGAACACCACAATCTGTCCCAAGGTAACTAAATAGTAGAATCAATCGTTTGTGACTAAGACCATGATTTGTCTAGTTTGTGCCTAATCATTTTGCCAGACACATACATGCAGCTCACATTGACTTCACTTGTGGGCAAAGATTGGCTTCTTAGTGTCCAGAGAATTGCTTGCGTTTAAAACCATACAACTCCAATGAAAGTAAACTAGTTGCAGAATTAAAACTTCATGGAATGCTTTGAAAATTTTCTCCAAAGTTTTCTTTATTGTTTACAGTCTTTCCCATATCAGTTTGATTAAAATCTAATACTTAATTGTTGAATAATAATTACACATTGATCTACTATATAAATACATAAACAGGAATATATGTAGATAACAGATAGTACCCACTGAAGTGTTACAATTCCAGTAAGGAAATAACGTAATATGTAAGAGAGATGTACAATATTTGCAAATGAACAGAAACATCGGAAAACAACAAAGCTTCACCTGAGAGAGACTTGAGGATTCTGATCAATAATCCAAAGACAAAAGTGAGTGGTAAAATAATATATATACACACTTGAATAAAGTGACTTTTCCGTTTTTGAGCTTAGCTCCAAAACGATTCAAAAGCCACTGACCACAATTTGATCAGTTACAAAGATTACAAGTTTGTCACCCAAGTGGTAAAAGCCTCGGAAGTAAAACTAATGTGATATATCTTGTGAATGTGTATCATTTAGTGTTAGCAAGTTTTATCTTTATTTTCCCAAAAAAAGAAACATTAAAATTCATACCACATAACCTGGAGTATGAAAGGTTTTTAAATATGGAATGTGTTGCCTTTGTTTCCCCTTAGCTGTCTAACCATGGGGAAGTTTCTGCATTCCCAACCAGTCCACATAGTACTCGTATCCTCTGGATCCCCTACCTCTTCCTTCTTAGGAACCATCAGTTTGCTCCTTCTTTCTGGCTACTGAGAACAGACCATGTCAAGAGTTCCTTACAAAAATCACCAAGGGAGCAACTAAGCATCACTCCCTGACAGCTAATCTCCTATGCATTGTATCTGAGCTGCTGCTTCAAATGTATGTGTCTGCTTGGGTCCCACTGTAGGTGCACATGCACCTTATGCTCATGATGCCAGTCTTTTGAAAGCATTGTTGGTTAGTTCTGTGTGAATGTTCTGTGCCACCTTGTGCTCCCTTGCAGGGACAGAAAGGGCAGAGCAGCTGCAGCCCTTCCTCAGTTCCCTCTTACTGTCTGGGGCAGCAAGGCAAAACCCAGTGAGTGGTCCAACCCATGGCTCCTTAGAGACTTCAACTTGGTTTTCAACTACGTTCTGTGAAAAAACTTTGTGAAGGTGCTTTGTGAAAGTCGCTCTGTGCAAGATCCCACAAATCCAAGGACACCCAGCTCAAGCTACATCTGCTAGAGTAGTCTGTGTAGGTTGCTTCAGACCCAGAGGTGGGTAATGACCATAGTGGGGCCAGAAAAAACAGCATCAGCCAGCATTCCCTACAGCAGGCCCCACACCGCAGAATCGGGCAGTGAAAAGGACTCCAACTAAGTTAGCACCAGCAACTCAGATGCTGACCAAGCTGGTAGTTTCAGCACTGGGAGCCTTGGTGTCAGAACCTTTGGCACTTCTGCCCACACAAAAAGGAGATGTCAAGAGACAGATGGAGCTCAAACATAGCTCCACACAGGGAGGACAGTCCTGGAAGGAGGACTCAAAACACTATTTCTCCAAAGACGATGCTCCCAAGCCCTTCTTCAAAACCAGAGAGGCACAGGAGAAATGAGACCCAGAACTGAACCTGGTACCAGTCCTTGTGTCTGACCCTGGCAAAGGGACGAGGCTCATCCTGGAGGTTTCAAAATCTGCTATTACACACTTGCTGATTGGTCAGAGAACCTGCTTTTTCCTGGGACCTCAATATAGTGCTTTGGAGGCTCCTGGAATCTCCCCATGAACCTCTTTCAGAATGTTTATTACATAGTCTCACTCTGAAGACTGTCTTCTTAGTTGCTATCACTTCAGCCAGAAGACTGAGTGAGCTGCCGGCATTTATTGCTGAACCTTCCATATAGATATGGTAGTGCTGAGCCTCACCTGTGATTCATCCTCCAGGTGGTCTTGGAGTTTCATCTAAATCCTTCTTTCAGTCCCGTCTTCTTCCCAAACCCTGTTCTACACTGGGAGAAAAGAAGCTGCACACTCTGGATGTTTCCAGGCCCTTGCTTTAGTACATCGACAGAACCAAACCCTTCAGACTACCTTTCCATTGACTGCTGGTTACAGTTGGCCATTCTAAAGGTCAGGCCATGTACTCATCACAGAATGTCAAATTAGATAACAAAGAATCTTGCTGCGTTACCAACTGACTGTGTTACTCCCTGTCTCCACGAAACATGAAGGCTCTCTCCAATAGAGCTCAAGCAATATCCTCTGCCTGCTCCAGGAATGTGCAAGTTTCTGAAATCTGCCATGTGGCAACATGGAGTAATCCACTGACTTTTGTTAAACATTAGACTTGCTTTGGACTTAGCTGCCAGAGCAGACACCAAGCTTGGTAGAGCATTCCTGCAATGGCTGTTTAACTGACACGCCTCTGTCCCACGTCCTGAGGGGACGCTGTTTGGCAATCACCTCCAGTAGGATACATATTGATACATACACAAAGAAGAAAGAACAGTTACTTAGCCACAGTAACCGTGGTTCTTTGAGATGTTGTAATCAGTGTGGATACCGCAACCCACCTTCTATTCTGACTTTTCAGAGTCCTCAGCTACCATGGCCTTCAAATTGCTATAGAACTGAAGGAGATTCATATCTCCTCCACCCTTTATGCCCTGGTACTGGAGCATGAGCATGGTCTCAATGGACACTTCTGTTCCAAAGACTCTGATCCCACACTTAGGAGGCACGTGTGCACTAACAGTGGGATCCACCCTGACTATCCTATAGTAACAAACTGTTTTAACTTACCTAAAAAGTAAGGGCTCAACACTGTTCCCAAATCATTCATGCAGCCATGCCACCTGTCCAGATTTATGCTTTTATTATATTACCAATTAATACTGAAATGCCTAACTTATTTCAATGTAATCATTATAAAGATATTTGAAGTTTGGCTGGAAAGTTTGCAGACTTCCCTGAAAAAATTCAGGTACCACAAAACCACAAAGCGCAGGTATCAGCACCTTTCATAATACTCAGCCCCATTAAACATATTTTTATTTCTTAGTCTCTGGCTTTATCAGTGTCTGTCTCCTGACATCTACCTGTTTTATGTGCAATGATCACTTCATTTTGGATTCTGCCACGCTTCCTCCATGCCCTACCAGACTCCTTAGTCTCTTCCTTTTACTATCTCTTTCTACTTGCTGCAATGACACACTTTCTCTCAGAAGATATGTAGCTTCCAGATGAGATCATTCCTAGTACTGTTTCCCAGTGCTGCTGTGTGGGGAGAGATGCTACCAAGTGATGGACAATTTCCCACCCTTTCTCAGAGGATGATCCTCAAGTCAGAAGATTGTCCTTTATTTTCGGTATTCATGTGATTGTAACTTTACAAACACTTGTTAAAAACCAACCTGTGATGAAGGATTTAATAGAAATTTCAGGGCCTTCATAAATGGAGGAACTGACAAACACAGTGAGCACAACTGTTTCAGACTCTATTGACCTCTTTTTCCATTGGACCTGTTAGCTTGAGTTCCTTAATCTCTATAGTTGACTTCAGTTAATGTCTCTCCAAATTTCCAAGGTTGACATGTCCACCTGTTGTGCATCTGATGTTCTGTCTTGGTCTTCTGGAACCCAAGACCAAATGGGAGTACTTTGTAGGAGACATACAAAGAGAGAAAAAAAATAAACAGTTAATAAAACACGTGATGACTGGCCAATAGGAACTTGGTCTGTAAATTGCTTTGCATATGTATTGCAGTCCTTGAGACAGCAAGGCAAACTAAAGAGCAGAGCTGTACTAAGTGAAACTGAGGTTACAGAAGTCACTGCCTTCTACTTGTCTGAGTGGTGGAAGGAAAGGATTGATTCTGTAGGTTGCATTTGTAGCAACTGGATATATCACCAAAATATAACACCAGCAGCATCAGTCAGCAAGTCCAACACAGATGATCATACCAGCAATCGGGTGTTTGGCTTGTCTCCAAATGTGATTGAGTTCTGAAGTAGGAAAACTTGACTCCATAACTGAACTGTTACTTTGCTGCTGATGTATGATTATTTATAGACTTGTGCACTTGAGTAATGTAATTGTCAGAATAAGCAGACATTCTTGTTTACAAGCACCATATAGATTCTGTGCTTGATTCTAATCTTGCTCTAGTTGTATATTAGTATTAATCTATTGACTTCAGTGGAGTTATTCCTGATTTAGAGTGAGAGGAGAACCAGCCTTGTTAGATTTAATTTGTTTTGCCTGTATCTAGCCATTGTAACAGTGACAGTTCTCCCAGACTAATATTATGATCGCTCTTTCATTTTGCTAGATTATACAAGCTATGCCAGCCACCACCTCCTGCTGGGGAAGAATGAAGAGAACTTCAAGAAGTAATCTAGTAACATCTTTTAAGATATCGGACTATACAGTAAATTAAATGGCGTTCTAGTAGAATGTGCCTGGAGAATTGGTAAATAGAGGCCCTTTACTCAGGATAAAGAACTGTCTGTCCTTAACATTTTTCTATCAGCATTGGACAACTGACTTCTGAAAAAAATATTTCTGGACTCCATGCACTATGGTCTCCATCCATAACAGGAACTTTATGGGTTTTTACCTGGAAATATTACACTGGAATCAGGTTGTCTCTGATGTGGCCAGTGCAGCAACACAAATTACATTTGCAATGCATTTGCATTACAATTGCATTGGCAGCAGCATGAAAGGAAATATCTAACATGGACAGGTAAAGCCATTCCATCTGAACCATATAACAGCTGCTTCTGTGTTCAAGAATGAACTTGAAAAGGGAAAAAAACCTAAAATATATCTTCCAGAGTTTGACACGTGACACATTAGCTGTCCCTTGCACTGCTAACTCCCTTCTTTCCCACCAATATTTTATCATAATTTCTTAACGTTTAGCAACAAGGAAATAAACACTTCTGGTGTATGCTGCAAAATACCTATTAAAAATAAAAACTCATTCCATAAGTAGTCCCACTGACTTAAGTCTGACTACACATGTGAATAAATGCTTACAACCCAATAAACATAACAACATAATATATTAGCTCTGACACAATAAACTCAGCTGTGTCGTAAGAGATTTATTGTCATATTGGATTTAAAGGAGCATATTATTGCATAGTGAATTTGATGGTGCTGTTTTACTCTTTTTGAAGTTGCTATAAGAATGAAGAATGAACTTCAGTTAGAGAAAATTGACATCATGGATCCAATTTCCACACATAATTAGAAAAAAGTTCAGACTTTGACCTGTAAAAGCTGTCTTAAATCTACCCTGTTGTGCTTCTGTATTTCAGGGTCTTTAAACAGTGGTGGGTGTATATCTTTGTATAGTATTATACATGCCATAATATCTAAGCAATATAGGTCGAGCTAAGGGCAGACTTCTAGCTTTAAACTGGAATATTTTACATTTTAGAGTATTTAAGATGAAGAATAGTTTTGAAGCTTAATATTTTTATACCAGTTTATACAATATTTTGTCAATGTTATATTTTATAGTTGTAGAAGTTGTTGGTTTTGGACATTGGTATCTTTATAATGTTATGGATTTAATTTGCAGAATATATTGAGAATATCGAGGGACCATGACAAATATACTCATGTCTAATTGTTTTCTGGCCAAAGTATTTTTAGAGCAAATAAATGCACCAAAATGACCCTTCATATTCATATGCATTAAAGCAAATATGGTATTTTAAAATACTGCTACTAGTAATAGTTAGGTACTAGAGAGTGTCATATAATCTAAATACATACATATTTTCTGTACCACAGCTAGGTATAGTTATACTTTGGCACACAAACCTCTACACCGCAGATTTTGCAGATCTATATTTACTTATTTATGAATTTTCAACAAATTTATTAACTGACTCATTACTGAAATAGATGAGAAGTCAATACAGAGTTGCACTTTGCAAAGAGTATTCTTAACATAGGACATATAATGGGTTTATTACTTTTCTCCAAAGGAGAAATTAATATGCCTACCTTCAGTATTCTTGATTTTTCTATACAGAACTTAATTGTGGTAACAAAAGAAATATATCTGCATACACACAGATGTATATGTGTGCACATACATTAATGCCGCTGTGTGCCTGGGTGTATTCATACCAATTAAGTAGCGATCTAAGCTTAAATGTAAAATCTGTTAAAAATTCATTACACTGTGACAAAAACATGTTACACTGAATATTTCATAAAGTCACAATTTTCCTTTCATTCTGTATGTTTACAGCTTCTAATACTTGTTGGCAGTTGTGACTTTTTGATAAACACAAAATTCTGCTCTTATGAGGAGATATACATGAAATAGGAAAACCTAGGTTCTTTTTTTGGGATGACCCAACACTTTTACAAAAGAAAGGGCTGGGGTTTTGTTTCATATAGTTCCTATTATAGTCAGAGAATCTCACAGCTTGGATGTTTACTGAGAGAGGGAATATTGGCTAGGATAATCCCTACTCTATTCAGAATGTGCCAAGAGCTATTCAGCTTCTGCTTAGTTAGATTCCAGAAATACATGGAATGCACTATTTTCTCATGCCAGGGATGGTACCACTAACTGTGTAGCACATGTTTAATATGCCAGTGTCATCATTTAATATGAGCCCAAGTCTTGATGTTTACTTAGAGGCAAGAGTGCTATCAGGTGAGTGAAACTGATATTGCTGCATGATATACCTTAGTGAATAGAATCTGACACATGCACATACATTATCAATGGCTAATTAAGGAAATGCAACTTTACTGTTCTCTATGTTTGAATATTAACTGAGTCACATTGACAGTGCAAGAGTGTAAATATGCCAGAATGGTCACTTGTGTAATATGGTAGTTTTGATTGGTTTTTGTTTGTGTTTGAGAGCACAGGATAAGATACTTTTACTGAACACTGAGGTCAAATTGGTGTTAAACAAAGTCACTGGATCAAACTCTTCAATTAAAGTTTTCTCCGAGTGAGCATTGAAGGTTCAGGCCTTACATTTGTGCATCTATTTTACACTGTATGCCCCAAATATATGTGGGGTTGGGAAAACACAAAGAAGTGAGTGCCTCAGCTCTAGTTGCTCTTGAAATATATTTTTGAGAGTTTAGGTTCATTATGTAAACCACTTCCACCTCTTAGAATCAATGGCCAGTGCTGTGAATGAATGTAGGTATGTAGAAAGTGTTTTCAAAAGCACCTAAAGCGTTTAGGTCTCAACTCTGATTAAATTTCTATGGGAATTGGGTGCCTGACTTGCTTAGCCACCTTTTGAAAATCCCAATCTTAACCATTTCAGTTGCAGACATCTTGCAGTTTCCATATCCTCACATTTGTCCCTGTTTTCCAAATAAATCACACATCCTAACATTTTGAGTCCCAATTAATTCAGATTGGCATTGAACAAACCTACTCTTAAATTATATATTTACAAATGTTCATGACTGAAGCTAATTACATTTTAAATTAAATGTGCAGGATGTCTTTACTTCGCATTCAATGTACACATATAGGATTAATAAATAGGTTCTCACCACACACAGTATGCTTATCCTCTCATAAATTCTTAGGCTTGCAAATGACAAGAAGTGATAACTTAAAAAATTTGTAATACTCTTAGTTTGTTAAATCTTTTTTTCTTCTGCAACAAGTTAGATAGCCTATTTGTACTGAAATATATTACAGCAGTTTGGGAAAGACAACTTGTGTAACTTATTTTTTCACACAAATCAACTAAAACACATCTGTGAAGAAAATTTAAATAAATGTGTGTATATATAAAATTTAATTGCTAATGCAGCTTAGTAGTAATTACAATTTTCATTCTGTGAAGGATATATAGCATATTTAAGAATCTAGAAGGAAAAGTTAATAGCCACAAAATAGTTAATCCATTACCAAATTTATGTCTAGAGGAAGATTGTGCTTTTATTCTAGGGTAGAACTGGAGTGATTGGGGCCGTTTTTATAACAGTCACCTATACATTATTGGATGTTAAACTGTCCTGGTTCTGTGAAATGAACATTGACCCAGTCTATTCCTCAAAATTAAGAGTCTGAATAAAATAAAGATTTCATAACACTTATTATGTTGTCCTTTTAGATTTTAAATGTAACAAATATAAGATAACGAATTAGTTCCAGTTTCTAGTTGTCATACATAACTTTTTGTGTTAGATATACACAAATTTAAGGAGTTTTTGCTATCAGTGAACAGAATTTCAATTTCACACCCTGAGACAACTTTTTAGTATTTTTAGACAAACCTCTGTGTTTTCAGCATAAGCTCTACAATTTTACTTGCTAGTGCAGTCAAGAGCTACTCTTTTGGTTGTTTCGGCTCTAAACTAACAAACTGAATTTCATTAGGAACTATAATAATTGTATTTCCAGCAGTAACCTAATTTATTAGACTCCTATGTACAGTATAAGATCTCAAAAATTCAATCAGTTTTTATTATGCCTTATGGGTTCTACTTTTACTGAAAAAAAAGATGGGTGAATGGCAACAGCTTTTGTTTCATTAATCCGTTGGTAGATGTATTGTACATATAAGAAAACAAGTACCTGAAGATATGAGTACCTGTCTTATTGCATAATGGCTAAACATTAGTTCAAAATAGATAAATATCATTGGTTGGCTTCAAAATCAGAAACTTTAAAATCTAAAGTTGTAGTATATTTATGCACATATACGTTACTCATTTATTTTGCACCTAGGCAGGTTTGTGTCTGCCAACATTTTTGCTTATTTTCACTATTGTTATTTTAACATGTTGCCTGCAGGATAGTTCTTAAAACTAATATGTTGCCTTAAACATTTTTTCTCTGTGTGCTCATTGAAAATTGCACATAGTGCTTTTGTAATTGTACTCCGGTAGCACACCAGCATTTGTAAATTGGATGGAAATGTATACCAATCTCAGGATATCTAGATTTTGATGTATAAAAAGATATTGAACTCACTTATATTTTTTGTAAACTGACTAAATTGATTTTTTATATACCATATATATTCATTAACCATTTTGCCTTTGTGAAACATAACTTTGTTAAGGCTATTTCTTTTTTCCTGCCTGTAACTGATGTGGGGTTTTTTGCATGTAGTCTGTGTGTGCATGTTTTGTGTGTGTATAAATGTATGCACTGTATATATAAGAGATGTGCAGATACTAATACCTATGAGCAATTTCAAATTGCCCAGTGACTGACCATGCCAAGTTGTCATTTCTAAAACTGTCTTCCAGAAGTTACATTTCTATGCTAGAAATCTTGTTTGCCTAGAATTGAAATACCTCTTAAAAACTATTCCTCCCTCAGTTCAACAGCCCAATGTAGTGGACTCCCAGGTTGGTACATATTTGCAATTCCCATAATTGAACATCATGGGTATACCCATAATATATCTGGTATATGTATATATGTATTGTATAAATATATATTTCTCAATTTAAAATTATAGCAGCACTATTATGTTTAACACCATGTAGAGTCTTATGAAGTCAGTAAGCTTATGCAACACTTAAGAAAAATGTTTTAATTTTTGCATTGAAGTAAAAGTCCTAGAGCTATAATGTTTCTCTCTCTCTCTCACACACACTCACACGGAGAGAGAGAGAGAGAATCAACAATTTCTCTTTGAAAACACCCCAAGTAGCAGCCAAGTAGTTAGTTAATTTTAACTTTGCTAAAAGTAACATTTGTAATTTAATGTTAAATCACTTGACATGTGGATTTGAATTACATTTTTTCTGGTTTGTAAAGTATATAAGTAGCATACTTTGAGTCAGTTACTATATTGATTATGGATTAAACTAATACTGTGTACCTTTTAGATATGATTTATTTTTGTAGTTTACCTATTAAAGACCGGAATAGTCACAATGTATGTAAAGTTTCAGATGGTAATAAAATAATTGTATGGCCATTGTGAATTCTTTATACAGAGCATTTAAATAAGAAAAATATTATTTCATTTTTGTAAAGACACTTTCAGTTTTATTGAGCTGTTTTGTGCTGCACCTATAAGGATTCTGCTGCTAAAGAGTAGACATCAAACGGTTGAGGAATGGGGAGACGGTATACATGGAAGTAGGAGAGACCAGGTAACAGTCCTCAGCACCGAGCCTCTACATTTTGTAAATAATGAAGAAGTGGAGACAGGAACAGAAGAGATGCCCTTACCCTCCGAATTGGGTCTAGCAGTAAACACCACAATTTCCTGAGGTTCATCAATCTGAAGACTATTCAGCTGCACAGACAAAACTAGGTTACCATCCAAAACATCTCTGCCGTGACAAAGGACAAAGTGGAGAACGTCCTTCATATATATATTACAAAGCCAAAAGAACATAAGAATGGCCATATTGCAGTGGTCCCCAAACTAGGCGTGCCCCCTAGGAGGGCAGGCAGGAATGTTCGAGGGGCATGGCAGGGCTTAGGCCAGCCCCCATGTGGGGCAGAGAAGAAGCATTACTCAGCCGTACTCTGCCTCCACTCTGGCCCTGGCTCCAGCCTTGACCCACAACCCAGCCCCAGCCCCGCTCCTGGCCCTGGCAACAGCCCTGTTCCTGACCATGTTCCTGGCCTCACCTGTGGTCCCACTCCTGCTGCCAGCCATAGCTCTAGCTCTGGCTCCCAGAGGGATGTGGACTGGGTAAGGGGAGGCACAGACCAAAAAAGTTTGGGGACCACTGGCATACTGGGGCAGACCACTGGTGCATCTAACCCAGGATCGTGTCTTCTGACTATGGCCAATGCCAGGTGCTTCAGAGGGAATGAATGAAACAGGTTATTATCAAATGATCCATCTCCCGTCATCCACATCTGGCAGTCAAAAGGTAGGGTCATCCAGAGCATAGGATTGCATTCCTGCCCATCCTGGCTAATAGCCATTGATACATTTATCCTCCATGATCTTATTCTTTTTTGAGCGCCGTTATAGTTTTGGCCTTCACAATATTCCCTGACACAGGTTGACTGCGTGTTGTGTGAAGTGCTTCGTTTTATTTGTTTTAAACCTGTTGCCTATTAAATTCATTGGGTGGCTCCCGCTTCTTATGTTATGTGAAGGAGTAAACAATACGTCTTATTCACTTTCTCCACATCAGTCATGATTTTATAGACTTCTTTTCCATGTTGAAAAGTCCCGATCTTTTTAATCTCTCCTCATACAAAAGTTGTTCCATATCCTTAGTATAGAGTAAAGCAACAAAAAAGACTGTTTCCAATTCACAAATATCTTTTTTTTGATATGGGGCAACCAGATATGCAAACAGCATTTAAGGTATGGGTGCACCATGTATTTATATTGTGGCGTTATATTTTCAGTCTCAGTATCTATCCCTTTCCTGATGGTGCCTAACATTTGCTTTTGTGACTGCTACTGTATATTGTGTGGATGTTTTCAGACACCTATCCACAATGATCAAGATCTCTTTCTTGAGCAGTAACAGTTAATTTAGACCCCATCATTTTATCTGTATAGGTGGGATTATGTTTTCCAATGTGCATTACTTTGCATTTATCAACATTGAATTTCAACATTTTGTTGCCGTGTCACCCAGTTTTGTGAGATCCTTTTGTAGCTCTTCACAGTGTGCTTTGGACTTCACTATTTTGAGTAATTTTGTAACATCTGCAAATTTTGCCACCTCACTGCTTACCTTTTTTTCCAGTTCATTTATGAATATGTTGAACCTCACTGGTCCCAGTATAGAGCCCTGGGAGACACCACTGTTTACCTCTCTCCAGTCTGAAAACTGACAGATTAGTCCTACCATTTGTTTCCTGTCTTGTGATCAGTTACTGATCCAAAAAAGGACCTGACCTTTTATCCCAGGATCACTTACTTTGCTTAAGAGTCTGTGATGAAGGATCTTGTCAAAGGCTTTCTGGAAGTCCAAGTACACTATATCCACTGGGTCACCAAGGGCCACTGTGATCCTCTAGTGCAGCGGTTCTCAACCTGTGGGTCGCGACCCCGGCGGGGGTCGAACGACCAAAACACAGGGGTCGCCTAAAGCCATCGGAAAATACATATTTCCGATGGCTTTAGCCGCTGAGAAGTCGTGCTACCATCTGTAGCAGCGCTATTCAGCTGGAACGCACACCGTTATGGATGCGCGTTCCAAACTGAATGCCTGCGCGCAAGCGCAGACGTGATTGCATCATCCGTCTGGGGCCTAAGGGGCGGGAGAAGCGGGGGGAACGCTCCACAGTCCATAGCAGCGCATTACGTGTGTCCGGCGCTTGCTGACGTCATCAGTGGGCGGACGCAGCAAGCACCGGAGGACAGAAGCCTAGGAGGCGGAGAGCCAAGAGGTGGAGAGCCAAGAGAGCCTGCGAGACAGCCTGCTGGTGTAAAAAAGGTTAATAATGTAAAAACAGTACACACACCATACACACAATACTGTGTAAGTGTAAGGTGCTTTGTGTGTAATCATTATACAATGAGAATACATAATGCATATCAGGTATTTACATTCCGAATCATAACTGTAGCAAAATTACAGTTTTGAAGTAGCCACCAAAATTATTTTTTGGTTTGGGGTCACCGCAATATGAGGAACTGTATTGCGGGGTCACAGCATTAGAAAGGTTGAGAACCAATGCTCTAGTGTGACCTCCTGCATGATACACCTCCCAGGACTTCTCTGAATTAATTTCTGCTTAGATGTTTTTCTGGAAGATATGCTCTAGTTCAATCTTGAGTTGAAAAATGCCAGTGATGGGGAATCCATCACAACCACTAACAAGCTGTTCCAATGGTTAATTACCCTCCCTGTTAAAAAATGTGTGCCTTTTTCCCAGCCTTAATTAAAATTCTTCCAATGAGTCATGCACTAACGGTTAGTGTAGATTACTGTGGCCTTAGATGATAACTGCCATTCTGCCTAACAAAGAGCTAAGGGTTAGACCACAGGCAACCAGCAGCAGGTTTGCAACATTTTGACTTCAGAGGATGAAAAGCAACTGAAATTTTAGACTTTGCTGAGCAGCTGTCTCACCCCACAGACCTATTTGTCTGTTGTAAGGGCAAGTTATCAGTTCCATGGTATTGTGAACATGGCTGCTAGGGCACCGTACTGAAAATGCTCATCCCATTAGCCAGAGCAGAGCTTTGGGGCCAGGAACAATGGAAGAAGCCATGTTGCCATCTCTTTTCCCTACCTTCACCTGCAGTGGCTAAGGACTGCTGCACCCCTCTTCTCCCCCGCTTCCTCTTCCTCATGATGTGGGGAAAGGAGTAAGCTGTCATATGCTGTATCTAGGCCCAGCTCTAGATTTGTTCCATCCAGCACTGCTATCATTTGATGGTGTGAAACTGGTCACGGACTCCCATCTGGTATAGGGGAAAGGGCCTGATGCAGTTTGCTTCCCACATGGGATAACCATTAGTTGTTAATAAAGTCTCAGCCTCTGCATTTAACCACATCATGGTGTCTGTCTCATTGTTTCTGAGTTCATGTCAGTCGCACCCCTTCACGCACCCTCCGCCTCATCTCAGGTTTTGTCTAGGCTGGGCTCAAAAGGTGCAATGCTAGATAGTTCCATCTAACACCTTCTGAAACTCCTAGTCAAGACAAGGTAGCATATACCAAACTGGACAAGAAAAATCCATGAAGAGTGCTTACATGCACAAAATTTAGGCCTAATTTTCAAATTGAAGATAGTTGCATAATTCTTTTAAATTCCTTTCTGCTGTTGGGTGGCTACTTTCAGAAATAGGAACTGAATGTTTTTAAAATTCCTCCTGGAAACAGCCTTCAAAATTAAAAAAATTCAGTGGTTCTGGGACTGTGAATGAGCATGGATGAATAATGACCACAACAGTTCTGTGCATCATTATAGCTGTCTCATGTTAGTAAATTATCTTTTATCTTAAAATGCTTTGAAGAAACAACACATCCTAGACAGAAAGCTCTTCACTCACAATTGGACTATAATCACACTTAGGGGAGGACTATAGCAGCTTTTCAAAAGAGCACAGAAACAATGTAAGACAGAAAGTGAAGGAGAATAGCATCTCTAGTGGAAAATTTTCTCTTACACACGAAAACCTATTTAAGTGAAACATGTTGCTCAAACTCTGTTAACATGTCTTTTATAAACACTGCACTACCAGTTGCATGTTAGGAAAACTTACATTCAAACCAGCCTCGGGGGGAAACAGCTTACATTTTATGATCTTCTACACTAGCCTGTGCAGGCAATGTCCAGTGGGGTGGCAACTTCAAATTACAGAAAGTTTTGGCTGCAAAACTTCTCATTCTAACTGAATGCTGAAACACTGTGATGCAGAAGTGACCATGCAGCCTAACGCTTGACCTGTTTCTTTGCTATCCTGAGTCATGATCATCTCATCACTGATGGTGACAAACTGCAGCAATGTAGAGATGAGACATGAAAGACATGGAATTATGCCTAGCAGAGTTCCCACAGGAAGGGGAATTTATTTTATGTTGCTTTATGGTTGTTTTGGATTTTGCGTACCCCACAAGGGGAAGAACAGTAAGTGACCTAGCTGGAGGGTTAAGTCACTGTGACTTACGAGCAGCGGTGGCGGCTGGTGAACTTTGGGGCAGGTGGGGCCTGCAGGAGACTCAAACAACAGGTTCAAGTGGCAATGGCAGCAGCAAAAATGGGGGAGACTGTTGGGTGCTGCTGAAGAGTCAAGCCCCCACAGCTGGTCTGTAGTATTCTCTATCCATCCCATTAAAAAAAACATGTGCACTTGCTACTTTGGTGGGGGCAGTATCCTACGCAAGAGCTACCACTGCCTAAAAGATGCTGGAGCAATGGATGACCGCAGGGAAGCTGAGTCTTCGTGGCTGCTGCACCACACAAAACTGTAATGGGGACTCTATAGGGAAATGCTATAACAGAGAGCTGCTACACGTATAAATCAGAAGGCGGCTTTGACCCAAGGGGTGTTTCAAAACTAGACAAGGACAAACTGAATCATTGTTTTGCATGAAATACATGCCACATTACCTTCACTGGTGACTATGTCCCTTAAATGCTGCTCAGAAGCTGACTTTCATTTTTTAATTCTATTCCTTATGTTCTCGCCGTATGCACTGAGGATGTATGTGTTTTATTTTGTTTATAAACATCTTAGAAGTGATTGTCATTCTTTTCGGTAGAATATTAATTTTCTGATAATGTTTTCCCTTTTATTATTGGGTTTCTTCCATCCCTTCTTCCTGGGCACAAGGCTTTTTGTTCCCTGGGGAACATCCATTTCTAAGGCAGATTATGCCACTTTTAACACACCGCACACTTGTATAACCCACAGAAAATTGAATATGCCTCCCACTTCTGCTGGGCCATCAAAAAGATATTTTCAGTATTCTAATCCACACAGAAGCTGCTTTACAGCATCTCAGTACTAAGGGCATCATCTTGAGAGGTACTTTACACACATCACTCCTAGCAAACAGGTGGGGGAATACACCTCCATCAATAAGACAGAACAGAAAATAGCCACATTACTATATCTGTACTTAGAAGAAGGAAATGATGTGAGAATGCAAGATAAGAGGACAAGCGCTCAATAGTGGCAAACTTATGAACAAAATGTACTGAGTATTTGGCTTCAGCTGAAAGATTTGAAAAATAGCTGCATTGTGGGTGGACTTCAGGCAATGACGTGGTCGGTATACGTCACTAAACAATCCTTGTGTTTTAAAGCTGAGATCAATCCTCTTGTCTTGATTTTTCATCCAAAATGTGTTTAAAGAAGGTACAAGTTTACCCACAGAATTGTTTTGGCAGTCAGGTGGAAGGAGGGGGAAGGCTTGCAATTGTACTGTTGAGCATGAAATGTTTTTATTATGAAGCATTGTGGCCTCTAGAAATTGGGAAGCATTCTGAATATCACTGAATATCAGTTCAATGGCATCTGGGTTCAGCACCAAGTGAAATGAATTGACAAATTTCCATTGGTGCCAAAGAAAGAATCAGAAATACCTAGAGTTCCATGTGAGAGCCTGATTAGCTGAGTATTTGCCACCATTAGATTAGTAAGACAAAAAGTGGGCCAAGACAGAATGTTATGGTAGGACAATGAGAAACAGACTGCAGGCAACCAGAGGGAACTGATCAAAAGCAGCAGGTCTTATCAACCCAATATAAGATTGCAAACAACTGACTGATTACTGCATCAAATACAGCTCTGGCCAGCACCATAAAAGCCAATAACATACCATCATCAATATTAAGAAATAAGTTTGCTTGTTATCTTGATCAATGATGCCTCTGTAGTGTAGTGTGTTTGATACCAGACTGAGTGATGATAATGTGTAAATTTGATACAACTGTTAATCTGAAAAAACAGCTGAACACTTTAGCAATATAACACTAGTCAATAATGGGAAAGTTTATCATGCTTTTTTTCATCTTTTATTAAGAAGTGGGTTTACAATAGGTTAAATAGTTTGGATTTATAACAGCACAAGCTGAAAAATTAATAATTTGAATATTATTTGAAAGTAAATAAGTACAGAACTGGCACATGGCTGAAGGACATTTGTGGGCCAGAGATGGAGAGAACAGACTGTAAGCTTTTGTTTCTGGACTAATTCCCTGGCCTTATTTTAAAAGAAAGCATTAAATTCTGAAACCTCAGTACTGCTCTACATTACCTCATCTAGATGTTGATCACACAAGAGACAGGAAGGGATAGAGAATTTCTGATAGCCTGGCTCTTAACACAAATTCTGTACATCTAAAAAGAGACGTAATCTCTGTCACTCCACTGCCCTTACAAAAAACAACCAACCAATAGGACGTTTTACACAGGATTCTGAGACTTCCTTTACTGCCAGGATCGACAGCTGAAAAGCAGTTATCCATGTCTGACTCCATAGCTTGTTTCTATTCACTTATTATTTGTTAGTGTGGTGGATGAGTAGCTTTACAAATCTCCCTGGAGGGCCACAATCTGCTTGATGCTTTCCATACTGACAAGGAGGCCTGGTTCCTGCCCCACGTCTCTCAGAAGCTACAAGAAGAGAGTTGGAAGTTCCTGGAGGCGAAAATATCAGTGTAAGTCAACTGAAATTGTTCCCCAAAAATGCATGGCACACTGCTTTCCCCATTGTACACTGCTCAAACCTGAAGGGTGAAATCATGGTCCAAATGAACACCAATAAGAAATTTATCATTGAGTTTAATGGGACCAGGATTTGGTCCATTATCTGCAGTCTTTACATCCTCAATTGCCAAGAAAGTAGGGAACAGAATTTCTGAACCAACTAGGATATAAATGGAATTACATGTATTATATATTAGATAAATAATGGTTATAAAGAACTTGCTTGTCCACTTTAATTGAGGCTGAAGATTGTGTTGCAGAAATAATAATGGTGATTATTAATTTGCCCCTAAATTATCTGAAATGGCCATAGCCTTAATGTTTACATTGAAGGTAAACCACATGAGAACAAAAGATCCAAGATGCATCCTTGCTCATACAAAGGGACATCGATAAAGTTTAAAGTAGTGGCTATGATAATGGATCCTCACAGAAATGGCTCTGGTGGTGGGAATCTGGATGTGATAATGGTTCAAACTGGGTAATTTGCTACTTTGTCTTCCTGGACACATAAGCACATTAAGACATGAGAAAATTGCATCTATTGAGGTGAAGGTAATAGCAACTCTACTGGTTGGGGGAGGCACTGGATGATTCAGGGAATTGGTAATGGGACAAGAAGTGTTTCACCTCTATATCACTAGTTCATATGGATATATATCACTAGTTCATTGTGGATATATCACTATATATATCACTAGTTCATTGTGGATCAGGTTGAAAGTGAATAACAAACATTCTGAGATTCTGTCTAATTTGTGGACCCTGTGAAATGAATGTGTGATTTCAGTCTAGTTCCCTGCGCTGCTCACCAAAAATCTTGTTCCCAATGCAGTGAAGTTCACATCAAAGCATCATCATCACAACTGAGAACTTTTCTGGCAGACTCATCAGAGGGGCCAAAGAATAAAGAGGCCTGGAAAATGAACTCTACCCACCCCTGAAGAAGCTATTAGAGAGATGTCCCATGTATTTAAAAGGTGGTGAGTCAAGTGCAATTTTCAGTTTTTTCATTCCATCTTAATACAGTACATTCCATAGAGTTGGTCTGTTATCTTCATGAAATTAATATAAGGTACAGTCAGATTATTGCAAACTTTAACATATAACATATTATCAGAGCTACTTTAAATAGAGTGAAACCTTATTCACCTTTTGTGAACTTACAGTTTTAGTTGCAGTACCGGTGCTCCATTCTCCATATAGCCAACTCCCATACCTTTTAAGGAAGTTTTATCCTAGAAACCAAAATTATTTGCCAACCCAGATACCAACTGCAGAAGAAAAACATCTTGTGCCTGTGTATCAAAGTGACACTCTCACACTGTCTCAGTCACAGGATTCTGGCATGACAACAGAGAAAAAACCTTCATGAGATTCATCAGGTTTGAAGGCAAAATGTGCACTGTACCAATCCAATGTAACTATTTTTATATTCAGAAGGTCTACCTTTAGGTTAACCAGAAGCTAAGGGCATGTCTACAATATAAAGTTGTTGACTTAAATTAGATCCACATTCATCCACCCCAGTAATTAAGTCGGCTGGGTGTGTCCACACCATGCTCATTGTGTCAGTGGAGTGTGTCCTTGTAGATGTCAACATTTCTCCAGCTGGCTCGGAGCTGTATCTGCACAGACTCTTCTCCCCCAGACCAATAAGATCCACCACCTCCTGTGTACTCCAAACTGGAGTGCATTTGAGGCATTGTGTCACCATGTTCAGCTGGGCTGGTGAGCTCTCCTTGCTGATCAAACAAGAAAAGTTCCTGGGGCTTTAACGGGGAGAGGCTGTTTCCTGTGTACCTGGCTGCTGTGACTATCAGCGACATTAACAAATATTATTTTAATCCATTCTCGGTTGTCCACCTCTCTACTGCTTACCACTCAAGTTATTTATAAAATGTGTGTGTGTTAATACATCAATACAGCCAAACATTTAAAGCACAAAGGCATGCAATACAAAGCTATGAGAACAGTATATTAGCCTGATTCTACATATTATTTTGTATTAATATAAATGTTAATTAACTAATAAAGTAAACCAAAATAACTTTAATAAAGGGATCAGCCATAACTGACCATGTTAGTAGATAATTATGGATTAAATGTACCTTTTTCTCTAAGCCCCTACACTAGAAATAATAGAAACATATTAATGACTAAAATACAATATTTTTAAAAATTAAAAGGTAACTAAGGGAGAGGGCCTTGATTACAGGCATTTTGAAAATCTGTCCAAAGTAAGGTGGTTTGGATGAATGGGTGATTTTTTTATTTTTGGTGACCTAAGTTTCTTTTAACCCAACAATTACTATTAATAGTTATATTTGGCCTCCAAGTCGTCTTCTAGTTTTACACTGTGTTTGGGTTGAATCTTTTAATTATGATACATAATAATTAGGCCAAATTAGGGAAAGCCAGCCCTCTCCATTTTGTAGACTGAAACAGAATCTTAGCACTCACCCTTTGATTTTTATATTGCCATAAGAATTTTCATAGTGCCTCCTGCCGTGTTTTAATGTCATGTCAGGGATACCAACAGGGATGCACTGAAACAAAAATAACTTTGGGAGGATATTCATTTTTACTGAGGCTAATGAACCTAGCCAAGAAATGTATAGCTGTTTCATTTCTCCAAGGCTTCTTTTTGTTTTTATTATTACACACTGGAGGGTAAATTTGCCTTAAAAAGATTTTTTTTTCTCCAAAATATTTATTCCTGAATATTTAAAAGATTCCTATACGCATTTCAATTTATGCAGCTAACACCAGTTTGTTTTGACCCTTTCAGGAATAGAATCTCTAAATTTTCAGATTTAATTGTAGTTTATTTTGAGACCTGATACCACCCAAATTTCAGAGTCAGCTGGATCCTGCAAATCAATTTTAAGGCACTTGGAAGAGAGGAAGATGATCAGGAGCAGTCAACATGGATTCACCAAGGGCAAATCATGCCTGACCAACCAGATTGCTTTCTATGAAGAGGTGACTGGCTCTGTGGATGTGGGGAAAGCGGTGGACGTGATATACCTTGAATTTAGCAAAGCTTTTCATACAGTCTCCCATAGTATTCTTATCAGCAAGTTAAATAGGTATGGGTTGGATGAATGGACTATAAAATGGATAGAGAACTGGCTAGAGCATAGGGCTCAACAAGTAGTGAGCGATCAATGGCTCCATGTCTAGCTGGCAGCCTGTCACAAGCGGACTGCCCCAGGGGTCAGTCCTGGAGCCGGTTTTGTTCAACATCTTCATTAATGATCTGGTAGAGGGGGTAGATTGCACCCTCAGCAAGTTTGCAGATGACACTAAGCTAGGGGGAGTGGTAGATACCCTGGAAGGTAGGGATAGGATACAGAAGGACCTAAACAAACTGGAGGATTGGGCCAAAAGAAATCTGATGAGGTTCAACAAGGACAAGTGCAGAGTCCTGCACTTAGGATGGAAGAATCCCATGCACAGCTACAGACTGGGGACCGACGAGTTAGGTAGCAGTTCTGCAGAAAAGGACCTGGGGGTTACAGTGGATAAGAAGCTGGATATGAGTCAGCAGTGTGCCCTTGTTGCCAAGAAGGCTAATGGCATATTGGGCTGCATTATTAAGAGCATTGCCAACATTTAGACGGCCTCAAAAAAACCAAGATGACATATACATTTTAAAAAACAATCTTTGTGGTAATGATGTTACAATAATAAGATCTGTGCAAATTCTCTCTCTTATGAACACAAACGCCAAGTCCGAGTGCTTGGCACCATCAAAGCAATATCCTAGATTTTCCATCTAGTTCAGTTAAATATCTTTTTGTCTGATTTTGCTTGTGGCACTGCAGCATAGATCTCACCTTAAAACTGCCAGTTCTGACGTGTAGGAATTAAATTAAAACCCCTTGCTGGGAAAAAAGGCAGCTGTTCGAAGTCTGTTATGAGCTTCCAACTTCTAATCAGAGCTTTCTCTCATTTCCAAACATCCTTGAATATAAAACTGCCTCAGCTAATCACGTGACTATCATCTTTCTGGCTGGCTCTTGCCCTTTCCTAATCCCATGACTCAAATTCAGCTTGTCTCACCGCAAGTTTCCAGGTGTCTAAACCATCCACATTTAAACAAAACAAAACAAAAACACCTCTTTGTTCGTTTTCTAGTCTTCCAAAGCATGAATGTGTATTTCTCTCAAGTCATAATATGGATACAGCTAATTCCCATGAAGGATAGTTTAAGGTGGCATCAGTGATTATGCTAGTGCTATTTTTCATTTCTCTAGATATTGCATAGCTCAGGGAAACTTTACATATAATTCCCACGGCCTGCCCCATGGTGTTTTAAAAAGTTAGAGGTAAAGTGGTTATGGCACTTGATTGGCACTAAGAAAACGTAGGTTCAAGTCTGAGTTTTGGATACACAAAGAAAAGCACAATTTCGCTGTTCATTTTCAACAGCGTCTGGGAGTTTGCAATGAGAATTGTGCAGTCCTTTTGATTTTCTTAACCTTGGATACAGCCAGTAATGTATCCAGGGGCACTCTGTGTATCTTATTTCTGAAAGAACAACAGATAGTGAAATGCTGTTATTGGAAACTATTTAGACAGAAATTGTTTTATGAATGACCTTCAGTAAACAGAAGCAATCTTACTATAATGACGATGTATAGAATAGGGAGCCACTATTATTGTGTGTTATTCACTGAATAGAGCTTTAATCCCAAGAAGACTGGAGCCCAGCTTTCAACTTCACTGACATTTCTTCTTCTTATGAGAATAGAATGAGACCAGAATGAGCTGCATCTTTAGGGAAAACTCTAAACAGCTAATTTTTCTACAACAAAGAGAAATGTGATGAAAATATTAACAATCACCTTGGGAGAGAAGGACTACAGCAGTTAGATCATTTTGTACCTGGGGTTAGAATTACTATTTTTCTTTATGAATTAACATAGTAGATGCTGGATTTCTGACATTAAAGGTGTTCATTCAAAATCTTGAATCATGTCTGCAGTCTCAAAAGTTATTTAATTCAGAGGGGCCACACAAGGTAGTTTAAAAATTACTTTGAAGGGACGTTTTTATAAGTGTGCTAAATTTTCTTAAGTTCTTCAACCATGTAACTTGATACAGACTCCACCTTCTGTTGCAGGATTGTGCTCTGGAGTCCAGACTAAGCTTTCATTAACAACCAAAAAAAAAAAGTTTCCCTTAAAGTAGCAAAGAAAACCATTCCACTGGGACCACTGAATTCTCTTTCCCTTCCTCCTCCCTTCTATAAATGGTTTGGGATAGTCCCTCGTGTGGAAAGGAACATCTGCACTATTAACTCATGCATGTGAGGGAGGCCCTGCTAAGCCACGAGTGGCACAGTACCCAAAAAAAAAAAAAAACCACAGACATGTAGGGGCTAGAAGGGACCTTGAGAAGTCATCAAGTGCACTAAGGCAGAACCAGTTAAACCTAGACCATCCCTGACATGGTTGTATAACCTGTTCTTAAAAACTGCCAGTGATGGGGATTCCACAACCTCCCTCAGAAGCCTATTCCAGTTTTACTACCCTTATAGTTTTTCCTGTTATCTAACCTAAATCTCCCTTGCTGCAGATTGATCCCCTGACTTCTTGTCCTGTCTTCAGTGGACAGGGAGAAAAATTGATCACTACCCTCTTTATAATAGCCCTTTATATATTTGAAGACCGTCAGGTCCCCTTTCAGTCTTCTTTTCTCAAGACTAAACATGAAAGGCTTTTTGTTAACCTTTCCTCATAAGTCAGATTTTCTAAACCTTTTACCTCTTCTCTGGATTCTCTTCAATTTGTCCACATCTTTCATAAAGTGTGGAGCCCAGAATTGGACACAGTACTGCAGCTGAGGCCTTACCAGTGTTCCCATGTCTTACATACAACACTCCAGTTAGTACACTTCAGAATGATTTGTGTGCAACTGTATGGTGATTTGGAGGTTAAAACCCAGTAGTTCTGGACCAGATCTTCAGAGTCCCTCCTGAGCTGAGGGTAACTGCACCTTTATCTGCCAGGTAGTCCTAGACGTCAAATAATAAAATTGTGGCCTGATTAAAACCATATCAAGTGTCTCCTGTCCTTCTTTGGATATAGCTAAACAAAGATAAATCCAAATGATGATCTCATCTCTTTATTTGTGCACAGTCCAAATCTGTTACTGTGCAATTGCACTAGGCTATTTTCTATTTCAAGATAGGGCTATTGTAAACCAAACTTCAATAGACTGTGTTCCTTTACTATTATTGCTTTAATTTCTATGTTTTATGCAGAACTACTGTATCTGAAAAGATCTACCAAGTTTGAAAAGTTAGCTATTTAAATAGCCATTGTGAATAAAAGATAGCAAGGTCAAATGTAGTGTATTTCCCTCCTTTTCACAGAAACACTTCCCAAGGCTGAGTGCCTGTGTGGGGGTTTATGACCCCTAGTAGGCAGGGAATCACATCAGCCATAATAGGTCTCATCAAACTTTTATCACTTAAACTAACCCTTTTCCAGTAGTTTGACAGTGCCAGGGCTGTTATTTTCAAACCAGACACCCTACCCCACATAAAAGACAATGAGATCTAGAAGCCCTACTATTATAGGCTCCTTTGAAAGTCACAATCTTTAGATGTCTGGAGTGTCCTCTTCTAACTTGTGCAATCATTGTGTATGATCCAAGATATACTGTACACAATGAGAAAATTTTTCTTATGTCAACAGATCAATGGTGTCCTTCACTCAACTGTATGTACAACAGCATGACTATATGCTGCTAACCTTGAGGATGATTATTAGCATAAAGTGTACACTAGGCACTTTAGTGATTGCCCTAGATTGTTAAATAAAAAGGCACAGAAATTGCAGACAGACTTTTGTGATTTTTGAATAAAAACATTGGTAGAAGAAATGCAAAAGAAATTTGACTGCTATTCTGAAACAATTGAACCAATTTTGAAGCCTACTCAGATAACTTGAATACGTGCAAAGGAGTTACAAGAAGATATCCCATTTCATATAGTACAGGGAATTATAAAAAGGATAAGAAGAACAACAGAAGAATAGGATGCCAAATAGAGCCAAGATCTATCAATTAGATACTTACAGGGTTACTTAAACTAAAATGTGAATTATACATGACTGACAAAGCAGCCAGAAATGTCTGTCATATAGTCAAAGGTTTTGTGTTAGGAGAAGGAGGGAACAGATGTGATGGTTTACCAGTTTAAACTCTAAAAGCAGAGTACAGAGATTGTAATGATAAAAAATTTTAGCTTCCACCCTGGAAATTTCCCTGGAAATTAGGGAGGGAAGAGCAATTCAGTGGGGTAGAGGAGAAAATACACATATGAGAAATATAAAGAAAAATACAAGCTTGTGTTTCACCATAATGGACAATATCGAGTATTGACTCTGCTTAGCATAACTTCCAAATTATGTACTGAGTTACCTAATTACAGTATGTTAAATAGATTTACTGCAAATTATTACTGAACTTTTGATTAAGGTTTTATTAAGATTAGCTGAGTTGGTCTAAAAGTTCCTTTCCTGTATAGAAAATTTAGGTCAAAAATATATCTGGAGAAAATGTTGACTTTCTGGTGTAACATCAAAAGCCAAAATTGTCTGGCCAAATACTTTTAGTTTGAAACAGAATATTGTCATTCAGAAATGCCTCCATGATGCTTCATGGGAGCTCAGGGTAGCCTCATCCTCCCATTCTCCTCTATGGGCTGGGTTCCCCAACCTGTCAATATCTCCCATGATGTAACATGGTCTCACTTGCTGAACCACTAAAGTGCATCATGGGAGATGTACATAGGTTGGGGAACTTGGCCCATAAAAGGGAACAGGGGCATAAAGCACCTAAACTGCAGCTCCCATGAGGCACCATGATAGCATTTCCAAACCAAAACTTCTTCGTTTTCAGATGTTCCGTTAACTGCTGAAACATTGTAATCACCTGTACAAAGCAGACATTTTTTGTGAAAAAAACCAAACTTAGTTTAGGTAAAACCCCTATTTTCTGTTGAAACAGTAAATGGAAATTTTTTCATCATCCCTAAAATTAGGTCTATTATTAGATCTATCTAAAAGATATAGCCTAATGAGAACTGAGCTCACTCTGACCCAGAAGGTTGCTGCTGAAAAACAGTCAATGTTCAGTTCACATAATTCATTTCATATCTATTGGATTCATATAAACAGAAAACATCCTAGGTCTATTGTCTACTTTGAAATTCCACAGAATTTCATTCTAAAACTGACATCTGAAATATATGTATGTTTGTGCTAATTAACCAGGGGCCACAGTTGTCACAAAAAAGATCTACTCTAGACCCCCATCAACAGACAATCACTTTAATTAAAATCTGAAATTAAAAAAAAGTTATGCATTGAAGTGCCAAATTCTCAGCTTCTATACATCAGTGTAAATCCACTGAAGTCACTGGAGCTATATCAGTCGACTCCAGCTGAAAATCTAGCCTAAAATATTTTATTAGGTGTTGCATGTGCGTCATACAAGTAACAATTATGTCATACAATTACTCTTTGGAAGTTGCATGTGATCTTGGCTATTAGGCTTTTTCATGGCACAGACCAAGAACTATTCAAGCTCTCAAAAATAGACTTGAGGGATGCTATGAGTTTTATTTTTAGCTATTAAGACTAAAAGGAATGAATGGCAGTTTTGCTTGTGACGACTGCAGCCTTGGCTTCTCAATGAATGGACTTCGGGCACTACATCCTGTGGTAAGTAATGCCAGTATTTGACCTATACTCTGGAATATGGACACTTGTTGAGAGACCTGCATATATGTGACATTTATTTAATAATTCTGCAATTCTTACAATAGGCAATTTTAATGTTGCCTCTTTCCCTCTCTTTATACTTTATGTATGCAAATTGTTTGATGTTTTTCATTTATATTGGCCCAAACGTTCTAACTTGGATGTCTAAGTAAGTGGTCTGATTTTTCTTTAGGTGCTGAATACAACTCCTATTGACTTTGGACTCATGCGACTATTCAGTTCAGCGAAGTTAAGCATGTATGTAAATACTCGCACGATCAGTCTTATCAGATCTCGTCTACATGATGCTGTAGTCTGCACCAGAGGTATGTAAACTTTAGTCCACCTTGGCATGTGGCCTGTGTGGAGACTACCGATGCCACTAAAAGTTCACTACTGTGCATTAATGCAAGCACTGTTTGAAGCATTAACTTATAGATCTCTTTAGGTAGCCAAGTTTAAAATTTTTGGCCTTTCTCCTATTTGATCTCGGTACTAATTTATATGATTTTTTTATGACAAAAATTAATCTAACTGCCCGTGCTTTCCTGATGTTCCTCGCTCCTTTATCAAATATCAAGTATGATCACATCACACAGTCTTTAGGGATTTCTACTGTACTATGATAAGAATTACTGCAATTTCTATCTTTGTTTTTTTACAGCTCTTGGATGTCCATTGGCTTGTCCTTTTTTGCCAGTAAATATAGGAGTATGTAATCATTCTACCTCTTGCTGTAAATCTAACATCTGGTTAGGAACATATACATTCCAAGTTAAAAATTGTTTGCATGTTTATTTCTATAGCTGCTGTATTTTAATACATACTACCATTCATAAAAGCTATTTTCCTATAAACATCTCTATTATGTGTACATTTATAATGCTGTTTTGTTTTATATTTCCTTTTGATTTTTTTAAGTGCTACTCTTTCTTTGGATACAGCTTTATCTATATATTTAAATCTACTTACCCATTTCCACTTTTCCTTCCTTTTTCACAGGCTATTTTTCTCTCAATTGTATGCTGCTTTATTAAGCTACAGTAGGGTATTTTTTACCATTTTGAATAATATGTTTATTTTAGTAATATCTAACTGCCACTAAATCCATTAATTCTGTCTCAATCACACTAGATTTTTTGTTTATATAATACACTCAAGTATATTATAAGTTTTTATTTGTTTTAATATTATAGTAATAACTTACACTTACAGCACCTATCACTCCAAACCATCTGAAGGTTCTTTATAAATCTAACCATACACATAGGAAAGAGACTGCATAAATGTACAGGATTATTATGCAAATTAGTCACAAAGAACATTTCTCCCAGTAGTATTGCTGTGTATCCTGTAACAAATGAACCTCTTGAATTAAACATTGCAATCACTTAGCAGCACACCACTAGCTACTGTACTAATATTGGCAAGCTCAAGTATTCAAAAATCATGGCAGCCCCATCCCCTAGACCCCCCCCCCAATCACGAGATTGGCTTAAAATCATGAGATTTAAAAAATAATAAACTTTGTTTTCTTATTATTTGCCTTCTGATTTTTGAGCCTGCATTTTTTCCCCCCATGCAATCATGAGGGCTACAAGCTTTTTTTATTTGAAAAAAGAAAATATTGTTATATGACTCCAGCAGCTGAGGCTTTAAGAAAAAAAATGTGAGAGTTGGCAATACTGAAGACAAGGAAGTAAAAGAATATCAGATTCAACTAAAATGCAGGGAGGTTGTAAGTAGGCAGAATTATTATCCACAATGAAATTTCACCAGGACAAAAGGACTAAATACCCTACACTTGAGGAGTGCAATGAATACTTAATTAATTACGACTAGATTATAAAGCCCTTAGTCATGTGACTGAGTGTTTACTCTCACTGTTAGTTCCACTGAATGCAATGGGCCCACCCGTGTGAGTACGTGTTCACTTACCTTAAAAAGAGTCAGAAACTAGATGTTAGGGCTTGTTTCTAAAAAAGGAACACAAACTAGTGTTTGTGCCACTCTTACTCATTTTGAGTAGTACTTAAACCCAGGGATTTCACTGAGATTCCATGACTAAAGCCTCCATACATTTAAAGGTTTTATTATTAATTGGCCAAATACTCAAGTTTTTACTCAGGAAAAGTCTTATTGAGGAAGGTGTGATGCTGGCTGAATTAGGGGGACCATTTATATTATTTAACATCAATATTTCTAAATTGCAATAATTCATATGAAATATTCCATGTCAGGTACCATTAGAAAGGTTATAATTTGCTAAGTATGACGATACTGTTTATGTGTATATGTTGTATTTGTATTTGATATTATGGATAGGTTTGATGTATCTATATTTCAACTTGTGCTGTGTTTCTGGGTGACACCCCAGACAGGATGGCTGCAGCAATAAACTGCTTAATGGCCCTTTGAGGAAACTCACAGGTACAATGGGCCCAGGAGCTACACCTGATGAGTCACTAGGACTTACTCATGTGACCCTGGACACCATATTATTTCTGTAAATTTCCACAAGCAGCATGACAAAGGCCAAAGGACATAAAAGGCAGCTGCACCACATCCATTTTGTCTTCAGTCTATTGCCAGTCTTTAGCTTTCAGCCATCACTTACCTCTGGATCAACTCATCTACAACTGAAGCTATGAAACAAAAGACTTAGACCCATCCAGGTACTGGATGTACACCAGAGGGACTATACAAGCCTGCAAACTCCACAGTTCTACTGGAAACCTGATATATATGGACATTGGTGAGGCCACATTTGGAGTATTGTGTCCAGTTTTGGGCCCTCCATTACAGGAAGGATGTGGACAAATTGGAGAGAGTCCAGTGGAGGGCTATGAAAATAATTAGGGGGCTGGAGCACATGCCTTATGAGGAGAGGCTAAGGGAAATAAGTTTGTTTAGTTTGCAGAAGAGAAGAGTGAGGGGAGATTTGATAGCGGCCTTCAACTACCTGAAGGGGGGTTCCAGGGAAGATGGAGCTTGGCTGTTTACTGTGGTGGCAGATGGCAGAACAAGGAGCAATGGTCTCATGTTGCAATGAAGGAGGTCTAGGTTGGATATTAAGAAAAACATTTTCACTTGGAGGGTGGTGAAGCACTAGAATGGGTTACTTAGGGAGGTGGTGGAATCCTCATCCTTAGAGGTTTTTAAGGCCTGGCTCACACTGCTCCCTTAATGCTATTTTTCTCTCTGCAGGACTACATCATCAAAGGGCATGATTTTGTAAAAAGTACATTTCCTACCACAGTAATTTTGATATATATAACCTTTCCTTTCAACATCCTCCTAATGACTTTATATTCTCAAGAAGGAAACTACATTTACAGTCAATTTCCTGATTTAGATATTACCTATATCCAATTATGTTATACAGTATTTCTCTTTAAACATGCGGAATATGTTTGCATTTCTGCTATGTTATTTTTCATGCTCATTTTATTTGCACAGAAACCAAATTACATTCTGTGCTGTATTTTCTTTTCTTTTAAGGAAAGTGTATTCTTTTAATATCTCCATCTGCTACCTTTCTCCATAAGACTGCTTTTTAGCTTAAAAATACTTACCTGGCAAACCAAGGACATGACCACTCTTCAGCTGGTAAGTGGGAGGGCTTTGAAAGTCTTCCAAAGTTGACTGTATTATGTATATCTTCATTCATACTGAAAATTTGGAGAAGATGCCCAAACACTTAGCAGCTTGAGAATTATGTAATACCTTTTTATGACCCTGGTCTGATTGGAATGAGGTACTCCAAATACAATGGTGCTGAGTGTCAATTTAGGAATCTGACCAGACATACAGAACAAACTAGAAGGTTAATTTTTCTTATTACCATATTAATCTTTATGGTAAGAGGGGAAATTCTGTTCCTCTCAGTGAATTGATTTTGCTGTGAGAAGCTATATAGTATCTGGTTGGCTTGCACCAGTGTATATCCCTAACTGAATTTCTGTTGACATGGGACTCAGTAGAAAACAGTGCATCAATTTGGATCAGCTAGTCATAACACAATAAAAGAAACATATTATGCATAGCATCCTTGCTATATTGCCTAATAGGACAATCTGTAAACTAAAGAGAAACTAAGGTTTAGTGGTAATACTTCAAAAGAAGTGACTCAGAAGAACATTTAATATTTTTTAAAAGGTTCCAGATAAGTGGGGCAGTATAATCAACCTTCCTCCGTGGAGGACCGTGGGGAAGAGAACAGAGATGACCTCAACACTAGATAAGTGCAGTGGTTGGGGAGGAAAGTTTGTTGCCATGAGGCTGAGAGAGAAAAATAAGCAGGCCCCCATAAAGTCTTGAAAATTAATTAAACAGTTTTTAATTGGATTCACAGGTAAAATAGAAGCTGATGACAATAATGAAGGGCATCTGTGGTATGGTCCTGCTTCCCTCAGTGATTGCACTGTGGGCACAACCTTATTAAAACCCTGAAAGTAGCTATTTGAGAAGCTAGGATTAGAAAGACTAACAGGAGAAGTTACTAGGCTAGAACAAGATCAAGACATGAACAACAATTTCAGCACAGGTGGTCAATGGATAAAATACTGAGCTACTCACTTTTTACTTAGCTTCAGTCAGGCAAACGCCTACTGAAGCTAGAGGCAGTTTAACTGAGACAAGAAAGATATCAGATTTGTGGCCCTCATAAAGACACATTTGCAAGATACATTTATTGGCAATGCTCCAAAGGCAGGGAAAAGCTGTTATTGGAGACAAAGACGTAAGAGGCAAAACAAAAGCTGGAATAAAAAGAAGTATTCTAGCCTTGGGACTCAAGTTTGTATCTGAGGTTAAAGTAGTTATTGAGGAACCTGGGAGATGAGAACTTTTTAGTGAAGAGGATGGCTTCCATTTTTTAAGCATTCAATAACAAATTTATGGAGGAGCCAGGAGATGAGTGAATATGGTTAGAAAGAAGGACCTGAGGGTAGAATTGGGAATTGTGTTCAGAAGTAATAACCAAAGATGCGATAGCTAAAAGGGGCCCCCAAAATGTGGAACATTTCCTAATTTTCATATGGAATTGTGGCTTTTGTGCATACTGCTTGGCAGATGGGGAAAAAAGGAGAGAGGAGAGATTAAAGATATATGGGGCCTATAAAGACTATCCTGTAAAGTGGGAGAAAACAGAAGGGGGAAAGAGTCTGGCAGCAGAAGCAGTAAAAGGAAGACATAAAATCTTAATTAGATATGAGAAAAGAGCCATTAGAGTTAAGACTTTTACCAGAAAAAGAGACTTGTTTCCTTCAGAAGGCATTCCTGAAGAACTGAATAGTCAATGTTTGGGAGCTCAAGTGGGATAAGAAAAGGGAGGGAATCTAATTAGAAGTGATGAGTTCACTGAAAGTGCTCAGGTGGATTGTTCTGTGTGAGGTTACTGGCCACTGAAGACAAAAACTTCAGCAACTTGCACTTCTCTTTATTTTTTTGCTCATATGTTGCACCTTTAGACCCAGCATCTCAGTTAAGAATGAGCAAAATAGTTCTTGAACGTAGGAATCTAATTTAAACCCTCATCACTTTCTCCAAACTAAAACATATTGAGTAAGTGACGAGGGTTTGCAAGGGCATTGGGGGGAGAGGGGAGAAGAACTGGTGTAGATTACAAGGTGAAGTGGAATGAGGAGGGATAGGGTCTTTAACAGTCCTGAGGTTGCTGTGGAGAAGCTTATTTTTTTATTGTGGATGACTGTTCAAACTGAACTGCTGAACCTTCTGAGGCTTGCCAATCACTAATGCATATCATCTAATAAATATTACCTGAGGCTCACTATTAACAATCAGTTTATACAGGGGTGCAGTTAACACTTGGTATACTCCTCCTCCCATAATATACTTCCTCCACGTCAAACAGATCCACTTAATAATTCCCTCATTTGTTTTAGTCCTACAATCCAGCTCAATGCCATAGCCTTTTACCATCGTCAGCAACAAATCTGACACCAGTTTATTTCTATTTTCCAACACATACAGTAGTTTCTTAAGCCTTTCTTCAGATCCTCAGGTCCTTTTTCTTTTGCCATTTATATGCATATAATGTACCTCATACGGCTCCCGCAGTCTTCAGGGAGCAAGATTGGGTCCCCTAGATGAAATTCACATCCCTTAGCTATCTGTGGAGCCAGTTCACCTTTCCTTTTCTCATTGCTGTTAACTACAGCCCCAAGTAAACAAATTTGTTATCTATTTTCCCTGTCATGTTGACAAACTGGCTGTCAGTGCAGCATGGGACAGTGCTTCCGACAATCATTTTCTAATAAACTCAGTTCTTCTTTCTGGTCTGTAATCCTTTCCTATCCTTCAGTACCTTAATCTGTTCAGCATGATTCCATCACTTCATTGCCTCTCACCATTTTCCTTAGTTATCTAGTCACTCTTATTGTTTCCTCTTCCAAGACTATTCCATTCACTTGTTTCACTGTGCTTCCTTAAATGCTGCTTCATATTTTGCATTTGTCATCAAAAAACTCTTGTATTCAAGTCACTTTCATTAATATCCCCTGCTCCTTTCTTCAGCTCTTTCTCACCTTTACACTAGCTTTAAAAACCTTTCCTTATATCTGATAATGCAGTACTGTTCATGAATACCACAGCCTTTCTTTCTCTAATTTGTTTAATAATGCTGATCTCTCAGTTATCTCTGATTCTAAAGATAAAGTGCAAGAAAAATATTCCCTATGCTGACTAACTATAGTGAATAAGGAAGAAAAAAACAACAATATAATTCTAAAAGCATTTGAAGTAGTGTATAACTCCTATCTACACTTAGCATAAAAATTTACAATGGAACAAACAATTCAAAATCCATTCCACAAATCCAGCTGGAATAGAACAGTCACAATCCAATTTGTTTGCAGAAAATACAATGCAAACAGACTTAAAGAGGGATCAGTCAAGAGTTATTGCAACTACTAGACCTTGATCCTTGCAACATTTACACATGTTCTTAACTTTATGCATGTCTGTAGTCCTTTTGATTTAAAATTGAGCATATGCGTAAGTGCTTGCAGGATTTGGACCTAACTTTTCTTGCTTTAACATGTTTTTATGTGGCCGATAACTCTGATTATTTTTTAGAATTTTGAACTAGTTGGTGGCAGAAATTTAAAATGACTAGATAAATGGAAATCTGTATCTAAGAGCAGGAATAAACTTATAGTATTTTTATGACGTAAACAGTATATTACATTATTTGCATGAAAAAATTCCCAACAAAACAACTCCTTACATCACTTATTAATAATTCAGACACATAGGAAATCAGGCACATAAGTAACCTAGTGTCCAAATCCTTTCAGTTTTCTTCAGAAGATAATCCTTTGTCTAGGACAATGCACTTTATGAAATATAAATTGTTTTATCAAGAGCTTGAAAATTAATCAGTTAAACTGAATTTTAAAATGTTAAGGATGTCATGTCACTAATTATAAGCCAAGCTTTCCCCCCATTATAAAATAGGAGACTAATTAAATTACCTTTTTGCTAACTGTCTGAGGCATGTTCTTATTGTCAGGCATATTGTTTTAAGCATGCCATGCTTTCTGCTGCCAGTGGGAGACAGCTGATGTTAGGGCAATAAGCTGCAACTTTAATAAAATTAAATGGTAGCAGGAATTTAAAACCCCAGATAGTTAGGTGGTAGAAATATCAATCTTTCTTTTCAACTAAGCAAATCAGCCAGGATGAAATTGCCATGTGCCCAGCATTTTCTAAGAGGAACAGCCCTTTAAGGCAGTGGTTCTCAACCTTTCTAATGCAGTTCCTCATATTGCGGTGACCCCAAACCAAAAAATAATTTTGGTGGCTACTTCAAAACTGTAATTTTGCTACAGTTATGATTCGGACATAACTGTAATTTTGCTACAGTTATGATTCGGACATAAGACTACATCTTATAGTGGTCTCTTATAGTATAAGACCGATGTAGTTCACACTGTGTAAATGTATGGTGCTTTGTGTAAGTGTAAGCTGCTTTGTGTACTGTATAATGATTACACACAAAGCACCTTACACTTACACAGTATTGTGTGGATGGTGTGTGTACTGTTTTTACATTATTAACCTTTTTTACACCAGCAGGCTGTCTCACAGGCTCTCTTGGCTCTCCGCCTCCTAGGCTTCTGTCCTCCGGCGCTTGCTGCGTCCGCCCACTGATGACATCAGCAAGCGCCGGACACACGTAATGCGCTGCTATGGACTGTGGAGTGTTCCCCCCGCTTCCCCCGCCCCTTAGGCCCCAGACGGATGATGCAATCACGTCTGCGCATGCGCGCAGGCATTCAGTTTGGAACGCGCATCCATAACGGTGTGCGTTCCAGCTGAATAGCGCTGCTACAGATGGTAGCGCGACTTCTCAGCGGCTAAAGCCATCGGAAATATGTATTTTCCGATGGCTTTAGGCGACCCCTGTGTTTTGGTCGTTCGACCCCCGCCGGGGTCGCGACCCACAGGTTGAGAACCGCTGCTTTAAGGGAAGAATTTCTAGCCAAACACTGCCCCCCCTCAAGAAGAGGTATGTCTTGGTATATGGCTTTAACACTCCTAAGGCTTATTCCAATGTCCAAATCAATACAGTCCAAGATCCTGGTATTCTTCTTCAAAGATTTTAAGGACTCAGCTGGGCTTGACTGTCTGAAGGACTTTCTCATCACTCCTCAAATATTATGAGCAACTAGAAAAAGTTCCAGCTAGCTGAGAACAAGAAGTGGAATCCACAAAGCATCTGATGAAGTGGGTTGCAGCCCACGAAAGCTTATGCTTGCAGAAATTTGTTAGTCTTTAAAGTGCTACAGGATTCTTGTTGTTTTGACAAAGCTACTTAGATTCCTAAACCCCACTTTGGGCATTTAAGTCCTATTTTTAGGTGCATAAGTCCCCTGCTGCAATCCACAAAACTCCCACAGAAGACTTTAGGTGCCTAAACTCACTTGATAGCTAAGTTTTTCAAAGAAAAAATTCCATAGGTGCCTATATTTCTGCCTCGGTGGGCATGCTCCCTGCTGCCTCCATCTAGGCATCTGGACCCTATCTCCCACTTACATCCCAGAGCTATTCATGAACCAGAAGACAGGTGTTGCCACCTAACATGCCCAAGGGGCCTGATCAAGTAGACTTGGTCTGAGCACACCTACCAGATTGGGCCTCCGTGACAGTCTGTATCCCTATGTTTATCCCTTTTACGGGACTATGATACATTTTGTCCAAAGTATGCCTTGTGAGGTATCATTTGAAAACTCATAACTTGCTATGTTATTATTGTCCTGATATAATATGTGGGACAACATTGCAGTAAAGTTAAAAGATTCCTCTGTATGTTATTACTAGACATGTTCCAAGTCTGGGGTGAACAGCCACAAACCAGTACCCCAGAGACAAAAGGCTAGGCCATGCCTCAGCCAGGTGTCAGGAAAATCAAACAGACCATCACCTGGTTAAGTGGCCATTCTTTGGCAGGAAAGAGAATGTGGGTAAAAATTTACATCTCGACAAAGAAACAGTTGGGTGTTCCCATCCACATACTTTCTGTCCTCTGAACACCAGCTGGAGATGATTCTCAATGAGGAAAAAGTATAAGAATGGGGAACAGATATCCCAAGTTATTCCTCCTTTCTCTTTACCCACGACATCCACAACACCTGAAGAACAAAGGAAATAGCTTTGGACTTGGGGAGGGAATAGCTTTGGACTTGGGGAAAGAGTCAGCCAGTAAGACTGCTAAACCATGTGGTGAGAGGGAGAGATCTTTGCTTTGAATTAGGCATTAGTTGAAATTTACTTCTATTGTCTTGTAACCAGTTCTGACTTTTATGCCTCATTACTTGTAATCGCTTAAAATCTATCTTTTTATTGTTAAACATGTTTTAGTTCAACTAGTGTGCATGGACTGAAAACTCCATTTGAGCTAACAGGATTTGTGCATATCATTTTCTATTAATAAAATGACAGACTTTACATGAACTTGTATTGTCCAGAAGAGGGCTGGGCAGTACAAGATGCACATTTCTGGGGGAAAGTCTGGGACTGGGAATGTGCTGGTGTTGCTCTGCAATGTAATTCTGGTTATAGTACACGTACAGTATAGCTGGGAGTAATTTACATGCAGGAGGCTGTGTGAGAGCAGACCAAGAGTTGTTGCTCTCACAGCAAAGCAGTGTAAAAGGCACCACAGGTTGGAGAATTGATGGGGACACAGCTATTCAACAGTCCAGCTTGTACCCTGGGTAATCTCACAGCCCCATTCAAAGGCTAGCTGCAGCAATGGCAGTGCCCACCTTATGACTTTTTAGGCCAGTGGTTTGAGTACTTACCTTAAACGTGGGAGACCCAGACTCAATTCCCCCATCCCTGGCAGAGAGGGAGAAAGGATTTGAACAGGATTGCCTACTATTCAAGAGAGTGCTTACCACTGAGCTATGGGATATTCTGATATGGTGGTCCCTCAATCTTTCCTACTGAAGCTGTGTAACTCTGGATGCATAATGAAACAGTGATTTGGCCAGAGAGAGAGAGGTAATGACACTATATAGTCTGGTGGTTCAGACATCCACATGGGAGGCAGGAGGTCCTGGGTCAAGGCTTTCTGCTCCAATCATTCTTTCATAATAGATTAGAATATCCCAGAGTGCAGCGGTTAAAACACTGTCCTGAAAGGAAGGACAAACCTGTTCAAATCCTTTCGCCCCCATGCCAGGGAGGGCTTAATTGAATCTGGATTTCCCACATCCCAATGAGCAGTCTAATCATTGGGCTAAAAGTTATCAGGTGGGCACCGTCACCTCCACCTCCTCCAGATGCCGTGTGTGAAGTAAAGCAGGCACCTTACTCCTTTCCACAGGATATTACGTAGGTACTTAAGCCAGAAAAAGGGTTCCCATTCATGGATTGTGAGCAGAGCTAGGTACCTCCTTGCAACTAAGACTTAGGCACTTATCTCTGAGAAAGGGATGGGTTTAGAACATCAGTATCTCTCATTGGCTAGCTTGGATGGCTCCCTTCCCAGAGTGTTGGCTTTTGTGGATCACATTCTTATAAACCTCTCTCCTCTATTCATTGCATAGGGAACCTATGCACCCAACTCAGCTTTGTGAATTGTAGTGTTGCTCCTGTGCTTTTCTAAGCCCCTAATAGTTAGGAACCATGATCCACAGCATTGCAATGTTGAAGTCCCTTTGTGGATTCCACCCAAAGTATTCCCATGTGTTGCTACTTAAGGAAATCAGAATGACTTCATATCTTGCCTTCTTTGGCAATGCAGGATGCATCTATCTGTATGAGCTTTCACATGAGAAAGACAGGCACCTTTAGTTTGGTAAATGTTCTTTCAAACTGTTGCCCCGGGTAGTTTATCCAAATTCAACTCAATTATGATTGCAGCAGAGGATATAGCCATGTTTTCATCTCTCCTGTTTTTATCACAAGGTTTGAAATGTTTACTATTTTCTTCAGCTGTTGCAGTCAAAATTTATATGATATCTCAGCATTCATTTAAAATAAAAAAATTTCTAGCCCTCATGGCTGTGGAGAAAAACTTGAAAAATATGAACTAAAAGCTTACAAACCCAAAGATAAACAAAAGGAACCCAAATTTATTTATTTTTAAAAACTCATAATTGTAAAGCTAAACTCATGATAATCTAGATTGTGACATGTGATTTTTGAATGCTGGGAGTTGGCAATACTAATATAGACTATATACTAATATAGGACTATACTGACTCTTGGGTCTGCTCTGGCAGTTAAAAGCAGCCAGAAAACCAATCTAATTGGTTCTCTGAGGGTTCACCTTTCGTTAGGGGGAATCCTCGAGTAACACTAACACCTGCTGTTGAAATAATATAATTAAAAACAGGGAAGACAATGTTTTACTTGTTATACATGCTAAGTAATCTGAACATTAGCTAAGGCCCTGATCCAGCAAAACATTTTACTATGTGCTTATCTTTAAGCATGTATGGGCTTATTGAAACTAATGAGACTACACACATGTAAAGCTGAATACATGTAAGAATCCTTGCTGGATCAGGACCTAAATAGTTGACCAGTAAAGTTAATGAGGATGTGCCTCTTGCACTTCTAACACTGATAATAGCTACTTAGTTACTATAAAAATATTTTCCATGTACGTAGACCCTCATGTAACCTTGGCGTAGAAGCATAATGTACATGCACAAAGTTCTGTGACTAGAACCTGTGTTGAAGCTTCTAGTTGATAAGTTACCCAGTATTCCTTAACCTGGTACCTTTTAGTCTATTAGTCAGTATCAGGAAATAAACCAAGGAAACGCAGTACCTCTGTCTGCTATGTAGCTAGCACAGACAAGTCAAAACCAAGTGCTCTTAACTTTAAAGCTTTGCTTTATTGGTCTCCAGCAATTCCCATTGCAATGCTTTTAATGGAAGCCTCCACTTATTAGTCTTCAGCACATACAAATACAATAGGTTGTTAGCGTACCCCAAAACTTGACAGTTATCCCACAAGTCTGAGGCAGTCTTTGGGAGAATCAGATTTCTGGATGGCCAGTCCTTCTGTCTGTGCCTACAGATCTTTTCAATGTGTCCACGAAGTGATCCGCCTGACTCAGATTCACTACCTCACTCCTATACCCCAGAAGTTACAGAGATATGTCCATCAAAAGAATGTTACATAGCTGACCAAACAAATCAATTATTGTGCAGAGGCAGGAGTTAGAGAGACATGTCACTAAGAAAAATATTGATAAGCAAACAGTCTTAAGCTGTTAGTCTGATAGCTAAATTTCCCTATACTGACAATTCTAAAATATATCCAGACTTCCTGTTTTTCACAGACATTTTCCCCAACATATTCAGAGAGAGAGAATGCCTAGAGACAGGCTCACTTCAGGGGTTCACTGTCAACCCCCTCCTAGTTTGCCTATTTATGCTGTTTTTGCAAAGGCCTGAAAATGGCTAAAAGCAGCAAGCAGAATAATTGGCAGTCCATCCCAATAATTGACAGTGGGTTGGACACCCGGCTGGTTGCTAAAATGCCCCTGTTCAGATAAAGATACAGCTCTTGCTAATAGGAGGTTTGAGCATGAGGTCTTTTGTAGATAGCAGCTTTCAAATGTAATCCACACCTGCAGCATGTGACTCTTTTCCCCCCTCTAGTGGCTGCCTAGTCCACATAGGAGGATAAGTGCAGTTGTTGCCAGCTAGAACACTTGTGCCTTTTAAAATCCAGGTCTCCACTACAAACTTCTGCTGCTTAGGTGTGTGAAGAGATGTGATTCCTGACTAACAAAGCTGTGCTGGTAAAAACCCCTAGCACAGATGCAGTTATACTTGTATATAATTAAATTTCTAGCCTCTGAATAACAAATATTTTTCAGTCTCTTTTAAAAATGTTTTTAGTAACAGATGTGCAAAACTACCTTTTCCTAGTCAAAGCTATTGAGGGAACTTGTTTGATGTGTGTTCTAATTAATTAGTCACCTCTTCTTGATGTAGAAATTGAATCTGCATAAAAAGCCAAACTCTACAGAAAGAAACCGTAAAAGTAGAGGAGTAAAAGGTAGAAAACAGAAGTAATAATAACCCCCCCCCTCTCTCTCTTCCTCAGGATTCTTATGAAGAAGGTATTTTTGATTTGTTTGTTTTTTTGTAGCAAATATTATGCATTAATGCTTCTTTATAAGCTTATAGAGTACCCTCTTGTGTAAAATTATTTCATATCAAAGAAAAAACATGACAACAAAGTGAAACCTAATTTGGGGGCTAGAAAACATTCCAAAAATCTGACAATATTGGCTTTCTTTTAATGTGCCCGCTAATAATTTTTGTTTTGTTTTATAGTTGCTTTATAGATGTTTTAGTAAGGGATTTCTGTTTAAAATTCATGATAACTGGAGCATAAAGTACTTATTGGGAGCCTCAAAGTTATGTGCATATCTATGATTTATGTATTTCTACCATAGATTTCCCTTATATGTAATGAAGTCTCTCTCACACTCCAAATGCCATCTGGAAAATAAGCTCCGTGCAGAGCATATGGATCAACTTTTAGCTGACAGAGGGAAATTGTTGACATGGCACTTGGTGTTTGTGACCCACAGGGTGTCTTTGCAGACAGCCAAGTCATCATTTTCTTTTTCTGCTAGGCAGTGCCTGCTCCACTCATTCTGCAAAATACCTCCGTTACACCTAGGGCCTGATTTTCAGAGAAGCTGGGCCCCTATAACTCCAAGTAAAGTTGACAGGAACCGCAAGTGCTGAACACCTTTGAAAATCAGGCCTGTAGTGTTGGAAATGCAGTGAGTAGCTTAATATTCCTGAAAGATCATTGAAATTATATAGCTTATTATAGTGGTAGCTGGAATTGTGTAGCAAAGTCCCTGCAACCAAATGGGCCAAAACAAAAACACCCTGTTGAAATAAGACTGCACACACCTATCCGACTGGAGAGAAGATGACAGAACACACAACGTGTGACAAATATTAATCACATTGCTTAGTGCGCTACTGGAGAGTGCTCAGGCACTTTGGTGAGAAGCATGGTATAAGAACCTGAACTGAACAGAGTAGGGTCATGGGGTTATGAGACAACTTCTGCTTTGTCTTCTGTCTTCCACTATTTGTGGTACATTAACTTGAAACAGTGATACTTTTTGCTTTCTGTGTACTACACCTCTCTACTTCCCTGGGTGCGGATTCCTGCAACCATTTTGTTCTTAGTGCACTCTATTACATAGGGGAGACACAGCCTGTATATTCTTTCTTGGAGATGTTATTACTTTCTTTTAATCTATAACATATCTCCCTCCCACTAAAAATATATTGTTTGTATATGAAGAAACATGAGCTTTTTAAAAATTGTTAGGTATTTAAAACAGCACTAAATGAAAGACTAGTATATTGCTTTGTTGAAAAGTAGTTTACTATACAATTCCTCTTATAAATAGAAAGCTAGAGTTAATATTATACATGTTCTAAAATCTGTAATGCTTCAATAATAAAATCAATTGAAAATCAATTTTAAAAAGGAGCTATTTTATTGTCCTTAGTTTTTTAAAAGCTTGTTTCAAATTTACTATCTCCCTCTAAAAATGTTTCCCTAACTGCCACCTGAGACAGACACAAATGCACAGCCAAAGCTCTGTGCATTTACAAATTGCAGTCACTTATTTTTAGAGATCTTAATGTTGCTTACACCAAACAGCTGATGTCAGAATTGTTTGAACTCTGGGGGGAAAAGGGGGCAAAAAGTGCTAACAGCGAAGCTTCTAGTTCCTACTCTATCACTCCACTGGGTCCACATAATCTGCAGGAGATACCTGTACTCCTACGCTTCAGCAACAGGCAAGCTTTCCATTAGAGAACTGCAGGAAACTTTCTGCCAGAAAATAGTAACATGTAACTTTCATGCTCTTGGTAAGGAAATATCTGTGATTACATCTCCCTGTAGTGTCTGGTCCACGTAGAGGCCATGAATCATCTGCATACAGCTAAGAAAGTTGTTCCATGAGATCATAGGATGCTCTTGTTTATAAAAGTAGTAGTTGTGCTTTTGGTGCTGTGTATAAAACTGAGGGCCAGATCGTGGGGTGCAGCTAATTGAATAAAGTGCAATTCTGGAGGACTGCGCAAGGCTGGATTAGATGGGTTAGCCTATTTTAAAATCTTTCTTACAGCTGTTGTTTTGTTATTTGAATTGTTGCTAGTGCCACTTTGCTACACTCCTCTCTTCTGGTCTTTATGGAGCAGAAGTACTTTGCTGATCCTATTGGTGCTTTGTGCAGTCAGTTCCCTCTGTACTAAGTTAGAGCAGCCTAAGGACTGCTGTAATTTATGCCAGCTGTCATGGCCATAAGGGGCTAAAAAAAAAAAAAGGCATCCATGCCCCCTTTTTTTCTCTTACACTGATGTGGAGTAAGAGCCCCTATGTTGATTCTGCACCACTGGTGATCATCCTGACATTAGGGTAGTCCTCTCTAGATTGGTTAAAATGGTTTTAGGACCAGATTGTTCTAGTGGTGCCATGCAAAACAGCTACACAGCGTTGGGGTAAACGCCCCTAAAACTATGGGCTGATATGTTCATAGAAGACATTAATACCAACAAGTTCTAAAAAATCTCAGAATCCTAATGTAAAAAGACCCTGTACCATTGGCGGCTATTATAGAAAAGAAAATCCATGTGTTGCTGGTTCTTGATATCAATAGTGAAAATGTTGTGCCTCAGCAAAGAACACTCTGCACAATGTCTCTCTGAAAACTCTGAGTGCATAGAGGGCATTACACCAACTGCTATACTAATGCAAAAAGGATGCAGCATAAGATGTATTTGTAAAATGTGCTCATGCCTGATCTCCTTCTACAGTGAAAGCAGGAGTCTTTTAAGTGAAAAGATATAAACAGTAGTCAACAAATGTGGGACTAAACTCATTATCTCATGACTCTCAGCAAAATTCCCCTTCCTCTCAAAGAATATTTGAATCAGAAGCATGTTTTGCTCTTGAATTTGCTGAACATTTGAAGGTTGCCTAATGTGTTAGTACAATGGAACACACAGCCTGATTCAGCAGATATGCTGACTATTCAGCATAACTGGGCACACTTCATAGCTCTATTTTGTTTTTTCTTCTATGAGCATTTCAAATAAAAAGAGAGAACTTTCCTTATTAAAATAGTTCAGAATTAAACAGATGAATTCTGGCAGAGCAGAACTAATTCCTGCTGCTGAACAAAAGCGTGGAATGCTTAAATCTTGAAACCTGTGTTTTGTTAAAATACTGCTCTTTGAAGCGGAGAGGGATTAGCATGACTCTGCTTCCAAATAAGGGAAGAAATGATTGCCTGAAGTGCAGAAAGAATAAGTACTGTTTCTTTGTTTTCCACCCTACTCTAGCTTCCCCTAAAACCAGATCAACTGATGTTGACTTTAATGGGATTTGGATAAGGGCCTTTGGTTACTGAGCTTCAGGTAAAGGGTAGCAGGGAAGGTCTATAGGTATTTTATACGGTTGTATTCGGATGAACAGTGCCTTCAGCACATAAATAGGTGGGAACTTCATGTTCCAAAGCAAATATTTTGAAGCAGAACAAAAGCAGGGAGGAAGGGGATGAATTGGATACACCCAGCCGCAAACCCTCCCTCCCCCCCCCCATGCCGCAAGCCGAAGGAATCATTGTCTAGCCTCTGCCACTAGCGCCAGCCAGTTCAGAAGTTTGATCTGTTCCCTTATTAAGCAATAGGCAAGGAGGGGTGTGAGGGCTGCTTGCAGCGCCCCTTCCCTCCGCTTACCTCGCCGTGGCTGGCAGGCAGCCTCCCTGAGCTCGTCAGGAAACTTCAGCCAGCGGGGGAGGCGTCTCGCTGTGTCACGAGCTGCCAGGCGCTGCCGGGGAGCCCGGCGCGGAGCAGGGAGGCTGCGGGCTTTGGTCCCGTATGTGCGAGCGGCAGCCGAAGAGCCACGCCGCCCCCGCGCGCAGCCGGCAGCGCCGGAGGAGAAGCCCGGTCCCCGCGGGCTGCGCCGTCGCTGGGGAGGCAGCTGGGCGCGGCGGCGGCAGGGGAAGCGGGGCGGCTGCTCCGGTAACCAAGGAGCAGCCCGAGACACACACGCCGGCGCCGTGCCCCGCTCCGGCCAGTGCCTCGCCGCCGCCGCCGCCGCTGCCTGAAGGCGGCCGCGCTCCGCCCTGGCGAGCCCCAGTTACCTGAGTTGGCTCCGTCCCTGAGACTGGGGCTCTCGCCCCCGCTCCGCTCCCTGCCCCCGGGAGCCCCGCGCCGGCGGCAGGGTGAGACCGAGCGGCCGGGGCCGGGGCCCCGCCTCGGCAGCGCCTGATGGCGGCTCATCAGCAAAGCAGGATCCAAGCCTACCTGGAGAGGAACCGGATCGGGCCCCTGTTCGAGGTGAGGGCGCGCGGGGGGCAGCCCCGGCGGGCTGGGCAGGGGGCGGGCTGCCGGCCGGGGCGCCGCACGCGCCAGCCGCTGTGAGACCCACCCGGGAAACGTCACGCGCCTCCACGGGCTGGGGGCGCGCGCCCCGCCCCTGCACGCGCCACGGTGTCTCCTGCCGCCCTCGCACCTGCACCCTCGGGACGCGCGTGTCCCCTCCCGGACACGCGCTGGGGTCCCCCCCGCGCGCGGAGCCGGGTGAAGCCCTCCGGGGGCCGTGGCTGTGTGCGGAGGGCGGGGGAAGCGTCCCGTGCGTGTGCCAGCGGGGCGAGGGGAGAGCGAGCGGCTTTGCCCCGCCGGGTCTGAGAGGCGGCCCCAGGAGCCCAGGCTTCGCTTGCCGTGCGCTGCCCGTGGGAGCGACCTGCGTTGACTCACACAACGCCGGTGGCCACAGGGGGGATCCCTCCCTCGGGGCGGACCGCACGGCTCTGGCTGCTTCCCGGTGCTGAAACGGAGAGGCTGCGGGGAGAGCGCAGAACGGAGCGATTGGGAGAGAGAAATGAATGCGTATTTACAGGGAGATCGGCGCACGGGGCTGGGAGCATACAGTTTACCAAATCTGCCCACTCCTATGGCAAGTCCGTAGGGAACGAGGTATTTTACATCTGTACTGGCAAAAGGATACTTGGCCTCAGGCTACATACAGGGATTTGCTCTAGGTTTTCTTTAACATGAAGAAGATCTACACAAGCTAAGCCTGTGGGTAATCATATATAGTAGTACTATTGTGAGACGCACATCTCTGTTTTCCATTATTTTACTTAACCTTTACCAATGGGACTGCATCTGATTCACCTGCCAGTGTTACTTATCTGGGGGGAAAAATATAGTTTGGTGAATTCTGTCTCTCCGGAGGACGTGTTAGGAGGCATCTTCAAACCCTAATGAAAAGGAGATTCAAATTTTGTTAGAAACGTAGTCCCTAAGGGCCAGTTGTTTTTTCTTACATGGACTATAGCTGTTATGACAAGAATAGCTTGATTCAGATTCCAGGAGGTGAATTGGATACTTTCATTATGCAAATCTGAAATAAAAGCCCTACTTGTTAAAATTCAAAACAGATACTAGGGAATGGCTCAATCTCTGGATTTCTGGATTTTTATAGAAAATCAGCACACATGACATTTACACATGTTAATGTTAATGAAATATTAGATTTTTATAGAGAACATAAAAACAGCCATACTGGGTCAGACCAATGGTCAATCTGGCCCAGTAGCCTGTCTTCCGACAATGGCCAATGCCAGGTGCTTCAGAGGGAATGAACAGAACAAGCTGTCATCAAGTGATCCATCCCTTCACCCAGCCCCTGGAAAACAGCAATCCCTGCCTATCCTGACTAATAGCCATTGATGTACCTATCCTCCATGAATTTATCTAGTTCTTTGTTGAACCCTGTAACAGTCTTGGCCTTCACAACATCCTCTGGCAAGGTGATCCACAGGTTAGTTGTGAATTGTGCGAAGAAATACTTCCTTTTGTTCATTTTAAACCTGCTGCCTATTAATTTCATTTCGTGACCCCAAGTTTTTGTGTTCTGAGATGGAGTAAATAATACGTCCTTTTTTACTTTTGCTGCTTGCCAACTATCATGAAAGCAATGACTAATTTGTCTTTTCTTTAAATTTTCACTAATAGACCTACCTTTTATATACTAAATTTAAAAAAAAAAAACTTACCTGATGTCACTTGGTTGACGATAGCCCGTTGTCTCTTAACCTGGTTTCTCGATACTGTAAGATGCTCATTTCTGTTACTAAGAATTAGTAGGGTGTATTAATTTTCAAAGACTGGGGGACAAATGCAAAAGGGTGAACCTGTTGTGATATTTTCTGTATCATTAGAGTTATACTTTTGGATGAAATTCATCTTGGTGCAGTGCTCCTGTGCAAGCCCATCACTTATGCCTTGCAGATTGGCTGTACAGCACTGACAGGTCGATAAGCCATAATTACATCCCAACATACCATGGAGGAGTCTGTGTACTAACTCCACTTAGGTCAGCATTGGGAACTGGGTTCAGGAAGGGAGCTGTAGCAGAGCCAGTGCTATGCATAAGCAGACTAAGCAATTGCTTAGGGTCCTGAGCAGCTCAAGGTGCCCACCTGTTTGTTTTTTATTACTATTTTAATAAGAACTTGCCTGTTTTAGGATTTTACTCATTTAAAAACTATAGGTTTTCAAAAAGAGCCAAAAATAAACACTTCAGGATCAGCTTAGTTTATTAGTATCTGTTGGGGGAGTGGAGGTGAGGGCAAAATATTCCTGCTTAGTGCCCCCCTTGGGCTCACACCACTGCTGAGTTGTAGGAGTCATACAAAGAATGTAAGGGGTCTATAGCTGTTTTTCTAGTCCATGGCCTGGTCTATACTGCTGGCAAAATTGGGCGGCAGTCAATGGGATTTACACAAACTACACAAAGTAGCTTGTGTAACTCCCACCAACTTTGTAACTTCCATTTAGCGTGCTGTCTCCACTGCACTGTGCCAACAGGAAATGTGGGCCTGTTGACACACTGCTACACTTTTTTGGAGGTGGTTTTAATAGATTGACTTCTGGATTAATTGCGTGGGTCTTCACTTCCGTTCAGTTGATCCAGATAGAACGATCTGACAGTGGCAAATTTGCTGCTGTCAGTGTAGACAAACCCAATGACATGAATGTGTGCCTTTTCACCTGAAGAAGCTTCTGGCTTCACCCAGATAAAGCCTGACTGCTCTCATTTTATGCAGGTGATGTGAATTTTATCCTCTGTGCTCAATAGAAATGTCCACCTTTCCTAGTTTGATCCTGACATCCTTAGTCAGGGAAAGCATCTTTAAGTCAATGGGAATTTGCCTTGATCAAAGACCACAGGATCAAGCTAATAATGGAACTATACTTGCTGTTATATATTAAGTTATAGTATATTGGGAGCAGAATGTACATACAGTTAAACTAAATAATAATAATTTATAGTTTGTCATCCTATAGAAGTTTTGCCATGATATAAAATGAGACAGATACTTGGGTTTCAGGCAAAGGTGGGTAAAATCCTCTTCACTTCTTTTTGGGTTATTTATTGCATTTCCATTCCTGATGCTAATTAGTTACCAATTGTCATAGATAATCATCCTTTGCAGTTTGTACAAACTCCGTGGTGCCCACCCAACATAGGGTGATGGGGCTCAATAATGTTATATTTAGTCAGCAGGTCATGACTGTTATTGTCATTCTAACACTATACATGGTTCAAGGCAGCAGCTTTTAAGTGCCCTAAGTATTGCTGATTAACAGTGGGTGAATGGGGGGCTGACACAGAGAATGGGCAGAGAAACAATGAATTTAAGTGAGGAAAGCCAGGAATGGCAGAGGATAAACAGAAACTTGCACACCTATGCAGGTGAATGAGCAGTCATCAATAGAAAACAGGTTTTTTAACTCCAGACACAGTCGTATTAATCTAACAAGCTGATGTCTGAAAGGTTAAACCATATTTTTTTATGAGTAGTAGTTCCCCTGCATAGTAGTCTGGGTGGTTAAAGCTGTTGGTCAGTGCATGATTTGTCCTGCTCCAAAGATGCCAATTACTGGCAATTTTGAGTATGACAGTGTAACTGTCCTCCTTTCTATCCTGTTATCCTGTACTTGTTGCTCCACTTCTGCCTATTCTCCCTATTGTACTACGTCAGCAGTGGCCCGATATGAACACCAGGTCTTATGGAATTCATCTTCAAAATGGAAACACCTTGTGTACATGGAGATCAATAAAGTTGCAGTTGTTCAGGAAAATTTTATTTTGTAACATTCCCTCTCCGACGTTGTCCTAATGTTTTCAAGAGGATGGAATATCACTTGGATGTCACAGGTGTAATAACTGAAGTGGAACATATTTGAGAATATTGCCCATTGTTAAAGTTTCAGCTCTAGATTCCTCACCCCAGAAGGCTACTTCCACCTTTCTTGTATCCAGGGTAGAGTTAATGAGCCACTCTTGCCACAGTGAGTCAGCAGGAATCAATTAGAGTCTCCTATCAGGCTTCCAACCCAGTCAACAGGATGGGTCATTACAAAACTCAGCCACTCTGCTACAAAGGGCAACACCAAGCTCCATTTAGCTAAAAATCACAGTTGATAGTGAGCGCCTATGACCGTGATTTTGTTGTGGTGGGTGGTTTATATAAAGCAGTTGGAGACAATACATATCAAGGCAGAAAGACGTCTTGCGTTTTGGCATTTAAACGAAGGCTAGATCTACACTGCATTGGAAAGTGAAGTTAGCAGCCCCTGGGTTTGTTAACCTAGTGATTGAGCAGCTACACTTATTTGTAACCCCAAATTAGAAGTTGTTGAACCCTGGGTCCCAAGCTCGGGCTCCAGCATCTATACTGCATTATAAAGGCCCAATTTGAATCACCCAGTTATCAAACTTTTCTTGTTGTTCAGTCGATAATCCTGTTATATATATTGAGTTATAGAGTTTAAGGCCAGAAGGGGCCACCAGATTATCTAGTATGTCACAGGCCCTCATGCCACCCAGCACGTACACACTAAACACATATTTCCTAGTGCCTTCCTAAAATGTGGCCACTCTAGCCTTTTGTTTGTGGTATGGTGTGGGGAAACTAGGCTGTCCACCCAACTTGACTGTCTAGAGGACAAAGAAAGTCAGCCAATGGGTTTGTGGAGTACTTTTGGTGGATTCCCAGAGCATGAGTCCAGGGGGCTGCATCTACACCACTAAACAATAGTGCTTGAACCCTTGGCCCTGGATTGTCTTAGGTTCGGACCTTTTATCCTGGTGACATGGGACCTTGGGTCTGAGTCCTGGGTTAGTGTGATTTGTGTCTAGATGAAAGTGGGGGGGATTAGGCTTGAACTTGAGTTCGAAACTTGGGCTTACACTGCAGTGTAGATGTGCCCTCAGAGACACTGTTTAACAGGAATTCTGAATGTGGAATTGTTTCTGTAAAAAAACGACAGTGAAGCTTCTTGTGAACAGGACCTGTGTGCATAAAGCTAGCTAGGCAATAATATGCTGAATCTGTACCCACTCATTTCTCATTACCTGAGTATTGATTCACTCTGAGTTCCCAGTATCCAATTCCACAAGATCCTTTCTCATGCAAGTAGTTCTCACTTAGGCTAATGATTCTAATACAATCAAACCCCTCTGAACACTTGGAAACCAGGCCATTACTTCTTTAGGATCAAATTGTGCTCCTGTTGAAGTAATTGGGCATTTAGCAATTAACTTGAATGGGAGCAGGATCAGGTCCTTTAAAAAGAAATTGCAGCAGACCTGTGTTTAAAAACTAATCTGTACGTTGCTATGCAAAGCAGAAAACTTAATTCCTTGGACTGTTTTTTTTTTTAAATGACTATACCTAAGATCCTAGGTTCTGAATGCTCTCTTATAAAGCAATAGTGGGCTTTGAATTTATGGTTTTGATTTGACTTGAGGGACAGTTTGGGCTGAACAACGGTTGCAACATCAGATTCATTTTGCCTAGAGTTAACTGAACTTCTTTACACTTAAATTTCTAGCCTTTGAATAACAAATATTTGTAGTCTCTTTTAAAAATATGTAACAGATGTGCAAAGCTACATTTTTCTACTCAAAGCTGTTGAGGGAACTTGTTTTGATGTGTGTTCTAATTAGTCAGTCAAGCTTAGTTAGTTTGAATTTTTGTTTAGGTTTCAAAAGGGCTACTTGAGACACACAATATCAATGCTTATTTCAATCCACTATGTATATCAGACAAATTATGTATGATACCATAAAAAAATTATTTGTAGCATCATAAAATGATTTTCAATTTTATAAGTGTGTTTTGTACATTGTATATTACTTCTCCTCCAAGCAGAAATATATTTAATTTTTTTTTAGATACAGTGTAAGAACAGAAGAGGTATAGTTGAACTCACTAACTTTACTTTTAGACATTTTTCCTCATTTTTAAAACGGGCAATCTCTAGATACTTTAAAAACAGCAAATAATCAGGCAGAGAGAACCAAAATAACTGTCTTGCTAAACCAAAAATAACCCTAAACCTAAATCTGCCCCTTGGAATATTGTTATTCATTGAACAGGCATTATACCATGCCTGCTCCCTTTGTTAGCCTGAGGCTGGGGATGAAGTCCAGAGCTGTGGGCCATCCTCTGAGAATGTTGTGCCCTTAGTCCCTCAATGTATAAATCCAGGGACTGTCCACTTGAGCATCTCAGTTCTCAATGTATAAGATCAAAAGTTAGAATGTAACTTTTAGGATATAAAAATCATACTGATATAATAGTCTTACAGAGATGCTTCTTTCTAGGCTGTTTAGAATTATCATATATTTTTGTTCAGTGTTATGGCTATTTGGTCCCATTCTGTTCCTGGGATGAAAAATAGTGAATTATGGGTCATGAGAAATGTTTAGTTTCAGACAGCTAGGTGGAGCTCTTGAAAGACCAGATTCATTCAGTACAGTTTCACAAGGCAGAATTTTAGATTGCAGCATTCATATGAGTTGTTATGCTAGATCAGACCAATAGTTGATATCGGTTGGTATTCTCTTTTTGAGACTAGTTAGTACCAGAACTGTCCAGAGGAAGGTGAAAAACCCTTATGATGGACTATTATCTTCAAGGGGTCAGTGTTTTCTTAACCCCCCCACAATTAGTGGTTGGCTATAAACCTGAGGGTTTATATCAAATACACTTTTATTCTATCTAATATACCTCCTAGATTTTGTTTCTGCTATGTGTGTCTAGCACTCTTCTGAGATACATTTATATGTATTGATTATTGATGGGAACTATCCTAGGGCTCTGATCCTGGTATCCTTATACTTGCAACAGTAAAAGCTACTCACAGATAGTATAGTCCATTGAAATCAGTGGGACTATTTATAAGAGTGGTTATTACTTATGTGTGAAAGGGTTGCCAGTTCAGTCTTAGCTTAGGCCCATATCTTCAATAGAGTCCACGCATTTTGATGCCTTAGTTTTTGGGTGCCCAACCGATTTTTCACAAGTGCTGAGCACCAAGAAATTCAACTGAAGTCAATGGGAACTTCATTTTTGCATGTCCAGAGACTGCATTTGTGGGAGTATTCAGACTTGCATCCGGGCATCCGATTTTGCAGAAACACACACTGGGTAGGTCTGATTTCAAAATGTGACCCCAAGGTGAGGTGGCTGCTAACTGTCTTAGGAAATGTCTTCCTAACTGCCCCAATATGAAGGAGTAGAACCAATAGTATACTTTCTTTTGGGACCGTAGGTACCTGCAGGGAGTAAAAATGGAACATTTTCCCCACTAGGACTGCAATTATGCCTCATACTTACACAAACTGCACATGGTGGGATGGGGAGGATGGTTCTTTGCATGCTGTCTCCATTATGAATCCATGTAAAGATCAGGTAGAATCTGGCCCTGAGTAAGAGCTACATTTTCATACACTATTGATGAAGGTGTACACTCTGCAATCTTAGGTATACATATGTATGGATGAATGAGCAATCAGGTACTTGCACTTGTGCTAACTCCATATTTGCTCTCCTGAAACATGTAATTATGTGTGCAAATGGTCCACACTGCATGTGCTTAACTACATATTTTTAAATTGTCAGACTGAATCTTTTTACAGGCCAGTGTTTGCATAACTATTAATATATATTATCTATTAGTACTTTATTTTTATATAGCATCTTTCATCTGATAATCTGAAAGCACTTTAGAAAATATTAAACAATTAAGAGTGACAACATCAGTCTAAACTTGTTTATCATCAGTTCAATTTATAGATGGGACACTGAGGCGCTGATGTTGACTGAATTGTCCAAGGTGACTTACTGGCTGAGCCAGGGCTAGAATCTAGGATTCTGACAATATCCTGTGGTATGAGCTCTAGATAACACACCCTCTCATTTAAAAATAAAGGTGCACTGTAATTGCGAGATGTTCCTTAAGGGCAAGGACTGGAGCAAAGATGGTTTTGAAATTTTGTTTGGCAGTTAGCATAGTAATGACTCCATGTTAATGGAAAGGAGCCCATATTAATATGTTTTCACTACTTATGATTGAATTATGAAGTGTGTTTCAAATTTTAAACAATATTTAATACGTTTAGTGTTAACAAAAATCAAATCAGGCTCTTTAATTATTATCATCCGTTGATTAATTCAGCCTACTGGCACAGGTGCGCATTGGGAAAGTGAACAGCAATCCCAATGTAAATATATAATTTTAAACAAATCGATAACATTTGAATGGGTAACTCAGTCTTCAAGTTTTTTTAGTCGATGCTCAGGTAGAATCAGAAGTATTTCTCTATTACTGAGTATTTGTTTCCAATAGCACCCACAGTGCTGCTAGGTGCTGTACAAACTCAAAAGACGGCATGATCCCTGCCTTTTGAAAATTCATGGAGCTTTTGAGAGTTAGCAGATCTGGACGCTTTCTGTTGGATAGTGCCTTAGAGTTTTTATCTGCACGTTTCTGTGCTGTAATGAAATTTGGTGGCTTTCCTGATTGGCTCATCCATTGCTATATGGACTCCACTGTTCAAGATTAACTTGCCAATGTCTGTGCCAGCTCATACAAAGAAGGGAAGCTTGTTAATTCTGCTATTTTCAGAACTGGTACCTGCCAATCCTAAGCATTCAAAATCATGAGTCAGAAGCCTAATAATTAAGTGATTTGTAAAATCACATTGTTTTGTGGTCCACCTCTTGATTTTAGTTGCCAATCTTTCCTTTTCATACCCTCCCTTATCATTATCTCGTCTCCTTGCATGCTCCTGCCCCACTTACATTCTCCTCTACGCTTCCCCACTGTGTCCAGTCCCCCCAGTATTCTCCATATTTTGACTCACTTTTCCCACAGTGTCCAAATTTTTCAGCCCCCACTATTCCTCTATACTCTAGTCTTCTGAACCCCATATTCCCTTTCAATCCCTCAGATTCCCTTTCTACACCCCCTCAGTTGCCTTTTGCCCCCCACATTTCCATGCAGTCTCTCATTATCCATATAGTTTGAAAGGGAAATGTTGGTCGTCTTTACTCAGGATAACCTATGGTTTCACACTTATTGAAAGCAATGGAAGCACTTGCACAGAAATTCATGAGTTTCATTCCAGAATTTAGGCAATCATGAAAACAGTTTTTTTTTAAATGACCCTTCCCTTCCTCCTCCCCAAAGAAGTCACCCAGAAAGCTTCCAAAGTCAATGAGGTTTGTAATTATCCTTTATGGATACAGGGTAGTATCCGTTTAAATAATTTGTGAGCCCTGCAGTGACCCTCACTGTATTGTGTGTTTTAGAAGCCATTAGACCATATATTCACTAAACACTGTCATTTAGACCTCACTATGCCCAGGTGGTTCCTTTGTATTATGTGTGTTATGTGAAGAGCGAAAGACACAAAAGTGATAAAACTGCAAGGGGTGGCAATTCTATGCTTCTGTCTTAGCTGCTAGTGCATGGTTAGATCTCCTTTTACTTTCTCTTCCCCTTTGGTGGCATTGCAGGCTGCTTCTTCCAGCCTCTTAGCAGGAGTGAGAGGGCAAGAAGCATGATGCCAAAGCTACCTCTGCCATTTGGCTAAAAACTCAGTTTCCAGCTCTGTTACCCATACTCCCTGGTTGGCTGTTTGGCTTTTGGCTGACAGGTAGGGTCAGCCAGGTCTGGTTGCTAAGATTCCCTCCCCTCCTTTCCCTCCCAGCCAATTAGGCTACCTCCTTGCCTTTACCTTCTCTCTTATTCTCCAATATGAGACCTACATGAAGCTGGGGGAGGAATACAGGACAAAGTAGGCACCTGACAGGGGAAGGAAGGGCAGAAGAAGGGAGAAGCAGCCACTGGCCCTGCATGTACTGAGCAAGGAGTCCAGCCCAATGTATGTGTGAGGGATGGGTGGTGGTGGGGAGAACTGAGCAATTTGGGGTGGGTCTGTAGTGGATTTGGAGGAGGCTGGAACACATTAATAGAGCGAGGATGAAAGGGAGAATTGATGGAATATGAGGTAAAGATATGCAATATTGCCAACTCATGACTATTTTTGCAGGTTCCTCAATGTTTAGTTTGTTTCCAAAAGCTTGGCTCCAGGAGTCAAGGGATTACATCAAAATTCCAGCTTTAATTTTTAAAAGTAACTTTCGAGCCCTGATAGTTTCTGAAAAAAGCTGGAACAGAGTGTACTCTAAAGGCATAGAAAAACAGAAGGCAAACTAAAGGAAACCTGTGATGTTTCCAGTTTGTGAGTGTGTAGCAGAGGGCCCTGAATCGTGATTATTTGGAATACTTGCAGTTGGCAATACTGTTGATGTATTTGTGTGTGTGTGTTCGGGAGAAGGGGTGAGTGACGGTTGTGGCAGGTTTGTTTTTAGTGGTGTGCACACTTTAGGACTTTAACACTTATATGCAGGATTTTTAACTTTTTAAAAATGTATTTATTTATTTATTGCTGCATCAGTGCAGGCAGGTCTGCCTTGTGATGTTGTCAACTGCATTCTTCCTAAAAGTCTGCAGTAATATGTGACAGAATCTGGGAGACACTTGGTGGTCAGATCTTAAGAATGCTCCAGATGTCAGAACCCTCATTCTTAGAGGAAGAATCTCTGGAAGCAACCATGTATGGCTGGGTAGAATAAACAAATCTGAAGAGGTAGTGACAAGAGTGGGGAATCTGTTCTGTGGAGGGGAAACCTGAGGATCAAATCTGGCAGAAGAGAAAAAGGATCAATCTAGATCTTGGGTAAGGTGACCAGATAGCAATTGTGAAAAATCGGGATGGGGTGGGGGTAATAGGAGCCTATATAAGAAAAAGCCCCAAATATCAGGACTGTGCCTATAAAACTGGGACATCTGGTCACCCTATTCTTGGATCACAAAAGGAATTAAAAACCGGTAGAGGAGGATGACACAGAGAACTAGAGTTTGCCATGCTTGAATGTGGATGTACAAGCAGGGGGAAAGCGCAAGGATCCTCTCCTTCCTCTGCCATAATGCAAGGATCAAGAATAATTGCAATCCTTGTACTCGTATGAGCACAAGATCTGCACAAGAGCAGTAGCACTAGCCATCCTGAAGGGCTGACTGACCATGGAGAACCATGCTGCACCTTCTGAAGGGGTCTTAAATCCCTTTTATGGTAAGGAGTCCTGACAGGTACTGTTTTTCACAGTTGCCTCCTAGTTCTCTGGCTTGGGCAATACACCCAGTTTATAGTAGTGCCTATAGGACAGTCTGGCCTAGTATGTAGAGGAGAACAGATTGGAAAGAGATTTGGGGAATAAGGCACAGAATGTAATCAAGAGGAGACTTACCTGTGCAGAGGAAAGAGAAGAGACATAGCGAAAAGGCATTTTGGTAAGAAGTGAAGAAACAAAATTACCACTTTTAAATTTTTACACAGATTATTTTTTTATGCTGTGGAGTAAAATACTGAAAGAAAAAGAAAGCAGAGGGAAGAAGAGAACCAGAAACAAATAAGAACATTTTTCTTCTGTGATTCCCAATAATCAGAAAAAGATTAGAAGTAAGGAGTTAGACAAAAATAAAGAGGAACTCAGAATTAGTTTGGAGGAATACTGAAGAAAAATATAGGGAATTAAAAAGGAGACAGAGGAGGGGGGAAAAGGAGCAATTGGAGTCTACTGCATAGAGCACTGTACTGAGAATCAGGACACCTGGCTTCTGTTCTTGGCTCTGCCACTGATGTCCTGCTGTGTGGCTTGAGCATGTCACTCTACTTCTCTGTTCATCTATTTCCTGTCTTGTCTATTTAAACTGCAAGCTCTCCTGTCCCTCACCGTGTTTTTGTATAGTTCCTACCACAATGGGGTCTGATCTTGGTTGGGGCTTTTAGGCACCATGGCAGTGTGGATTGACTTAAACCACAGCAATCTTAATCTGATTTAAATCAGCAAGCGGCAAACCTTGATTTAAATATAATTGATTTTAATCATGTTTTGCATTTGTACTTTTAGTTGCTTTTCTAAATGAAAGGTGATTCTCATTACTGGCACCATTAAAATATGTTCCTTTGCAACTAAAAATAACCTTTACCCTAAATTTGGTGCTTCTTTTTGCCAGCGAAGAGGATACACTATACCTACACACATTTATTTAATGTAATGTAAGCTTAACTTACATTTGTTCAGATTCTTAATACTTACACTTTTTTATTATGTTAGGAAAGGATGAAAGATGCATTTCTTGTTTACTAGATGATGAATAATTTTTTACTTGTGATTTGTGTCAAGCTGTATTTGGATGGAAATTCAATTCAATTTAAATTAACAAAAACAGCCTTTTACTTGTTTTTTATTAAATAAACTTCCTTAAATAGACTGGATACATAAAAAAAGATTTCCCAAAACATGTTTTTCATTTAAAACTAACTGATTTATTAAACAAACCAAGTATTATCTGTAGTTAATGAATTGGACTTAATTGTTCTGGTCACCATGTCCTTCAATATTTTAGAACTAGTAGCTGTCATCTTCTCACACTTAGGTTTATTCAGAGATTGGAAGAAGCAAAACAAACTTTTTTCAATTCTCAATTGGTTTCTTCACTTTTAATGAACTAGTTATTGAAGTGAACTAGTTGAATAAACTAAAATTAAGAAAATATTCTCCTTGGACCTGCAGAAGAGGCAATTGCTGTGAAAAGATGGTTCAGTACTCTAGACTCTGGTTCCAAGTGCTTAGCCATTGACTTCCACCAGTTCAGTTGTTTGACTTTCTTTAAAACTTGTCAGCAGAGATGTACAACTTAATAATTTTTGTATTTAATTTTAACTATTCGAATAGATTATAATAAATTTAGACTATAACATAAATTGTCGTAATTCCAAATTTAATTTTAAATTGGTTTATTTTTAGCAAATAAATCTATATATAATTTAAATGGTAAGAAATCCAATTTTAAATAAAAAAACTGATTTTTTAAATTATATTTTTAAGCACTGATTTTTATCCACCCTTCACTATAGTAATACAAGCAAAAAATGGGGGCATATCAAGTTTTGAAAATACTGTTATTAATCCAGTTTAAGCAGTATCAAACATTTTTGATATTTTTCCACTTTGTCTGTCACAATGGCTGGATAGAATATGGAGAGGCCTGGAGGCTGCAATTTGATCCATGTGAGCAGATCTGCACCCATGGAGAGCTCCACTGAAGTCAGTGAGGCTCCACATAGGTGCAGATCCTGCCCATGTAGATCCAAGTGTAGGATTAGGGGCTTAATTTGTAACTAGGCAGATGTATCTTTCCTTTAAAGTAATACCACTCAAGTAATCAGAAAAGTTTAAATGATCACTGTCAGGGTTGGCAAGATCAAAATATAAATGTTTCTTTTTTTCTTTTTCTTATTTTCTGTGTTAAAAATCAGTACAGTCTTTTGAAAATACTTTACAAAAACAAACCAGTATGTGCATGATGGAAGAAAATAAGGAAAGAGGTTCCAGCTTCCAGCAATGAAGAACTGACCTTGCCTGATCCTGAAAGGATTAATTGTCTCAGTAACTATAGTCCTAGCTATAGTCCCATAGGGCTACTTGCATACATAGTTTTTCACATGACTAAGTTTTTGTGAATCAGCTCCTAACGCAGTCATTAAAAGTATTTTTTAAAGTTCTGTATAATATTATGCCAATATCCTTTTAAATATAGGACAATGCTGTATGTTCCAAGGTGCAGTTTCTAAAGGACCTGTTCATTTTATCATTTTAAAATGTATCTTGTCGCTGTACCAGTCTTTCGTGTTGCCTAGTGAGGGCATATTGACTAAATAATCCATGATAGTTTACATTGGGGGAGATTTTCAAAGTACAAATGGCAATTATTCCTTTGAAAATCTACCTTGTTGTGTTTCAATACTGAGGTTTTTTTTATTTGGATTCGAAAGTGATTAAAAAATCCTTTAGAGATGAACATTAGACGGCATGATTTATAGTGATCCCTTTTTAAATGATCTTTATTGGGCTTTTTTTTTTTGCTCTCAGGGAAATACACACTTCTTATTTTACATATTTTATTACAAAGAGCCCTACTCTCACAGTTTTTTTATCTTTCTTATTTCATATCAATTATATTTGAGCTATAAAATATTAATAGAATTAATATTATATTCATATGTAACTGAGTTAATCTATAACTCATAAAGTAGAAAGTACATTCAATCCAGTTTATGTAACATGATATTTATGTAGCTGTCCCCATTATCTCAGATCTGTTTTACAGGGTGTCCATGAAATGATAAGTGTCAGCTTTAGGCCTGTGCAACCTCTGCAGTTGGTTTCTTAAAGTCCTTACAAAACTGTCATGCAACATCTCCTCATTCAAGTTGCATTTATGCAACTCAGTTGCTGGCATATAAACATTTCCTTGTGAAGTTTGCAACCATGCCTTCAGTATAAATTGCAGATATGTGTGTGGGCTTTTCCCCCCCGATTGTCTATTTAGGGCTTGTCTTTACCAGTCGTTCTCAACCAAGGGAACGTGTACCCCTGGGGGTATGCAGAGGTCTTCTAGGGAGTAAATCAGCTCATCTAGATATTTGCCTACTGTTACAACAGGCTACATAAAAAGCACCAGTGAAGTCAGTACAAACTAAAATTTCATACAGTCAGTGACTTGTTTATACTACTCTATAGACCATATACTGTAATGTAAGTACAATTGATTTATTTTATAATTGTGTGGTAAAAATGAGAAAGTGGGCAATTTTTCCGTATAGTGTGCTGTGACCCTTTTTTTGTATTTTTATCTCTATTTTTGTAAGCAAGTAGTTTTTAAGTGAAGTGAAACTTAGGGGTAGGCAAGACAAATCAGGTTCCTCAAAGGGGTACAGTAGTCTGGAAAGGTGGAGAGCCCCTGGTCCATACGAACAGTTAGTGGGTGATGCGCTGGGCTGTACATCTACTTTACACTAGCCTGCTATGAACTGTCTGCGTGGACCCTGCTGCCATGCACTAAAAGTGCCCTGTTGTGCTTTGATCTACTCCACTTTGAAACGCACTAAGGAACTTTTAGTGTGTGGCACCAGCATGCACATAGGTAGTGCCTGCCAGGCTAGTGCAAGATAGATTTGCACCACAGCTTGCTGTGCACTAATTGTTCGTATAGACTGTCACTAGTCCGTGACTTGGGTAGCCACCTGAAAATGCCAAGGCCAGGGCAGACTGTAAAAGGAGAACAGATTCTCCCAACACTGGTGGGTGACAATGAAGTCTGACTTCCCAACCAGCCACAAACAGTGCTTCTGATTCCCCACACTTGGGGGAAAGCCAAAATACAAATATGTACAGCCCCCTTTATTGCATTTCAGTCTCTGGCTCCCAAACTGCCACTAGGTCCAGTAAAGAGACCAGTTATTTAAAACTCTATGCTCTTTACCAAAAAGGTTCCTCCTGACCCCAAAGGGTCAGCCACAGTACCAGATCAATATAAGTTTGGATCTCACCCAAAATATCACGCTTCCAGCCAATCCTTTAGTAACTAAAACTAAAGGTTTATTTACAAAAAGAAAGGAACAAATAATAAGAGAAATGTTAAAGGATTAAAGCAATCAGATACATACAAATGATTTGAAAGTCCATATATATCTGGTTTCTAGCAGAATTGTGAAGTTAGCAGGCTTGTATAATCCCTCTGGTATACATCCAGTACCTGGATGGGTGTCAATCCTTTGTTTCATAGGTTCAGTTCAGTTGTAGATGAATTGATCCAGAGGTAGACTGGAGACAAAAGACAAAATGGATCTTGGGCATCTGCCTTTTATGTCCTCTGGCTTTTGCCATGCTGCTTGTGGAATTTTTACAGGAACCAAAATGGAGTCCAAAGTCACATGAATAGGTCCTGGTGACTCATCAGGTCTATCCCTGGCTTCTCCCCCTGGACCTCCTACACCTGTGAATCTTTTAATGGGCCATTAAGCAGGCTGTCGCTGCAGCCATCCTGTTTGGGAAGTTATCCAGACACAGCACAATTTGAAATATAGCTATATCAAGCATATCCATAACTTCCATTACACATATAACACATGAACTTAAACATTATCATCAAAGGCCTGGTCTACACTTACCTTCCAGATTTGGCGGCAGTCGACAGGAGATATGCAAGTGATGTAAAACACTTGCATATCTCCTGTCGACTTCGCTACATCAATTCCACGTGCCGTCCACACTGTGCTGCGCCGACGGGAACAGCGTTCCTGTTGATGCAGTGCTATGCCATTTACGGGGGTGGTTTTCCTCCATCGATTTCTGGATCGACTGAGCAAGTCTACACAGACTGCTCAGTTGATCCAGAGACATCGATCTGATGGTGATGAATTTGCCGCCATCAATATAGACCCAGCCTTACTTAGAGCATTATAGCTTTTCTAATAGTACCTGAAATGGCATATCTCACATGGATTACTATGCTTTTGACATACTGATGTTAGATAATACAATAAATGCCCACTCCAATCCAGCCAGCGTGACATAGACAAGCCCCTCAGAGTTGATCTTGCAAAGATTGGGCATATGAGTTACTTTCCTCATGTGATTTGTTCCATTGAGATTTTCCTCATGTGAGTTCTCCCAGTAGTAATAAAGTTACCCACATGCCTAAAACCTTTGAGGATCACTAAGTTTGATTTTAAAGGCTTTAGGTGAAATCCAAGATTTCACCTTTTCAGTCTAAAGAAGTTGGTGCAACACATGTCAAGGACCAAAGAGAAAAGACTGTGGTAAGGAAAAGTAACTAATAGCAGGCATAAGATGGTAGAAATTAAAGTAGGTGAACTCCTACTTTAACTTACATTTTACACCTTTTTCTGGTTCCTTGGAATTTAAATTACATCATCCTAGATTCTGTTTACATTTACACACTGGTGAGTGAAGGGAGTGAAATTTATACCACCTCACATCTGAGTTTGGTTGTCTGTTTCTGTTTTTTGAAACTGATAGTTTGAAAATCAGTGCACTTCTGGTGTGTGGGTGTGTGTTTTCTTGTAAGATCAGGTTCCTCTATTACTATTTGCTGGCAGGCCTATTGCATGAAAGTTAATGATCTTAAATGGTTTCCAGTTATTCCAGCTGTCTTTCTATCAATCTATTAATCTATTCTATCTATGAAACTGGCAGTGCTTTGGGGTTTTGGAGATATTGGAAGTTTTATCTTTTGGGTTTCATTTCAGCTATATCAACTATAAATACTGATGTAGTTTCCAGCTACCCTACTAGAAAATTTAGGCAAACATATTTCAATTTCTATCATAGCTGGCTTCTAGTACTAATGTAGAGAACTACGCATCATCTTTTTCCTATTAAATTCCACTGATTTTGTAAGTATTTTAATGTTCTTGACTATTTTAAGTTTATATTCGACTTAAAATGCTAGCATTTTGGTAGTCTGCGGCTCTGTTGGAGGATTCTCCTAGATTGAGTGGCAGGGTACAAAGCAGAGCAGGCTGGGTATTTTATGTTGAAATGACTTGTCGATAGAAAATGAAGTTTCTGCAAAATTGAAACTTTCCAATTTTTCAATGGGGAAAATCAAAATGGAATATTTTGTTTCAGGTCAGATTAACCCAAATTAAATATTTTGAACTGATTCAACACTTCTTGTGTCAAGTCAATTAATTATTAAATTGAATTACCCTAAGGTAATGCATGGCTTTGTGGTAGTTATAGTGCAGGGTCTCATGCCCCCTGGATGAAGTCCTTGGCTGGATTACATCTCTCATGATGCCCTGTGTCCAAGCCGCATGGTGCAGCATGGCAATACATATCTAGGGGTGCATCATGGAAGATGTAGTCTGCCCATGGAGCTGGGCCCATTGGAGGGAATGGGACATCAAGCACCTGTACTAAAACATCAATGAATAGAAATTTTTGGAACTTATTCCATAAAATATTTCAATATTTAACTTTTTGTTAATATTGCTAAACAAACAAAATATTGAAGTATTGGGCTTTTCTGTGGGATGGGAATTTCAATTTTTGCTCTCTTCTAGTGTAAAGAGTAATCGTTTCAAGCTTTTTCTGTTCCAGGGGTATCTTGTAGTTACATTATTTTTCTTGTTCCTAGTCTTCGAGCTGGACTTAGGTAAGCACTTTCAATTATTCACAGATTCAATCAAGTAAAATAGTGGGAGCTCTAGGGTCCAGAACACAATGGAAAAATAACTGCACTCTTTCTTGGCTGGTGCCTTGTCCTATTTTTTCTGATTTCCCTGTCCTTTCTTTTTGTTTCTTCTCTTTCTCCTTTTCCACATTTGTTTCTCTTTCACTGTTCTTGTCTATTTTTTCTCATTTCTTCTTCTGTTGCTTTTCAATGGTCTTTTCTCTTCATCTCCACCCCCTCTGTTTTACTTGCTTTATTTTCTTTGTTTGCTATCTTTCATTTCTAGTTTATCTGTCTTTTTTCATTCCTCTGTCTTTCCTGCTGCTATCGCTAACCTGTCTGTTTTTACCTACTCTTTTTATCTTTTTCATTTTTGTCCTATGAGTCACTGCCAGGCATTGCCATGCCAATAATCTTGGTTCAGACCTCATTCTAACTGGGTAAACCTCACAAAGTGAACTCAAAACTCTGATAGTTTTCCTCATGGAGTTTCCATCACATGATGAGGTGGGTGCGTGGGAGATGTCCCATGCAGAACAATCTGGATTTCAGTCTCACCACCATGCTTGCAGATTTTCTAAGGTCTGCATGGATTTCAAGGAAGCAGTTAACTGCTAGTCTGTCAAAGGTCAAACACAGAGAATTTTAGGGCGATATGTTCTTCACAAAGAAAGGCAGACACAGTGTTTATCTCATGGCTGTCCCAAAGGAACACTCAGAACTTGCAAGAGATTCCAAATAGTATAGATAAATAAACTTTTACTAACCCAACTTGTTCACCCTAGATACCTGAAAGAGTTTTACTGTCTCAGCTACTTTTGCTGTCATCTGATTCCCTGAATCTGCTTTGGGCATATTCCAAAACATGGAGGGGGAATCTGCCTAAATTAATACCCTGAAAGACAAGGTGTGTGAGATAATATCTTTTATTGGGCTGACTTCTGTTGTTGAGAGAGACAAGTTTCTAGCTTACACGGAGCACTTCTTCAGTGTCAGGATTAAATTGAGCAGTGCATTACCGCAGGATAGAATATTCTCCTTGGTTCTCTCCTTTCCCTCCCCCCAGGTGTGCAGTGTGGATCCCCAGATTCTCAGAATCCAGGGACAGAGGAGCAATATTGCACGGCCAGGAATCCACCTAGTTTTTTCATGCCTCCATCTGAGGAGTGGTGTTCGAGGCCTTTCTGTTGAAGGCTGCATGCTTTATTGTAAACACTACTCCAGTGGTGGCTAATGGGTAAAGAGAATACTGTTTGAAAAGAGAAAAGTGACAAATAGAATGAAAAACCAGGAGGAAAGTTAAGAATGCTAATTTCTTTTGCCAGAAATAATTAGTACATGCTTGAAACAAATGATGACAGGTAGGAAGCAGTACTTCATGTGCTATTCACAGGCTAATGAATAAACAGAACTGAATACAGTGTATTAAAGGGTAACAATTTGATGGGACCAGTATTTGACTATACAGTATCTGTTGGCCAAGTCTATATAATTTTGTGATATTTTATCTCTCAAAATAATTGGCTTGCTTATTTTTTCTTAAAAAATCAGCAGTCCAGCATTCATGCATAATGTTATAATATCAAACTGTTATGTACAGTCAATGGAAGAAAATACATTTTATTTATAGAAGACATTCCAGTTCAAGTTTGTAGGGTGTTTTCCTATTATGTTTTAAATATTAAAATTATCTTGGCATGATGTCCTCTTAAGTAATACAGGCAGACTTTTTATTGATAGAAAATAATACTTTTGAAACTATTTGTAAAAGCCTAGAATGGAGAGGAATTATTCAGGCTGGTAAAAGGAGGTAATGGGCTGAAATTGAGAGGAAAAAATTAAGGCGTGAATCTCACTATCAGCAAGATTTAGGGAATTGCAGAACAGTCAGCCTCACTTCAATACCTGAAAAAATACTGGAACAAATTATTAAACAATCAGTTTGTAAGGACCTAGAGGATAATAACATGATAAGTAATAGCCAGTGTGGATTTGTCAAGAACAAATCATGTCAAATCAACCTAATTTCCTCTTTTGATGGGGCTACTGGCATATAGGATGGGGGGAAGTGGTAGATGTGATGATCTTGATTTTGGTAAAGCTTTTGACAGAATCCCACATAACATTCTCATAAGCAAAGTAGGGAAATGTAGTCCAGATACACTCATCTTTATAGTAGTTGCACAACTGGTTGAAAAACCATACTCAAAGAGTAGTTATCAATGGTTTACTGTCAAACTGGGGGCATATCAACTGGGGTCCCACGGGGTCAACTTTGGGTTTGGAACTAATCAATATTTTAATTAATGACTTGTATAATGGAGTGGAGAGTATACTTATAAAATTTGTGGATGACATCAAATTGGGAGAAGTTGCAAGCACTTTGGAGGACAAGATTAGCAGTCAAAAGGACCTCGATAAATTGGAGAATTGTTCTGAAATAAACAAGTTGAAATTAAATAAAGACAAGTACAAAATAGTACACTTAGGAAAAAAAATTCAAATGCATGACTCCAAAATGGGGAATAACTGTCTAGGTGGTAGACTGCTGAAAAAGATGTGGGGGCTTAAAGTGACTCTCAAATTGAATATGTGCATAAATGTAACGCTGTTGCGAAAAAGGTTAATATCATTTTGGAGTCTATTAACAGGAGTGTCATATGTAAGACATGGGAAGTAATTGTCCCACTCTACTTGGCACTGCTGAGATCTCAGCAGGAGAATTGTGTGCCGTTTTGCATTCCTCAGTTTAAAAAGAGATGTGGACAAATTGGAGAGTCTAGAGGAGAGAAACAAAATTAAGTAAAGGCTTAGAAACTCTAACTTATGAGGAAAAGTTAAAAAAACCCACAACCCTGTCATATTTCATCTTGAGAAAGGAAGAATGAGAGGGGACCCGATAGTCTTCAAATATGTAAAGACCTGTTATAAAGAGGATTGTGATGAATTGTTCTCCATGTCTACTGAAGGTAGGATAAAAAATAATGGGCTTAATCTGCAGCAAAGGAGGTTTAGGTTAGATTCAGGAAAAGCTATAAATATGAAGATAGTAAAGTTCTGGAATAGGCTTCCAAGGGAGGTTGTGGAATCCCCATTATTGGAGGTTTTTAAGAAGAACAAGTTGGACAAATATCTGTCATGAATGGTCTAGGTTTACTTGGCCCTGTTTTAGTGAAGGGGTCTGTACTTGATGACTTCTCAAGGTCCCTTCTAGCCCTACATTTCTATGATTCTAAATTAGCTTTATTAGATTGCCAAATACTCTCCCAGGGGAATTGATGGGAGTCACATCACTTAGGACAATTAACTAGCAAAGCTCTCAACAATGTGCTGCAGGGAACAATCCCTGTGTTGGCAAGTAATTGACTATTGTGGTAAAGTCAGGCTGGATGACTACAAAAGGGTACTTGAGGGCAGGTTTATCAGCCCAAAAGTGCTAATGGCCTTTTTCCCTGCAGGCAGAGCAGAGGTTACTGCAGGGAAATTAGAGGTACCTAAACCTAATCAAAGGCTACTCCAGGTCTATTAGTCCTGTTGTTGTCGTCCCCCCCTCCCTCTCCCCCAGGGCCTCTGCTTGAGAGAGAGAGAGAGAAGGAAAAAAAACTTCCAGAAGGCTTGTAGCAGTAGGAGGAGAGATTTCCCCAAGATAGGAGATAGTGATTCTCCCCAGAAGGAGAGCAGCAAAGAAAATAAGCCCAGGCACCAGCTTGGGGGAAGGGTGGCCATGGCTCTGACGCCTCCCCATTTCCCTTCCCCCAGGGTGAACCACCACATCTACAGCCCTACCATAGGAGCCTCAGAAAAGGTACTTCCCCAGGTTCTGGGAGTTATAGACTGACCAGCACACTCCCTCCCCGGAGGCCGGAGGAACCTTCCTCAGGCCCAAACCAAGGCCCACTTCAAACACTGTAGGAAGAAGACTCATCCAGTGTGGGGCGGATTTACCCCAGGCCTGTCCTGTCAGGAGAGACAGCCCTCGCCCAGCAAAACTGAGGTGGTGCTTTGCCACACTATGTAATCTTGATTCCTTTTCTGTTTTAGATTCTAGGCTTCACACAGACCAACACTCAGATCTCTAGTTTCATGCCCCTTCTATGTGACTCGCGTTCTTTTTTAAAGGAGGAGGAGATTGTTTTAGTTACCTAAATCGCTTAAAGCTATAGTATTTTCTTTTTTCCAAGGAGGAAGATGCAGGAGAAGATAGTGCTTTGAATCTCCCCTAGGGAAGAGGTAGGCAGTGGGGGCAAGACATGACCTTCAAGAGGTATGGGTCTGAACATCTGCTGGTGAACTTGGTCCTTCTTTATGGATTTCAGGACCTCTGTGTGGGAAGACAACTCTTAAGTACTATTTAGCAGGGTCACTTGTGCCCTTTCCATGCCCACACCTTGGCTCCCCTCTGCACTGAGCAGCAGCAGGGAGCATAAATCCATTAGATTCTCAGCTTTCTAAAACAAATGTTATATTGCTGAGTGGATAACTAAGGATTTTCATTTTTTATCGAGTGCTTTCAAAGGCATTACAAAAAATAATTACTGATGCTTCCTAAAGCAAGCACAGGTATTTGACTGATGTTGAGTTACTGGCCGTGGGTTGGAAAACATCCACAGCAATTATAATAATGCTGAAAGCTGTAGGTTGTGATTTATATTTCTTCTGGAAATCACCTCTTTAGTATAATGTGTTATAGCTCTTCACAGAACAGAAGATTAAAAGTCTCTATAGATTGCATTTAGTTATTTCAAAAATATTTCTGCACCCTATTTCTGTTATGTAATTCTTTTCTCAGCCAATTGTAGAGCTACTACTGTAATTAGTTTTTCCACTGTTTTTAATGGGAAAAAAATAACATGTTCACTTAGAACATTTTAAAATGTTTTCTGGTGCCCACACAAGTACATGAATGTATTTTTTCTCTTTACCATATTTTGTTTTGCCTACATTGTGTTTTGAGCCTAAGGAAATTGTCACAGTGTTGCACAAAGCATAAAATAAATATGAATTCTCCTGCACAGGGTCTTTTTGCCCTAAATGTGGTGCTTAGGGTTCTCTGTTTTCAGACAAAAGATTATATTTTACCTGTCTTTCAAATTGGTATTGGTACTTCAGAATACTATTGAGCAAATACTAGGACAACAGATGGCCCTGATCGTGTAATGCAATCTGCATGAGGGAAATTGGAGTCCATATAGACTCTCACTGAAGTAAGTGGGATTCTGCTTGAGTAATAGGATCTGCCCACAAATTAGTTTGTAGGACTGCTCATTTTACAAACATGACCCAGCTCAGACAACTCTGGATTGTTAAGCAACCCAAGTGTGCAGTTTAAAAAAATGTATAAATAGATTCTTACAAGTAACTTGTGAAAAAGTGGACACTTACAAATTTCTTAGCAGATGGCTGATTTTTGCATGTGGATTATATATGTATTATGTTGCATACAAAAGCTGTTTAAAATAATGTTATTTAAGTCACATAGTGAAGCACACACACTTTATGAAATGCCATATTTATAGTACAGACACATAGTAAACTACAGTTCCTGCCTCCAGGCTCTTACAGTTTTAGTTTAAGACCATGCCTAAGTATTGAAAGAAGAAAAAAGCAAACAAAACAAAATAACAAATAACTGCCATGCTCTCCACCCCTCAAACTAATAATGGAGGTAGTGAGGGGCTTAGGTTAACAGTAAGGTGAGCATATATTTTCATAGTCTAGCAGTGTGCACATTTTGCAGATATAGAACATCTTTTGTTTGTTAGTGGAGAGAAATATTCAATCAGTAATAGTCTGTGCATTGTCAGTGAGCAGTGTTCTGTAGGCTTGCGCCACCACTAAAGTAGGATTGCGCTGAATCTGCACAATGGAGTTCTCAGTTATTACTTAGCTGCAAGTTTTAAATTGTGTTAAAAATACAATAGACCAAGAAATATATTCTCTTTCATACTTGTATGGAAGGATTAGCAAAGCATCTTGGGAGGCTAAAGCTAAGGATTTTGCAGATGTGTTGCTTGAAGGGAGATATAAGTTTTTGTATCAGATTCATGCATCCTTTGACAGCTTATAAAAGGGTTATTTCACAAGCAACCTTGGAATATACTTGCTGTCTTCTGTCTTGGTGGCATAAAGAATTCTGGGGAGTTAGCTGTTCTTTTATTGGGAAGATATGGGGTTAAAAGGCTGTCTTCAGTGATGTGATGGTAAAAAAAAAAGTGCAAAAGAGTGTCTTTTAATACAAAATTATCCACTTTGCTCTTGATTTGAATATGTAGGCAGATTCATTTTCTGAACCTCACCCCTTATATGGAACGAATAGTTTATTTGATTAAAAGAAAGAGCTTATCCTTGAAGGCAGAGTCCCTTAAAAATCTGTCACAACTGTGAAAATAAATATTAAGAAAGATCTCATTAGTCTTCATATAAGCAACTTCTCTGTCATCTCACTAATGGGAAAGGGCATATTGAGTAACAATATCTCAATAGTTTGTTTCTCGTGATGAGCTTGGCAAGATGGGGAGTTGTTTGAAGGCCGGAGAAGGGGGTTTGGAAAGATTTCTTTCAGGATGTTGTCTCCATTGAGTATGGGTTGTAATTGCTTAATGATACACATATGCATTTGGTGTAGGCTGGTAGGTGACAGCTAGGGGAGTGCAGGCAGAGGTTGTTATTTATTTCCATTCCCCTGTAGTGAAGCAGGTTCTTTCTGAGTATTTGGGTGTCCCATTCCATGTTGTGATCTATTTTCCTGATGGATTGCCCTTTGTTGGTGAAGGTGTTTTTAAGAGTGTGAAGGTTTGTATCCTGAACTTTCTCCCCCAAGGATATTCTGTGGTTTCTTAGAGTCTGACTGTAAATAATAGTGGTGTGCGTGGGTGGTGGTTACTGGATCTGTGAACGTAAGTGTGGTAATCCATGGGTTTCTTGTATTTAGTTGTCTGTAGGGTTCCATTGTTGATTCTGCTTGTGATGTCTAGCAACTTGATGTTGGTGCGGGAGATTGTTCTAGAGAGAGTTTCCTGGGTGACTGGTGGTTGTTGAAGTTGTAATGGAAATCATTGAGGAAGTTTGTTTTCTGTCCAGAGGATAAAATACCATTAGTGTATCTCAGGTACATCATTGGTTTTGTGGTGCTTAAATTAATAACTTTGCTTGACACTAAATATTATGGTGTTAATAAAGATACTGGATTTATAGCATATTACAACAATCTGAAAACCACTAACCCTGCTTTTTTGTGCCATGACTGCAGAAGTGTTAATGGGCCACTTCTCTTGAATGGTGCCTTAGAACAATGACTTATGCTAAACAATTTGTTCCACTTCATATTTAGCTGTGACACTCTGAGTACCTTTTCCAGACCTGAAGATCTGTGTATCTTGGAAGCTTGTTTTTCACTGACAGAAGTTGGTCCAATAAAAGATATTTCCCCACTCACCTTATCCCTCTAATATCCCATGACCAGCATGGCTACCACACTGCAAACAACATTAGTATATTTACAATTGTCTCTCTCTCCCAGTTACTTCATAAACTTTACCAATCGGTTTATCATGTTTGTGTCCGTATAGGTCATTTAATTAACAATTCCAATATCATTGCGTTATGGGAACCAGTGCTATCTTTTTAAAATAATTTTTATTCAGGCAGAAGGAAATACACTACCAGACTCAAACAAAAAACAACAACAAGAAAGAAAGAGAGAGAAAAGGTATTTTCAAGTCAGTCAATGTGAGAATTTAAACAGAAAGAAGCATATAATATTAGTGGTGTGGAACCAAACTAAATTCAGTCGTAGTTGCATGTTTTCATAAGCATCTGAGAGTTCCCAGAGAGAGTTGATTATACTGATGAGGTTTGGACAGAGATATTGCGTATCTTGCATTACCTGTAAAGGACAAATCAATATTATCTTTCTTGTGGAAAAAAGGTTGCAAGTGAGTATCAGCTCAATCAAGTAATTATTTAACACAAAATCAATCTTTTCTGTTTTTTTAACCTAGTGCATTAAAACTAACCAGCTAAATATGCATTAGTCTTGCCTAAAGAGCTTTCACTGTACATACAGTTTAGTCAAATGTAGAGTCCTCAAATATAAAAAAAAATTCTTGGTTTTTTTACTCTGATGAAAATTAATTTCTGCATTGTTCTAGGGCAACCTTTCAGTAGCATTCCAATCTCACTGTTGCCCTACATAAAATCAGACTACAAAATTTGAATAAAGTATATTATCAAATCATGTCTCAGTCTCTCATAGGTAAATAATAAAATAATTAAGATGCAGCTCATATTAGAGATTCACAGTATGACTTTAATTATAATTTTGTAGCCTGAGTTGTGGATACTAGCAACAATGTGTAAGTGCAAACCCTTAAATGATCTAACATTAAAAATGCTGAGCATCCAGGTGTTCCCATTAACTTCATTGGCAGTTGTTGGATACTCAACACGGCTGAAAAATCAGACCCCACTTATTTAAGTACCTAAAGTTAGGCTCCTAAATCTGGACTGAGGCACCTATTTTTTTTTACAACTCTTGATAGAATTTAGTGCATGGAAATAATACAGAATATTCAGTAATAAAGATGAAATTCCTCACCTGATAATCTTAGGATCTGGGACGGGTAGAGAGAGGTATTAATGACCAGAGCTGTAACTAGGCATTTTAGTGCCTAAGGCGAGCAAGCATATTGGCACTGCATGGGGGCGTACATGGGGTCATATGCCCCCCCCCCAGATTTCTGCCTTCTATTTAGCACAGAGGTACACTCAACGGTTTGAAAATCTCTGTGCTAAGGGAAGGCAGAAATCTGGGGGGGACATGTGACTCCGCATGCCCCCCCTCCACCATCCCTTTTTCTTCTCCTGAGGTTTTGCTGCCTGGGCTGCTGCACCGCTCACCCCCATCCTGGTTTTGGCTCTGTTAATGACGTAGTACAAGGCATTGATAAAATCTCACTTGGAATACTATTTACAGGTCTGGTCATCCATGTTTAATAAAGATGAATTCGAATGGAACAGATTCAGAGAAGATCTAGTAGGATAATCAGGGGAATGAATGGAAGGGCCTGTCTTATAAAACCAGACTAAAAGAGCTTGGCTTGTTTAGCCTCACTAAACAAAGGCTGATGGGATATGATGGCTTGTCTGTCAATATATCAGGTGGGTTGAAGAGCTAGTTAAGCTAAAGAAAAATGTTAACATGAAAACAAATTGGTATAATCTGGCCATGAATAAATTTAGTCTGGAAATTAAAAGAAGGTTTCTAACCATCAGAGGCACACGGTTCTGGAATGACCTCCCAGTTAGAGTTATGGGGGCAAGCCACTTAAATAGTTTTAAGATAGAACTTGATTAATTTTTTAGTTGTATTGTATGACAGAATTGCTTGTGATGGTGCAGGGCAGGGCTCAGCACCCCTGAAGGCTACATTCTGGTTCATGTCTTATTTGTAAATTGTCATGCTTTGGGGCTTCAGCCATTCTCCTACAGGGGTTAGGAATGTAATCTCCACCCTCCCCCTTAGGCCCTTGTGTTCTGATTTTGACTTTGTTTGTTCTTATTTTGGTCTCCTGCTGCTGAAGCATCAAAGATGGCCACAGCTGGAGATGGCACATTGGATAGGATGGGCAAGAAATCTGAGGAGATTCTGAGAATCCTTTTTCAGGTTCTTGGCTGGTGAGTCTTGCTCACATGCTCAGGGACTAAATGATTGCCATATGTGGGGTCGGGAAGGAATTTCTTCTCAATCAGATTGGTAGGGATCTTAGGTTTCTCCCCCCTTCTGCAATGTGGGGTATGGGTCACTTGCTAGGCTTATCTGGGATATATGTTACTTAATCAATTTTTTGCCATTGCAGGAGACTTAGGCACTCTTGTACCTCAGTTCCTCTTATTTTCACCTGGGACTAGATGATCTGGTGGTCTCTTCTGGCCTTAAACTTTATTAAAATGTGGCAATGCAGGTTGGAGAACCGAATTTTGTCCTAAAGCAGCATATCTTATTTGTCCTTTCATATTACTTAATCATCTTTAATGTAGGTGTGGTTGTTGTGTATTTTGTGTCTTGCCTTACTGCCTAAGTTGCCATAGCAACAGAGCTTAGCTTGTTGCCATAGCAACGGAGAGAGACTATTAGGGGATGGCTCAGCTAGTCCTGGTTTTAGTATAGTTCAGTAAAGACTTTTCATGGGTTTGTATCTCTGTGTTCAGTGCTGATTTCTCTTTGAATACAACTACTTTCTAGGATTTAATATAACAAAAGTGGCGATGAAGGTTGTTTGCACCAACAAAAAAGTAAAAGTCAATGTAAGAAAAAAAACCTTTTGCTGTTCTGGGGCTGGGCCGTTTACACTGATGATTCAAACTGAAAGTAAAAGAAGCTCTGCTTTGTCTGACCACAGTGAAGCAGACAGACTGGGAATGAGAAAGAAACAAAAGCAGTGTTAGTGAATGGAAATCACCAGCAATTGTGTGTGAATGACCACAACACACACAAATAAAAGACACTAAAAGATGGGGGGGGAGAGGGGAAAGGAGGGGGCAGCAATGGCTACCCTTACAGGGCCCTGTGACCTTTTGATGAGACTCTTGAGGAATGGAACTCATATACTGAGAATTTTCAGCTTTTTGTTATTGCAAATAAAATTACAGATGCAAAGAAGGTGCCCCTTTTTTAAGTGTTGTAGAAGCTAAAACCTATCCTTTATTGCACAGCTTAGTGCACTCTGGAGAGTCAGAGACAAAATTTTACAGTGACATTGTGAAAATCTTGGAGGCACATTTTTCTCCAAAACCGCTGGTAATTTCAGAAAGATTTAAGTTCCACAAAAGAAATCAGAAGAAGATGAAACAATTGTGCAATTTGTAGCAGCTCTGAAGAAGCATGCTGAGCACTGTGAATTTAATGATGTGTTAAATGACACCCTACATGATAGGTTAGTGTGTGGTCTGCACGATGAAGCAATACAGAAGCGCTTATTGACAGAGGCCAGCTCACCTGGAAGAAAGCCATTGAAATTGCAATCTCTAAATTTCAGGAGCTGGCCATAAAGGAAGCCCAACAGCTCAGTGCATCAACCAGAGTGCATAAGGTGTCACAAGAACCTATCAAAAAGACAGTGGGGAGTCGGAAAAGTTACCGCTGTGGAAAGCCGGGTCACCATACATTGGAATGCTGGTATAAAGACCTAGTGTATTGACAAGGTGGCAAAAAGGGACACATTGAGCGTGCCTGCAAACAAAAGAAAGGAGAGTTAAACAGAGGAAAAAAAAGTCTGCTGTCTGGAGGACCAAAAAGGAAAATCTGCACGTGGTAGAGCGGACTCAGTATGATCAAAGTGACACCCAGTCAGAAGAAGAAGTGCCACTCCATGTCTTGTCTATGGTGAGGTGACAAAGGGTTAAAAAACTTTTTAGTTCGTCTATTTTCCATGCCTTAGACAGGCCGGGGGCTTGGAAGAGAGAGGGAAAAAGTGTGAGGTTTTGTTTTTTTTTATCTTATCTACTTTCACTAATTTATGACTCTGTGTCAGTTTTACAACTTGAAATGGGACTTTCTATTTCTTACTTAAAACAGTGGGTTTTCTAAAGGGGTTAATTCTTAAAACACACACTTGCAAGCACACATTTATACAGCTTAGGTTTGACATATTGAGGAATCCGCACCGTTTCAATTTCAGCTCGTAATACTGACGAGGTGAATGAATCCGATAAGGGAACGCTTATTTAGCAGGAGGGGGGTGGAAAGGTACAGACGCACATAGGGTGTTAGTCCCCTGCTGTTGCAGCTCTACTGAGCAACGGAGCTGCAGGGGCTCATGCTTGGAGGGAAAAGGAATTGACCTTTCGGTCCACACACTCTGCCTGCCCATTGGGTCACTAGGTTCAGACAGGCCCCCCTTGCTATTTACCCGACGAACTTGTGGACGGATGAGGGTGGCTGGAACCTGTCTTAGTCCAAGACCTGGTCAACGGTTTATAAATCTATCATTCATTTATACAATAACACACATTCTATATCCAATCTAAATCCACTATTTATTGAGAGTTTTTACCTTACCACAAATTATCTTCTCTTATTGTTTTACAAATTCTAAACACACAAATAAAACTTAAACAACTAATAACAGTAACACATGTACACAAAACAGTTAGAATTATTACTAGTTTTACATTCACACTCACTACTCACCACATATATGAACAAACTCAGCTGCAGCAAAAAACGAAACTTACCATGGCCAGGTTCTCCTTACTTTTATACTATATTTTCATCCAGGTGGAACCTCTATCGTATTCACACCCAGGTTATCATCCTCAGAACAAAGCCCCATGGGTTATCAGCTCCGACAACCTACCCTATTATTTTGAGCGATGAGCTGGAGAGAGGCGAAATGGTTGATCAGACCTTTTGCACAGTGCTATTCTGGTGCACTCCCTTCTTGATTCGTGGCTCCCCAAAAAGCCTCAGTCTGACGACCGCTTTATATCTCTACTTCAGCCAATGAATCTGCTAAGCCAATGATAGACCCTTCCTTTACCATCTTATCAGTAGCCCCCTCCTCAAAACTTTACTGCTGAGTTGCAAAGCTAATTTTGCAGTGACTGCAAAATTCCCATGTCTGGGTCTGGAACTGCTCCATGTACCAGCTCCTGTTATCATGGGTTTACTTCTAGGTCAAGGTCTTTTTTCTTTTTTGCTTTCTCTGAGTTCCCCACACATGAATTTATAGCTTTTCTCAAGATGGACTCGGGGCACTGATTTTTCAAACGTGTTTTTACCCTGTTACAACATATGGCAGTTGGCTCACATGAATACTGGGTATCCCCGCCATTGGAAGGTAAACCTGTACACGTAGAACTGGACCAATTTTGCTGGTCTCAGACACTGTGTATAAGGACAAGCTAAAGCATCTCCTGCTTAAGCCGAAAAAAACTATTCTGAAGACGTACACTGGGGTAGCTGTACCAGTTTTGGGCACTACTGAGGTTAAGGTGGAGCTCAATGGACAGACTGTTAAATTGCCACTGTTTGTGGTGGAAGGCAATTACCCAGTCTTAATGGGAAGGTCTTGGCTTAGGAAGATCCAGCGGAACTCGGCAGAAGTGCACCGGATGGCTAAAGAAGAAACTGGTCTGACAGCTGTATTAAAGAAACATGCTGCTGTTTTTGGAGAGGACCTGGGAAGTATGAAGAGAATCAATGTGAAATTGAACATTAAGCCTGACAGAAAACCAAAATATCTGAAGGCCAGATCTGTGCCATATGCCATCAGGCCAAAAGTTGAAGCAGACTGGAGCGCCTAGTCAAAAATGGAGTCCTAGTACCAGTTACCAAAAGCCAGTGGGCAACCCTAATCATTCTAGTATTGAAGAAAGATGGATCCAAGATGGATTTCTGGGGAATTTAAGGTCACTTTTAACCCCATGTCGTTTGCAGAGCAATACCGTCTTCTCCTCATTGATGACCTCTTTGCTGGCTTGGCTGGAGGCCAAAAGTTCAGCAAGATTGATCTGAGTCAAGCGTATTTACAGTTACACATTGAAGAGAAGTCCCAAGAGCTGTTGACTATCAGGACACACAAAGGGCTGTACTGATACTGTTGCTTGCCCTTTGGAATAACATCTGCTCCAGCTTTGTTCCAGATGGCTATGTACCACATCTTGAGTGGCTTGTCAAGAGTCCAGTGTTATCATGACAACATCCTGGTCACTGGAAAGAATGAGGAGGATCACCTTAAGAACTTGGAGACTGCCCTACAAAGAGTGGAAGAGTATGCCCTACAAGTCTGCAAAGACAAATGTGAATTCTTCCAGCTCTCTGTTGAATATTTGGGGCATATCGTAGACGTTATTGGCCTTTGTAATGCTCCTGCCAAAGTTAAAGCTAATGAGGAAGCTCCACCTCCTCAAAACGTAAGCCAACTTTGCTCTTTTTTAGGGCTATTGAACTATTATGGAAAGTTTGTTCCACAGTTAGCAACACTACTAAAACCACTACATGAACTCCTTTCCCAGAACAAGGTCTGGAAGTGGACTGAAGCCTGTGATGTTGCATTTAATAAAGCTAAACACGCATTGCTAAATTAAGAGTTTCTGACGCTTTTTGATCTGTCCTTACCTCTACAGTTGGCCGGCAATGCCTCCCCTTATGGAGTGGGAGTGGTCGTGTCACACATTATGCCTTCTGAAGAGGAAAGACCCATAGCTTTTGCCTCATGCACCTGAAGCAAAGCAGAAACTAACTATGCCCAAATTGAACATGAAGCACTGGGAATTGTTTTTGGAATTTGGAAAATTCACCAGTATTTGTTTGGATGGACATTCACACTTGACCTTTAACATCAATTTTTTGATCACGGAGAGGCATTCCACCTTTGGCTGCTAGTCGTATGATGGGCATTGTTGCTTTCTGTGCACACATGATATCAAATATCGGAAATCCACTCTGCACTGCAAAGCAGATGGTCTCTCAAGGCTGCCTTTACTGGTTAAACATCAAGATATTGGTCAGAAAGAAATCTTCTACTTTGAATAGGTAGAGAACACACCCATCACAGCTACTCAAGTAAATGAGGTAAATCACGTTGACCCAGTACTCTCCCACGTTATGGACCTAGTGATGCATTGAACATCTCTAAGGGACTCTCAGGTCACACCCAACCTTCTTCCCTACATGTCCAGGAGAATGGAGTTATTAATCCCTTGTGTGGGGATTGCATGTCATTATTTCACCATTCCTGAGATCACAGATGTTAGAACAGCTACATTCAAGTCACTGTGTAATAGTGCGCATGAAAGAAATTGCATGAAGCTACTTTTAGTGGCCTGGCCTGGACAGTGCCATTGAGTAGAAGGCAAAAGCCTGTACTTCATGTGAGTGTCAGGAACGCACCTCAGTTGGTGCCTCTACACCCATGGGACTGGCCTGAAAACCCATGGCAGTGTATTCATGTTGATTTTGATGGCCCATTTGAAGAAAGCATGTTCCTGGTTGTTGTAGACGCCCACTCTAAATGGCCAGAAGTTTCTCTGTAATGCCGTCCACTACTGCTGAAAGTATTATCCAGAAACTATGTGAAATCATTAGTCATTTCGGTCTGCCAGAACAACTTGTGAGCGTTTCTCAGGAGTTTGAAAATTTTATGAAAGGAAATGGGATACTTCACATCACTTCAGCACCGTATGATCCATCCACCAGTGGATTAGCTGAGAGGTTTGTGCAGACCATGAAATAAGCTTTAAGATCTGCAAGGGGACATTCGTCCATTTAAAAACATCTGGACACTTTCTCACTATAGTACAGAAACACACCTCATGCTATGACCAAAGTGTCCCCGGCCTTTCTAATGAGTTGCACATTTGCTTTGATCTGCTGAAACCTGACAAAGCACAACAAGTTGAGCAACATCAACAGCAAAACCAAGTCATCTGACGTGCACACAGAGCAAAAGATTGAATCTTATTCTTGGGCAGCCTGTCCTACCTCAGAACTATGTTTTTGGAGCTAAATGAGTCCCTGCTACAGTCATTGGCCAAACAGAACCTGTTTCCTACATTGTCCACACTGCAGATGATGTTACCTGGCGGTGGCATGTAAATCAGTTGTTTCCAGGTCATACATGTCCCAAGGACACATCTCCAGTTGAACTGCCTGACCTCACCATTACAGGTGAGATTTCATCAAGTCAAGAGTCACCCACCCGTTCCTGACTCCCCATCTTAATCCACCTCTGCAGCAGATACAGCCCCCTCCCCTCTTCGAGCAGAGACAACATCCTCACCTGTTTGAGCTACGAACCTTGAGCCCATTGTTAGACCCGTATCAATAACATCTTTCGGTGCAAGAATACCAGAAGTCCGCTGTAATCCACGTCATCCTCAACAGCTGGATCTTTAGCTAACGCAAACCTACATTACGGGGCAGAATAAGCCCCAAGGTTTAGCCAGGAAATGAGGCAGTCTACCCTCATTCCCCAGTTTAGTGATTGTTCTGTTAAATGGGCATTTTGAATAAGGGGGGAGGAATATGTTGTGTATTTTGTGTCTTGCCTTATTGCCTTAGTTGCCGTAGCAACAGAGCTTAGCTTGTTGCCATAGCAATACAGTTAGACTATTAGCTAAGCCAGTCCTGGCTGGTTTTAGTGTAGTTCAATAAAGACTTTTCATGGGTTTGTATCTCTCTGTGTTCCATGCTGATTTCTCTCTGAACACAAGTACTTTCCAAGGATTTAACATAACAGTGATAATGCTTTCTAACTTTTCAGGCTTGACTGTCAGCATGCACTGTCTATTTGTTCACATTGTAGGAATCTATTGCTTGCATGTGCTGGAGATAGTACACTAAAAGTGTGTGCACGGCAACATGCATAGGCAAAGCTGCATATTCAGAGATTGAGGCCAGGTAAAGGCTCCACTGAAAATCTGGCCTTTAATATTCAAATAGGAATTTATCACATTACCTAAATGGAGGCTGTACCTTTGGTACTTCTGGTTGCCTTATATGATTTGAAAAATGTCAATATTAAAAATAACCAGTAAACACTTTTGGATCCTAAGGAATCAAAAAATTAATACTATGAGTATCACTGATACATCTGTCTATAATGGCTTTTGAAATCTGTCCACAGCATTTGTTCATTATTCTCTAAGGATTTCTGTGGAATTTACCTTTCATTAAATTTATTTTTGGATCGTTCATATTCCAGGACACACAGATTTATTTAGAAATCTCTCTTAGATTCTGTTATCTTTTCCAGCACACAAGCTACAAATTTAGTCTAAAGTCTTTATCACAGGATCAAATGGTCTCGTAGTGGCCCTATGATTCCAACATCCATAATCTTTTGTTATACCTTTAACTGAAGTTAAATGTGATTTGAGGATTAATTTATAATTGATAATCTTACATTTTGCATATCTTGAACTTTGAGAAACTCAAGCCATTCTCCATGTGCATCCAGTCCTATTCAGATAATTGAAATCAGTTGCATAATCCCGTGCCCTTTTCTTTAATCTAGGCATTGTTTGCCACAATTTTATATACAGCAGAAACATACCCTTTTGTTCATATTGTCCTAATTTTCAGAGATACTTTCCATCAGCATCTTCTATAAAATCATCCAGACAATCTGCTGTGCCCTGCCAGTTTAAGGTTGTTACCTTCAGTATGGATTCTAGCATTTTGTCCTAAATATCCATTACATTTTCTAGTGTTTGTTCCTCAGTATCTCATTATCAGTTCCCCCTGAATCATCCATTGCCTGCTGATTGTTTTGTTGTATCCAGTGGACAAGATATCATTTTGTTCCCAAATTGCCTCTCTGGAACAACTAGTTCCAATTACCAGCTGGATATGGCTTCTGAAGGGCTTCAGTTGTACTGAGAAAGAAGAAAAACAGAAGCTCATTGCTCACTGAAGAATGCAATACTGGAACCAGTCTTGAGTAAACATATTTAGCTAGTGTTAATAAACAGTACTTCAGTGTTATCTTGATCCTAGACCCCTAAATAATGTAAAAAAATTTAGCCACCATGGCAGTTTGTATTATATTGTATATATTAACATACAAAAATATTATATTGTAAAAGCACTTGCCTCCATTCATTGAGAATGGAGGAAGGACTATATAAAACATGTTTAACCAAAACTTGAAAGGGAGGAATTCATTCCAACACAGTTGCAGAGCAAAACAATGTGTCTCCATTATCCCAGTGCTGCTGGGAACTGGAATAGCTCCTGGTGTGAGTTAGAGTAGACTTGTGATAGTCTAGGGCTGTGCAAACACCACCACGGAGGACCAAGGGTTAACAAGTAACTCTGGGCCCAGAAGGCTCCTCCCAGCTGCACCTGCTGGGCATGCTCACAATGGCGACAAAGCTGAAAAGAGAGCCACACAGCTCAGTCAGAGAGACAGAATGAGGGAGTAGTCCTATGCTGTTAGTTCCTTTAGAGAGGCTGCAAGAGCTCCTCACCGCTTGGACTAGACCCCGCTGCCAAAAGGCCCCACAGAGACCGGCAACAGTGGCCATTATTGAATGAGACGAGCCCTGGACCACTATCAGTGAGAACTCTCCTGTGAGTCCATAAGCCGACCTCTTATTGTGACTTTGGAGGGGCAAGGCCTTGGTAGGATGAGTGAGTTTCTGGGCATAGGAATGTCTTAGGCATGTCTTCTGTCTCTGACATGACCCAATATAACACCTGCACCAGGATTGTCTTGGGACCCGTTGTAGAGCCAATGATGCTGGAAATGCACCGGCTGGGAAGATCCCCTGTTGTGGGGAGGGTCCCCATGGATCTTACGATGGCATTGCAAAATTCTAGAAGTAATTGGCAGGTACAAAGTGTCCATAATGCATTAATCAATAGCCCCCAGAATTACTGAATAATTATTTAATGAAAACTACTCAGAAAAAAACCTAAACTAATTTTTGAGTGATTGAACTGAAAATTAAGCTAATTTGCTTGATGTTTTTTTAATTTTATAATAAAACTAAGATGAGTAAAATAAAATAAAATTTTCCATTGATCATGTCTATAGGTTAGATGCAACCAATTATAATGGACATTATTAAAGGAAGTCAGTGGATATAAGTGATGGTATTTCTAGAACTCTAATTTAAGACCGACTTGTGGGTTTAATGTCGTAATGAATGTGTTGATCTCAAAACAGTTTGTATGCCACCCATGTAAGACAATATGCCTAGTAACATGGTTTAAATTTCAGTTCAAAGGCTGAATGTCTTGACATTCTCAAAAAGAATGCTTTGCCCGAAAGGACTGAAAATGATGTATGAAAATTTACACTATGGATTTTCAAGTAGAACTATTACTTCAATTTCTAGAGCAGGAAGTTCCATAACGTGCAGAAACAGAATTAATGAGTAAATCTCTCTTTCTGAATAATATAAAAAAGTAGACACCAAAATCTTTCTGTATAATACATAAAAGTGGACATCAAGTATGTTAGATCTTAGGCCCAGGTACCTATAGAGTTTGGCATTTCAACTTGTATTTCCACTTCCATTTGTCCTTCCAAGCAAATCAAAATGTATTTATTTGTCTTGCAGTCTGCATCATTCACCTGTAACAGTAGGTATAGATTCTCGCCATATCTCCTTCTGGTCAGCCATCCCCTGGATTGGTAACCATTTTGTGCAGTCGTCTTAGCAGGGAAAGAGAGGCTACTATGCCATAAATTAGTGTGTAGGGAAAGCCCAACTGTAGCCTGCTGTAAGGATATATAATCTTGACACAGAGATGTCTCTTATCAATAGGAATGGGAATTATATACTTAGAATAAACAGTGAGAAGAAAACTCAACCAATAGTAGCTAAAGAGAAATAGTAAAAGCTTGTAGAAAAATCTGGCTTTTAACCACATTTAAAATGTTAATTGTTACTATGTATATTTCATTTTATAATATTCTTTCAGGAAAATTAAATGATGCACTCTCAAGAAAAAATGCTATGATTGACCATAACTAGCTTCACCACCTTTTTTTTGCTTTTTTTTGCTGTCAAGTCAGCAAAATTTTGACAGCGTTTTTAAAATGGCAGAATACAGACAGGAATTTTTAGCTTACTCATTCAGAACATCAATATTTTATAGATCTGAAGTGTCATTTTATGTTATGTGTAAACTGTTTCAACTTGGTGAATAGTTTATATGAGAAATTCGTGGGCTATGCAGTATTCCTAAATTCCAGTATGACTTTTATATTCAGCTAAAATTTTAGGACCTGATACAGTATTGTATATTACATAAAATCTGTTTGCTGCAAATATTTATGTGTGGGTGTTTAAAAGCACTGTCTGGGCTGGAGATTATCAATATTTATGAATTTACCTAAATTGTACAGTCTCTTTAATTTATTCAAGAGACAGCATTAATTAGTTCCTAAACGCTGCCATTTCATCATTATTTTCACATATAAATCCATAATAGGAGTACAGTTACACTCATACATACAGATGTGATTTTCCAAAGCACCTACATGATTTAGGACTAGACAATTCCACCTTATTATAGGAGGCGCTGATCGTGATTCCTGTATTTAGGATGCCTACGTTTTTCCATCACTGTGACATTTTTTGAGGGAGAGCGAGAGGTTCTAACATCTCCATTATCTGGTTCAGGCCTTTGAAAACTCAACAGGGACAATGGGACATTTGTGCTGTGGAAATCTTGTTCAGGTTTGGCTGAATTACAAACTGTTTTAAAGTCACCCTTTCTCTTTCTCTTGCTTCTGATGGTAGCAGAATTTTGGCAGCTTGCCAAAATAAAAACCATTCTTGAAAGTTGTGAGGCTGTGCTGCCACCACAGTAGCTCCCACAATACTTGGAATACCTAGGAGTGCCAGAGCAGATGTAGCTGCAGGAGTGGGCAGAGCCAACTGAGAAATCCATCCACTCTCATCTGTAGTCAGAGCCCCCTGCCTCCAGACACAATACACTGCACTGACAGGCCAGCCTTCCTCTCTGGGAATACCAGATGGATCAGGAGCCCCTCAGTTATTGGTGTGGGAAAAGAGAGGACCAGCCTGGGCTCTCCCAACCACATCCTGGACCCAGCCAAACTGGTGTCAAACTAGAGACTTAAGGCCTGATTCTCCTCCGACAGTGGGGTAGTTTCAGAGTAACTGCATTGAATGCTCTGGAGTTACAAGTGAGATCAGAATCTGCATCTTAAGTCTTAAACCAAGTTTATCAATGGCATGGTTGTGATATTGTGTGTGTTAGTATTATAATGGGCTTCTTCTTGAAGAAAATTACAAATAATTCACTTAATAATGAATCTTCTGTTAGCACTGGTAAAAAAAAAAAAGAATTCTCCGTACTCCTGAGATGAATACATCCTGAGATGAAACATTTTTGGGATGAGAAATGTGCAACATGCACTTCTGCTACTGGTGACTTACCCTGTCCTTCCCTCTTCCTCCTCACACCCCCCCACTAATCCAGAGGTATTGCCAATATACAATCCACTTCTGAAGCACTTATTTAACATTTTAACTTTGTTTGATTAATTGCTTCAGTGGAAAATAGCTGAGATTGAAAATAAAATGTTTGTGAAATAAAATGTCATCCTGTTTGCTTCTGGATTCAATTCAAGGGGGTTAAATTAACCTTTAAAACACTTACATGGTTTGGGTCTAGCAGAGGCTTAACTTTTTAGATGATCTCCCAGAAAAAACATTGCAGGATCTCCCCTGCCCCATAACAAGGCTTTAATTCAGCAAGGCACGCTAAGTATATGTCTAACTTTAAACATCTGAGTTGTCCCATCAATTTCACGTGCATAAAGTCAGTCATCATGTGCTTATGTCTTTTACTGAATCAGGGCCTTAGTGCACCAGTTCTTTTTCCAGTATGACCCTCATTTTCCCTGCGACTCAAAAGAGGACTACACTGGATGAGGAAGCATCTCAGGCAGATGATTAAGAGAAAACAAAAAGCCTACAAGGAGTGGAAGATAGGAGGGGTCAGCAAGGAAAGCTAACTCTTGGAGGTCAGAACATGTAGGGATAAAGAGAGAAAGGTCAAAAGCCAGGTAGAGTTGGACCTTGCAAAGGGAATTAAAACCACTAGTAAAAGACTCTATAGCCATATAAATAGGAAGAAAAGAAAGAAGAAGGGGGACTGCTAAGCACTGAGGATGGGGAGGAGGATAAAGATAATCTAGGCATGGTCCAATATCTAAACAAATACTTTGCCTCCATTTTTAATGAGGCTAATGAAGATCTTTGGGATAGTGGCAGGGTGGCTAATGGAAATTATCACATCTGATGTAGAAGCCAAATTTGAACAGCTTAATAGGACTAAACTGGGGGGCCAGGATAATCTCCATCCAAGAATATTAAAGAAAGTGGCACATGAAATTGCAAGCCCATTAGCAAGGAGTTTTAATGAATCTGTAAACTCAGAGGTTGTACTGTATGACTGGAGAATTGCTGACAAAATTCCTATTTTTAAGAAAGGGAAAAAAAGTGATCTGGGTAACTACAGGTCTGGTAGTTTGATCTCAGTAGTATTCAAGGTACTGGAAAACTTTTTGAAAGAGAAAATAGTTAAAGACATCGAGGTTAACGGTAATTGGGACAAAATACAACATGGCTTTACAAAAGATAGATCATGCCGGACCAACCAGATCTCCTTTTTTGAGAAGATAACAGATTTTTTAGACAATGGGACTGCAGTGGATCTAATTTACCTATATTTCGGTAAGGCATTTGATACAGTTACACATGGGGAATTATTAGTTGAATTGAAAAAGAGGGGGATTAATATGAAAATTGGAAGGTGGAAAAGGAACGGGTTAAAGGGGAGACTACAATGGGTAATACTGAAAGATGAACTGTCAGACTCGAAGGAGATTACTAGTAGAGTTCCTCAGGGATGGGTTTTGGGACCAATCTTATTTAACATTTTTATTACTGACCTTGGCACACAAAGTGGGAATGTGCTAATAAAGTTTACGGATGACACGAAGTTGGGAGGTATTGCCAATACAGAGAAGGGTCAGGCTATCATACAAGAAGATCTGGATAACTGGACTAAGGTAAAGATCTGTAAACTGGAATAATAGAAATAGGATGAAATTTAATAGTGGAAAGTGCAAGGTCATGCATTTAGGGACTAATAAGAACTTTTGCTATTATAAGCTAAGGACGCATCAGTTGGAAGTGAAGAGGAGGGGAAGGACCAGTTGATCACAGGATGACTATGAGCTGCCAATGTGATGTGGCCATAAAAAAAGCTAATGTGGTCCTAGGTTATATCAGATCACCAAGGAATGAAGTATATTCTCTATTTGATGGAATCCTTAAATCAGGATCAGATACCTTTCTGTGCTTTAGCTCAACCACAAGTTATTGGTAGACTGGAAGTGGCGTTGTTCAGGGTAACATTTTTGGTATCTTTTTTTTTTTTTTTGAGCTTTTAGGATCAGCAAGCTAGTACCTGGGTTCTACTGGAAGGGCTTTGGAACTGCGGGATATACACAGGGAGGGGTTAGCAGTTATATTAAAGTTGTGAAAGTCGATGGATCAAGGAGACTGGAGTGAATCCATTATCCCAGGGAAGAGTGGCAAGCCCAGGGTCTGCCCTGTGGAGGTTTTAGAGTATACATGGCAATAAGACCAGCTAGGGAAGGGCCTCTCTTTATGTTCAGTGACAGGAGTCTCCTCGCAACATACCAGTTTGTTAAGGTGTTGAGATCTGTCTGATGAGTTTGGGGCTCCCAGCATGTGAATTTGGTTCCCACTCATTCAGAATCAGGACAGCAACAGCAGCAGCACAGCTGGGTATAAACAATGAGAATCCTGCAGCACTTTATAGACTAACAAATTTAATTTCTGCAGGCATAAGCTTTCGTGGGCTGTAACCCACTTCGTCCCTCTGGAACTTTTCATAGCTGGGTATGAAGGTTGGGGCAATTGAGGCAGTTGGATATTGACATTCTGAAGCATACAAGAATGTACATGAGACCCCAGATGGGGAATCAGTATTAATTTTCCATGGTATTTTCACTCTAGATGCTGTTTTACACCATTCAAGTGTTGTAAAGGTAATATATTTCATAAAAGAATCTAGCTCAGTTCATGGATCAGATTCTCTAAGCTGTAAACGTTTTCTTCTACTGTTTAGGTGATATCTTAATAACAAAATTTTGAAGTGATTCTGGAAAGTCACAGAAATGCTGGTTTACATTAAGAAAGGAAAATGTCCTTTCCCTCTTCCCCCCACAGAACCAACTTGCTTATTGGTAACACAGATGCATAAATTATAGCTGAAGTGTACAGACCATGTTACAATGACAAAGTCCTTTTATGATTGGTGTGAATTTGGTCTGAGGTTCTGAAGAGTTCTGTATGCTTTGATTGAAACAGACACAATGTACTAAGTAGACAACTATTTCCAAGTGGAAAACAAAACAATTAAACAATCATTCTCAAAAAAAGCTTTTCTTATTCAGTAGCATAGCTAGTAAATCACAAGATGATCCAAAACAATTTAAAGCAATTGAGTGAGATACATTTTGTGCTGTTAAGATGAACCATTATACAGGCAAGCTTCAATAAGCTACTACATGAATAAGCAATATGTTCACTGTCCCTGGTAATTTTATTTACTTCCTGTTCTAGACCATATTACATAGAGGAATAGTAAGTTGATATTGCAAAAATGTGAGCATAAATCTTACCCCAACAATGTTTCAAAGCTGTATTAAATTACTGTTCAGTTGTAAACTTTTGAATGAACAACCATAATGTTTTGTTCAGAGTTATGAACATTCCCGAGGTGTTTGTAACTCTGAGGTTCTCTGAATGGTCTCTGAAGTGCAGTCCTGTGCAGCAATGTTACATTCATCTCACACAAAAAGTGTGCTCCCCCAAGTTATATCCTTAAAGTCATCATTTTATACCTTATTTGTTTACCAGTACAAGGTACTATGTATGTCACCTGAAACTGGATTAAATGAATTATCTTTTTACCTTATTTATTTCCGGTACCATGGTTTACTCCTCTATCTTTTGTTCTTACCCCGTGCATTCCAGGTCATGCTCCATCCTTATCTTTGTTCTGAGCACATGCATTCCAGGTTCTAAGGGGTGTGAAGACACCTCCTAGACAAGTACCAGGACAAATAGGTTTGTGAGCTGGGTAAATCCCTTTCTGTTGCTATAAGGAAACAGTTATATGTCCTGATACTAACAGTTTTTCTATCTACTTAAACAAAGTTTACTTCAGCTAATCCAAGGTGTTATTGGATACTTAGCATAAGTGACCAGGGTTATAACAAAGGTACAGGACAATTTGGACTATATAAGAGCTATATTAATGCTTAATATGTGTACTTAAATGCTTATGATATATATTGTGGATATATATGTATGCTAGCCAGCATATATTAGTCAAAACTGTGCATGGAAGAATACAGGGTATTCTTAGTTTTCCATTTCTTCCTTGCATTTTGTGGGTTGTGTCAGGTATGTTGTGGGTGTTGCAACCCCAAATGCTTACAAGAATGTTTTTGTATATGTATTTTTTGGTTTTGTACTTGGTTAGTATAATAGGGTGGCTTGCTTCTTAAGGGCTAAAAACTTGGGACAGCCAATCCTGATTACTAAGGAGGAACATCTGAACAAGGTTCACCTGGTTCTTATAAAGGACAGCAGGGAGTTGCAGCAGGATAGTTCTCAGGGAAAACAGAGGTTGTTGGTAGCAAGTAGGATCCAGCAGAGAATCTTGGACTTGGGGAATGGGCATACAGACAGAAAAGGCCTGACAGAATAGATGGATTTGAGAACTTTATTTTGATTTTTTTTTTAAATTTAATAAAGCAGAACCCAAGAAGGGGTGAGAATGTACAAAAGTGTCTGAGAGTTATTGAAGAAGCCCCTTGAAAGGGGAAACTGAGATAAGGGGCCACTTGCAAGGCTGCCCTAAGGCCATGAGATGACTCATAGGAGGTAGTCACCATACACAATTTGATTAACCAGAAATACAGAATTGGAGGGTAAAGTGATCTGCACAAAGTGTGTTGGTCTGATGATTAGATGATGTGATAAATCATGGTCTCTGACTTTGGCTTGAGTCACATGTTTCATATACAATATTCGTTTTACACTGTGCCAACAGGGCTAAAATATACAGTACTGTTTATGCATTTGTATCTTAAATGAATAATTCTACATGTGGTTTGCAAGAAAACTGATTGATTTAAATGGGCATTGAAGGCACTCAGCATCTCACATGACTGTACCCTTTTTGTGTTCTTATACTTTTTTATATTGTTGGGCTGTTATATGATTAACTTATAGAACACATACCACACAGGCTGTCGTTAATTATTGACTTCATTGGATGTTCTAGGAAAATTCTGAATAAAATAAGGTTAGGCTACATTAAAACTGGAAGCTAGTTTACTTCAGAAATTTGGCATCCTCTGAGAAAATTTTGCAAATGAAGCAGTGTATAACTAAATTTCATTTTGCAAGCTCTTTAATGCACACAACTGCTTCCTCAGCAGTTCAGACTATGCCAGACTATGTGATCATTCCAGAGGACATTTTGAATAACTAGTAGTGCTGCACATATGTGGATGCTTCACAGATTAATACTAGTAATGGTTAATAATTTAACATGACTGACAACTCAAACTTTCCTCACAAATGTTGGTGATAGGTTTTCACTTAATTCATTACAGTTATTAATGGTCCTTTATTTTTTGGTCAGTATAAGGTACAATGCTGCATTAACTTTTTTCTTTCTTTAAGGAACTGATGACCAAGCTTATAACAGAGACTCCTGACCAGCCAATCCCATTTCTCATTGACCATCTTCAGTCCAAACAGGGGAATCGCAGTCAGCTTCAAAGAACATTGTCTGGATCTGCTGCTCTCTGGGCAGAAAGTGAGGCATCCGGTAAGTGGGGAATATTTGTATATTTTGAGATGGGGGAAAAAAAAACCTAGACAAAATTTACTATTCTGTAATTATGCCAAACACATAACATAAGAAAACAGAGGGGAGTATTGTAAGATGAACAGAAACTAATATTCTTAAATAGAATTTGATTTTATTTATTCTTTGTACCATTCAAGAAATCCATATGATAGAAAGGAGACAAATCCATAAGGCATGTAGGGCCAGATGTTCCCCTGATTGGGTTATTCCCACTTAAGGGCAAGAAAACTCAGTGACTTTTTATTTTCATTCTCTTTATCTGTGCTCCCCCATTTCATCCATGTATAACTTCTGGATACTCAGGGGATTGGATATTGTTTGATGGAGGTTGCATGTCTATAAATAGAAGCAGCTGGAGAACAGGCAGAGAGAGAAAGCATGTGAAGTGCTTGCAGCATGACCCTGAGGGAAAGCCAAGAGAGAAGTCTTTTAGGCAGATTATTGGCTAGAAAGAGGCTTAGAACTGTGAGCAAAGGAAGTGCCTCTTGTTTGATTCCTATTGTAAAGAAACAGAATTGCATAAAATAAAAACATCAGCTCCATCAATTTCTCCTCTTAATGGAAACAATCTGCAAGACCCTGATATTTGGCCAACTGCTTGGGTCAAAAAGGGTAGCAATATAATTCAAGGCATACAAACAGTAAGAGATCTATAAAATAAATATAGATGAATTATACAGTGGAAGTGGGTTACAGTTAGTCTTGATTTAAATTTTTAATAACACATTTTGTCAACCCTTCACCTTAGCACTTCATAGGAAGAAGCTCTTACTACTGTATGAACCCCTGTGTGACAAATTTATAATTTGAGCTTTCAAAACATTTGAAATAGCAAGCACTCTGATTTTAAAATAGCAATCCCCATATTGATAAACCAGTAGATTTTGGTACATATTCATCCATAACAGTTTTTATTAAAATTTTGGTTTTATAACAAAAAGTTGACTGAAAATCTTTGTCAGAATGTAGCAGAACTCCATCAGATGCATAGTAGGTACGTTTTTAATTGTGTGATGAATACATATTTCATTAATATGCAATTGACATTTACAGTTTTGAGTCTAAGCACTCAACTTTGTTTCAGAACCACTGGAAGCTGGGGACGGAACATGGAGGGGCCTGAAAGAGGCCCGGGAGAAGGGGAGGCAGGCTGGAAGTGTATGAGCTCTGTCCTTTGATGTGTAATACCCTTGGCAGCTTGCTGATGTCAGTTATTTATGTAACTTTAAAGTGCAGTTGATTTCCATAATCTTTTTAAATAGTGCCATATAGTAATCTGAGTAAAGCTACTCGAATCTGTCCATTTATTTTTTTAATGATTGTGTTTAATGGTAGATCTTTCCTTAAATTGCACTTAGAAAACATAACTATAATTTAACAAAGTTATGTTTTGTTTTTGTGGGAATTAACAGGCAGGTGTAAAGCATTCATTAATGAAAGGAACTAAGCTGAATGTTAGCTATAAAGTGGAAATTTTTGCCAGAGGATGTTGTGAAGACAAAGAGTATTATAATGGGGTTCAAAAAAGAACTGCATAAGTTCATGGATGACCGGTCCATCAATGACTATTAGCCAGGATAGGCAGGGATTGCTGTTTGCCAGAGTTTGGGAATGGCTGAAAAGATGAATCACTTGATGATTACCTATTCTATTAATTCCCTCTAAATAACTTGGCATTGACCATTGTCAGAAGACAGGATCCTGGGCTAGATGGACCATTGGTCTGATCCAGTACAGCTGCTCTTATGTTCTTATAAATAAATGATAAATAACTGTTTCCATTAAAACTCTGTTGAGAAACAGTCTCAAAACAGGGATTGTTTTAAGAACATCAGAAATGAAGGATATTCAAAACAAGACTTCATTTGAACTCCATACCTGTATAATATACACCAGCCCCTGCCCTTCACTGGCATGAAGCTGTCATAAAGTGACATAACTGTCCACTGGATGCTCCCCTATGCAAAGGGAATATTTAGGTGATGCAGCTCTGTTGTAAGGACTTCTGTGCCTCCCCCAGACTTGTGACTGGCACACAGAGCATGGCCTGGAGGTATGGGTATTTCTTCACCCTTGAGTGATTCCTGGCTGCAATATCCAGTCAGTGAAAGTTGGAGCAGCTTCCTCATTGCTCCCATTTGTGCTTGTTGACTGGCCCATCCTAAAGTAGCCCTAGTATCGGGGAGGAGCAAAGGTGGCTTAAAGCCACTGTTTCTGTTCTCCTCTCCTCTCCCCAGCTGTGCTGAGGGCTTCTTGGTCATAGCTAAGGATCATCCACTGCATTTTTAATCAAATTTCTCAAGTCAGTTGTGAAGGGAAGCAAGCAGTAGTTTGTATATTCTTGTGCCATGATCTAAAATTGTGTTTGGCATAATTCAGCAAGGGGAGGAGGAAGAGCAGCTGGCCTCGTGCTCCTACACTGATTCTTTGGGTTGCCTGGATATATTCATTATATTTTTATCTGGTGTGACAAAGTTAGACCTGACAACTATAAGAAAATGATGGAAGGCTTGTATATCAGCCATAGAATGGCGAAGCCCTTTTCCTTATGAGCTGAAAAGAGGTTACTGTTGGCTAATTGGAGACACCTGAATCCAATTAAGGGGTGCCAGTGACCTTTAGAAACTCCTCTTCTAGTAAGAGAGGGAAACAGAAGGGATGAGAAACAAACTGCTGCAGGGTTAGGGGCAGCAGGGAGAAAAGGTGGAAGGCTGCTCTCTTTCTTTTAGGGGGAAACAGTTACATTAACTTCTGTTTGGGGAAGAACTGGCAACCAGATGCCAGCATAATAAGGCAATGCCATGGGGAGGAGGGAGGGAAGCATATTTCCTTTGTGTTGTTTGAATTTTGCTTAAGAGAACTTTTTGGGCCTACCCTGAGGCCCACCTTGTAAATCTTGAAAAAATAAACCAGAATGAAGAATTAAAAACCTCTGAAGTAGGATTGCTACACTCCAGGCCCCCACCTGCAGAGAGAGAAATCCTGAGGCTGATGAGGTGAAGGAGGTGCCTTGCCCCATTGGGTTCATCATATAACATAACCCTGAAATGTGACCATGCAAATGTAATCACCTGAGATTTTATTTTTTTCAACAGAAAACAAAGGAACAAGAAGAGAGAGCAGAAGTTATGATAAACCCTGGCAGGTAAATGCAAAGAAACCTAAAAAGTCAAAGAGTGACCTTGCTGTGTCCAACATTTCTCCACCATCACCAGAATCCAAATCATGTAAGCAAGTTTCAATGCTTTTTTAATCAATACACCCATCAGATTTTCATCAGGGTTAAATTAAAAGGCAAAACAGGGGCTGTAGCTTTAAATTGAAATGTCTGAATGCACATCTTAATAGACTTCAGTTGTAGTTAAATTTTAATACATCCCATAGACTGTTAGCATTATTGTTCCACCGTATATGAATAGGATTACTCCAGAAAAAATAAATTTGGATATCATGCAATGTTTTATATTTGAAAATGTTTATTGTGATTGATGTTTCAATTGCTAACACACATATACAAAACTTGTTCTCTATATCCTTAGCGCTAATAAAACCAGAAGTAGGTAGTTTTTTCAGTGGAATCAGTCAATACGGTCAACACATTGATTGCGCATCTGGTTTTAGATACAAGTAGTGGCAGGAAATAGGAGGAGTATTGTTTTGAGACCTGTTGTGGAAGTCTAATGGTATGCTAAAGGAAGGGACCAAGAGAAATTGGATGACTGAAGAGAGCATTGACAGTGACCTGTATGGTGAAGTAGTAAGAATGGTGGTTAAGAAATTAATAAAGTATAGTAGTGCCAATGCACAGATTTATGGCCCAAAATATTGAACACATTTATTTTTGACCTTAGGTTTTATTAAGCTTTCCTACAAGTAAATCAGATGCTTCATACATTCTTTACAACATTTTCCAAGCTCAAAAACACAATAAAGCCATCCAGCTGTATTTGGAGGATTTGGATGCACTCCTAGTAAGTGAGGAAAAAGCTGGTTATAAATATATATATAACATTGTAAAGTTAGGCCCATCAATAGAAACATAGCTACGTTAATACTATCCCTATCGACAGCAAGAATACATAAGGAAACAGTATACCAAGACAGAGAATTTACTAGTTTAAATGTTCTGCAAGAGCAGAAATGGACATTTATGCAGAGCACTTCATGTTCACTGTCGTATGATTACTACTTCGGAAAATGATGGGGCCTAATTCTGATTCTCAGCTATGTGGATGTGAGGAGTGCTCTAGCCTCTTGCTGCCATATAACCCAGCTACACATCAGGCTGACAGACCCTAAGGAGTCATTAGTCAGTCAAATAAGTGTTCTATAGCTATTTCTGGGAAACCCCTGGATTTGTTTAGGAATCTGCCACACAAATGTTATTGCAAGCTCAATATGAATGTAGGGAAAGTACTTGGCACAAAATGAATATAAATAGAAACTGTTAACATTTAGACTTACGTTATAGAAGATGTGTTCACTAGAGCTGATTTTACAGTTTTCCTAAGGGTGTACTGCACAAGCTGTAAGGTGGTTTCTCTGACCCATTACCCTGCCAATAGCCTAATCTCCACCAGTGGAATGCCACCTGATTATTGCTTAATGCATTATAAAGACAGAGCCCTACTGCAAACAACAGGAATAGAAATACACATCAGAAGTCTATCTACCCTGACTCAAAATAATCACTGGTACTTCCTTTCCCATTGCAGACACATAAGAGAAGGAAGTTACATAACATGTAAAGCCATAACAATATTTCCTAAAAGTTTCACTGAGTGCAATTCCATAGATGTTGTGAAGAGGCACACCTTCATCCTCATGGAGAGGAAACTAACAAGCTCCTTGGCTCATTCAACTCTGACTAGGCACACCTATAAGTCGTGCTGTGCTGGGGTGGACATGCTTAAAAAGAGAGAACTTGCAACAGGAAAGGGTGGTTAACAGGAGGAAGACTGCAATGCTTCAAAAATTGTTGACCACAGAGACTGATCAGCCAAGAGGGAGACAGTCACAAGCCTCACTGTTCTGATACTTCATGGACCAGAAGTAAAGTGGGATGCCCCAAGAGGTGGGGCTGGAGGTAGACCCTAATTAAAGACAGTACGCAATGGTCCCAAAAGGCTGGCTCCAGAAAGACTGCCTAAGAGACAGGCGACCTGAGTTATTTTCTTTTGCTCTGATTACTGTCTTTCACAACAGAGAGAGAGGGAAAAGAAATGTTCTTTTGTTTGTTTGTTTTTGCTTGGAAAACACCTCATTTGCTATGAACAGGTGGAGGACATTATAAACAGCTTGAATCAGGGACTGGTGGGGACTCAGGAAAGTTCCTATACTCCACCCCCAAACATAATATTTTTAAGAGAGCTTTAGACCATTACCACATCCTATGAATGCACATTTCAGTCCTTATTTTATCCATCTGGTGACTGTACCAGCAATATCTGCACTGAATTCCTGTATCTTACTCTGAAATATTTATGTCCTCTTTCAGGACTCTACAAATCTTAGAAGTGGTGATGGGGATTCAGTATTATGTATAAAGTCCAGGTTCTGGAATGGTATCTTAGCTCAAGCAATAAAAAGGTCGTTTTATCATTTTACGTTATCCAGATTTGGAGTTCTGAAATTCCTCATCCACCTTTTAAAAACTGCATCTGAAATATGGTTCACATATACTGTGTGCCATTAAAACCATACTGGTAGACTAACTACATAGACTCCTTCCTTCGGTAACTCTTTCAGAAATGATTTCTCTAGGAAGTTCAAGTCTCAGAGTACCCAAGACTTCTGCCAGCCACTACATCAACTGTTTGTCTTCCTGAAATATTTAATCCTTGATTTATTCACTATCCTCTCAGCTGTGCCAGTAGTTCTCTTGTTACTTCAGCTTTAATAAATCATTGGGTCCCAGCATCTTAATTTTCATTTGTAGAAAAATTCTGCTTCATAGTATTTATCCTCCCAAAATAAGTTTTAAAATGATTCAATTAGATCCAAAGTTTTTATTCTTTTTTATGTATACAAACGAAACCTTTTTAATAACTTTATAGATTCCAAGGCCAGAAGGAACTATTGTGATAATCCATTCTGACCTCCTATATAACACAGGACATAGAACTTTGTCAAAATAATACCTTTTGAATTAGAGCATATCTTTAAAAAAAAAATCCAATCTTGATTTAAAAATTGCTGATGATGGAGAATCCACCATGACCCTTGGTAAATTGTTCCAGTGGTTAATTATCCTCACTGTTAAAAAAAAATTTACACCTGTAACAGGATGGCTTGCCCTGGGGGCTGGAGAGCCTGGGACCATGCCAGCCTTGATTACAATATAAGCTCCCACCAGAGCCGTATCAGGGAATTCAAATATAAAAAAGCAGGAAACTGCAGGAAGGTCTGGTTGAGAGAGTAAGAAAGAAGGGCCAAGGGCTGACCATGAGCCAGCAATGGCAGGGGACTGGCAGCTTCAAGTGGACTGAAAGAGAGAGAACTCTACATGTGACTGAAGAACCGGAGCTAAGTATGAACCGTTGAATTTTGGTTTTGGACTTTATGCTGAGGACTCATTGAGGATTGTTTGGGCTACTTTGTGATTAAGGACTCTGAGATCTATGTGAATTTTATTTGATATTAAACCCATCACAGCAAAGATTGTCTGGAATTTGAGGAACCACATGAAGGAGATAACAAAGGTTGGAGCACTATGAAGACACCTGGGTCACCAGGGGCACTTGATAGGCAGTAAGCACTCACACCACTGTAGCGCCTCATTTCCAATCTGAATTTGTCTAGCTTCAACTTCCAGATCCATTTGATCTGTTTATCCTTTGTCTGATAGATTGAAGATCCCATTATCAAATATTTGTTCCTTGTGTAGGTACTTATAGACTGTAGTCAAGTCAGCCCTTAACCTTCTCTTTGCTAAGCTAAAAATATTGAACTAATTGAGACTGTCACTATAAGGCATGTTTTCTAATCCTTCAGACGTTCTCGTGGCTCTTTTATGAACCCTCTCCAATTTGTGAACATATTTCTTTACTTGTGAACACCAGAGCCGGACACAATATTCGAGCAATGGTTGTACCAGTGCTGAACACAGAGATAAAATAGCCTCTCTACTCCTACTTGAGCTGCCTTCTTTGTATGCATTACATTTGCATTAGCTCCTTTGGCCACAACATTGCACAGCAAGCTCCTGTGCAATTGACTTATCATGACCACCAAATATTTTTTCAGAGTCACTGCTTCCCAGGATTGTCACTAATTTTTGTAAGTAAACTTCCAATGACTCAGTAAAAAATTATTTAATATCTTTCTTCTACGGATGTTAAGAATCTGAAAGTGTTGTTCTGACAAGAATTGACAGTATATAACCATGGTAAGTACCGGAAATGCTTTTGGATACGAAGGGTCAAATCATGCATTCTTTAACATTGCTATAGAAAGCCTCAAAGGCAGCAGAACCAGCATGACTTTATAGTGTATTTAGTAAATTGTACTGGTAATGGAGTGGTTCTGTCTCAGCTTTCCCTGCATGTATCAGAGGAGTCATGTCCCAAAATGGATGTCTTTTAGGGTGAGTTTAAGATAGGAGCAAGTCCAGTAGATCTGCAAGTAGATGGATCTACTGGCCAAAATCCTCTGCTGGAGGGCTAACATAGAAGAATTGATGCTACTGGTCCATTGGCACTGCACAGCCTGGGACAATGAGTCCATTCTGGAACCTCATAAAGAACTCTGCCCTATTGATTCAAGCTTAGACTTTGAATGTCACTTGCAAATATGCTTCTCCCTTTAAAAAAGAGTTTGGAGGAGTGGTGATAAACCATGAAGAAGACTGAGGAAGATGCCAGCTACAGTAGGCAAATAGTCAAGCTGCAGAATTTACTGCTGCAGGAGGCTTAATAGATTTTTAAGGAAACTTATGATCACCTAGTCTGACTTCCTGCATAATGTAGATCATATAATTTCACTCTCTTGATTCCCTTGATCAAGCCCATAACTTGTGGTTAAATGACAGTGTACTTTTTTAAAAGACATCCAGTCTTGATTTAAAAGCTCCAGTTGGTGGAGAATTTACCACATTTCCCATTAAGTTTTTTCCAATGGTTAATTATTCTTGATACTTAAAAAATATCTTATTTCCAACTGGAATTTTGCTGATTACAATTTCCACCCATTAGATCTTGTTACGCCTTTGTCTGCTAGATGAAATGTTATCTGATAATGTATATAGAACGCTTGTATCTAAGACTGTGATCAGTTTGCCTCTTAATCTTTTATTTGATAAACTAAATAGCTTGAGATCCTTTAACTTCATGGTAAGGATTGTTTCTTCAGACTACAAATCATGCTTGTAGCTCTTCTCTGTACCCTCTCCAGTTTTTTCAACATCCTTTCTAAAGTCTGGACACTGCATTTCAGCAGAGATCTCCCCAATGCCCTAGAGAGATGTAATATCACCTCCTTATTCTTGCTTAGTGTTCCTCTGTTTATATGTCTAGGAATCATGTTAGCCCTTTTTGCCTCATCACACTGGGAGCTAAAAAATAAATAGTTACTGAATTTAATAAGGGGATGGGTAATTTTATGACCAATAATGATGCTTGTAGTTATGCACACAACAAGACATATTTTCTATCTCATTTCAAGCATAAGCTGGTTGCCACAGAGTACTAAGCGTCTTCATGACTGCTTAGGAATTTTTCACCATCAATGTGAATGTGTGCGGAGGGGTGGCCAGGTGCCTTATGGTGCTGGGAGTCACCATCTCCTGAAGCAATTGCCAGATTTAATGAGCTAATGGTCTGATTCACTGGCAAATCGGATCTTTGAAAAAACAGTTGTGTGTATTTATAAAAAAAATAAAAATCTCCCTATAGAAAAGTGATTATTCTTTTAGGAAGAAAGGTTTAATCAAGATACTGGATGAATCTGTTGTAGCTGTTGGGAGGGAAAGAGAGAGAGAATGGGAGATAGGATGCAAAGGGGCAGCTTTCTGAGATGTAGAGTGAAAGATGTAATATCAAATAGTGATTTCTGATATGAAATCTCAACTTTATAAAAGGGAAACGCTGGTTAACTGCCAAACAAAAATGCTATGAATGTCACAAATCTACTAAACCCTAGTTGCATCCTTTCCAGGCAAAGTATTGTTTATATCTTTGGAATAACAGACAAGGTTGATTCAGGTAATATGATGGGAGATTTAAAATACTGACAGATTTTGATGAATGACTGAGCATACTAAAAGAGGAGAAAGGGAGAAATATTACTAAGGGGTTATAGTAAATCCGAAGTGAGAAATGTACACGCTTTACTGCATATAATTTTTGTTCAAGAGAGCACTTTTATTAGGCAACTTTCTTTCTTGAAAGACTTCCTCAAAGAAGTCTGAGATATAGTGAGTACGGTCCTGCACCTTTCATAATGGCCATCTGTGTTAGATCAGCAGTGTTTGTTGTTCCCTTAATTGATAACTCACGAGAAGTTTCATTGTAAATACTCTTTTGCTAAGGTACTGTAAAATGCGCATGGAAAATAACAAAAAAAAAGATGTCAGATGATTCTTGGATATTCTGCAGATCCTTGTGGCATTTCAAGGAATTAGATAGTGAAATAGTTTTATAAATAAGTTTAAAATACTGTGAACATGAATAGTTTTTATTATTCAAATGTTGATTTGAGCCAACAACATACAAATATTAAGGAAAGGTGCATGTTTCTGGAGGTAATTCAGGATTCCATTACTATTATATTGATATTGTTTATTGATGGTAGTACTTAGAGGCCCCATTTAGGTATTGTACAGTGTAAGCTCTCTGGGGTAGGAAAAATCTTCAGTTTTGTGTGAAGCACTTAGCACAGTGAGGTCCTGACCCATTACTAGGACTCCTAGGCAGTAAGATAATACAAATAAATAAATAATAATGAAAAGCTAATCTCTTTCCCAAACAGATGGCAATCTAAATCTAAAATGAGATTGTTGAAAAACCCACAGAAAGATTATTTTAATCATGAAAAATAAGCCAAGACCTAAATTCAGAGGTGTAGATTATCTAGTTTCTTCTGATAACACTGGACAACAAAGATTTTGCTTCCTGAATACTTGTGGGTGTGTCTTATGGATTTTGGGCTGCTGATTATGAAAATCACCATGAAATTACCCTATCACATACCATTTTTTGAAATCGCCTATATTTGTTATTTCAATTCATAATTTAAGTCTATTAAAATGTTGCCCTCAATGTAAGCTGAAAAGTTTTCTATCTTGTGTCCAAGCATGCCTGGGCATGCAGTGACACTGCACCTAGTGCAGGCTACACAACATGCAGTGGGAATGCTAAGGCTTAGGCAGGGCGGATGCTGGCAGGACAGGTTTTAGAAAGGCTATAAAAGCATTTCGCACACACCGTTCTATGCATTGCATTTATATCACTTTGCGTTCATGTTGATGTGCATGCTCTATGTGCATAGCATATTGTGTGTACTCACAATAATAAAGCAATCGTATTTTCAGGAGTATTTGTGATAGCAAAATGTCTCGCCAATGTCACAACAGCCACGATACGTTCTGTTACATTTGTGGCAAATATACGCTTAAACCTCAAAGACGGAGCATAGCTGCACGTATTAAGAAAGTGTATGAGCTCTACTTTGGCTGTAAAATTGGTGATCAGGACAAAGCCTGGGCTCCTCACATTTGTTGTGCAACATGCACTGTCAATCTTAGAGCTTGGCTCAGGCCCGGTCTACACTTACCTTGGCGATTTGGCGGCAGTCGACAGGAGATATGCAAGTGATGTAAATCACTTGCGGATCTCCCGTCAACTTTGCAGCGTCTCCTCTGCGTGGCGTCCATACTGCGTTGCGTCAAAGGGAACAGCGCTCCCTTCGACGCAGTGCTACTCTGCTTATGGGGGTGGTTTTCCTGCATTGCTTCCTGGATTGACTGAGCGCGTCTATACAGACCATTCAGTCGATCCAGAGCAATCGATGTGACGGCGGCGAATTTGCTGCCGTCAGTGTAGACCCAGCCTCAGAGGTACTCGGAAGTCAATGCTGTTCGCTGTCCTGATGATATGGTGAGAGCAGAAGGATAATGTGACGGACGTGTTACTTCTGTCTGACCAATGTGTCTGGGTTCTCTGCTAAAAACAAGAAATCCATTGAATACCCCAATCTCCCTTCAGCCATGAGACTGTGCCGCATGACGACAGTCTTCCAGTACTGAAGTCACCAGAGAAATGGAGCCTAGAGGAGGCAGATGAAGATGCCATGATGCACGAGCCAGGAATGGAAAACGACACTGATCCAGATTTTGAACCACTTATGTCGAGTGAGCTTCATCTGATAACTCAATCTGAGGTAAATGACCTGGTCAGGGACTTGGGTTTGTCAAAGGAAAAGTAGAATTACTGGGTTCAGGACTGCAAGGATGGAGTCTGCTGTCACCAGGCATGAAAATTTCTGTCTTTCGCAGCCACCAAGAAGATTTGACACAATTCCTTGGTCAGGTTGATAATCTGTGTTTCTGCACTGACATTGATGGGCTGTTCACTGCTTTGGGTTGCCAGTAAAACCCACAACAGTAGCGTCTTTTTATTGATTCATCGGTGTTAATCCTGAAAGCTGTGTTGTTACACAATGGCAATGTCCACCCTTCAATATCAATCGGCTATGCAGTACACATGAAAAAAACCTACGGAAATATGGAAGTTTTGTTGAAACACATACAGTACAGCAACTACAACTGGAACATCTGTGGTGATCTGAAAATAGTCACGCTGCTACTAGAAATGCAGCTCGGATACACCAAGTACTGTTGTTTCATTTGCGAATGGAACCGCCGTGCTAAAGAGTCTCATTACATTAAAAAGGACTGGCCACGCTGTAAGCAGTTGGTTTCAGGGCAGAAAAGTGTGGCACATAAACCACTTGCAGACCCAACAAAGATATTTTTGCCTCCTCTTCACATAAAACTCGGACTGATGAAAAATTTTGTGAAAGCGATGAACAAGGAAGGTGAAGGATTTTTATATTTGAGACAGATGTTTCCCAGAATAACTGATGCCAATATTAAGGAAGGCATTTTTGTTGGTCCACAAATCAAACAGGTCATCAATGACAAGCAGTTTGAAGAACTTCTAGTAGGGCCAGAGAAAATCACATGGAAGGCATTGAAGGATGTTGTTGAAAATTTTCTTGGCAACTACAGAGCATCAAACTACATGCAGCTGGTTGACAACATACTTCAAGCATACAAAACCATGAAGTGCAACATGTCACTAAAGATTCATTTTCTGCATTCGCATTTAGACTTCTTCCCTGCAAATCTTGGTGCAGTCAGTGACAAGCATGGTGAAAGGTTTCATCAGGACATTGCGATCATGGAAAAACAGTATCAGGGCAACTGGAATCCATCAGTGCTGGCCGATTATTGTTGGACACTTAAACGAGAAGCCTCAGACAATGAGTACAAATGAAAATCATCAACAAAACATTTTTAGCTCAGTTGAACTATTGCAAAGCATGAGCACTGTTATGCAATTAAATGCATTACATTCAATAAAAGTCAATTTCTTGTTTCTCCAAATTCCTACGTGATACAAGTAGTCTGAAATTATACTTGTGTTCAGCTTCAAGCGGTCTAGCATAATCAAAAAAAAAATAATTCTGAGGAAGCAACACTTTCGAAAAAATTTGTTGTCCAGTGTAATTTATTGTAACATCAAAAGTTATAAAATGTATTTGCAATGGCATCCACGCAGGACAGATTGGGCCTTTCAGCTGTGGCTGATAACCAATCTAGGAGTGGAGCCCCGAAGGCAGGCAGATGGAAAATCTTCTCTGCACTAGCAACTCTTGTAGCATAGCTGATTCCAAATGTAGCGACTTCTGTCCTTCCTTTGGTTCAAAGCCAAGAGGGAAACATTGACACATGGGCAAACCAGTGCCTCTATATTAATTGCCCGGACTATTGCAACCATATTACCTGGAGAGGATACTCCATCGTTGCTGGCAGCATGGACATAATATGGAAGGTGGTGGTTATGGGTTATAAGCTCTCACTTGATTGGCATAGAGGAAGGTGCCAAAGGTCACCTTTGATGGTGAGAAGAATCATTGCATTCTACTGGTCAGCCACCACCTGCCACAAAGCTGGTGAGCTCCCGAACAGCCAGGTGCTGACCTCCCATGGTCTGTCTGCCCCATAAGGCACATGGGGCTAGACCAAAAGTTGAAAGGCAGATGCAAATCTTGTACCTGGGAAAAATAAGAAACTAAGAACTTTGCTGTTTGGAAGCTGGAATGTTAGGACCATGTGCCTGGATTGACATACGAGTCAAAAGAATATCATCAACTGAGCAACTTTTCCTCCTCAGTGACTTCAGTGCAAGGGTCAACACAGATAACTCAGGGCCAGATTGCCTAGGACATTTTGGCATTGTCAAGATGAATGAGAACCACCAACGACATCTTGAATTCTGTGTCCAAATTCCAAATGTGTATTACCAATTCATATTTTGCAGGAGAAGATCGCCAAAGAGTGTCAGGGTGACATCTGTGATCAGGTCACTGGCACCAATTAGACCTTGTCATTTTGAGGAGACATCTACCCTCAACGCAGACCACTCGCAGATTTCACAGTGCTGATTCTGACACTGACCACTCTTTGATCATTAGCAAAGTGAAGATAACAGCTAAGAAACTACATAGAGCAAAACTTGGGAAGAAGCCCAAAATCAATGCTACTAACATAAAAAACAGAGGCTTTTGAACTCAGCATGCATGAGAAGGCAGAGGAATTTTGGGAAGATTCAAGAAAAACTGTCCATGAAACAGTTTTAGCTACATTTGGGGGGAAGAGAGCATTAAAAAAGAATTGGTTTGAAGAAAATGAAATGGAACTATTACCTTTTATTATCATTAAGAACACAGCCTATCTGGAATATAATAAGAAATCAACAGAAAGCACCAAAGTGAGACTTGTCCATGCAAAAATCAAGGTACAGCAATCAAGTAGATGCTATGCAAATCATTACTGGACCAAGCTCTATGAAGAGATGCAGACAGCTTCAGATACTGGAAATCTCAAAGTCATATATAACGTATACTGAAGAAAGCTCTAGGCCCCACTGTGAATAAGGTTGCCCTTAAATCGCAAAGTGGTGAAATTATTACAGATGAAAGTAAGCAGCTGTCTCATTGAGCTGAACATTATTTAGAGCTATATGCACAAAGAAGGAACATCACCAGTAAATCACTGGATCAAATACCAACTCTGTAGGTCATGCCAGAGCTAGATGTGGAGTCCACTGTAGAAGAGGTAAGCAAGGCCACTGATTTGCTATCTAGTGGCAAGGCTCCCTGAAAAGATGGCATCCCAGTGGCAACTCTGAAGTGTGGAAAAGAGAGTCTACTACCATATATCTATCAGTTGCTACTTAAATGCTGGAAAGAGTGTGACGTGCCACAGGAGATGAGTGACCCACACATCATCAGCCTGTATAAAAACAAAGGCGAAAAGGGTGACTGTAACAACTACAGGAGTATCTTGCTACTAAGTGTATTAGGAAAAGTTTACGCAAAAATCACCTTAGTGCACTGTAACAGGGTAAGGGGGGGGGAAAGGTAGATATACTCTGCCCCCGTGGGTCCTGCGCTCTTCTGGCCCGGCCGGTGGTGCAGCTGGGGGAAGGTGAGCCGGAGGGGTAGGGAGGAGACGGGCCTGCTCTGCCCCTGAGTCCTACTACCTTCCCTTGGGTCAGTCCGTGGCCCGCTCCCTGCTTCTCCAGCTGGGTCCTCTTCCTCAGGTGTTGTGGCAGCAACTGTGGAAACTCCAAGCTTCTGCAGATTGCAGGCTGCAAACTTCAGACTGCCAGCTCCAAACTGCCAACTCCAATCTGCAGGTTTTCGAACTGCAAACTCCAATCTGTAAACTTCAACCTCTACTCTCCACACCTCCTTACTCCAAACTCCTCACTCCACAGCTGCCTGCCTGAACTGCAGGCTTTTAAGTGTTTGGGGCGGGGCTCCTTGATTGGCCCCAGGTGTCCTAATTAGCTAAACAGCCCCAGGTGGCCTAATTAGCTAAGCAGCCCCAGCTGAATCACCCAGGGAATAGGGCTTTGCTGAGCTTGGGGCTAATATACATGCCTTTTAGTACTCTTGCATAGCCGTCTGGCCTGACCCCGTCACAGCACCTACAACAGCTGGCGAATCATGTCCACCTTGAATCACAGTTCAGTGTCAGGGATGGAAAATCAACTATAGACATGATATTTTCTCTGCATCAACTTCAAGAAAAGTGCAGAGAGCAAAACAGACCATTGTACATTGCCACTGTGGACCTAACCAAAGCATTTGAAACAGTCAGCAGAGCACGTCTGTTTGCAATACTAGAAAAGATAGGATGTCCATCAACTTTGTTAAGTCTTAGGTGTTCATTTCACAACAACATGAGAGAAAATATCCAGTTTGATGGTCTACTTCGGACAGCTTTGCGATGAAAAACGAAGTGAAGCAAGGATGTGTTCTTGCCACTGCACTCTTTGGAATCTTCTTCTTGGTACTCCTGAACTGTGAGTTTAAGGATGTTAAAGATGGAATTTATCTCCACCCAAGATTGGATGGGAAACTCTTCAATCTCTCATGACCTAAGGCAAAGGTGCTAATCAGGGAACTTTCGTTTGCTGATGATGCTGCCTTTATAGCCTATGATAAAGATCTACTACAAGAACTCATGGACTGCCTTTCAAGTGGTTGTCAGGCATTTGCTTTCACCATCAGCATTATGAAAATGGTTGTATTAGGACAGGGAGTTCCTCAAGATCCTTTAATCACCTTAAATGCGAACCAGCTATATGTAGTCCAAAATTTCAACTATTTAGGCTCTACAGTGACTACCAACCTCTCACTGGATGAAGAACTAAATGTTTGCATTGGAAAGGCTGCCACCATCTTTAGGAGACTAGCTGAAGGGCATGGAACAACTCAAAGCTTATCATCAAGACCGAAATGCTAGTGTACCAAGCTTGCATCCTCAGCACTGTGAAGTATGGCGGGGAAACATAGACAATTTATGCTCATCAGGAGAAAAGGTTAAATAGTTTCCGTTTACGCTGCTTACGTTGTATACTCAACGTCAAATGGCAAGAAAAAGTTATCAACTCAGAGGTTCTTCAGAGGGCAAATGTACCAAGTGTGACAGCTCTGCTGAAGCAAAGATGACTGCACTGGCTGGGCCATCTGAGCAGGTTGGAAGATGAATGCATACCTAAGGGCATACTATATGGGAAGCTATCAGAGGGAACAAGAACAACAGGATGTCCCAAGCTTCGCTATAAAGACAAATGCAAATGAAATATGAAGGAATTTGGAATTGATCCTGACTGTTGGGAAACCCTGATAAGTGATCGTAACAAGTGGCTCCATCGTCTCCATCAGGGCATCAGAGTCCATGACAGGAGTTGGCTCCTACTGGTTGAAGAGAAAAGAGCTTGTAAGAAACAAACAGCTCCCAACCAAGACACATATATTTACAATAACTGCCAAAGATTATGCAAATCTCGGATTGGACTACTTAGTCACATGGGACATTGCAAAACCTCTACATCAAGGCTGCAATTTCCACCATCTCTCACAGATGAAAGGATGCCAATCAAGAGGGAAATTAGTAGAAGAAGCAACACATGATTTTTTTATTTCAGGAAAGAGAAAGGACTTTTGCTTTCTATTCTAGACTTTGGGAAAATTTGGAAATATTGAATGGTTGACTATGTGGGGAAAAAAATACTGGTTAGGTATAATAAGGAAGAGGTTATTCAGAGTAATATCAATATAAGAAATAGAACTTTTAATACACACAAAAAATCCTAATACAGTGAATGGGAGAGCACTAAAATAAATAGTTTTTAAAAGGATGACTAAAGCAGCAAAGACAAATATAAAAAGGTCATTTTCCCATAGTTGTGCATGTGTGATTCATATTAACACGAATGAGCTACATGCTCATGGTGAGGAAAGAATTAAAGCACTCTCTCTGTTCATCAGTTTGAATAACTCTCTTTAACCAGGCACCCTGAAATTCCATAAAATTTCAAGTACCAGTTGGTGCTGCACAAGTTATAGATGCCTGTAAAATGTTTTTATGTATTTGGTGCAGGTGTACTTTTATAAATAGAGTGAGTTTAGACTTAATAAAATCATACAGGATGATTTCACAGCAGTTTAAATTAGGTGAATCTGTAATCATGTTCTTCTTTTCTTTTAAATTATTTTCATTTGAATATGGTGGCACTGACACTGGCTATCTCTTTCTGATGGGAATGTTATTAGCATCATCCAAATTTTTGTCACTTCCACATAGTCTTACTACAATGTGTATTGCATAAAGCTATGGCTGAGGATAATTTGGAAGATGCAGCTTTGTGCAGAATGCAGCAGTCCACTTACTTAGCATGTTCTGCCATAGCATCTTTGGAGTAGAGCTAATGTTCTCTTGAGATAAATTGTTTCGGAGAGCAGGTTGATAATGCAGATTCAACAGAAGACCCTTAGTTTATTCTAAAAGCCAATAATAACAAAAAACAGAAATAGGAGTCTTTTATTTCCATTTTGTCTTCTTTCCTTTTATTGGCCAATAAGGTACTCATTTCATTTACCATGTAGTGGTTTCACTTGCAGAGCAATGTTTACATTGCTTTTTTGTCTGATAATTCAGTGTTAGCTGCTCTTGGTTACCAATTGATTCAATCACAAAGATCATTTGGATATTTTTCCTGTAGACACTTTATTTTTTCCTTGGAACCACATCACTAACTGAAATAAAAATGTATCCAGTTCATGTATTAGGAAGGGGAAGACTGAGTCCAACATTATGAGCATTCTTGATCTTACAGACTTATTGCACAGCTTGTTGCTACAGTAACTTTTTGAATTATGAAATCTAAACTTTATATATAATTTTATTTAGTGCCACGGTCAGTAGAGCATCCTAAATTGGACTGGCGGACAAAACCGGAGAGCCATGAATTTGATGAACTAAATCATATTCTTCAGGAGAGTAAGAAGCTGGGGAAAGCTCTTGAGAATCTCTCTCGCAGTAAGTTGATTTTAATTTTTTACGTGACAGTGGAATATCGATACTAGTTTTTAGATACTGTTTTTACTAGTATATTATAAATATGTACCAGAAGTGGTGGTTTTTCATTTACACCGGTGTCATTTAGGAGTAACTCCACTGAAGTCAACAAACTTACTATGGGTAAGTAAATGAAAGGGGGATTAGGGATACTGTTCACTTAATATAAAACTTTTAATGAAAGAAAATAAAGCAATTTATGGCTTTGATCCCAATAAACAATCACTCAAGTACATAAACCAACTTAAAAATTGTAAATAATATTAGTTTAAACAGAAAAAATTAAATTTTTTAGAGGTGGTGTAAAAGGTGTGCTACAAAGCGAATGTGAAAATTTGGTCCTCAGAGAGCAAAGAAGTAAAACAGGCAAATGGAGCATTTATTGTCCCTTAGTTAGAGGCATCAGATTTTTTTTCAGGTGTGTGTGCTATTACTGAGGTAGTAAAAAAGGCAGGTTTTAAATCTATTCTTTTCCCTGGGATCTGCCATCAAAGTGAAAAAACAAATTAACCCAATGTAGCTAGATTAAAGAACTGAAATACTATCACAGGAAAAATTAATAATTTTAACAATCAATAAGCGATATTAGTCTAACTGTTGTACTACGCCAAGTCTTAACTAGGGAGAAAGCAAATAAACTGTCAATGAGTGTGGAAGTTGACAGATTTTAAGTAGTGATAACTTGCTGCTTCAGTTGCTGGAAGGGACTAAGGGTATGTGGGAGCCACACGTCCTTATAGAAGCTCATATAGGATGTTCTATGGCAAAGTTGTTTATGGCCCCAACAGTCAAAGCTTTCCAGAAGTTTCTGTGGTTTGGTGTGGCATACAGGTGTGTTCTAAGAATGAAGGTGTCGTCTGACTATTGGAAGGAGAAACAGCACAGATCCCTGGTATTTGGCAAGCAGTCACAGGTGGTGGATCCTCCTGCTGGCTGTGTGATTCTCTGAGTAGCTGCCAAACACACGTTCCCCTGCAGGAATCCAAAATATGCCTTTAAAAACAGAGCCAAAATCTATGGATGCATAGAAAACTCAGACAGCTTAAGAAGTCTCCGTCTTCACCCTATCCCCTTCCACCCTACAAATCATTAAGGCCATTAGCCATGAATGAGGAGGAAAGAAATCCAAGGCTTCTGTAGGAAGCCATTGGTGCTGTGTGGCAACTACTGCTGCTTGCTCTTTCCCAGTTACCTGCTGTGCTGTAGAGGTAGAGAGCAAAGAGCGGTGGTGCCAGTAGCCTGATGTGTATATAGAAGGCAGAAGTAGGAAACAATCCCATAATGCCTGGCGTCCAGATTTGGAAACTGTGCTTTAATAATAAAAAATTCCCATCAATACATGCTCAGTACTGACCAAATTCCCCAAAGCCGTTGGTGACTCTAGAGAAGATAGTCATGGACAGTGAGGAGGCAGTGCCTCCAGATACGCCCCCAGTGAAGATCCTGCATTCGCATGTGTTCCTGCTGTGTGGGGCATGTTCTGTGTGATGAACTACTTCAGGACACCAAAAACACTCTCTGAAATGCAAGAGAAAAATTGCATAGACACATCACTATCCTCTCTACAGCATATTCAATGCACAACCGAGAGTGGGAAGGAATGCAACAGATACCTGTGAGAAATCTTTGAATATGCCCATTAAAACCAGATATTTCTGACACTCTAACTAGAAACACACATTGTGTGGCATGCAGCTAGATTTTTATTAGTAACCTCACACTGGTTACATCCTTAAGAGTAGTACTTCTTTCAGTTAGGTACAGTTGGTGGTCTGAAACACACTGTAGTAATTAAAAATGACTTAATCGTGATCAATTACACATCTAGTCCTAAATGCCATTGTAGTATGGTCTGCTAATTGAATTACAGCACTAGTCATCAACATTCTGTGATATTTTCTCCTTTTTTCAGTTCAGTCTGTACTTTCAAATCATGTTGTTCTTGCTTGAGATCAGTGTTTGTGTTTTCATTTGAGATTGACATTTTTAGATAAGTTCAGTCAATCCTGTAAGGAAGATAAAGCTATCTTAGTCCTGCAGCTGCTACATGATATTGTCTTTGCTCATGGAATTGGTTTACTTTTAGTGCGATACATGAGTAATAAAGGAAAATAATGATATTTGCCAAGATTGAAAAAGGAGGATTTTGCATATAATTATTGCTATTCAGTTCTTAAATTAGGGTATACCTGACACTGAGATTACTGCGACCTTAGCTGTAAGAATCCTTTAACTAAACTTTAAATTTTTAATCACCTTTGCTGAGCTATTTGGCATTTTATTCTAACCTACTGTAAGTTATAGGACTACATTAATTTTTGAGTTACAGTCCTTTGCAGAACAGGAGCTGGCTAAAGAATTTCCCTCTTGTGGGAGTCCTGGTACAGAGCCCGCAAATCAAAATATGGCTCTTGGATCCCCCCACCTCCTAGCCTTGGTGTAAAGGAGATGTTGGCATGTGGGGGGCTGTGTCCCCAGCTTAAATAAAGTCAGTTCTGGATTGTTTCCAGCTGTTAGGGCCTCCTCCCTCAGTTCTTGATTCACCGCCAGAAGCAGAAGTCCAGAGTCCAGCAGCAGTACTATGGGTTTATTGGGGTAATCAAGCAAGAATCCCAATTCTTCACACCAGTAATTTTCCTTCTTCCCACCTTACTTCCTGTTTGACCTTTTTTTTAAAGTGTATCTTAACCAATCATTTTCTTAAAAATATTACAAGATAATTCTTGAACCAATCCTAACATATTGTAACATAATTCTCTAACCAATCATACCCCACCACCTTAACGGATTACAATTAGTTATGGACAGACAGAAACAATCAAAGAATCAGACAGAAATTATCAGAAAAATGGGTAGCATAATGTCCAAACAATACGAAGTGTAGATTCTACAACCACAACTGTTGACAAGTGTTTAAAAACCAGACATAATGCTATCAAACAAAATGCTCTTCAAACATTCTAGGATCTTTCCTTTATCTGGATGTGTTAGACTGGATCACCTTCTTAACAGCCTGGTATTGCCTTATTTTAATATAATTTGTTCGGAATGTGTGGATGTGACTGCACGCTTCCCAACCTATGGCTGCCTCTGAAGCTTGTTTTTGCTTAGGCTAGGTCTACACTTACCCCAGCGATTTGGCAGCAGTCGATGGGAGTTACGCAAACTATGCAGAGAGCTTATGTAACTCCTGTTGACTGCTGTGCTTCTCTTCTGCACGCTGTCTTCACTACACTGCGCCAATGGGAACTTGAGGGGGTGGCTTAACAGTGTCAACTTCTAGATCAACTGAGTGGGTCTTCACTGACTGCTCAGTTGATCCAGATAAGTCGATCTGACGGCGGCAACTTTGCCACCATCAGTATAGATGTACCCTTAGCAAAAGTACAAGGCCTCAGACTGCCACAATGAGAGAAGGCCCATAGACAGGCAGCCTGTGATTTTGATTCTTTGTTTCTATACCCCTGTAACAAGCTAAGTGATAAGAGTATACTTAAACAATCATAGGCCTTTACAGGCAGGCCTAAGTATCTATATTCTAACACTAAATTCACTTCTGGGTTGTTGCCAGCTAGTGTATGTGGTGACCAAGGATTAAAAAACTTTTTAGTTCATCTATTTTCCACACCTTAGATGGGCAGGGGGCTTGGAGGAGAGAGGGAGAAAGTGTATTTTATCTTGTCTACTTTCACTAATTTATGACTCTGTGTCAGTTTTACAACTTGAAATGGGACTTTCTATTCCTTGCTTAAGACAGTGGGTTTTCTATAGGAATTAATTCCTAAAACACACACTTACAAGCACACATTTATACAACTTAGGCTTGACTTATTGAGGAATCCGCACCGTTTCAATTTCAGCTCGTAATACTGCCGAGGTGAATGAATCCGATAAGGGAGCACTTATTTAGCAGGAGGTGGGTAAAAAGGTACAGACACATAGGGTGTTAGTACCCTTTGTCACAGCTGTACTGAGCAACGGAGCTGCAGGGGCTCATGTTTGGAGGAAAAAGGAATTGACCTTTTGATCCACACACTCTGCCTGCCCATTGGGTCACTAGATTCAGACAGGCCCCCCTTGCTATTCACCCAACCAACTTGTGGACGGATGAGGGCAGCTGGAACCTGTCTTAGTCCAAGACCTGGTCAATGGTTCATAAATCTATCATTCTTTTACACAATAACACACATTCTATATCCAATCTAAATCCACTATTTATTAGGAGTTTTTACCTTCCCACAAATTATCTTCTCTTATTCTTTTACAAATTCTTAATACACAAATAAAACTTAAAAAGCAACTAATTACAATAACACATGTACTCAAAACAATTAGAATTATTACTAATTTTACATTACACTCACTACTCACCTCATATATGAATGAACTCAGCTGCAGCAAAAAAACAAACATACCATGGCCAGGTTCTCCTTACTTTTATGCTATATTTTCATCCAGGTGGAACCTCTATTGTATTCACACCCAGGTTATCATCTACAGAACAAAGCTCCATGGGTTGTCAGCTCTGACACCCTACCCTATTATTTTGAGCGACGAGCTGGAGAGAGGCGAGAAGGTTGATCAGATCTCTGTGCAGTGCAATTCTGGTGCACTCCCTTCTTGATTTGTGGCTCCCCGAAAAGCCTCAGTCTGATGACCACTTTATATCTCTACTTCAGCCAGTGAATCTGCTAAGCCAATGATAGACCCTTCCTTTACCATCTTATCAGCAGCCCCCTCCTCAAAACTTTACTGCTGAGTTGCAAAGCTAATTTTGCAGCGACTGCAAAATTCTCATGTCTGGATCTGGAACTGCTAAATATGCAAGTTTCTGTTATCATGGGTTTACTTCTTGGTCAAGGTCTTTTCTTTTTGCTGTCTCTGAGTCCCCCACACATGGGTTTGCAGCTTTTCTCAAGATGGACTCGGGACACTGATTTTACGAACATGTTTTTACCCTGTTACAACAGTGTAGATTAGCAACAGTTTGATCTAACCTATTGGTGTGCAAATCTGCCCTGAAATCCAGGAGCAATGATGGACTCTATGTTGGCCCTTCTTTTCTGCTGTGCCAATCGGAACCTAGGCTCATAGTATTCACTTGATAATTTTCGTAGTATTTCTACCCTATATACAATGCCATTACTCACAAACCTGATCCCCCAGCTTTTGTGCTCAAGTAAATTCCATTGAAGCCAATGGGAATGTGCATGTACAGTGGCTGCAGGGCCAAACCCCAGAATAGTTAGGCAAATATTTTTTCTTTGGAGGCTTAATTTATTTTATTTCTCTTAAACTCATCTTTTGGACTGGATACCTAAAGAAGGTCCTGTCTGCTCAGCAAGGGTAGTAAAGATTAAAGCACTTTCCTTAGGAATGGGATTTATCCAAAATATCCCCTCCCCATTGGTGGGCAGCATACTATGCACTGGTATGTCGCTGCATTGCACTTTGGAGGTGACTCTTTCAGTGGTGTCATGTAGTTACAGTTTGTGAAGCACTTTAGCATCATTCAAGATAGAAGGCAGTATAGAAACATAAAGAATAATTGTGATTAATAATAAAAAGGACAGAAGCCACATAGCATCAGACTTTGAATTCAGAGTGTCTTAATAAGGATATTGAATTCTTACTGGGAAAAATAAAACTGTGGAAATGTCATGTGGGGAAAGGGAGTCAATGGAATTTGTAAGACTCCAGGTAAGTTAAACAAAATTGGGAAGTCTATTCTTGCTTTTCAGGCTCTGAATCTCAGATTTCACAACACTTCCCTGTCAGAATGGTTGATCAGGTTCTTCTGTTAACATTGTCCAAAATCTGAAAGAAATAGTTCCAGAGCCCCAGTGCATCAAAATCGGAATGCTTTATTGAGCAGGAGAAAAATTGGCTCTTGGGAGCTCTATGGCCATCTTCTGGCAATTTAGGAAAATGCAACAGCATATTTACCTTCACTTTTAATGAATTCTCTTCTATTTTACAAGTCATATCTTTTCCTAGAATATGGCGTAAACTGCAGACTTCCCAGGCATGAGTATGAGGGAGTGCACATGTACAGAAGTGATTACAAAAAAGGAAAGGAACTGGCCTGAACTTATAAATGACAGATATTGTGTTCTTCCAATATTTTAATTAAAAATGTGCCCCAATGAAAGCAGATGATGATAGAACTCCCTGAGTTTTGTGGGAGTCGTTTTCACTCAGCTAATTTGCTGTTTTAAGTTTCCTATTGTGTTAGGTATGTAGTAAGCAAATATGATGTAAGTCCATTAACTAGTGTGTTGTTCATCAGACAGGAGATTTAGCATAACGGGGTTTTTGATGGCTTGTTTTAGGCTAGGTCTAAGCCTGTACGTCCCCCTAGTGTTTGTGAAAATGAACTTGTTGCTGTTCCGTTTTTTATACCAGATTCTAAACATTGCTCTGGGAAAGGTTGTATAGTATACACTATAAGTTGTATTAACTATATTTGGTTTTATTACAATAGAGCAGTGATAAAAGCTGTAGTATGAATTAGACTAGTACAGATGACTGCATATAAGAACTAGGAATTATGATGATTATTTATACACTTTCTAACTTTCTCTTTTAAAAAAGTATTTTGAAAGTGCACTTATGGCTCAACTTGTCGAAGTACGAGAAATTTGCCCAAAGACAAATTTGCTTTCTTTACTATGGAAGATATTCTTCTTTGGTTAACTGGGATCAACCTCTTTTCATTACTTCATGCTGGAAATAAGTTTTAGGGAGAGGATCCTGCCTCCAGATCCTGGCACAATGAACACATTTATTTCTCTTTGTGATGTCATATAACAATCCACAGCAGAAAATGAGAGTACTGTGTGTAGGACAAAGAGAAGTGGTGTATTTATGGGCAGTATATTAATCTAGGTTGAAGCAAAAGAAAAGCATGACAAATAACTAACCAATATTCTAAATGTAAAGGAGTTGGAGGGTGCATGCAACAGGGTGGCTTGCCTCATACCACTCTCTCTTTCCCAGCTACCTGCTGTGCTGTAGAGGTAGAGAGCAAAGAGTGGAGAGAGCAGTTGCCTTATGTGCACATAGGAGGCAGAAGTAGGAAACAGTCCTATAGTGTCTGGAGTCCAGATTTGGAAGCTGTGCTTTATTAATAATAAAACCCCACAGATACCTGCTTAGTACTGACCAACATCCCCAAAATCATTGGCAACTCATAGACAGTGAGGAGGCAGTACCTCCAAATACCTCCCCCAGTAAAGAGATTGCATGCACATGTATTCCTGCTGTGCATGGAGTGTTACGGGGAGATGTGTTTTCCTCAAATTTTTATCAGTTTTAGGAATTTTATGACTTAATGGTAACAATAGGGGGTAAACTTTATTACTAGAAGTATGGTTTTACATTGACTGTCATTTTAAAATAAATTACTTGAAAATAACCTGCTTTAACAACAAAAAGTCAATATTTGCAAACAGTTAAGGAAGTTACTGTGGTAACTCGGATACCATTGTGTAGCAGTTATGATACACCCTGTCCACAGAGCAACCACAGCGACTGGAAGTCTCTGCTAGCAGTACTTCAGTCAAGCTCTGCTATTAGGGAACTAGAAGAAGTCGTTGGGTCCCAGCATCAGTTCAGATGGCCCTGGAATCCTATGGATCCTGAGGGGATCTACCTGCTTTGAGGGTTGCCCATGTAGTTTTTTTCATGCGTCCCCAAAGGGGCAATGTGGGAGGATCTCTGTAAGGAGATCTTTATTGAGATTTCTATCCTCAGAGCGCTCTTGTGTTTTCCTATATTGCCACAGGAGAGAGTGGTATAGGTATAAGAAAGGATTTCATGATTTGGCTTTATAATCGCAAGTATATGAATCCCTAAAATCCTGCTTTTCTTGTTCTGTTTTTATTTCTTCTTATGTCATCAGTTGTGATACATGTATAATTTTTCTTACTTAACTTTCAGGGCTTGGTACAGTGGGACCCTCATCCCTGATTAGGGGCTATAAGCATATTCATAATAAAATAATAAATCAGTACGCATCTTGTGGGAAGAGTCCTGCAAACAGAAAGCCTGGCCATTTGTAGTATAGAATGACTTTCTTTTGGCATAATGGGAATAATCATAGGACATTTGTCATTTTCAGTTCCCTGAATTTAAGCTCAATTTCTTAAGTAGTAAATCTGGATGGAGAACGAGCTCTTAGGATCTAGCCACATATTTAGATCAATTAGAAGGTGCAATCCCTCCTCAGGCAGGTAGGGAGCCCTTCATCTGGAGTACTGTGTCCAGTTTTTGGCCCCCCACTACAGAAGGGATGTGGACAAATTGGAGAGAGTCCAGTGGAAAGTAACAAAAATTATTAGGGGGCTGGGGCACATGATTTATGAAAAGAAGCTGAGGGAACTTACTTAGTCTGCAGAAGAGAAGAGTGGGGGGGATTTGACAGCGACCTTCAACAACCTGAAGGGGGGTTCCAAAGAGGATGGAGTTAGGCTGTTCTCAGTGGTGGCAGATGACAGAACAAGGAGCAACTGTCTCAAGTTGCAGTGAGAGAGGTCTAGGTTGGATGTTAGGAAAATAATTTCACTAGGAGGGTGGTGAAGCACTGGAACGGGTTACCTAGGGAGGTGATGGAATCTCCATCTTAGAGGTTTTTAAGGCCTGGCTTGACAAAGCCCTGTCTGAGGTGATTTAGTTGGGGTGGGTCCTGCTTTGATGACTAGATGACCTCCTGAAGTCCCTGGCAACCTAATCTTCAATGATTCTATGCGTTTTGTTCACCTTACCCTCCTCACAGAGCCGGCACTAGGCATAAGCAGACAAAGCAATTGCTTAGGGCCCTGTGCGGCAAAAGGGCCCCTTATTAATTCTTAGTATGTGTTTGTGGGTGGAATATTCTTGCTTAGGGCCTGCGGTGGGCTAACACCAGCACTGTCTTATAGGCACAGAGTCATCCTGGGCTCTGTAATGATTCCCCTTCATTCGTGACTGTTCTGACCAGGAAAAGAAGTCCATCTGCATTGCTTCCAGTCTCCACAGTCTCATCAGTAGTTACACGATACGTGGAGCAGGAGAATAGGAAACTTCTCACAAAGCAAAACAACTGCTTTAAAAATCATTGGCAGTTGCTGGGAAGATGTAGAGTGTCTAAATGGGTAGAGATAACATCTTTTGTGGTTTGTGAACTGGGTTAGCTTTAGTTTTCCAGAATAAATGAAGCTATGGAGAGCTGGGTTTTGGAAATCCTTACTCAGGTTTACAGAGCTGTGCGGGGTTAAGAGACAGCTAAATTTAATTTTCACTTTCTGTTTCTGTGCAGCTGCTTTCATTTGCAAACACCCACACAACTCGGGGGAGTAAGCGGGGAGGGACAATGGATTTCATGGCATTTAACTCAAATTGGGGCAACTTCCTGATCCACATACTATATGGACAGTAGCGTAGTTTCTGTATTAAATAAAAGCCTTAAGGTAGTGAAAACAGATTAATTACTATGGCGGTTGGCAAAGTGTATTTTGTTGAATTTACTTTGTAAGCACTGAATGACCGAGAAAGTGTTCCATTAACTTCTACTTAGTTTCCATGTATTGATCAGGTGCTAAAACATTAATTACAGTTCTGTTTGCACTCTACTATGTTTTAAAAACAAATCAGTTAAATGGAAGCCATCTAAAATGAGAAATGGCAACATGCAGGTGTGATGGAGAGTTTATCAATAAAATAAAAATAAATCATATGGCTATGTTATACCAAAAAACAAGACGTAAAAGTAATGTACTGTTAACTGTTTATTTTTGGGAATAAGTTTAGACTGAGCTATCCTCAGGAAATCTGCTCCTAGATGTATAAAGCATAGCTTATAAAATCAGCTCTAGTACTCTGGTGTGCAGGATCACTCTACAAAACGTAGATGACAATCATTAAAAACATTATTTTTAATAATATTTAGGAAAAATCGCTCTATGGCTTCAGTGGAGTGACAGGAGAAAAAGTTACAGGATGGTGCTGCATGTGACGTAGTGAGGCAGGGTGAGCAGCATCTTATCATAGTACATGAAGTGGCGTTGTCAGCTCTGCACGTATAACACACTGCAGCCTACAGCATAGTGTAGGGTAGCATGATTTGATGTAAATGGAATGTAATGAAGCCTCAAGCAGGCAATTGTATGTTACTGTCAGCAGAAAATCAGGTGACATATTGTGCCTGCTCAGATTTTGGAACAGCTGCCCTATCTTGTGCTATGATGTTCCCTGGGAGACACTGGACCTTGTCCTCTTCTCACAGGTTTAATTCCGTTGACTTTCATGGAGCCGTTCCTGCTTTAAACTGGGGCAAAATAAAGCAGCCTCAGGCCTCTGTTACCCTTTGATGGCAGACAGGTGCAATACATATGCTGTGTGGATGTTTGCTGGGCAAAGCAGGATTTGCATCGTAATGTACTCAGACTAGAAATATTAAATCGCTTTATTAAATTTTAGAAAACAAACAAAAGGAAATGTTTGCTTTTCACCAGTCTATTACCACAGCCACAAATTTTCATAGTTTCATAATTGTTTAAAAGCTCAGTTTGATTATATTGTACCTGAAGAAAATTACAGTGTATTGCTTTTGGCCAATGTCACTAATGGAACAAAATATTATAATAGACTGTGTTTGCAAGTAAGGGACAATGCAAGTTTTCCAGATTAAACGTTTGTTTTACTTACTGCAACAAAATACATTTCACACAGAATGTTTCTCAAATTGCTTTTTAAAATCTGCTTTGTTTTCAGGCATTGCTGTTTCTGATGAACTTGAGAAGGTAAGAGAGATTCTGTATCTAATGAATGAGGTAAACAGGCAGATGTTTATATTTTTAGGCAGTGAGAGTTCAATCTTGCAGTCCTTGCACACAGGCTTAATTTTGATTCAGTTCAATGGGAAGTTGGGTACCTAAAAGCTATTGACAGAACTCATATACATTATGGGCCTGACCCAAAGTCCACTGGCATCAGCAGAAAGACTCCCACTCACTTTAATGAGCTTTAGCTCAGGCCACACAAAAGGTATTAAGCATCTTATTTTGCTTAATTTGGTCTATAGGGATAATTTAGTAGTATACCTAAAGCTAAATGTTTCCATAAGTATAAATATTTTTTGAAATATAAGGTGGTATTTTTGGGTAGCACCTAGAAAATTTAAGTTAAAGTAATTATACTGTTTTTGAACATCTTTAGGAATATTCTGAGGCCCCAAATCCAGTTAGCAATGCACATTCAAAAAAAACATGAATACTAATTTTACAGTTGCATGTAGTATAAGATGAACTCCTCAATTTTGGCACCTAAAGTTGGGGAGAGACTTCTTTATGGGTTTTCCACAATAGGAGTTTGAGGGAGACATGAAGGGGATTGCCAAGGACTCATGGATATGGGGCTGCCGTCTACAAATGATGTTTATACACACGTTTTCTGTGTTTAGGCCCTGATCTTTCTAATGCTAACATGTATTCTAAACTCAAATAATTCTATTGATTATGTTAAGCATGTGCATAAGCATTTCAGGATTTGGGCCTTTATTCCTACTTTTGACTCGCATCTAAAACTGTATCCAGTAGTATTTGTTAAATGTCAAAGCAAAACACCTGATACTAGAACCCTGACAATGTGAATAGTTTGTACTGAAGTCAGTGAGACAGTCATAATTATTTTACCTGTCATAAACCTGTGAAATGTCACTTTTTTGTTGAAGAATAAAAGCATTTTGAGTGAAAGAGAATTCATTATCCCACACACTTTTATTTTTGAGGAAGTATCTAAAAAATACTTACATTTCATTTTGATAAAGACCAGTTTTTGCCTCAAAACATGCAATCTTTTGAAATGTTATGTTTCAGTGTGGAAATCGCTATTTCATAGGAAGCAATATTTTGGTGACATTCCTAAGATACTGATTTGTTAAACTCTCTCTTTGCTGAAATTTATTTATTTGCTACTGTACTTAACTGTGTTTATTTTGAACATTCTGAAATTGTTTTTTCAATTCTTGTGTATTTTTCAATCATGCAAATGGTTTGATAGCTTTAGAGTATTGTAGCTGCTTAATCATCTGTTTCTGAAGAAAATAGGCAAAAGGGAAGAAATTAAAGCGAAACCATCACCTTGAAAATTACATTACATTTTGTATGTAATGTAGCTGTAGCCATTTGCTCCAAGGATATTAGAGAGACAAGGTAGATAATATCTTTTATTGGACCAACTTCTGTTGGTGAGGGAGACAAGCTTTTATAATTAATAGTTTAATTTACAGATTAATTTACATAGCTTTCCTTTTTTTCAGTGTATTTACTTAGCTTATAGTTAATTTTTACAGTTTTGTTGATGAGACAAATTCTTTTCTAGCCCCTACAATAGGTTTTTTCCCCCAGTAAGGGCAGGAGCAAAGCTGACACTGAAAGCAAAGAGGAAGCAGGCAGTGTGTTCACAGAAAGAAACTGAAGGAGAGGTGTTGTGATTCATAAATCAATAGATTTTAAGGCCAAAAGGGACCATTATGATCATCTAGTCTGACCTTTGAACTACAGAAGGAGTTGCTTTCTAACACTGACCAGTAACTGTATTAAACGTAAAAACAAAATGATCTATAACGCTGCTCTTTGTCTCTGTAGCACTATAAACCTCCTCCTACTTGGCTTAATTTTCATGAAGAATCAGAACACACAGCTTGAAGGGAGGAGGGATGAGCCTGAGCATGTTGGCTATCAGTAGTCTCAGGAATTCACAAATGACAGACTGTGCTTAGTATAACAGGGGACCATAAAATAATTCACTCAGTCTTAGTGTCTGTAAAACTGAAGATACACTATTTCAAGAGTGCTGTATTGGAAAACTGTTTTTTTTTTTTAAATTTGTATTAAAAAATCAAGTTGCATCCTTTTCTGAAAGGAATAGCCCTGGTTATGTTTATTAAAGGTAATTAAATTATTTGAAAATATTTTTAATATTTATTCATAGCTATATCCTAAATGTGAGAGATACTCAGGTTTGTAGCACTGTTAATAAGAGTAGGGTAATGGGAGGGTTTAAAAGTGAACACTAACTGCACATCTCTGTTGGAAAATTTCACTTTTGCTTGACCTCTTTGATTCCTTAGTCAAAGAATCATAGAAGATTAGGGTTGGAAGGGACCTCAGGAGGTCATCTAGTCCAACTCCCTGCTCAAAGCAGGACCACCCCCAACTAAATCATCCCAGCCAGGGTTTTGTCAAGCCGCACCTTAAAAACCTCTAAAGATGGAGATTCCACCACCTCCCTAGGTAACCCATTCCAGTGCTTCACCACCCTTCTAATGAAAAAGCTTTTCCTAATATCCAGCCTAGACCTCCCCCACTGCAACTTGAGATCATTCTGTCATCTACCATCACTGAAAACAGCCTAGTTCCATCCTCCCTGGAGCCCTCTTTCAGGTAGTTAAAGGCTGCTATCAAATCCTCTCTCATTCTTCTCTTCTGCAGACTAAACAAGCCTACTTCCCTCAGTGTCTCTTCATAAATCATGTTCTCCAGTCCCCTAATCATTTTTGTTGCCATCCATTGGACTTGTTCCAATTTGTTCATATCCTTTCTGTAGTGGGGGCTCAAAACTGGACAGAGTACTCCAGATGAGGCCTCACCAGTGCCAAACAGAAGGAAATAATCACTTTCCTCAACCTGCTGACAATGCTCCTACTAATGCAGCCCAATATGCTGTTAGTCTTCTTGGCAATAAGGGCACACTATTGACTCATATCCAGCTTTTTATCCACTGTAACCCCCAAATCCTTTTCTTCAGAACTGCTGCCTAACCAGTCGGTCCCCAGTCTGTAACAGTGCATGGGATTCTTCCATCCTAAGTGCAGGACTCTGCACTTGTCCTTGTTGAACCTCATCCGATTAATTTTGGCCCAATCCTCTAATTTGTCTAGGTCATGCTGTATCCTATCTCTGCCCTCCAGTGTATTTACCCTCCCCCCAGTTTAGTGGCATCTGCAAACTTTCTGAGGGTGCAATCCACCCCATCTTCCAGATCATTAAGAAAGATGTTGAACAAAACCGGCCCCAGCACCAACCCCTAGGGGCACTTTGTTTGTTACTGGCTGCCAACTAGACATCAAGCCGTTGATCATTACCCATTGAGCCTGATGGTGTAGCCATCTTTCTGTCCATCTTATAGTCCATTCATCCAACCCATACTTCAACTTGCTGATAAGAATACTGTGGAACACCGTATTAAAAGCTTTTGCTAAAGTCAAGGTATATCATGTCCACTGCTTTCCCCTCATCCATAGAGCCAGTCATCTCATCATAGAAGGCAATCAGATTGGTCAGACATGACTTGCCCGTGGTGAACCTGTGCTGACTGTTCCTGATCACCTTCCTCTCTTCCAGGTGCCTCAAAATGGATTCCTTAAGGACTTGCTCTATGATTTTTCTGGGGACTGAGGTGAGGCTGACCGGTCTGTAGTTCCCTGGATCCTCCTCCTTCCCTTTTTTGAAAATGGCACCATATTTGCCTTTTTCTAATTATCCAGGACCTCCCCTGATCGCCATGAGTTTTCAAAGATAATGGCCAATGGCTCTGCAGTCTCGTCTGCCAACTGTCTCACCACCCTTGGATACATTGTATCCGGCCCTATGGACTTGTGCATGTCCAGCCTTTCTAAATAGTTACGAACCTGTTCTTTCAGCACCGAGGGCTGGTCACCTCCTCCCCATTCTGTGCTGCCCAGTGCATTAGTCTGGGAGCCGATCTCGTCTGTGAAGACAGAGGCAAAAAAAGCACTGAGTACTTCAGCTTTTTCCACATCATCTGTCACTAGGTTGCCTCCCCCATTCTGTAAGAGGCCCACACTTTCCCTTACCTTCTTGTTACTAACATCCTGTAGAAACCTTTCCTGTTACCCTCTACATTCCTTGCTAGCTGCAATTCGAGTTGTGCTTTGGCCTTCCTGATTTCACTCCTGCATGCTCGAGCAGTATTTTTATACTTCTCCCTAATCATCTGACTAAGTTTCCACTTCTTGTAAGCTTCCTTTTTGTGTTTAAGCTCTCCAAAGACTCCTTTGTTAAGCCAAGTTGATCACCTGCCATATTTGCTATTCTTTCTGCATATCGGAATGGTTTGTTCCTGCTCCTTCAGTAAGGTTTCTTTAAAATGCAGCCAGCTCTCTTGGATTCCTTTCCCCCTCATATTAGCCTCCCAGGGGAGCCTGTTCTCAGCTCCCTGAGGGAGCTTGTGTGGCCTCATAAATGAGTATTTGTGGGAAGGTGCCTTAAGCTTTGTAAGTGTCAAGAGGCATCCAGAGATGGGAGGGATGTTCGTGGGGAAGCAGAGGTGGGGAAGTCATGTTAGGTAGAGGGTAGAGCTGCATGGTGCCATGCATGTTATTTCACAGAGAGCCTTGCAAGCGCTATGTACAGCATTGCCCAAAAGTTCTGGAAGTATGATTAGTTCATACATTGATTCTCCAGCTCCTCCAGTGAGGGCTGCTGCATTCTGAATGCTGTTCACATCTTGGGGAGCGCAGGAGGTATTTGAACCTCTGACATCCCTTGGTTCCATTAGGAAAGAGTAGCTTTGAAATGCAGACCCGGCTCCGTAGATATGCTGCTGGCTGCTCAGAAGAATGGGTTGAATCACTTCTAGTACTTTGCTTCATTCTCTCCTGGGTCAGAACCTTCCACTTTGGGAGTACACTGTTTGCTCCAGACACCCACCTTTGTGGAATAGGGGTTGCAGGATTGCAGCTGCTCCTCCACACCCCCCCCAACATACTTACTGCCATCATGGGGCCCCTCTGCCTGTCACTGTATTACAGGGGCAATTAAAGTGCCTGGTTTTAGCCTACATCAGTGAAGAATATGGCCAAGTACATTTATAATGCAGAAATTTGATGTTGGTCTGATATGTTTACAATGAAAATGTCTAATTTCAAATGTAGTTTTATGCAAATGAGATTTGTAACCCTTCTGCCAGTCGGAGCTGGCAGCTACAAGGGCCAGGTTCAATATATAGGGGTTTCTTTTCAACACTGCAACACAAAACCAGATCAAGCCCCTACCCAGTAACCTTGGACATTTACACATCACCTTTGGGCACCCTTAGAGGCAATATTTCCCCTTTCACAAGCACAGAGACTGAGTGTAGAAAAGAAACTTTTAATAAAAGGGGAAAAGTAACCCGGCATTAACTTGGGAAAATGCCGCAAGCCAGATTCACAAAGCATAAAACCATGAGCAAAACACCCGCCTCTCGAGGACATTGGGCAGTTTCTGGTTCTTAAGTACAGCAGTTCCTTTAATGTGCCCCTCCCCTCACAACATCACACTCACAGCTGTTGCCCTTACTCAGTGGAGACCCAGAATTCAGACGCGCAGCTGCAGAGTTTGCCTCGTACCCTGGTTGGGGGAGACAGGTGGGGGGGAAGAAGAAGGCCCTTTTGTTACTTACCTCTCCAGACGCTTTACTCTACCAGCCACCCTGTCAGCAGCTCCCAGCCACCCTACAGGCCCCTCCCTGCTCCACCAGCTGCCCTGCTAGCTGCTCGCCCTGCCAGCCATCACCGATGCACACCCTCACTTTCTGTTGCCACATGCTTTTCTACTGTGACCTTTGTTGGTCAGCCCTTTAAGGTTCCACCCAGCTCTTAGTGATTGTCAGCGCTCCCTGATTTTCAGCTGTTAGTGGGGAAGCAGGCTGGGCAGAAAACGTTGTCCCACAGCAAGTCATTTCAGCTCTAGTGATCACTTAACAAAACAAAAGACTCCTAATGGAGCCTTAAATTAGCTCTATCTTTGAACAGTGGGGAGGGAAAGCTTAAACCATGTCTACCACTCTCAGGCAGAGCCCAATCTCCTGGCAGGGACATATGTCTCCACCCCCTCTCTCTTTCACAGGAGTCTAGCATTTGAGCTGCTTTCTTAGGGAGTTCAGTTCCGTTGATGGTGACCTCCTTAGTCAGGGCAGGCAGAGCACAGTTCTGCTACCCTTTACTCATATGACAAGGATAACAACATGTCATTACCCCTGCATTCAAGTGAAGTGAATTTGTAAAGAGATGTGTACTATCCAAACTTGGTCACTTTGGCACGCAGCTCTGTCTGCTGAATATCTAGGCAGGGTGAGTGTGTTAATATGAATACAGTCTAGTGCTGAAGCCTGTTCCTTCCTCTCTCTTTCTCCCCCCACCCCCAGCTTGGCAGGGGAGAGCTCATTCAGACCTTGCTTACAGATGTAATAGTAGTATTGCCAACCCCAGGTTCTCAAAATTTATGAATACGACCCCAAAAATCACAAGAGAGATTCAGAAGTCATGAGATTTTTGAACAATAATACATTTGGCAGTTTTATTTGCCTTTTGGTTTTTGACCCGTTAGGGGACACGAGGGTCACATTTTCAAGCTTTTCTTCACAAACGTAAGGGCTGTTTTTAAAAAGTAAGCTAATATTCTGAATCACAGGGCTGCAGGAGTTGGGGCTTTACATAAAACTCCAAATAGAGTGAGAGTTCAATAATGTGAGATTTGTCAATGGTGTAGAGAAATTCCTGTGTTTCATTCACTTTTAGAGGGAACAGCCAGTAATTGGAGAATGCCAAATGGCCAGTGATTCAGGATTACGGGTGGGTGAATGTGGCCCAAGAAATCATAACCAGTTTTGACCCCTGGCCTAACATTAAAACATTCAATTACTTTTTTTTCTAAGACCATTTTTATCTGTGTTTTTTTAAAGATACATTTCCCTTTTCTAATCCTGTAAATACAAACATACTGCACCCATAAATTTTGGAAACCTTAAACTCTAATCTGCAAAGGGGAACAAATCTCAATTTTAAACAACAGGTGAGTGCAACTCTTGAGAAGTGCCAGAATGCAAATACCGGAAATAGCTGTAAGATGCTATTCTGGCTTCTCGATAAAGTACCACAACAGTGTCCTGGAGCATTCTGACTGGACTCAAGCGGTGACTTTAAATAATCAAATTGAACATAATTCCTTCCCCTCCTCCAAAGCCTTATGGAAGAGATATTCATCTGGTTAAGATTAGAGACTGAATCTCTTAAATTCTTACTTATCCTCTGGAAATTCCAGAGGATACACACAATTCTGTGTATTGCTTGTCCTTTAAAGTACTCATCTGGCCAGCATTCCAAGGTTTAAATGGGAGATGCAGGCAAAAATCTGACTGCTAATTAAACGTTGTATCTTAATTTACTCAATTATTTTGAAGGAATGCTCCAAATAATGACACAACGTTCTAAAATCTCAATACAACATTCTCTGACTTCCTTACCATTCTTTCTATAACTGGTTGTAAGGTTGAAAGGAAAGAAATAAATTAGGTTACTGAAGGTTTTGATGTGTTAATCTAACATGATTTTAAAATAGAAGCAAGAAGGGAGAAGGTGAGGCATAACATGATTTATTAAACTTCTTTATTAAATTGAGCTTGAAAATGCTGTGATACAACATGGCCCAGTTCCTACAACTGTTAGAGAGGAAGTCAGAAGAAAAAGGGCAAACAGCATTCGTGTGCTAAATAGTTATATGCATATTTCACAATGCATGTTACAGGCAGGGACAGGAGAATGTTGTGGGTTTGGAAAAACATGTGGATTTTCAGGGTCTCTTCAGTTTTTCCTTCTGGTACACCACAATTTTCAGAAAAATTAAGGCAGCAGCTAAAATCAATTTACTAGCTAATTATAAGTCACCCCTCCCCTTCACTCCATCTTCTTTAGATAAGAGCAGCTGGAACTGTTAGCAAGCACTTCAGACACGTCAGGGAGATCATAAGGGCTTTACACACTTTCAGAAACTCTGTAATGGGAGCATGTAACAAAGGCATGATACAGTGATATTAGAAAGAGACTAATCTTATTTCCTCCTTCTAGTCACATGACATGGGTCAGGATTATGTCTGTCAAGTGACAGGGGCCATTGTCCTCTAATTCCTGAGGTGACTGTTATGCTGCTTGACTGCTTTACAACACCATTCGTATGTCTAAAAACATTTTCTTAAGTTTTGCAGAAATTTGTGGAGTACTAAAGAGCAAAAATGGCAGCGAGCCTAAAATGTGCTAAATCTCTGTTTTCCCCATACAATGTTCTCCTTTTTAAGCTACTGGTTTTTCAGTTTGAGGATCGTTTTCAATATTGCTACCACGTCATCTCAACCTTGCAGTAAAATGTCACCACCTAAACAATGACTTCAGCAGGGCTGTAGGGGAGCTCTGGGCAGAATTACACTGACATGAAAAAGACACTGGGAAAAGTCAGTGTCAAACATACATTACAGAAGTGTAGGAAAGGTGGAGTGAGGGAGTGCGTTGAGGTGTTACGATAATACAAATAATAATAATAATAATTAATAACCTAAGAGCAAGAGAGATTGGGACCCAGATTCCTCTACTGACTCTGCATTGGGAAGTGAATGGGTGGAAGCCAATTGCAGTGTCCGGGCCATAGTAGGATGGATATATAGATAGAATATAAAAAACAGCCCCGCACATATAGGGTCAGATTCTGACTCATTCTAAGGTCTTCTGTGCCACTCCAGTCGTGCAAGGGGCCTTAAAATAGCCCTGAACAGGTAGCTGAGAATTTCCTCCTAAACAAGGAAAATCCTAGACTGGTGCAGAGTCAGACACCTCTGAACAAAACTCTCTTGATCTCAAGGAATCTAGGATATGGTATTTGACATCTTTTCAGTTTCAAGTTTTGTCTTTTAACTCCTACATTTGGCTTTCCCACTTTAACTGGATAGACATTATTTACAGATTTCAAACACTATGAATACTTTGATGATTTCATATTCTGAATTGCTAATATTTCAAACTTTGCATTTACCATAATTTAAACTAGTCATCCCTATTATTTAGTATCCATTTAAAGACCATTTGTTATTGAGGAGGACAAAAATATAGGGTTGCTAATCTAAATAGTCATCCTGTTGCTGCTTCTCCAAATGCCATTTATTAGGACTATGTTGTTCTTACAATAGGAATATTTCATGGGATGCAAAGCCAGATAATAGCCATAAATATTTGTCTTCCTAAAATGATTATCTTTCATTACAAATATATAGTATATCTTAATTAGGAGCACTGTATTTTAAATTTCCTTGCTGTCCTAGAATGGCATTCAATGAGAGCAGGATTAACTATCCACATCGCATCTTTTCAAAGTGGCAGTTCTGGAGCATAATGATTTTCTTCTGATTATCACTATTCCATACCAATTCTTACTGTACACATAAGCACACAACACTGAGAAAATGGGAAAGGCTTACACAGTACCTCTAATCAGACTTTTTACACAATCATGTGGGCCATTTGTTTCTGTAGTTTACATTCCAAATGTGATGCTGCGAAACATCAGTCAAGTTTTTAAAATGCCCAGTTATTTTTTGTCTTCTACTGGTTATCCCACCAGACATCGTCAAGCAAATTGTCAAAAAATATGGCTTCTGGTTTTCAAATTGCAGTTTGTTACAGTGGCAATACATGATATACATTATTTATTATCTATTGTAATGAACAGAGCATCAGCCAAATAAAAATATATATTTTAATTGTGGATTTGAAAATATATGAAACAAAAAGCCAGCAGGATTATTTTAAAATATCCAGTTGATTTTCCTGCTCAGTAACATTTTCACACTGAATTCATAACACAAAAAGAGATGTTGTTAAATTGAAGTATACCATCTTCTCTATGTTCTTCAATATTCAAGTGACCTCATTCATTACTTAGCATAATTGAAACAGTGGTGCTTCTAATAGGGAGGGTTTATTTAAGAATCTATTGTTTTAAAGCCAAATCAGGAGTGATGGACACCTGCCACTCCTGTTCAAAACAATTGGATGTAAAAAGCAAAATGAAGAGAGGTTCTGAGTAAAGGTAGATGAAATTTTTCAGGGAAATAATATATTTGCTGAAAAATACAGTTTCAGGTGGACCAAAGCTATTCACAACTTTGGAGAATAGTTTTGGCCAAAAGAGATTTTTATTTTATCTTTTTTACATCGAGATGTTTCATATCATATATGAATATAGCATAAAATATATAAAATATAGCATTTTGGCTTTTTGTTTTGAAACGACATTATATTTTTGAAATTTAGGTAGATGTATTTATTTTTTAAGAAGAGTAAAAGAAATACCTGAAAACAAAATGAAACTAAAAATCAAACAAAAGTTATCCCAGGTGGACCAAAACATTTTGTTCAACCTAAAAAGTTTTGTTTTCTTTTGTTTTGTTGTATAGCTCAGCCACTGAACTAAAAAATATTTTATTTACTCAGTTCTAGTTCTGAGCAGCAGGATGGTCAACACCTCTCTGGAGTTAGGGCCTAAATCCAATGTTCACTGAAGTTAATGGGAGTCTTTCCATTGACTTCCATGGGCATTGGATCAGGCTTTTGAACCTTTTAATATCCTGTATTCTTCTAACAAAGACATTCTAACAGTACATGAGGTGAAGCAGGAAGTTTTTGTATTGGTCCCTTTGTCCAGTTTATAAACATCAATGAGCAGTGTAGGAGCTGTTTTTGGCTTTTGTTTCTATTCAGGACACAACAGGTTTTAATGCTCCTCTTCTAAGACCTCGCGTGATTGGAGAATGGGTTGGTCGTGAGGAAAACGATGCAGATCCATTGGCTGCAGAGATGTTGCAACCTCCAGTACCAAGAAGTAAAAATGAACAATGGGATAGTGAAGATAGCAGCAGCAGTCCTGGAGGAAGGTGAGGTTAAGGTTAATTGTTAATGTGCCTCAATCACAGAAAATGCATTTAGTTTTCACAAGCAAACATTTTACATTATTTAAATAACAAAAGTGGACTGTTTATAACAAAAGTCATTTCCCCCCAATATGATTCACCCTTTTTCTTTCAGATGCTAATGTTGTACAGTACCTTGTACAATGTTATGCCCTGTGGTGCCTCTAGTGATAAGCATCTAGTAAGCGTCCAAGGACATATTAATTACATTTTCAAAATTTCTCATATTCTCCAAAAGAAGATCAAACAACTTGCTCTTTTATGCGACTTAAAGCTGTTTTTCTGTTACCTGGCCCTTAGAGGAATGCTCATGGCCCCATAAGAGTAAATGGCCCCCAAACATATATTATTTCAAAGGTGGTAGCATGCTGATTTCATGTATGTTCATTTTCTACCATTTCTCATTTAATTAATTTCCAAAAAGAGACATCAGTAAAAATCTATATTGTATATTGCACAGGTAAAAATCATTCCTTCTCCACCACACAGGACATACATGAACGGGCTTTGAGTAGGGGACTAGTTGGGGTTCAGGAAGAAGGCATTCATTCCACCAGTCTAGGGCATAGCCTTCCATGTGAGCTGATCTAGTCTGAGCTGGTATAGCTTCTACTACCACCTCTCTGTACACTTTGTGTGAGTTCCCTCATTTGCCAGCCCCCAGCACTCCCCGCTGAAGCTTTCTATTCGGATTCAGCATAGACACCACTGAACACGGTATTTTTGCTTACATCCGCTGCTTTGCCAGGAAGCGCAGGGGGCTTCCATGGTCCATGGGCTTGGGCTGGTTCCTCCTGTGACAAGAAATATTTCTGTCTCTATGTGAAATATCTGTTGTATTTGAGACATTAAAAACCAGACCGTTCTGCTATACTGTGTTGCTAAACAGCAAACATTCTCCATTGCTTTGTTTTGTTATAGGAAATATACTTAGTTGGCTACCCCCAGAGGTACAAGTTCCTCTTGCTGTGGCAGCTGAGTGAGAGGCAAAAGGTGCTCCCTGGAGTCATGGACTTGCCATGCAGCAAGCTGAGACTAGCCGGAGTGCAGCAATGCTTCTGATGCCAAGCCCTGTTGTGGCTCCGCCCTCTGTACCACTGTAAGGGGAGATGGACTAGAACTGTTCTGGCATTTTTATGCTTCCCAGAGAACCCCGTTATCCCCTAGCCATTGGGAGATAGTTTACAGCCTCTTTGCATTGACAGGGTCTGGAGCTGGGCCTGCAAAACATTGGTATTCAAAAACAATATACAACTTGTATAGTCAAATAGTTATTTATAAAAATAAGCATAAAATAAATGGTTGTTATAAAGAGTAATATCTATTAGTCAAAGTTAACTCATGTATTGTTCAAGTCAAAGATATATAATTAAGTTTTAATTAAACACACACATAACACATAGATAAATATTGGGAGCAGTATGCTCTGTATTTATAGGGCTAATTAGAATTCATGAAATATTAAACTATTAATCAGTGTTTTGTTGACTGCAGCATCTAAATTACAGTAAATTACTCTGTTATTTAATTAAAACTGTTTGTAGCCTAGAATCATTTGGTCACAAATTACTTGTAGCTAAAAGAGGAAGCATCTCATAGTTCTTAATCTCTGTTTCCATATAAATATATTTCCGAGTTCTTAATCTGTTTCCATATAAATCTTATTTCTAAATATTATGAAGTAATTTTAAGACAAATGTAAGACACGTGTTTTGATAGTGTATAGACTATTCATTACCAGTATCTATGTATTGAAATATGCTAAGCTTGTAAACTAACCCTGTACAGTAAGAAGAGGAAAGTAGAAACTGCTGTTGTCCCACTATTTCTTTCCCATACAATTCTCTCCCCAGAATAGTGAAATATTATGAGTATCCAGAGGTTTAACCCTTGGAGATTTAGGCCCATCTTGTCAAAGATTCAGGCTCTGTTTCTCAGCTCCTCCCATCGCTAGGAGGATGGATATTACTGGTGCCATGTATCACTGATTACCTTCCCAAGTATAGCTCTTGTGATGGTTCAGGTTGTGGTCACCAGAGTGTAGAGGACAAGTTATTGCTTAGAACAGTTTAGGAAGCTTTGGGACCTAATTTATGACATTCTTTAGGGGAATGAACAAAATTTACTTCTTCTCTTTTCCCCGAAAAGGACAGTTATTACCATACATAATACCATCTAAGGGACTATCAAACAAGGATTTTTTCCTACTAAAACACCCTCTCCATCTCCATCTAAAAGGGAAGAGAACCCTTTAAAATAAAATAAATAAATAAATAAAAGTCTTACTTAATACCTTACACTTCAAATACCTTAACTGTTTTCCCTTCTTTTCCTGTATCTTTAATAAGAGTGTTACAGGATTTTTAATGGTGTGTTTGCCATAGTACTAAGCAGGCTATGGTCTCTGTATACCAAACCCTGAACCTTGTTAACACCATTTAATGTTGGACGGAGATTGGGTTATGTTAACACCTGTGGGCCATATATACCATCTAAATTATAACAGCACTATCCCCAATTAATCCCCGTGCTATAGGTTATCCCTAATTCTGGATTAGAAGAAAAGGGACAGTTGCTAGGTGTCCATGTGACAAAAGCTTTGTATGGGCATTTTGAGAGGATATTCTATATCTGTAGTGGATTCTCTGCATAAAAATCAGTACCTATTTAAATCCTTACCACATATTTGCATGCACCCAATTAAAATATTTTCCTTTATACAGTATTTTATTATGAATTTTTAGTTTCAGTCACATGCAAAAAATCATGTAAAAATAGCACCCAATTGTAGATATCTTTTTATGAACTGGGCTAATTTTTTAGGGAGAAAATATGCTTTTTTGTTTCTCATACTCAAGAGAGTAAAAATATGGTGAAGATCATAAGCCATAAAATATATCTTTGTTTCTTAAGACTCATCAATCATACTGGCAAGATGTTTTATATTCCTTTCTCTTCTAAGCAAATCCAGCTGAGCTAAAAATTAAAACTGAAAAACATTACATGTATTTTTTTAAAACTAGTTAAAAGAAAGTAGCTTATATTTGTATTTACAAAACTAGTAATACAGAGTTTTTGCCTTTTTACCAGGGGAAGAGGATTTATATTGCAAAACTCAAGGGAATAAAAATGAGGTGGTTATGATTATTTAATCATAGACATGGGGGCGGGTTCTAAGCATTCAGTAGTGTTGCCATTTGGAATATTGCCATAACAGCAATAAGGCAGCTGTAACTTGCTTTACTGCTGGTATGGTTTTTCCCCCCAGTTTTTCATGTAAATCATTTATGGCTTGTTCCAGTGCCCTTAGTAGTCAGTGGGAGTCTTTCCATGGCCATTAGATCAGACCCTTAAGTAGGAGCTAATGGGTAGGCAATTGTACAAAGTTTGATTTTTATATTTTTAACTGTGTATAGGATTGTACTGGAGACCAGTAGCCATTAAGGAATCGGTGACAAAACCACAAGGGTATAAATGGCTAGACTGTTGGATGTGCAGGGATGGTAAATAGCATGTGATAGGACTTTGACAAACCTTTAACAATATTTGTGGAGCAGTGAGTAAGAAACAAGCATGCATTTACAGGGATGGTAAATAGCATGTGATAGGACTTTGACAAACCTTTAACAATATTTGTGGAGCAGTGAGTAAGAAACAAGCATGCATTTACAGGAGTGCAAGTGAAGAAAATATATTAGGTAAATAACCAAGGTCCATAAGGTGTGCTGAAATATAAATAGGTCTCATATTTAAAGGGAGCGTTATGTGAGTGTGTGTTTGTGTGTGGTCAATTAACTGGGGATACAAATCCCACCACTCAGGTATCACAGATACCTACTTTCTTGATGCTGTTTGGTACTTAAGTGCCTACATAGTAGAATGTACCTCATTGTTATTTATGAATGCAGTTTTGAACCCCACAAACAAGGAGGCCCGTGCAGAAAATCTCCTCCAAAAATTAAAATTTGTACGCTCTAGTCTGCAAAGGTACATAAGTTTAGTTTCTATAAAATACGATCATGTCTCATGCATGATTTCCTTGACTTGTGAGAGAGTTACTGTGTCACCTATTTGATACTATATTAAATATATATTGTCAAAATGAGAAGATTTGCTTTGGTGTTCAGTCAATTACACCAACTCTTATGTTGTTAATTTTTTGTATTACAGTAGTGCTTAGAGGCCCTAGCCAAGTTTGGGAGACCCTATTACACTAGGTACTGTACATGCACCTTTGTAAGAGAGAGTCTAAGAGGCTGGATCAGCTTACTCAGGCTGTGGGGCTAAAAATTGCATTGTAGACATTTGGGCTCAGGTTGGAGCCTGGGCTCTGAAATGTTCCCTGCTCATGGGGGATTCAGAGTCCAGGATTCAGCCCAAGCCCAAACATCTGCACTACAGTTTTTAGCCCCACATCCTGAGCCCTGCTGCAACTATGCTGTGAGTCTTTTATTGCTGTGTAGATATATCCATAGAGGTGAAGCACCTAATTACAACTGATTTTCAGTCTGGCTTAGTCTGCTGTGATAGAGAAGCTTTTGAAACAAGACTGAGGGTTCTAAATATTTGAAAATTTTACCTAAAATGACTTGCTCATGGTTATACAGCTAGGAATAAAACCCATTTTTTCCTGAGTCGCACTCTAATGGCCTCCCACAGGACCATGCTGCCCTCCAACTGAAGTTAACCTGAAGTTCTAATATTAAGATCATGATGTACTGTCCTTAACCTATGTTGTTTAAGAGCTGGGCCTTGCACCTTGATCTTAATATTGATAGACTAGTCAGACCAATGTTGGAGTGAATTTCAGTCTTTCACTTGCAGTGCCTTACTATCATCACCTTGATGTTTAAATCAGAGGTCTATTAGCTTGAATGCCACAGCTGATCACAGCAGCCACAGCTGCAGGTGAGAGGAGAGGCAATCTCTCAGGTATTTATAGAACAAAGCAAAATTTCTGTAGGGATTTTTATAATTGCAGAAGAAACTGAAAATAATTAGCCTATTAATTAAAGGTTTAATTTGCTCATGTAAATGAAATGGCTGCTATAAAGGTACTTTTTTTGGTAGAGAGTAGCACTAAAAGGAAGTTATGCTTTCCCCACCCAGTTTAAAGATGGAGCCGAAGACCAAAGGATTAAAACAGCAACAACAGCAACATAAGAAGCTACTGGCTGCCATGCTTTCCCAGGACTCTTTTGATTCTGTCCAAAGCACAGGTCCATCAGTGACAGAAGAAGATATTGACAATGAAGATGATGCAATGGAACTCCTGGGTAATTGAAAAAGTTAATTCACTCGAATATTTTTTCATACTGTTTCCAATATTGTATAATGTATAACAACATAGAGCCAAATTCTGCTTTCTGGAATACAGATGTAAATCTGCAGTAGCTTTGTAAAAGTTTATGGAGTTATTGCAGACTTACATGAATAACTTTAAAATATATATATAGGAGAAAAATACTAACCATGAGTCTAATAACTGAGGGTACACTCTAGCTGCATCAGTCCACTGCAAGATAACAAAGATTTCAGGTGTTTAAAGTAATTTCCTTTTTTTGAATCTCTTCCTAAAAAAGCACTTGAAAGCTTTCATTGACCGAGGTACTAGATACAATGGACAAGTCTGCTTTACGTGCTTTCTCTTATTAATTTTTACCCAGTCAGATCCCAATCCTGTCTTCAGTGGGAATTTTGTCTGAGTAATGACTTGGTCTATCTAGCTGCAAATAGAGGGGAAAATGTAATTTTGTGATTTATTGCACTGGTTTTAATTACAATTTTCCAGTAGACTGAATTGTGTTTTAAATAATATTCTAGGAGTCTGTGTCCTTAGTACATTCCCTCCCCCTTTCTCAAGTTATTTACTATCAATCAAGTGAAAGAAGAGAATAGTAAAAAACAGTTAATTAGTTACTCTCTTTATTCTTCTTTCTTCACTCTAGTTTGAAAAGATCAAAAGGAACCCCAGCCCTCAGTATTTTTGTATGCTTCGCTTTATATAATAGAACTTTATGATCAAAGTACATGAATAATATTACCTTTTAAGGATAGCTTAACCCTATATTTTAAAAGCACTATAACGAATGATTGTTTAAGGAAAAATGTGAACTACAGAATAAAGCACAATCTGCAAATAAAAGAACAAGCTACACTTTCTATAGAATGTGGCTCCACGATTGCATGATTGCTGTCAAATTATGTTGTGGTTACTTCATTATTACATTGTGCACAATGCATGGTAATTTAATGTATAATTCCCATGGACTGTAATTTCTAGTTTCGATAACATGATACCATTTTTATTTACAAGGGAGAGAATATTAATGGGCTTGATTACCCCAACTCAAGGGGAAAAAACCCCTCAGGAATGGGCTAGGAACACCTAGGTGGCTCCATCTAATTATGCTGTTGTGGGTGTGGATTTGCTGCTGCATGGAATGGGAGGTGGTTCCAGCACTTGTGGGTTGTGAAAGATAGTTATGAGTACCTGGATAGATACAGTGAATAATGATGTGAACACTGTGGAAAATAGAAAATCCCTAAAATTAAGCACCAGATAAAGCTTTAAAAATCAGGTTGTACATTTTTGTGACTTTCCTATTGAAAATATTTATTCTCCATTTCATATATGCTAGAGCAACAGAAGCACTTTTAATCCAGGATTCTGTATTTCCTTTTAGGGATTTTTTTTAGTTACACTGGTGTTTGATTAATATGCTTTATTGTTAATTATATATACTGAAACTTCATTCAACTTGAAAGCACAAATAAAAACAAAAATCATCTGCCAAGTTGTGGGAGGGGAAGACTTTTCTTTGGCATTCATACAGTGTTAAGAAATATTTTAAAAAAATATACATTTCTGTAATAGCCTGTTCCCTCAGCAAACCTAATTCACCATTGACAGGGCCTGATCTTGTTACTTGACTTGGGAGTTGCATGAGTTAATCATCTTGCAGGATCAGATTGGTAGAGGGAATTGCTAAAAATTTGGGACTGTGACAAAATGTCACCTGTAGAAAGCAACTTATTTTCTTTTGAAACTGACATCACAGAATTTAAATTTCTATCAGCAAACATTACTATTTTTCATTGCTGTATTTTCTAGATCAGTGACTGTATAATAACTAGAGTGAATTTTATATTATTTAATGCATTAATCCATTACCTGCTTTAATGCTTTTTTACACATCCAGCATAACGCTTTTCTAAGCATGGCTTTCTGCTTACTCAGTTACAAAACATAGCTTCATATAATTATATGATGTAGTCCCTTTACAGTTCATCCTTTGTTGCCTATTCAAGCTTTTCACAAAAATTATAAAACCTTATGCCCCAAAGTTTGCATCTGGGAAGAACAACTTCTAGTACTACTACTACTACTACTACATGATTTAAAACAATAACCTATTTATAATGTAGTTTTTCAGCTGCAGAGTGGTTTAAACCTTTTTTATTTACCAAGAAAATCAATATCAGAAGTTGGTTTGTGGAATTAGCCATTAAAAATATAAAAATGATTACTGATAAATTAGCATTTAATAAACTCTCAGTAAGTATATGAAAATTGCCAGTGAAGAACTACTGAGAATAAGACAATCCTAATAATAAAGTAGTCAAAGTATCCCATTTGAATAGAAACAGTTATTTAAAAAGAAACATTGTCAGAACTAGAAAAGAGAGTTTTTGGGTTAGATTCTGATCTCAGTTACCAGAATATCTCCATTATAATCAGAGTTTGAAAACAATACCTATGGAGTCATTCCAGAATTTGCCTTGAAAACATCTTCATGACAAATATGAAGAATTCCATTATAATAGATACCACTTTTGATTTTATCAATAAAAAGCATGCTTTCAGCATCAGAGTGCAAGTTTTTGTAGTTTCTCTGAAATTTTGTAGTCTGTTTTCAATTTCATAAGTTTTCAAAGCAAGTTATATATTTTGGCCAAACCTTCCTTTCATATGCAGCTAATATTCTTGAAACGGGACTTTTGAGGCATGATTTCCCCTACATGCAAATAATTTTGGAAAACTGATGACCAGAACAAAGGACCAGTCTTTACTCATTCAAAACTCACATTGAAGTCTGAGAATTTTGATGGAATAAACTGCAGGATTTGACTCAGATGTTCTAAATACGGATTGGCTGAAATTTTTAAAGAATATTATTGTTCAAATGTACTAGTTTTCATTGACACATGGTTACTAAAAGTACAGGTTTGTTCTCCAGTCAGAATACTGGAAACTTAAAAAAAATGCATCTTTAAGCTTTTTAGAAGTAACAAATATGAAAAACAGCTTACTTTTTTATATTGTTACTGAATAGTATTGACTTTTTAACATGATTTTGAGTCAGTTACCTTTTTATTTATTTTTCTATTTTGATGATTAGGAGGCTTACAATGGAAAAACTATTAACAGGTGTCTTGCTTTACTGTGTTGATGTGGACCATCATTCCAAAGAAGAAAATGCTCATGAAGCTCTCACAAATGTACAGATCTTCACTGACACATGGTGCCAATGTGATTTAAAGAAATGAGGATAAAAGTTAAGACCCCTTTCCTGTAAACACTTAAATGTATGCTAAACTTTAAGCATGTGAATAATCCCATTGATTTCAGTGCAGCTATTCACATGATTAATGTTACTAGTGTATTTTCTTTGGACCTGATTTCATAGTAATAGTGCTTTGTGCAGGAGTCTTAGGTATGCTACTTGAGACTTCCTGCATCTGAACAGTTCTGTGGAAAGCTTGTTGTATAGTCACAAAACAGAAGTATTAAAAAATAAAAATTCCTTTTAAGTGGTAAGGATTTTAAAATAATTGCTTTGATTTCACCAAGTATAGCTTGTTCCATGTGTTTTAATAACACTGGTGCTAATGCTTAATACTATTCTTTTTTCTCCAAAGTGCTTCCCAGTTGTTAACTAACTACTCCTTACAATAATCCTCTGACGTTGGTAAGTGATAGCATTCCCATTTTACAGATGGAGAAAATAAGACACAGAGAGGTTAACATGAATAGTGAAAGGTTACACAGCGAGTCAGTTGCTTAGTTCCTGATCATGTATTCAGTCACATAAAGCGTGCTGCCTCACCATGGTGTCTCTCATGCCTTTGTGTATGTTACTGGAAAGTGGTAGCGTTATTTGTTTCATATCGCTCTCCCAGGTCACAGTTCCTTTATGTTCCGTGTTTGCAACAGTGATACTGTTCTCATATATTTCAGAACTGTAACAGAATTTGCTTCAACATCATTCTCTGCAGAAATGCCAAGTTACAGTTTCTGAAAATATGTTGTGAAAAATCAAATGAAACCTGCTTTCATAAGCTTGGAATACAAATATTGTAGCACTCCTGTATCTTGTTGGTTTAAACAGGCATTTCAAAACAATATGGTTGCAACTGACCTGCATTACCATTATTCTTCTGGTAGTGTTGTTAAAAAAGTTATTTCATAGTTCTTCTTTGAGCGATGACTCCTATGGGTGCTCCACTGTAGCTGCGGCTGGGATTGGAGATCTTCATCAGCAGTGCCCCTCAGACCACACATGCACACCTCCTCCTCTCCTGCAGTGAGTGGGGCATATATATAGTGCTGTGCGGTCCCACTGACCCCAGTTTCTTCTCTACTGCTTTTGGACTGGGACAGAATCCGCAGCAGAGCCCACTTCTCCTTTTTCCTCAATAGATAGTGCCTTACTTATCAGTTTTACTATAGTTAGTATTACTATTTCTTTCTCCTCCTCTATCAAAACTCTTTTTTCCCAATTTTTGTTTTTGCTTTACCTTTATTGTTACTTCATAGCTTAAGTTTTTCATTTCCTCACTTTCTGGTCTTCCTGACTGGAAAGCTTTTTCCCTCACCTTTATGCCTGGGTCTCCTGGGTTTAAGAGGTGTGTCTCTTGCTGGAATGCCTTCCCGGTAACGGATGGCCACCAACAGTGTATTTGCTATCTGGAAGAGGGACACATCCCACAAAAGTGTTCCCACTGCCACGACTTGACTACCAGGGCCAGAAAATTCTGGGACATTCAGTTACGACTTCACCTCATGGAGAAGTCACTGCATCCAACATTGGAATCTCCCAATGTGCTGCTTTCACATTATGTCAGGTCATCCACCGGTCCTCATTTCCTGCATCACTCTAAGAGAAAGTCATCTCTTTCTTGCTCTGATAAGAAGAAACAGGCTTCCTCCTCACACTCAAAGGCACAGCCTGCCAGAACACCATTGCCTCCAAGGTCAGTTGCCTCAACATCCTCAGACAAAGGACATAGCTCCAGCGCCCATGTGAATACCTTTGGTATGGGCACAAAACAGCAGTCTAAAGACCTAACCAGGCAGACCTACAGCCCTCAGCACCATCTCTCAGTTCTTGAGACTGAGACAGACTGATTTCGGGAGTTATGGCACTGACAAAATTGCTGGAACTGGCGTTTTTTTTTTGTCACCACTGAGGCCGCTGGCACAGAGCAAGACCTCAGCACCATGAAACTGCTAACACCAGGCAAGTCCTCTGCACTAGACAAGTCTTGAGCTCCACCTACTACTAGCTGCACAAGAGAATACATCTCTTCTTTGGCATCGAGGTGTGGACTGGCACTGATGATGCTCCTTCCTCCTCCACAGAAATTCAAATAACCTAAGGACCTGCTTGTAGCTGACATGCCTGAGTCACCTCTGCTAAGACACAAACTCCCCCCACTTCCACCCTCTATTCTGTACTCATGACATTTCTCCCTTTCTCTTTCGAGGATGGCACCTCCCTTCCCCAGTGGCGAGGAGGAAGAAGAGGAGGAGGAAGGCTCTATTGTGCCTTATTTGAGACAGGTGCACATACCTTCATCTTTATATCCTCAACCCTGGTATGGACCACCGTGGATGCAACCCCATATTCTTTTGCCTCCACCTTAGCCATATTGGGACTGCTGGGCCATATACAGGGCTGACTTTGGGAAGCCTCCCACATAGCAAAGCTGAAGACCTACACCCTTGCCTTCTCCACTGGAGACCAAACTTCCCCCATTACCAGGTGAGGAGGAAGAACAAGAGGACAAAGCTCCATTAACACTACATTTCTCTTCTTCTTCCCCTGCTGAGGCTATAATGCCCCTACCACCTACTGCTGCTGATGACTTCAAACACTTTCAAGAATTATTTCGCAGGATTGCAGACTCCCTGCAGTTTCCTTTGGAGGAAGTGAGAGATCAGGAATTACTCAATATCCTGAACACATCTTCCTCCTCCAAAATTGCCCTACCTATCAATGAAGATCTTTTTGATTCCATGAAAGTGCTCTGGCAAACCCAGGCACACATTTCTCTGACCTGCAAATGGGCAGATAAAAAGTATTGTGTTCCTGCAAAAAATATGGAATTTTCTTTTCTTGCATCCCACTCCAAAATCTCTAGTAGTTAATGTGGTACAAGAAAAAAGACAACAATATCAACCTCAATCTATCCATCAGGACAGAGATGGGAAACTATTAGATTTATTTGGACTCAAGGCTTATTCATCTGCCACACTTCAATTTTGTATATTCAATTATGAGGCATTTTTTGCCAAGTAGAACTACCTCAGCTACTACAAAATAGAGAAATTTGCCCAAGACCTTCCTACTTCCAAGAAAGAACAATTTCAGGCTCTTATATCTGAAGGACACCTCTGGGCCCATCTGGCCCTACAAGCCTCTTTAGACTTTGCAGATACCACCACCTGCTCCATCACCAACTGTGGTAGTACATCTCTAGGGCTTTCCTAAGGAGGTACAAATCACAGTCGAAGACGTGCCCTTTGAGGGCCCCAAATTATTTGTGGTGCATATGGACAACTCCCTATACTCCCTTAAAGACTCCCAAGCTACTCTCTGCTCTCTTGGCATTTACACACCAGCCCTGAAGAGATACCCGGGGAAGTATCATCTTCCATTGTGATCCTGACCACCTTTATACACAGCCCAGCGGCACTATGACACTCAGTGCCAATGATGAAAGTCCCCTACCAAACACTGACAGGCCATTCCTCAGGAGGCTACCTCTCATGCACTTCCAGCCAAGCAACAATTTGGAAAGTGTGGTCAAGGCCCAGAGAAGCCTGTTCCAGTCATACCAACCATTTTCGACATCCTACCAGTGTGGCAACCAGTTAGCTCCGTTCTTTTTGTCGTGAAGGTTAATCACCTCAGACAGATGGGTTCTAGAGATCATCAGGGAAGGACACTCTATCCCTTTCCTATCTATCCCGCTCCTGTAGATTCAGGCTGTAGCAGTCACAGTCTTCCATTATGCTGGTTTGAGATTAATTTGAAAAATTAGGGGCATTCCAAGTAGGATTGGATGTTTTAGCAGTTATGCAAATAATATTATGTATGTTCCCATGTCTTCTGCATGGATAATCTGTATGAAACCTTATACCCAGACATCCAAAACAAAATGGAGAGCACTTCAGTTTCTATACAGACCTTTGTTAGGCTTCTAATAACAAATTTTGTGTGAAATATCCATCCACTTTTGGAAAGTTCTATTTGTCTAGAATCCCCCACACACCCTTTTTTAAACTAGATTTCATCAGCTCTTAGCCTTTTCTGCTCACTTTTATCTCAGTGGGCAGTGTATCACCCTAAATGTTTAAACCATTATTATTATTAAATTTTATTATTAATTAGAAAGACCTCTCATTAGTGAAAATAAAATGCATACATTCTCAGGCTGTTTGTACAGTCATAGGTTTTCTTTGTCATGGTCTTTGTTGTCCTTGTCATAGACTAGGACCCCATTGTGCTAGGTACTATGCAAATACATACATATGCTCGGTGTGGACCAGGGTGATAAAAAGAATTAATGGAATACACCTTTGGCTGAAAAATAACTAAGCTCCAGTGCTGCACTAAGAGCCAAGTGTGTGGACCGCTGTTCTCGCACAGAAATTCATAGGGTCCACCTGTGTAGATCCAATTGGGAAGATCTGAATTTAAGGTTAGATCATAAATACAGGTGTCATTAAGGGAGGTAAAAAACACTTAATATCTGATTTTGAGAAGTTGTAAAGAGAAAAGCAGGATTATGAACTGTGAAAAGAATTTCTGTGTTTAAATTAATAATTTTAGATACTTTAAGTTTATATCTATTCTGTAGTCTACAGTAATGAGCTTTATATAACTACCAAGCGTCATTAAACCTTTAGGCTTTTTTGCTGTTTAATGAAATAAATTAAGTGTTATGTCTTGGATCAAGCGATTAATAAAGCAAATGGTGATCTTTTTATGCTAATGTGGTCTGTATGTAAATGGAAAAAATAGGTAAATCAGTGGGGTCATTAATCTTCTGTTACATGTGAAAACAGATAAGGGGAGAAATTTCCTCAAAATATAACCTTTGACCTCCTCTAGTAATCTTAACTATCCAATTGAACGTAGTATTATGAACACCTGATATCAAATACACTAGTTTGCAAGATTGGTGTTTAAAGATATGCAATTGGCTTGAAATCTAGTCCATTTTACAAAAGCAGAATTAAGTAATTTCTGGTGCTAAACCTGTACCCCTGTGAATATTTGAGATTTAACAACTGCCTTTTCCCATCTTTTACCCCTCTTTTCCCACTAATATGCAAAAAAACACATTAAGGTCACAATCCTGCAAAGACCCACAAGCCTGGTTGCTTTTATTTATTGTGAGTAGCCCATTGATTTAAATGGCACTACTCTGAGCTAAAAGTTAAATGTGCATTCAGATTTCCTGGATTGAAGTCTGAAACAACAGCAGGCACTAACAGGTAGCCTGATCTAAAAAGTTCATTGAATTCAATAGGAATCTTGCCATTAACTTCAATGGCAACTGTTATCAGGCCCTAGCTGCTTATATAGGGGAAACATTGAAACTGACTATATACAAAGTACAGTGTAAAAACAAATAGAGAAGTATGTTTTCTTTACTCTCTTTCAGTTACAGTAATCTTAGGTGTTGCTTGTAATAATGGTAGGTAAATTCAGATGTACAATTAAGTTGCCAGTGTCCCACTACTGAGTTAGGATTCCTACTGTCTTTTAAGTAAGAAGCTGTTTGTAAGCTTTAGAATGATTTATTTATTTAGATTGTAGTTTACTGCAACATTGCAGTTTGCTTTCTGAATTATGTTTGGGTTGATACATTAAAACGTATTGAAGTTGAATGTTCTGCAAGGTCCTGTGGGCGGGAGCAGGAAGAGAGGAAAACAAGAAAATCAGCAAGCTCTGGTATTTAAAGTTAGATTTTTCTAGAGCTGAAATGAGTTACGCATGACTGGATAAAAAGATGAAAAAGAAATAAGGTAATTGATTTTCCAGAAATATTGTTTTCTTTGAAAACAGTAATAAAAAAAGCTTTGATTTTTATCTTTTCTTTGAGAATAAAGAGTAAAATAACTCCAAGATCAGGTTACTTCTATGCTCCTCATGTACAAATCCTGCAGCTTGGCAGGGGGTAGACTAGATGACCCTTGTGGCCCCTTCTAATCTTACAATTCTGTGATTCTAACTCCAGTCCGGAACTGCATGTGCTTTCACTTTTCTTGGTAGTATTCAGTTTATCTATCTCTGTCTGTCTATCTGAGGATTTTGAAAGCACCAATTAGCATGATATTTAAATCTCATGAGTTAATGTCAATGACATTATGACAATTCCAGGGATCAGTAATGGGAAGAGAGTTCTGCAGAAAAGATAATACAGCCTGAGGCTCCCCTTCCCCCTTTTTCTGGGGAATCACCATGGTGGGGGAAGATGTGGTTCTTGTAGCCAATTTGTTCCTTCTCCTAATCTCCATCCATCTCATCACACTCCTTGACTGCTCTCCACAAGATTGGGGGAAATGTGCAGAATTTTGCATGGGGATGATATGGTCCCATACATTAAAAGGCTCCTGCCTGTATGAAACTAATTCTTTCATGAATTTCAAGTCCTTGAATACTTGCCTTTTCATCACTATCTTGTTGCAGGGTTCATGCTTTTTCATCATCTCCTCTCAGCCTAAGCAGATCTTGCTGAATACGTTTGTACATATTCAGATAAGCATTATGTCCTTTACCCATTTTAATAGTCCTATCTTTAAGATCTGATGATGAAGACCATGCATGAAAATGTAGATATGGCCAGCAAATTTAATTAAAAACTTTGCAAAGATTGTCATTTTGAAGAATATTTTTTTCCTGTGAGCGTATAGAATCATCTTCCTAACAACTCCTGTTGTCTGGCAAAGACATGAAACATTTCAGAAATCCCCAGATAGGAAAGCTGCAGTAATTTTCAGGTCTCCAAGTCAATTTGTTCTTTTTTTCCCCCCACAGTTTATTGGTAAAAATCAGCCTCTTAACGTATACATCCTGGTTTGCAAATTTTCTTTAAACATGAATCTTTATTTCCATACACTAGAGGTTTGTGCTGTTTTGGAACAGACTTCTCTGAAATAGCTCACAACTTTCAGAAGAGATACTATTGAAGGTATTGTTCAAATTAATAAGAACTTGATTTTTTTCTTTGTGTCTAGTACTTCTTATGTCTCTAAACTTTTTTTAAGTACGCAAAGGTGCACACAGCTGGAAGATAATTCTAATTGAATGACAAAATCTGAAATAAGTGCAGTCAAGTTTTAAAACATACAATTACAGAGGGACGAGTGAACTTGTCTAGTGGTTGTATAGAATACTGTCTGATATCTATAAATGTTTTGGTTTAATTAGCTGTGGTAGCTAATACTATCTTAAGTTTCTTTGGAGTAATTAATTTTAATTGCAATCAATAATTTGAGCTATCATCTTCTAAGGATAGTGTAAATCTTTCTCTAACACTGCTGTCTTTGACATCTGGTACATTCCTGTATTGCCCTGCTTATAATTTGTTTTTTGTTAGATGAAAATACCATGCTACTTGATGAAAGACAGTATTAGAATTCCAAAAGAATGTCAACAAATTGTATGCTTGGTCTGAAATCAACAAGATGACATTCAATAAAGAGAAGTGCAAAGTACTATGTTTAGGAAGAAAACATCAAATGTACAACTACAAAATGGGGAATAATTGGCTAGAAGTAGTACTATGGAAAAGGATCTGGGGGTTATAGGAATAAAAAATTGAATATGAGCCAGTAATATAATTCAGTTGCAAAAAAAGCTAATATATTAGCAGGAGTATTGTATATAAGATATGGAAGTAATCATTCCATTCTACTAGGCACTGGTGAAGTGTCATCTGGAATATTGTGTCCAGTTTTGGGTGCCAAAATTTAAGAAAGATGTGGACCAATTGGAAAGGGTTTGGAAGAGAACAGCAAAAATAATAAGATGTTTAGCAAACATGATCTAGGAGATCAAGGAGGAAAGAACTGGGCATGGTTAGAATAGAGTAAAGAACGCTGAGAAGGGATATGATAAGTCTTCAACTATGTAAAGCATGTTATAGAAAGGATGATGGTCAGTTATTCTCTATGGGTATATGGGTATATTCTGGAATTAGACACCCAGCCATGCCAGCTGATTTAAGCTTGGGCTAAGGGGCTGCTAATTGTGGTGTAGAGGTTTGGGCTTCATTTGGAGCCCAAGGTCTGGAACACTGCTCCAGCCCAAACCTGAACATCTACACTACAATTAAACAGCTGCTTAGCCTAAGCCCTGCAAGCCCAAGTCAGTTGGCACAGGTCAGCCTCATGTATCTAATAGTAATGTAGAGACCTCTTGCGGTCCCTTCCAGCCGTACATTTCTACAATTTTCTGATTGGGTGTTCCTCATTTTCTGTGTCCCTGACTTGAGACCTCATGGTCTGATTTCCAGAAATGCTGAGCACTCACATATGCAATGGAAGTCAGTGAGATATGGGCTTTGAATATATAAAGTTCTTTAAAAAATCATATCCTAGATATGATACTTTGAGCTTAATTTCTCTGTACCTCAGTTCCAGATCTGAAAAATGGGGATAATACTGCCCCTTCATCTCATAAGGGTGTTGTGAAAATATATATATTCATTAATATTTGTAAAGCACTCAGATATTACAGTAGTGAGAAGCATAGAAATTAATAATTCTGTTGTCAGAGCCAGGTATGTGTAATGTGCAGTAAATAAGGCCTAAGGCACACATTGAACAAGGAGAAAACAAAATATTGAAAACGAATAGCACTGCGCGCTGTCCATCCTGTGCAGTGAATGAGACCGGGCTCTGTGGAAGAAATAGTGTGTGATCATCAGAGATCCTAGAAAACCGTTTACCATAGAAAAATATGGGATTGGTGTTTTTAAAGACAATCTCTAGTTTTTACATTTTGTGGAAGATAAAAACATATAAAATGGAACCCCAATTATACAATCTAATTGGAAACAGGCCAGGTTGGATAATCAAAAATTTGGATAATCAGGAACAGGGCTCGCTGCCAGCTTAAAAGTTCTAAACATATCAATAAAACATTCCGTTCAGCTGATACCTGTGTATATTGTGGCTAGGAAAACTGAAATTCAGTGTTTCATTTTAATTGTGGAAAACAGATTTTTATGGGTTTTTTTATTGGAGAATTTTGGGATTTTTTATGGTGGAAAACTAGGATCTCCGGTGATCACACAATTAATGCTTGTGTCGTAATGTAAACATACAGCACTTAGTTCTGGCATTTCCTAACTTTTGAGTGCTTGACTTTGTGTCCTTAATAATGTTCTTTTAACAATTTTTTTGGTGTTGCTAGGTTAAATCTATTATAGCTGTATATCTAAAAAAGCCAATAATTTAGTACAAGTTTGATCAGGAATGAACATTTTTAAGTAATTTTTGTACCAGTTTTAAAACATCTGCTTCTATAGGGGCTGAGGCAAAGCCCACTAAAGCCTTTTCACTGACTTAAATGGACTTTGAGTCAGACTCATAGAATAGAATCCTTCCCTTCCAGGCATTGTATCATTGACTTAATTTGTCATATATAACAAACATTGTTCGTCTTGTTCTTTAAAGTAGAAGTCTAGGTTATGTCCACTTACTACGCCCTCAGATTTATAATTGTCCTCTTACCCATTTATATTTTTGTTCTTCCTCAATCATCAGTAAAAATATCCATTTTAGGCAAATAATCTTATGCAGGAAACCAGTTAACCTACTCTGAAGAAGTGTGGATACATTAGAGAAGAAATGGCCCATTTCATTGTTCATTAATTAGAGGTTATCCTGAGTTTGATCATTTAAGGTTTAACAGCAAAAACAAAAGACTGCTTTTAAAAAATGATCTTGTCAGTGTTAAGCGCAATTTGGAAAAGACACTAAATTCCAGTTGCTACCTAATAATTGATAAATTCCAGATGCCTTTACAAGGAGATTACACATTAAGCAGAAGATTGCCTTTTCCCACGTGGGGCCAGGGGAGGGGGGAATCATAATAGAATGATGGCAGAAAAACCCAAAGAGGTTTATCATGGTTCATTCTGAAATCTTCCATTTGGGGGCCTTTTGAGTCTGCCATGAAAAAAGCAGATATCAGGGCCTGCACAACTTATGAATCTTTGGGTATCTCTGGGACAGGGCCATCTGCCTAGGGGCTTGGTGCCTCTGTGCTGGCTCTGGTGGCCCCCATAGCTCCTTGACAGCATGAGTCCATTCAGCTGTGGTGCCAGGAACATCTCCTCTGTGGTGTGTGCCTGGAGCCCCCAGTGAGGGGCTTGCTGTGTGGAGAGGTGCTGTTCTAAAGGTAACATAACATAACATAATATACCATCTTGTTCCCTGAAGCCATTGAAATGGTTAGGAGCAGACATGCTACAGTATTTCCACCATGGTGATGATGACATCCAGCTATGGTTTTCTATCTTTCTGATACAAACAACTCTCCCAAGGTTTCATAGAGATTTGGGCTGGGATCATGGTTGGGTAGCTGTGGATCTATGCAGGTGATATTAGTAGGTTGTGGGAAACAACCAAAAGTTGTGGTGAGGTTTGTGTCTGCCTGTCATGGAGCAACTGCTTCTTTTAGGTTGCCAGGGCCAAGTCTGCCCATGACTGCCTTTTTGAAGATCCACCTGCAGGTAACTGCCTGCCCCAGGTGGATGTTTGTGATTAATTAGTAAACCAGCACCTGGATCCAATAAAAAAGTTACCCAAGGTCAGTTAGGGAAGGCACTCTCAAGGAGACAGGAAGCTGCTGAGGAGAGGAGCCGACCTGGAGAGCTTACCAGAGCAGGGAGCTGAAAAATGTGCTCTTAGAGCAGGGATCCTAGACGGTATGCTCCAGGAGACAGGGAACTCTCCAGGGAGTCCTCCAGAGCAGTGATCCTTGGAGGCATTCTTCGGAGGTTCCTAAATGGACAGCTGCAGAAGTCAGGCATCTAGGAAAGCCTCATATGAGCAAAGGGGTCTCCCAAACGGTGACAGGAAGCCCACCCTGCCCAGAACTACATGTTGGAAGAGCAGCTGTTGACAAAAGTCCCTGGACCCCTGTCTCTGGAGAAAGACTCTACCCAGGGAGCAGCAAGAGACCTAGTTCGAAGGGAAGACACCTGGGTCAAGAGAATCTTGCTGGTAAAGGTCCTAGACAGAAGTGAACAGAGGACTCAGATGAGAACAAATAATCTAAAACTGGCTCTGTTGCCTAGTTAAGGCACTGGGTGAAGGTTTTGCTTATGCCTTGTGTTGGCCTTATCTGTTAATAAAGAAGATTCTTCACAGGGGGTGTTGTTTCATCCCTCAAAGCCTGCTCAGACCAGTTTATGCCCTTGGTGAAGGGAAACCAAGACAGGGTTCACCTGTGGTGCCATGCCTGATTGCAAGGCATTTGGGGATGACTTGCACTATGGCACTGCCCTTTTAATGCCCCAATTTATCAAAATTTTCAGCATGTGAATAATCCCATTCCGTGTTCAGCAAAGCACTTAAGCATGTGCTTTGTAGAAGAGTGATGGGGTTAATCTAGCGCGGAAAGCTAAACTCATGATTAAGTCTTTGCTGAATGAGAACCTAATGAGCATGTGTGCTTGCCATTTGTTACTCAATCTTGCAATCTGGGAGTATTAGCAGCAGTCTGGAGGAAGTCCAGAGATGGCAGTGGTTTCTTTTGAGCCTGTTACATTGGTACCATGGTCTGTGGCACAATTGCCACAAAATTAGACAACTGCAATGAGCTCTACATCAAGGCTACACCTTAAATCAACTTGGAAATGGAAGCTGGTTAGAATGTAGTACTGTAGATCTCTTAGTTTAATGATGTGACTCCCTAGAGGACCATGATTCCAGTGCTCTGGTTTCCAAGTAGTTTGTGGTGGTGGGTTTTTTTGTTTTTGTTTTTGCTAAAAAGCCCTAAGCGTCTGTGACCTGCTTGTGAGGGGACTATCTGTCACCCCATAGTTTACTGTTGCAAACGGGGTCAGCAAGTGCGTGAGCTGGAATATTCTCCATTTACAAGAAGGAACAGGACATCATCAGCGAGGGATCCATATGCTTGGAATTTCTTCCATGCACCATGTTCTCTCTGTGATCTGACATAGCCCAAACAAGTTGGCATTCAGTGCACACTGTAAAGGCTGTCGCTTCACCTAAGCTTTTGGACAAAGACTGGCACTGTAACAACTAGTACTTGTTTGTGTAATGGGGTTACCAGGGTTACATTTAACTTGATTGCTATCTGTGGCATGTTATCTTATTTTCTTGAGTTGTTGAAGCTGCTGGCTTTTTGTTGTTATGCTTTATACATCATTGATCATTCAAGAGCCAAGGATAAGAGCTTTTCTTATTCTCCTTTTAGTTATGAATGTCATAAATAGTGATGGCTTGCTTGATGCAAAGCTGCAAAGGGGATTGAATCTGTCACTATCTACTCTTATGGGGAATTCCCCAGTGTAAGGAGGTTTCTAGTAAGCATATACCATGGTCACACCACCCTCCCCTGTAGCCCCCGTCATAGGGGTTACAAGGAGTGGGCAGAAGGCATGGCAGTTTGCCTCTCCTCAGCTAACGGATGCTTCCCCAGACTGTGTAGGGGCTTGGCAGAGAATCAGAGACCCACAATGGCTCCCTGCTCCTCCTTACCACTGCAATCCAATCTCTACTGTATCAAGCAGTTCTCGGCTGCAGCAGATAATCTGGCCCATACATTTTTTTGGATTCCCTGGAATGTTTGAAAATTCTTTGTTAAATACACTTTATTTCCTCATGTTCTCCATATCAGAGATTAGTTTATGCTACCTGTCATATTTGATATGTTTATATCTGTGATGGGGTGTACCTGGCCTTCGTGGCTTTCTACAGGAGTACCCTGCACCCCACTGCAAGTAGTAGCGATGTGGGAGGAACAGAACAGTGAAGTTGGGTCCTATAGGACTGCCTAGCGAGGGCTTTCTGGAGCAGCCATCTTGGAAAACACAGAATTCTGGTCCTCAAAGCCAGTCAGGGCTCTGCAGGCCCAGATAAAAGGAGATGCCTGGTATTAGCAGTTCAGTTTCTGAGACCAGAAGAGTGGAGAAGGTTTCTCCTCCCTGGACAAAGGAGTCTGGCAACTAGACAGAGTTCATGGCAGGCTGAACTTAGATAGCTGGGGTGATAGAGAGAGAAAAACCTGAGGACACAGTCCATGAGATAGGTCTGGAGATGAAAGGGCCTACTAGGAAGAGGCCCAGGGAAATAGCAATGATGGACTGGAGTAATCTGCATGTGGCTACTGGGTGTAGGATCCCTGGGCTGAAATCTGAAGTAGTGGGAAGTCTCTGGTTCCCCCACCAGCCACAGATAAAGTGGTATAAACCCCAAAAGAGGACAAGGCTTATTTGGGAGCCTGAACAAATGGCTGAATTTAAAGGGCCCAGAGCCAGGGCTGAAGATCCTAGTGGGGGCAAATAGATTGTTTGTTTGTTTATTAGACTCTTTAATACCTCAGAAGGGGTCATTTGGACTTTGTGACTTGGCTGGAAGGCTGAGCCACTGAAGACCTGCCAAGGTCTGCTGACAGCCTAAAGAGGGAACCAGAGTCAAGAAAAGGACTTTTGTTCTGCACCCAACTGCTCGGAGGCACTCAAGAAGTGAGTGACCCTTTATAGTATCTCATTGAAAGAAACAGCCTGGATAGCATCAAGATGGCATTGCTTGACTGTGGAGCTGGCCATGTTCCATTCGTCTTTGCCTACAAGGGATGGACTGGATCCTTGTTGAGGCCCTTGGAAGGAAAGAAATAAATTTGGGAAATAATCTAAAGTTGTTTAGAGATTCCAAGCATGGTAATACTGTCTCTTGCTTTTCATCTAAAGCAAGTTTGTTGCTCTCCATCTGTATCACAGGTAGAGCTGGTCAAAAAATTTTCAGTACAACAGTTTTCCATTGAATAATGCAGTTTCATTCATCAAATTGAAATGCTTAGCATGAAGTGTCAATTTTGATTAAGCTTTTGACTAGAAAGAGTCCAAATGTTTTGTTTCAACAGTCATTTCAATTCATTTTGTTTTGAACTTTACATTGTATTTAAATATTGATATTAATATCTTTAAATATTTAATATTAATTAATTAATTTTAATACTTAATATAATTAATATTAATTAATTTAATATCTTTAAATATTAACATTAATATCTTTGTCATTTATATTCAAATATAATTTAAAAGTCTAAATGAAATAAATCAAAATGACACTATTGAAGTAAAACATTTGGAATTTTCATTTCATGGGAAATATCGGCCTTTCAATCCAAATGGGAATGATTTTTTTGTCAAAATATGGAATTTCCCATGGTATGGAAATTCCAGTTCCTAACCAACTAATTACATGATATTTTTCTTCCCTGTCACTCAATTTTGCCCCATTCATGACACCACACAGTCTTGCCCACTGACCTGGTTTCTTCAAGACTGTCTGCCGCTTGCTTAATATTTTGCTGTTGCTGAAAGAATAAAATCCCCTCTTCATCTTTTTTCCAAAGGAATGTTATGTAAACCACAGTAGGTAGTATTCATGTTTATTATAGGGAAAAATAATTTCAGATTTACAATTAATAAGAGATGTAGGGCATTTATGAAGTTCTAGTACAAATTAGTGGAGTATGAATTAAATGGCAAAATAAGATATTTATTAAAATTAAAATGCTATGAACTCAAGAAGGTGGTTTGAAAATCCGGAGTATCATAAACCAAAATGCAAATTATATATGATCATTTTAAAGTACTTTGCAGTACCATTTTTAACAGTTTCTGCTTTCTTTCCATAATTTCTCCCTTTTTATTTGTCTCCAATAGTTGAATTTGTCATTCATATCTGCTTGAAGTATATGCACTGGGTTATTTGTGTCCTTTTTTAAAGGAACAGATTAAAATGAGTTTTAGTAGTTGCTGTGTTTGTGGCCAATACTCATGTTAGATTTACTGGATATGTGCCACAGAGATTTACTTTTTTTCTCCCTAGTACTGATATACAGTGTAGCAGTGAGGGCCTTTTCATTACTGTTTGGTGAGTAAACATAATTCCCTGTCCTTGGACTAAGTGTTCAAGCATTCATTCCTGCTTCAGCCTCCTCTTAGGTCAGAAATCAGTTCTCTCTTTCCCTGGGGGTCCCATAGTGTTGAGTCCACTAGCAGTCTATGCAATCAGTTTCAGTGGAATTTTTAAAAAAAATGTATATTGAAGAAAATAAAGGCAAATAGTAAAACAATTTGAAAAGGAAACACAAACATGTTTTAGGCTAATCTCACTAAAAATATTGTTTTGTGAGTAATTGATAAGTATGAAATATTGCTTCTGTCATGGAACACACAGTTCTTTTTCTCATCCTCAAGTTGTCACCTTTACTCAGAATCACAGGTTGTCACCTGAAGCCTAGGTTTCTTCCTGAGAACTAACGTGTCACTAACCTCTCACTCTTTTAGATATAGCCCACTTCTATGTGATCAGAAAATGCAGCATTCACTCAACTGATGTGCCTTGTTTTATAGAGTCCCTGTACAGGAATACAGCATTTTTTCCAGTAGGTCAACCATGCTAAGTCTCAGATAACATGTTTTTTCTCCTATAGTTTTCTATTAGCTAATATCTTTATGTATTGTTTCTGTGATGCTCATTAATATTGTATCTGTCTGCCTCATAAACACTAATGAATTTATCTTCCAGCACCCCTGAGGAGTAGGGAAGTACAATTATCCCTTACCTCCTTGGTAAAGCACTTTTCTTCAGTAGATCTCAGTGCTTTTGTATAAGAGCTAGGTATTATTATTGCTACAGATGGAGGGGGACTGAGACACAGTGAGATTATGATTTGCCCCATGGGGGCTTACAGAAGGAGCAATCCCTGCACTCCCCCCAAACAAAGGAGCTGTGCTTTTTTCTGGGTTTTGAGTGGAGTGCAAAAGTGGTTGCTTGTGTTCCAACCTGTCCCTATGTGGGGGGCAGGGACAGTTTGGTCCAAAGGATTTCCTACTTCATCCCAAATGCATTTAATTAAAGGGAAGATAACCATGCCAATAATGTCCAGGTCCACAAATTAGCTTGTAGGTGAGGTCCAAAGGGAGACTTTCAATCTGAGGTACTGGATTTCTTAGGGAAATGGTTCCTTATGGAGGTTCTCTGATCAAAATGCGGCAAAGCCATTTTTTTCTCATTACTCAGTAGTGATGAAGAAAGCATGCTACCAGTTATTCTTCTTCAAGAGATGGTCCCTATATGTATTCCAGATGTGGGTGCCATGCCCCAGAGTCCGGGTGTTTCCAAGTAGTGTCCATTGACCCATATGTGCATCGTGCATCTGCTCATGCTCTTGACTGAGGGTATAAAGCACAGTGAGGGTCAACACAACTCTAGTTCCCTGTTATAGCCTTATGGCCTGAGTTGGAACCCCTGTTCCTTCTTTGTTCTTAGCTAGCTAAGAGAGGTGTTCCTCACTTCTGTAGATAATTTGTACTTTATCATAGTTTAGAGTTAACTAATATTGTACAGTATAACATAGCATAAGGTGCCTGGTCATGGGACTCACCCCTCATCATCTGGGGACTATCCCCAGGATCCTGGGCTTCAAGAACTGTGTCTCCCATCCTTGTTCTTTCTCCATCAGCAATGAGCATCAATGGTATCTCTGGGAAGTGCACACATCTCGGCGAAATGCACTACCTGTAAGTCCTTCCAGCCCTGAACTAGAGAGGCCACTGAGTTCCACCTTCGCAAGTACCTGATTGAGGCGGGAATGAGGGCCTGAGCACACTTGTCTCCTGGCAAGGGTTACCCCCTTGTATAGAGGATGATGATGACTGTGAGCACCACCCATGATGCAGAGCCACTGGCACTGAAACTTAAAGATGAGCCCTGTCATGAAAGCAAGAAACACACTCATGGTCACAAGAGCAGATCCCCACAGTGGACTGCTTCTAAGTGTAGTGTTTATTCCCCAAGCTATGCCCAGTTGGGTAAGATGTCATACACGGATATGATAGGACTGTTGTCAAACACCCCTCAGCTGGAGGGTAAGGCCAAGAGGAAGTGGTATAACTTCCCAGTACAAAGGCATTCAGACCTCCTGGCTCCGAGCATGGCCCTGACTGCTCCAATGGTGCTGCCTTGCCACCATCAGGAATGGTTGATCCCAACTACTTCACTGTATCCCTCTGGAGTCACTATGAGTACCCCATGGACCTTTGGCCGTGCAGAGATGTTCCTTATACTGGAGGAGGTGATTCTGCTGTATCCACAGTGTTCAATATTTTTGGGCCCAACCCTTCTCCATGACAACCCCATACTGGAAGATGAATCTCTGCTACTGGAGAGGCCCCCCTCTCATATGCCACACTGCAGCCCTTCAGTACTGACGGTCCCATCGCTTCTGATGGAATCATCATCCAACTGTGAGAAGTCCTTCAATGCAGCACTGCCCTCTTCACCACTGCTGTAGTGGAGCCTGGACACAGGCTTACCTTCCTACCTATGAACCATGCAGGATGCCTGGTACAAATTCCAATGGGGCCCGCTCAAACCAGTGGACTCTTCATACTGACCCTACTGGAGCCCATGGGACCCATAGCAGAGATGTCCGAGTCATCACAAGGGTCCTACTGTGTTTCCTTCTCACACCATCCTGCACCATTGGTGTATGAAGAGGAAGATGTTGAGTTGGTACCAGCAGTCTAACTTCCTTGTTGATAGATGAGGTAATTTTCCCTCTCTTCTCTTTGCCAGATGATCACCAGTAGCATCAGGACCTGCTGCAGAGGGTAGCTTCGGATATACAGATTCCCTTGGAGCAGGTCCAGGACCCACATCACCACCTGGACATTCTCCAGACAAGCACCTTACAGGATGGTTCTCCTGATAAACTAGGCCATCCTGGAACCAGCCTGAACAGTGAGGCACAAGCCAGCATAGTGTGCCCCACCCGAAAGAGAGCCGAGAGATGCTATTTCTTGCAGGCTAAAAGCGCCATTTTTTTTTTATTAACACACCCAACACCAACTCACTGATTATCCAGGCAGCTGTGCAATGGGCTCGGCAGCAATTGTAAAAGTCCACCCCATCTGACAAGGCCTCCAAGTGACTGGACCTCATGGGCAGGAAAGCCTTTTCCTTGGCAGGCGTACAGTTCCACATCATGAACTTTCAAGTTCTGCTAGCCAAGTATGATTTTAACACGTACAGTAGGCTAGCAGAATTCAAAGATAAGCTCCTTATAGATGACCAGGCCCAGTTTCAGGCCTTCATAGATGAAGGGAGAAAGGTGGTGAAGGTGGCTCTCCAAGCTACAGTGGACGCAGCTGACACTGTCTACTATTCACTAGCCACCAGTCTTATGATGTGCAGGAACTTGTGGCTGCAATCCTTCAGTTTCCCCAGGGAGAGGTCCAAAATACCATCAAGGATCTTTCTTTTCATTAGAAAATGGATGAGTCCCTGCACACTTTGAATGACTATGGCCCACCCTACAATCCATGTGCATCTACGCCCTAGTCCTAGGCGTGAGCACCAGCAGCAGCCCATTCAACTACAGCCTCATCTGACCTACCTATCCTATTACCAGCATTCACCAGAGCCCACACAGAAATGTGAGAGGTCCGAAAGGCCCCAATTCCCAGCCCCTGCACAGCCATCTCCTCGACCTTCTCCCAGCCATAGGCCAAGGGTCATTTTTGACATGCCAGTCAGAGACCTGTGAACCACCTCTGATGCTTACCACCTCACCACCAGTTATCTTCGGCAGCTGTTTATGCCCTATTCTTCTACAACTGAGGCATGATCACCATGGACAGTTGGGTACCAGATGTCATCCACTATGGATACTCCATAGAGTTGCTATCTTTCTACCTCATTTCTGTTGCATCAACTGATTCTTCAACAGAAAGCCAATGCCCTGCTCCTCAAAAGTATGGTAGAGGGTGTCCCACCCCAATATCAAGGGAGAGATTTCTACTCCCCATACTTCCTCATCCTGAAAAAAGCACAGTGGGCAAAGACCCATCCTAGATTTTCATCTGCTTAGTTCATTTATCAAGAAGTTAAAGTTCTGAGTGATAACCCTGGCATCAACCATTCCTTCCCTTCAACAGGGAGCATGGTTCTTGGCTCTCAGCATGAAAGATGCATACTTCCATGTGAACATCCACCCATCTCACAGGGAGTTCCTCTGTTTCATGGTGAGACACCAGCATGTCTCACCTCTGAGGGACCTCTTTGCCTCTCAAACAAATCAGAAACTTGAGCCCCGTCCATCCACAAAAACTCTCAACTCAAGTGTAGTGGTGTGTTTAACTAGAGTTCATTGGGGGGTATGGACTAAATTCAAGTGTGCACAACTTGTCAGCTGTTAACATCATCACTCGAGTCCTGCTAGTACTCTAGTGCCTTCCCACAGATCTCTTTGTGTGCCCAAAAGGACGGACTTCTTCCATAATTCTCTAGGAAAGAATTCAAAGAGCGACTAAGCTTACTGCAACCCTAAGAACCATAGGGTATGCACCCAAAAGTCTTAGTGCTGCACATGAGTGAGTACAGTTCCAGTGAGTATACAGCAACTTGAGTGTTGTTTTACAATGTAATCATTCTCTCTTGAGCTGGGCTAACTTGAGAGGACTTACCTCAGTGTAGATAACTCAAGTTAACTCTTTTCAGGCACAGTTCCTACAGGCATCACTGGGAATTTTGTCCAAGTAATAACTCTGAGATTGGATCTTTAATCTTACATCCTATATATATATATTAAGCTCTATATAAAATCATTTTTAACAGTGCATGTTTCTTGGGCGTATGTTTAGAGTCTAAGCCTACAAACTGTCCTATTGATAGCAGTGGGACACCTCACACTATTAAGTAGTATACCTAGTCATAAATATTTACAGACAAGTCTGGGCTCAATATTCTTTCTTTCATATTAGTTTACAACAATTTTAGCTCGTCTTGAACATTTAACCCAGTGGTTCTCAACCAGGGGTATGCATACAGGTCTGCCAGAGGGCACATCAACTCACTTAGATATTTGCCTAGTTTTACAAAAGGCTACATAAAAAGCACTAGCAAAGTCAGTACAAACTAAAATTTCATGCAGACAATGACTTGTTTATACTTGTCTATATACTATATATTGAAATGTATATACTATAAAATATTTATATTCCAATTGATTTATTTTATAATCATGGTAATATGGTAAAAATGAGAAAATAAGAAATTTTTCAGTAATAATATGCTGTGAGACTTCTGTATTTTTATGTCTAAGTTTGTAAGCTAGTGGTTTTTAAAGGAGGTGTAACTTGGGGTACACAAGACAAATCAGACTCCTGAAAGGGATACAGTAGTCTGGAAAGGTTCAGAGCCTCTGATTTAACCAATCAATCAAGAATTAAATACTTGTTATGATTACTTTCCCAGGAGGGTTCTTTTTTAAGTACTGTAGCTAATGTAAGGCACATTTAATTATGAACTAAAAATTAATTATGAACTAATTCATGAACTAAAGAAATTGTGTGTATTTGTGAGTATAAATGTATATAAGTATGCAAATCTGGTGCAAAGTACAAACCTCTCTTCGACCCCTTACCAATCTAGTCTTATTGACCTCAGATTACATAAGAAGGTATGCATCTGTTATAAGAGAGCTAAACACAATTATTTATAAGGCAAACTTTTTTATGACACTACAGAGTAATATATGACACTACAGAGTAATATTTGGACTGTTTTCAAAAGCAGGTTGTTCCCACTAGGGGGCACTAATGTTTTTTCTTTATGTTTTCATCAATCTAAATCTAGACCAGATTAAATCTGTTTAAAAGGCAAAACAAAGTATTTACCATTACAGAAACAAAATTACCATTTGTACAAGAAAATGGAGAAAACTGTTGTACAGAAAAGCCAAGTTACTTTTTGTTTTCAAAAGTTAAAAAATAATTTTAAAAAAATCTATGTATGGTAAGAGACGCGCGCACATTTAAACTGCTGCAGATCGTATGTGACTCTTATGGCTACTGAAAACTTTTAAAATATCAAAAGTTCTGCAGCTCACTTACTAAAAAACATTGACTGGCTTATATTTATTACATGAAACAAAGCATAAAAATGTTAAACCTTTTATTTATTTGTTTGGTATGTTGTGTAGGACAAATCTAACATGTAGAAGGAAACAGACATAGGCCAACTCCTTTTCCCAGTAAAGTCAATAGTAAAATTCCCATGTCAGAATGCAAACAGCTTATTCAATTTTATATGTGACCAATAAATATGTAGGTGACATGCAAAATGTGGTTCTTCAAATCTGTGTATCTTGTGCATTATAACGCTATCGACAATTGTCCTCTTTGAACAAAATGAGCTGTACTGTCTCTTTTTGCCTAATTCTCAAAGCTCATTTTGCATGGTTTACCTGATTATGCAAAATTCTAAAAAATTATCTTGGGGATATGCCATCACAATTAAGATAGAGGCATACAGATGTGAAGAGTAACACACTTGGCAAAGGGTGGCAAAATACCAACATATCCGTAGTTGAGAGTGAAGATTGCTGCCAGCCACTGCTATACAGAATTTATTCCAAATTTCAGAGAGCTGCAGGTCTGACTTCAGAAGAGTTTACAGTATTACTGAGGCATGGAAGTTATGGGTGGGAGAAAATATATAGGGCAGAATAGATGTGCATTCTTTCAGCTACTGATGCAGACTTTGATTTTTGACATAAGTACTGAAATATTTTTGTTGTAAAGTACTTACAATTCTTAGTTTAATTTTATAGTATTTTAATTAATCATAATACAATTAGTATTAGATTTTTGCATTGCACTATTTAGATATGAGTGGAGAATGATTAATTTAGAGAATCAAGCCTATACTTCGTATAGAAAGTATCACATGCTTCTCTAAATTAGTGGATTTGCATGTACAACAAAACTACCATAATGACATCTGAGACTTGATGCAGAAATGTGGGTTGACCAAAGCAGAGGGAACAGAAAAATGTTCATCAGAATTTGGTCCAATGAGATTAAAAAAAAGTGTTAATGGTAGAAAATGAGTTTAAAAATAGTTTCTGAGCAAAGGCAGAAATAATAAGCTCTGTGAAAAAGAGAGAGAAAAGTATAAAAACAAAAAAAATTGACTTAACACCTCCAATTTTAGTTATCCAGATGTGTTCTCTCCATCCAGGCTCCATAGAAACAAAACAAAACTAAAGCAATGTTTTGCTTACTTATCTGGATTCCTAGTCATTTGGATGAGTTTTACCATTTGACTAATAAGAAGGGTGGTGTATAAGAAAGAAACTTTTGAAACAGAGAATGCATTGGCTTTGTACATATCAGTTTTATTTGTTTATAAACATTGTGAAATGTAGTGAAGTTCATGTAATGTTTGTGTGATTCTGTACAAATGTATTTATTATTCTATAGACTGAAAATCTATTTAGTGACAAAGCTGCTGTCTTGGGAAATGTTTTTTTTCTTTGAACAATAGAATATATAAATAATTCACCAATAGGGCATTGCTGCTTCACTAAGTTTATATGAAGCCTTGAAAACTTGAAGCATTTTTTTTTTGCAGAGAAAGCTTTTAATTAAATTGTGTAACACTTTTTTTCTTTTCAAACTTTACTTAATATTTTTAACTCACAGCAAAATCAGATTCACAGATCAAATTTTAAATGGATCTAATCTTGCCTTTATTTTTGTAGTCGACTATGTTCAGTATGTCCTATGGGCCATTTTACCTATTTTACCTGAATAGCTGATGTATGGGTTTCTGTCTGACTCATGTCAGCAAATTCCCATCTTAAATAAATTGGCTGGAGATTAAGGATGTTAATGGAACACGGTGCTCAAGATATAATGCCTAATATCTGTTTATTTGGAGTAGCTAACAAGTTAGTTAGCTGAATCTCTTCTTTGCTAATGATCAGAGTTTAACCTAGAGAAATAATCATCTTTGTATGAATTGCAGGATGATGTTATGCCAAAATTCTAATAGAAGCTTTTGACCGGTGAGGCCTTTGATAGGCATGTGTCTAAAAGGGATGGAGCTCTTCTTACAGATAGACCTTTTGTGAGCACTTTCCCAGAGGAGATCTGAGGAAAAGAGAAGCTATACTATGCAGTGGGTCAGGGAAATGTTTTAATTCTTTGCAGCTAAGTTTAGAGACAAACCTAGTGATGCTATCAGTAATCATCTATGGAAGTTTATATTTTTCAGTCATTTTTCTTTCTCTGTAAAATTGTCATATTGTTTATGATCACTCAAATAGTGTGTTAGAACTGTCAACTGGACAGTGTGTGAGTGTTTTTGAAAAAGAAACTCAACTCTCTACTTTAAGTAATTGCATGAGAGCAAAGCTGAGCAAAAATGGATTAGCAATCTTGGTCTCAAAGCATGTTAGAGAACAGCTGGCATAAGATAGTTTGAGCAAGGGAAGATCTAAGGAAAATGGCATGGTTATGGCTTTATAGTCAGAAACCTCAATGGGTAGGTAGGGTATGTTGATTTTGGAAAAATGGCAAGATCAGGCCCATGTGCACCAGTGGTTCAGGTAGCAGGAATATTGTGAGCTATGTGATCAGTGACTGGGTTATCCACTTTATACTAAAAAATACAAAAAACTACAATCAGAGAATGTTAAAGTTGTGAAGTCAAGCACTCAAAAGTTAGGAAATGCTAGATTTAGGGCTGCTTGTGCAATCTTTATTTGGCCTTCTTGTGTGTATGCATTACGATACAGTATTCAGTGACATGATCAATTTCTTTTCCCCTTCTCTGCTCCTTACCCCTTTTTGCATTTGAGTTGAGTACTACTTCCTTCTCCTCCTGTTGCCAGGGTGTTATCAGGGGAACACTGAGACTCTCTCTCCTATTTCAGCCTCTCCCACCTGTCCTCAAGCCCTGGGATGGAGCATATTCAGTCACTCTGTGGGGTCATGCACTATCTACTCAGTGCTTAGGTGCTCTCTGGGGATCGAGCGTGTCTGGTGCGGACAGAATCTTCACAGAATTTAGCTGCCAAACTCTAACAAGCCTCTACTGAGCATTTGTGAATGTATATATTCAGAAGTTTATAGCTTGGGCAGACTTGTGTAGATTTCCATAGGGATGACAAAAGGCACATTCCTGACATAAGGCCCACTTCTTAGTCTCAACCACTCTTGACAGATTTCACGTCCATTTTCCAAAACCTTGAGGCGCTAGATCTTCAGTGAAACAATTATAAGGATTTTTTTTCACATGGGCAGAATAACATATTCTTCTTCCCTTGTTCTTGGAAATGGCAGAACCATTTTAGCTGAAACTTTCCAAGCAATTCAGTCTAAGGCAGATACACAGCAAGGAAAAATTGGAGCCCAAAAGATTCAAGTATAGCAAAGTTATAAGGAACTGAAAACAGGGTCTTATAATGGGAAACATCAGCCACTCATGACTGTTGGAATCATCACTAATGTCTCTGCCTAAAATAATTTTATTGGCAGCACATCTGTTTGGAGCAGCAATTCATGTATTACTAGTGACTTACAAATAATCTAATATTGACACATGCATGTGGAAGGGAATAAATACTGTATCACAGGAATGTTTCCTTTTATTGAAAGTAAACTTTTTTGACATGAAGGGTAGGACATTCAACTAAAAATGACCTTAAATAATGTTTATCTGAATAGATCCCCATGTGCATATAATCTATGTACCACTCCTTTCTGTGATTGTACACAGGAGAAAAATGAAACTGCAGTTGCAGTTTTACTTTTTATTCCTAGCAGTGTCTGTTTAAATGTAAAGCTTTAAATGTACTTTATTCGTAATATACTAGATTGCTTTGTACTTTTAGTAAAACAACTCTCCTTCTGCTTTAAAGACATTTGACAGTTTGTTTCATATTTCTCTAGCCATATTGTTTTCTGTATACTGAGATCAATTAAATTGGTGGATTTTTTCTTCTCAATCTAATTTTGTAATTGCAGCCTTTACAAATCAGCAGATCTGTAAATACTTTTTCCTAAAAGGAGGAGGAAGGCAGATATACATTGTTGAAGGTGACAAAAGTGTTTACAACCAATCATGCTTAGAGACTCCTCTAGAATCTATTTTAAATTGAAATTAAGAATATTTTAAGAGGTTTTTTAAAAAAAATGTATAGTGGGGGACGTTAACACTGGGTATGTTAATATAAATATTATTTAATATAAATTATTGAAGACTAATATGAAAAAGGAGTTATACGGGTCAGTCCTATTCCCATGGGATTTAATAGTACAACTACGGATTTTAGGCACAGCGTATTGTGCAGTGACAGAATCTGTTACACAATTAGGTTTGAAGCTTTACCTTATAAATGCACCTTTTGGTGAACTTTTAGCTTTGCTGTTAGAGATGAACTCAAGGTGGAAGGGGCTTTGACTAGATGTAGGAGATTTAAGGGGAGATGTGATGGAACGGACATGTGAAAGAGGAGTAGGTATGTGGAGTGAGGGATAAAGAGAGGAAGAGACTGATGGATATTGACTGGACACATGCAGGAATGGCATAGAGCCAAGCATCCAGGACTTGGAATGGGCATGTGAGAAGTAGAATATGCTCATGGAAGGGGAAGGAAGAAGGAGACACTGAAGGGGAAGGAGGCAACAACTAGCAGTGGCACAGACACAGGTGAGACCAGACTGTGTTGCAGGAAAGGAGAGAAATTTAGCAGTACTAATTGGTAGCTGGAGGCAGGAAGTGCAGTACTTATGTGGAGGAAAAGAATAAAACATGATCAATCTGGGAGCTCTTTGATGGAAGGATCAAATAGGAAGATGTCACCCCTTAGGGAAGATAGCACTGTGTCCACCCTACCTAAAGTTAATTATGGTCTCAATATGCACACCCACATACACACACCTACACACCATATGACTGGATAATAGTTAGTGTTGTACCTGGGTCATTCTGGCAACTACAGACCTGTTAGTCTGAACTCAGAAGTACACAAGACTTTAGGATAAGTTGTGAAGCAAAAATAATTAAATTAATGGAGACAAATAGTAAAGGGGATGTAATGCAACATGATCTACCTTTGGTAGATCATGACCAACTAAACTGATTTCCTTGCTTGAGAAAATAACTGATTATTTTTTTAAATAAAGGAAATAACTAATCTACTTGGACTTCAGTAATGAATTTGACATGGTACCTCACCGGAAAATGATTAGTTTAATTAGATAAAATGGGGATTAGAACAAGAACACTCAGAACTATTGCACTGATGGTCAAGGTTTATAAATATATCTCTGTTAATAGATCAATTTTGAGACATGGAAAATTATGGGAAACATTGTCAGCTGGCATAACTAGTCATAGCTCTATTGATTTCAACTGATCAGATGAGTATCTGGCCCTAAATATTTTTACTTGATCTAATAGTTCTGGTTTATAATTCAAAGAGTCCAACATTTATATACAAATCCTACATGTTGTAAACTCAGATAGAAAAAAGTCTGTTATTGAAGAGAGTACGTTTATTTTTATGACAAACTTTCTATTAAAAATAACTCCTCCTTTTTACTTTCTCTTGTAAAATTGATGTTGTATCTATTCTGCAACTATATTTTGAAGATTCAGTTAATGTTTGGTTAGTTACTGGATTCAGTGTGGACAAAGTAGACATCAAGCGAATAGTTGCTCCAACAGTCCCCATTGTTGTAAATGTTTGTGGGAAGTGATTGATTATGATGTGAGCTACACTATGCGTCTTGATGCTATGGGTGGCTGGGCTTGAATAGTAGTCACTTAATCATTGCTTTCTCTTCTCTCCATATATTCAATAAACTGATTATTTTAATAAGAGGGAACAGCATTCCCTAATTCTGTCCCCAGTCTGGGGCTTTTCTGAAGGTAAGCATTGCATACTGACATCTAAATGAATTCTCTCCCTGTAAAGCCATATAAGACTTGAATGCAGCTGTCTTGTTTTATAATAATGATTCTCTGAAAGTGTCGACAAAACATTTTATGAAGGAATGCCATTAGATATAATTTATTTAGAGTTTCAAAAAAAAAATCCTTCTTCAAAGTCTCCCCCAGGAGGATACTAAGGAAACTAAGTAGTCATGCAGTGAGAAATTAAGTACTGTCATAGATTAGAAGATGACTAAGAGACAGGAAAAAAAAAGTAAATTGTAGGGATACCGCTAGAATTCCATGCTAGGAAAATGTTATTAAGTATATTTGTTAATGTTCTCAAACAGAAGATGAAGAGTAGTGAGGTGTAAAACTTGCAGATGACACAAAATTATGGAAGTTAGTCAAAGCTAAAGACAGCAAGGGACGACAGAAGAACCTAAAAGAGGTGAATAGGCATCATAGTGGTGGATTAAATTCATTGTTGACCAATGCAAGGGAATGCACATCAGAAGGAATAAGTTGAACTACTCATATACATTGCTGAGTTCTTAATTAGCAAATCACCCAAGAAAACTCCGGACATCACTGTGGACTGCTCAATGAAAAACCTCTGCTCAATGCATATTATCAGTCAGAAAAGGAAACAAAATGTTAGGATGACAAAGAATAGTATATAAATTGGTATTGAAATTTATATACTTTATATAAATCCTTTATATAAATCAAAGATATACCCTCATTTGGAATACAGAGTTCAGTTCCGGTCATCCTAGTTCAGAGAGGGTATAACAGAAAGAAAGGTGGTTCAGAGATTTGTGAAGTAAATAATCGTAGACATGGTGGTATTGAAAAGATTGGGACTGTTTAGCGTAGAGAAGTGAAGAATAGAAGTGTACATACTAGAAGTACACAAAGTCAGTGGTATAGAGGAGGTATAAAGGAGTCTGCTGCTCAGATTCAGAGCATTGCTAGTGTGTGCCCTATCTGTGGACAGAACTGTCACTCATGCATCAGTTTCAGCAGGCACCAAAAAAACACATCGGCGCATACACCTTGCTCTGTAAAAGAGCAACAGTGCCACTGATTGAGAGGAGGTAAATTGGGTGCTCCTAGTGTCCTTTTTCATAATACAAAGGAAAAAAAGACCATTCAGTGAAATTGAAGTGCAACAACTATTGAAAAGTGACAAAAGGAAATAATTTTATGCTGGATAAAAATATAATTGGTGAAATTCCTTACAACAACATACATTTGACACCAAGAACTTACTAAAATTTAAGTATTAATAATTTTCACTGTTGGGCTTCTTTTTTCTGTAATTATCCATTATGGCATTTTCCATCTTTCTCTGAAGTCTCTGGATATTAGTCTAGATGGATCCAGTGTGACAATTTCTATGTTCTTATCATTGAACAATACTGTTACATGTATTACTGAAGTAATAACAACAAAAAACAGCATTAAAGTTACGCAATGTAATTTCCAAGAGAAGCAGAGCAATAAAGAAATATGATCAAATCCATTAGAAAACTAACTATATTAAATGGTCTTCAAATTTCCAAATGACTCTGACCTTCTTATTTGGATCCAATAGATTAAATATGTGTTCAGGTCAGTACTGGACCAACCTATCGTGCTAATGGTGATTTGCACTTTAAAAGACCTCCTCCTCCCAGGGTCTTTTGACATTCAAAGTCACATTTGGGTAGAAGGGACATTTTATCAGTGATACATATTACTAGCACTATTGAAAAGAAAAAGAAAGGATGTGAGGAAGGGAAAACACACGGGAAAAGAGTAGAGGAAAAAGAGGAGAGGCAAGTAGGGGAGGGTGAAAAGGAAACAAATGCCAATTCAGGAAGGTAACAATTCTTATCCTTAATGAAAATACACTGATAATTTGCAGATTTAAATAGCCTGTGGCAAAATAACTGTATTTCAAGGACCCAAAGTACCCAGTCTTGCTCCAAAATTAATTCAGTGTCAAAACTCCTTTTAACATCAATAGTCAGGACCAGGCCCATACTTCTCTCTTCCTACCCCTCCCCAGTGGTTTCTAGCGACCTTGGACAGAGGAAGGCAAAGCCATTATAAAATATTTAACATAGTTAATGGTCAACATGTGCATACCTAAGACAGATCATTATTGTTTGTAGGACACTTTTTGCTATTAAATAGACAAATACGAGAAAGAAGCAGAATGTGGAATGAAGAAATTTGCAGAAGTAAGATGGCACTCTATGGATGGGTAAAGCAGTAAGGGAAAGGAAGAGACAATGAGGAAAAGAGGTTCAGCAATTAGATTAGAAATTAGATAAAAGAAGAAACTAGGGGAGGCTGTTATTTTATAGAGATACAATACAGCTGTCTTGGATTTACAGTGTTAGTAGCTAGCATTGCAGTAAAAGGAAATATTAGGAGAGTCAAGCTCATCTTAAAGGGGCTGATGTGCCACCTATTGAAATTAATGGGAGTCTGTCGGTCAAGATATATCAGGTCCAATATGGGGATGATGTGTGGGGAACAGGGATGGTATAGAGGTATAGTTGGAATAACAAGTAGGTAACTTGTGGCTCACCAAAAGCAAGCAAGCAAACAAAAAAGGTGGGTGAGTAGATTTTAAATTTTAAAAAAGCAACAACAAATTTATCATTTGAAGTCAGTGGAGTTGTGCTATGGATGAATTGGGCCTTAGCAATTTACACAGCACTTGCACAGTATCTTGAACATATGAATGGCCATACTGGGTCAGACCAATGGTCCATCTAGCTCAGCATCCTGCCTTCCAACAGTGGCCAATGCCGGGTGCTTCAGAGGGAATGAATAGAACCGATAATTATCATGTGATCCATCCCGTTGGCCATTCCCAGCCTCTGGCAAACAGCAATCCCTGCCTATCCTAGCTAATAGCTGTTGATGGACCTATTCTCCATAAACCTATCTAACTCTTTTTTGAACCCTGTCATAGTCTTGGCCTTCATAACAACCCCTGGCAAGGAGTTTTACAGGTTGACTGTGTGTTGTATGAAGAAATACTTCCTTTTGTTCATTTTAAACCTGCTGCCTATTAATTTCATTTGGTGACCCCTAATTCTTGTGTTATTGGAAGGGGTAAATACTTCCTTATTTACTTTCTCCACATCAGTCATAATTTTATAGATCACTATTCCCCTTTAGTTGTCTCTTTTCCAAGCTGAAAAGTCAGTCTTATTAATCTCTTCTCATATGGAAGCTTTTCCATACCCCTAATAATTTTAGTTGCCATTTTCTATACCGTTTCCAATTCCAATATATCTTCCTTTGAGATGGGGTGGCCAGATTACATGCAGTATTCATTGGATTTATAAAGAGGCAATACAATATTTTCTGTCCTATTATCTATCCCTTTCCTAATTATTCCCAACATTGTTAGGTTTTTTGACTACCACTGCATGTTAAATAGATGTTTTCAGAGAACTAGCCACAAAGACTCTAAGATCTCTTTCTTGAGTAGTAATAGCTAATTTAGACCTCATCATTTTATATGTATAGTTGGGATTATGTTTTCCAATGTCCATGACTTTGAATTTACCAGTATTGAATTTCATTTGCCATACTGTTGCCCAGTCACTCTGAGGAATCTCTTTGTAACTCTTCACAGTCTGCTTTGGACTTAGTACTTTTGTATGATCTGCAAATTTTACCATCTCACTGTTTACCCTTTTTTCCAGATAATTTATGAATATGTTGAACTGTACTGATCCCAGTACAGGCCACTGGGGGACACCACTATTTACCGTTCTCCATTCTGAAAGCTATTTATTCCTACCCTTTGTTTTGAATCTTTTAACTAGTTACTGATCCAGGAGAGGACCTTCTTTCTTATCCCATGGCATCTTACCTTGCTTAAGAGCCTTTGGTGAGGTACCTTTTCAAAGACTTTCTGAAAATCTAAGTACACTGTATCTGCTGGATCATCCTTGTTCACATGTTTGTTGAGGCCCCCCCCCCCAAGAATTCTGGTAGATTGGTGAGGCATGATTTCCTTTTACAAAAACCATATTGATTCTTCCCCAACAAATCATGTTCATCTCTGTCTCTGAGAATTCTGTTCTTTACTATAGTTTCAACTAATTTGCCTAGGTACTGAAGTTAGATTTACCGGCCTGTAATTGCCAGGATTGCCTCTGGAGTCTTTATTTAAAAATTGACGTCATATTAACTATCCTCCAGTCATCTGTTACAGAAGCTAATTAAGGAGATGTGTTACATACCACAGTTAGTGGTTCTGCAATTTCACAGTTGAGTTCCCTCTGAAATCTTGGGTGGATGCCATCTGGCCCTGGTGATGTGTTACTGTTGGGTGGTTACCACCTAGTCCTGGTGACTTGTTACTGTTTAATTCATCACTTTGTTCCAAAATCACCTCTAGTGACGCCTCACTCCGGGACAGTTTTTCAGATTTGTCACCTAAGAAGAATGGCTTAAGTTTGGGAGTCTCCCTCACATCCTCAGCCATGAAGACCGATGCAAAGAATTCATTTAGTTTCTCCTCAATAGCATTATCTTCTTTGAGTGCTCCTTTGGCATCTCAATCATCCATTGGCCTCAGAGGTTGTTTATTAGGCTTCCTGCTTCTGATATACTTAACAAAAAAATTTTGCTGTTACTTTTTGAGTCTTTGATAAGTTCTTCAAATTCTTTTTTGGCCTACCTAGTTATATTTTTATAGTTCACTTACCAGAGTTTATGCTCCTTTCTATTTTCCTCCATAGAATTTAACTTTTTACAGGATGCCCTCTTGCCTCTCACTGCTTCTTTTACTTTGTTTGTTAGCCATAGTGACACTTTTTTGGTCCTCTTGCTATGTTCTTTAATTTGGCCATACATTTAAATTGAGCCTCTATTATAAAAAGTTTCCAGGCAACTTGCAGGGATTTCACTTTTGGCATAATACCTTTTAATTTCTGTTTAACTAACTTCCTCATTTTTTTGTAGTTTTCCTTTCTGAAATTAAATGCTACTGTGGTGGGCTTGCTTTGATGTTCCCCCTCAATCACAGAGATGCCAAATTTTATTATGTTACAGTCACTATTACCAAGAGATTCAGCTATATTCATCTGTTGGATCAGATCCTGTGCTCCAGTTATGAGTAAATCAAGAATTGCCTCTGCTCTTGTGGGTTCCATGACTAGCTGCTCCAAGAAGCAGTCATTTAAGGTGTCAAGAAACTTTATCTCTGTCATGAGTCCTTGCATTTTGGCAGAGAGCATACTTATTTGGCAAAATGGTCTTGATTGTGGTCAGTTAGCTCAAGATTAGATTTTGTCATTATTGAGGCAGCTCTATATGCCAGACATTTGTCTTAAGGCTGTAAAAGCCCTGGTAAAGTTCTGTGTAGGATCTCTGTACTTATCTGCTTTTGCATTGATCTCAGAAGAATGAACACAGTATATTCTTCCCTCAGCAAACAAAATCCGTAGAAAAGGATTTTCTAGTGTTACTTCAGAAACTGATTTGTTAAAGTTACTGATAATATTCTTGAAATTATATCATAAAATACTATAGTTGCATGTTCTAAGAAAAATAAAATTAACTCTTTACTGTGACTAATACATTTATTATTTTCTGTGGTGGATTCATGGTGGTATCCACTGTACTGAATTCAGTGACCATATATATGATCCCTTTTAAATTTAGCTGGTTCTACATTGCCTGGCACTGACTTGCAGAAATGTTTAAATTTGTATTAGAAAATCATCTTTAAACTATTCCAGTTGCCTAGCTACAATAGACTAGCTCTGTACAAGAGAGCTCAGAGGGGGAAAATTGCAAGTGCGAATCTTGTACGTTCAAGTGATTAATTTTATTCCCAGTATCAGCATTAATAATTTAACTGGATTTAAGTGTGTGTCAAGGAAAAAGTTAGAGAAGTATGTACTTCAAAAGGCTCAGAGGTTTGGTTTAGAATGGGAGGCCAAGGCACGCTGATCTGAAGGCAGAATTTTAAAAAATCCATCCATTACTCTTCTTTACATAATTGTTCTCTGCATATGAATTTCCTAAAATAATGAAATATGAGGGTGAGTGAAAACATGAAGTACTATATAGTATACTCTAAGGATTAAATGTATGGTTCTACCCAGAAAAAAATGAATAAGAGCAGAATCATGCAGTTAAACATTCAGGACCAAAATGTGACATTTATCCACTGTCTCAAAGATAAATAGAATTTTAAGGCTCCAAAATAGAAACTGAAGAAGGCTTTCCTATACATTAATGGAACGATATAATCCAGGGAGAAAACCACTAAGTGTTAAATCCTGGCCCCACTGAAGTCATTAGGAGTTTTGCCATTGACTGCAATGAGGCCAGGATTTCACCCTAGGAGGGTATGATCATGGGAAGAGAGTTGGTGGGTCCAACTTGGAGGAATGTACAAAAATGAAGAAGGAGCTGATTAGAAAAATTGAGATATCAAAGAGCTAGATGAGAAATGAAAAATTACTAAGGGTACGGGTGATGATAAATGCATAAAGTTAGATATATTCATAGACTGAGGAGATGAGGTTAAAGGGGTGGGTGAGAGAAAATGAGTGTGACAGGGAAGTTTGAACATGGACTGACTATCAACGGTATTGATTTACAGTTTCCTGGAACACAGACCCAACTGTAGCTTATTCACTGTATGAAAACTTTATATTTGAATTACCCATATCCAGGTGTGGAAGAGTACTTACACAATATTAACGACAAGATATATATATATATATAAATTCGTGTTTTTAATTGCCTCCAGAATAATAGTTTAAAATTCTGTTAACAATTAAATATAAATATATAAATAAGCAGAATTATTCATTTTTAATTTTTATGCCAATATTTCCAGCTCTGCAAAGACAAACAAAGCCAACTGTGGCTTCAAAAAGTTTTTTTCTTTGTTTCATTAAAACCATAAGTTACAAAAGGAATGTTTTCTTTACCATTTAATGAAAATATAAACTTGTCAAAAGATGTTGGAAATGCAACAATGATAATAGAAAATTGTTTTTAAAGGTAAACTAAATAATAAAAAGCAATAACCAGTTATATATTTGTTCTTTTTACCAGAGAGAGAGAAATAGAGCATGGTTTTTTTTCTGTTCAAAACACATCCTGTTTATTGAACTGACATTTAATTTTACTGGGGATTTTCAAGTTTTGCTATGTAATGAAAATATAAACGGTACTGTGTAAGTCTAAAATTGTGTGTAATAATCTTTTTTAAGTTTCACTTCATTTTTTAAATTCCTCAATCATTACTTTTATTTCAGTGCTTTCTAGTTCAAGACTGTTACAGTGGATTACGAAAATTGCAAGTTGAGTGAGAAAAGTAATGGTTGTGAGACTTGTATAAAATAATACAACTCTTGGTTTATCACTTTTGTTGTAATTAAAGGTTTTGTAGCTAACTAAACTTATTTAAATATATCATGCTTTTGAATTGAAAAAACTGCCACTTCTAGGTTTTGGTTTGGAAATACAATTTTATGGGGTAAAATCCTTTTGATTGCTTGCAGATTTCTGAGCACCAGAAGGCAGGTGAGCCAATTTTTATTTTGAATTCTCTGCTTGCCCTTCATATTAGTTGTGTATCTAGCCTTGGGACAGGCTTTGGAGATTGGCACTAGTTCCGCACATGGTCAGTTTTTAACCAGTTATTACAATTGTTCCATGAACAGTGTCCACTTGTGTGGGTTCTTGAGTAAAACTTTTGTTTTTCAGCTGCCTGACCCTGACCAAAGTCCTCTATTCCCCTTTAGCTGAGTGAACAAAGAACATAATAAATCTAATTGACTCTGTAACTGCCAAATTCCTTCCTCTCTCTCACCTGCTATATATCTAATAGATTACCTCAGCACATCAAAGCCAACTTCATATCACAGTGCTTCCTTTTGATAAATGGAACTATTAGATGCTTAACTCATGATACACAGAAGATTATAAAAACCTGGCAATCTCTAGTTTACACTCACAGTGATGCCTCATCAACACACACATTTATTTCTGACTTTCAGCCAGTTACTGCAATATGGGACCAAAGGAACATACTAAAATAGTGGTCTGAGGACACATCGTTCTCCGTATGTCCCAAACTTAACTACTCAGTCACAAGCACCTGAAAGCAGAAGGCATGAGTAATGCTTGTGATAGAGAAGATTCCTTATGTATTTGGCAAGGCATTTGACAATGGTTTACAGACCAATGGTTTTCAAGGGATGTTACGCAATAGTTGCTTGTATATTCGCCTGTCTGCATAATTTGAACAGAACTTTTTGACATTTTGGCATATTGATGTGAGAAACACATTTTTCTGTCATGTAGAAAACATCGGAACTGGATTGCATCAGCCACAAGTGGCCAGCCTGAATTTGTGGGCTGTAAAAGGACAATATCCTCAAGAGTATATCCACATAATAATCTGGAATGCTAATATTGGCTTTGTGAACTTTGCATGTCTTTATATGTGTAGCTAGGCATGTAGTACTGCCTTTCTGATAGTGGTTGGACATTAGTTATTCCTCCATAGAAATGGAATATCTTTTGTAAATGATTATTATTGGTTTGTTCAAAAGTGCTTGTCAAATGGCACTAAAAATGTGGCCCTGTTGTGTTTTGCTTGGAGAGTTGAAACTCTCCTATTAAACTTCTAAAGGTTTATAAACACAGTAGTTAGGTTTCCATAGCTATATACATCCTGTTCAGATTATCCAGTTCCACAGAGTGCCATTAGACCGTATTGTTTTGTTTTCTTACCATTATACTGATATTGATTCCTCAAGATATTGCTTTCTTAATTTCATTCTACAATGTGGTAGAGTGACAGTATTGTTGCTTGAGAACATCCTGGAAATTACCTTGAATCTTTGATTGATAAATGATTTCCAGGTGGATGGCACCTGCAATGAGCTAAGTGGATTGGGGTGGGGTTGACTTTTATTTGTGTAGTGGGAAGTTACGACAGTTGCAAAAGGGTTATGGGAGAGTCACAAACTAGCAGAAGGTGTTATTAAATTGGCAGGATTTGACAGCTGAAAGAGCTGTTTGCTTGTGGCTCTTGTTTGGGGAAGTTGTGGAAAGCTCATTTGTCAGGGAGGGCTCAAAAATGCTTGTAGGAAATTAAAAGAGCATTTAGTAACATGGCTTGTTGAGGTATGTTGGAGTACTTTCATGTGAGGGGTATTGTCATTACATTGGGATCATTGCAAGAGGGTTAGACTGTTATGAGTGGATTGAGCAGACTACTTTTTTTGGGGGGGAGGGGAATTTGTAGATGAATAAACTCATCTATATATTAGTTTATTGAGAATAAATATACACATTCACGCTGTGCTATAAATTAATAAAATATATTTTAGGTATGCAGGTAGAAGCAATTAGCATAGCTTTTAACACTTAATTTCATGCTTTGATTTTTAAATAGACTGAATTGCTTATGAAATGCGAAAAAAACGTCTCAGTGGAATATGTAGGTACTTATTGAAACTGATGTAGTTAGTATATTAGGTTTGAATGTTATTCCCAGAGCATGTTGGTCACTTCTTCAAACATTGTGATTATTGCAAGGTGGTTGTAATTTCATAGACTTTAAGGTCAGAAAGGACCATCGTCTCTGACCTCCTGCACATTGCAGGCCACAAAACACCACCCACTCCTATGACAGACCCATAACCTCTGGCTAAGTTACTAAAGTTCTCAAATCATAATTTAAAGACTTCAAGTTACAGAGAATCTGCCATTTACCTTATTTTAAATCTGAAGTGACCTGTACCCCATGCTGCATAGTCTTATTTAAAGAGCCCCGAATATTGATAAAGATTCAGCCATGATAAGTTCGTGTTTGTTAATAAACACTTTTTGTTTGAGTGATTGCTCATGTCCATTCCACTATAGGTGAGTGCATGCCTCTGTGCATGATTCCTGGAACTTTTTCCCCTTAGTAGATCCCGTACATGTCGTGGTATATAAGACACTGCTGGCCCTATGTCCCCTCAGTTCCTTCTTTCCGCCCATGATGGTTGCTGGAACTAGCTTTGCTCTCAGCAAGTTCTATTCCCCTTCTTTGAACTGTTTGTTATAAGTAGTTTAGTTAGTTTTAAGTAGCAGTTAGGTGATTGCTAAGTGTAGTTAGATAAGCAAGTCCCTGCGGGCACTTAGAGTGGCCGAGCTATTCCCTGGTCGCCAGAATTCAAGCCATGTGCCTCCTGCAGGAAGGTCTTCCCATTCACTGACGCCCATGATTGGTGCCTTAAGTGCTTGGGGGAAGAGTACAGAAAAGACAAGTGCAAGATATGCAGGGCTTTTTAAGCACAGACTCAGAAGAACCGAGAGATCCAGTTAAAAGCCCTGCTCATGGAGGCAGCGCTCCGCCCGGCGTCCAAGCTGGCCCACTCCATCTCAACACCGAGCGTGACCTCAGTGCAGAGTGCACCGCCGGTACCAACCTTGACTCAGCACCAAGCAACATCACCAGTGCCAAAGAGGAAGAAACAGTGCGTGAATACTCCCCTGCGCCATTGGTACAGGCAGGGTCGAGTGTGGAGATGCACTGAACCTGGTCTGTTGAGTCTTCTCCAGTGCCTGCATTTCCATGCAGGGAGCCTCCCCTGACCCCTGCCGATGTCATCGACACTGGGGGCTTTTCAGGTGGCAAGATCCTTGTTGGCCTTGCTTATGCCTCCTCTTCCAACTCCTTGGCCAAGGGAGAAGGGGCCGGTGTCCCGGGGCAAACCCGCGAAGGGCGGTGGAGATCCCTGATATGGGGAGGAAGATTTCTTGCTGGATGGCCACCTGGGGTAGAGTGAGGATGCTTCCCCAGCAGTCAGTCCAGATCTGCGGCGTTGAGCTGGCCTGCTTCGACTCAGGACGAGGAGTCTCCCTCTTGGCGCCGACATCGATCGCCGGTACTGGAGGCAGTGCAGCCAAGAGGCGGCACCAGTTGAGGTCCACCAGGCAGCACGTGGACAGCTCCCGTTCCAGATCCCCAGCACCGAGGAGTTCGCCCGCACTGAGGCGGCACAGAACCCGGTTGCCATCAGAGGACCTGGCACTGCACAGTCCATGACGGAAACCCGGTTGCCGGAGTCCAGGTTGGCACCGTGGAGTTCAGAGCGGCGCCTGTCTCGGTCACTGAAGGGCAAGTGGCACTGGAAGTCATTGGTACTGAGACAACGCTCTGGTACCTCAAGCTCTTTAGGCACCATTCACGGTGACAGAGGCAGTCCTCGTTGTCCTCCAGGTCAGAGGTGTCAAGAAGGTGGTCCCCAGCATGGAAGGGCACCTGGGACCAAGGACGTGCATGTCACGGCTGGTCCAGTGGCTCGGTGTCTCCCGGGGGAGGACAGTCATCAGGACAGCTGCCGCCCCCACAAAGTATCATAGCCTGTGGCGCAGTCAGCTCCGGGTTGGCCTCAGGGTCAATAGCTGCAACAATGGCCTTATTGGGCCCCATGGAGTGTCCAGATGGAGCCGGGGTCCCAATCCATCCTGTCATCGGGGGTTCAGTCTATGTCTCTGGCACAGGAGAAGGTCCACTCCTTGGACGAGGAGTTGGACCCCATTGTCGGACCCTCTACAGGTGCAACCTTTCGTCAGGAGGGGAAGCACCCACAGGACGTGCCTCGGCAGCCTTCTTCCTTACTGGATGAGTCAGTCTCCCAGGACCACATGGCGACACTGAAGGATTTCAGGGTGCACCAGGAGCTGCTCAGGAGGGTGGCCTCCAACTTGGGTCTGGAAGTGAAGCAGGTAGAAGAGGCTGATGATAGCCTCTTTAATGTGCTGGCAGTCACCCCATGTCAAAAGTGGCTGAAAAAAAGTACTATGTCCCCGCCGAAGGGCTTGAGTATTTGTTCACTGACCCCACCCTTGGAACACTGGTGATAGATGCAGCCAACCAGTGGGACAGGCAAGGTCAGCTGGGTTCCACTCTCAAGAACAAAGACAGCAAGAAGCTGGATTTGTTGGGGAGAGAGATTTATTCCACATCAGCCCTGCAGTTCAGGACTGCCAATCATCAAGCCCTCCTGGGTAGATATAATTTTAACTTGTGGGACTCCCTCAGACAGTTTGCTGAGGCCCTTCCCCAGGACCAGGACGCAGACTTTACCACCATCGTTGAAGGAATCATGGTGGCTAGGGCAGTGCTCAAGACATCCAGTGATGCTGCTGACTCAGTGGGTAGGGCCATAACCTCCACTATTTCCATGAGAAGGTGCTTGTGGCTGCAATCCTCAGACCTGTCCCAGGAGGTGCAGCAATAGATTCAGGACCTCTCCTTCGATGGGTCAGCCCTATTCTCAGACCAGACTGATGCCAAGGTGCACAGTCTGAAGGACTCCAGGGCCATGTTTCACTCCCTGGGCCTGTACACACCTCAGGCTTCCAGGCGGTAGTCACTCCCCAGGCACAGCAACAGCCAGGGCCTCCGCCTAGGCCCGTTCAACCCTGTAGAAATAGTGACAGGAATAGGGGGTTTAGAAGGAGAAATCAGCCCCCAGCTCATCCTCAGCCCCCCAGCAGGCCCCCCCAGGGGGTCGGTCAATCGGAGGAGACAGTTTTGATGGTGTGCTTGAGAGTGGTGCCCTTACTGCTCACCTGTATCCGCCCCGCCCCTTCCTAAACAGGTTAAGGCCCTTCTATCCTGAATATGCAAAGATCATGGCAGACCATTGGGTCCTTGGGATATCTCAGGGGGCTATGCCCTACAGTTTACAACTATCCCCCCAATCAGGCCTCCCCTCATGTTCCTCTTCAGGGACCCCTCTTCACGAGCAACTCCTCTTGCTGGAAGTGGACACCCTGCTCAACATAGGAACAATGGAAATGGTCCCTCAAGACAGAAGGGGGAAGGGAGTCTTTTTGAGGTACTTCCTCATCCCCAAGGCGAAGGAAGGTCTGAGACCCATATTAGACCTCCATCGTCTAAACAAATATGTCAAATGACTCAGGTTTTGCATGGTTTCCCTAGCCTCCATAATCCCCTCTCTGGATCGAGGAGACTGGTATGCCGCCTTGACCTCAAGGACGCATACTTCCATGTGTCTATCCTCCCCAGCCACAGGTGTTTCCTCCGTTTCATGGTGGCTGGGTCCCACTACTAGTTTACAGCCCTACCCTTTGGTGAATCTTCATCTTCAAGGGTGTTCACCAAATGCATGGCAGTAGTAACTGCCCACCTGAGATGAAGGGGTGTGCAAATCTTTCCTTACCTGGACAATTGGCTGATCAGGGCAGCAGGTCCCAAGTGCAGGAGAGCGTGACCCTCATTTGCTCCACGTGCAGCCGGCTGGGACTGCTCATAAATGAGCAGAAGTCCACACTAACCCCAGTTCAACGCATAGAACTCATTGGGGCCACTCTGGCCACTTCCCAGGCCAGAGCCTTCCTGCCTCAGCCACATTTTGAGATGGTCACTATCATCTCTCAGCTGCACCGATGTCCCACAACAACAGCCAAGCACTGCCTAAAGCTGTTAAGCCACATGGCGGCCTGCATGTATGTAGCGAGACTAGCTCATCTGAAGCTCAGACCACTTCAGACGTGGTTGGCCTCAGTATATGTGCCAAGCAGACACCCATTGGACTGGGTGATCACAGTTTCCCCACCAGTCCTAGCCTCCCTAAATTGGTGGCAGACTCCCAGAGCAGTTCCATTCAGGAAACTGGTCCCATTGGTCACCCTAATCTCCAACGCTTTGGATGTAGAATGGGGAGCCCATATCAGTGCCAACCTAGGCCCTCAGGGGCTCTGGTCGGGGAAGGAGAGGTGCCTGCACATCAACGTGAAGGAGCTGAGGGCTATTCACCTAGTGTGCAATGTGTTCCTCCGGTTCCTGACAGAGTGGTGCAGGTGCTGACGGACAACACTGCAGCCACCTTTTAGATAAACAGGCAGGGAGTAGTGTGCTACTCAGCCCTCTGCAAGGAAGTCATCCATCTGTGGGACTTTGCTGTGAGGCATGATTTCCACTTGACTGCCTCTCACCTCCTGGGAGTGAGGAACGCCAAGGCAGATCGCTTCAGCTGGTCGTTTCTACCCCACCATGACTGGTCATTGCACCCGGAGGTCGTTACTATGATCTTCCAAAAGTGGAGTGTTCCCCAACTGGACCTATTTACATCGGCCTGGAACACAAAGTGCCGGAGGTTCTGCTTGCTCCGGGGCCGCGAGACTGGGTCGATTTGCAACACTCGAAGAAAAAAACAAGGTTACTTACCAGTAACTGATGTTCTTTGAGATGTGTTGCTCATGTCCATTCCACAACCCACCCCCCGTCCCACCTGCTGGAGTTGGCGGAAAGAAGGGACTGAGGGGCGTATGGCTGGCAGTGCCACATATACCATGACATGTGCGCGGGACTCCAGAGGACACCAGAGCTGGCCCTACAGGGTCTGCTAAGGGGAAAAAAGTTCCAGGAACCATGTACGGAGGCGTGGAATGCACATGAGCAACACATCCTGAAGAACATCAGTTACTGGTAACTCTTTTTTTTTAACAGTCATGCCAGAAAACCAGAAGTCATGGCTTGTTTTGTATGAGCATATTTCATGGATTCAAAATCAGGTAGAGAAAAGAAAGTTAGCAAGATAGAAAACATATTTCAATAGCAGGAGTGTAAGATCCAACTTCCTTTGTCAAATCTCAGCTCATTACAAGTACAATCATAATGGAAGATGTTAGTTTCATGTGTTATTTAGTTTAACCACTATGGGGAAAATAGAAATGGAAATTATTATTTGGCAAGTCTAATGCATTTTTTACATTGAAAACTATAATTGTATTTCTTCCTGTAATACACACTATTATTATTAGTGGCTTGTTTGGTCCATTTCCTCATACCAGTCTTCTGTTAAGATACCATTTATACAGGATTTTAATTTCTGGGCCTTGGAACAGGCAAAGCTCCCTTAATTCTTAAGGTCCTTGGGGTCGGCAATAGTAAGCTGAGTGTGAGCCTGACTTCCTATTAGTAAGCACACACCCAGTATAAATGCTGTCCCCAGAAGGTTTTGATGAGATCTTTCTTGCTGTTGCCTCTGGCACTTCAGTAGATTTTGGCACCTCTTTTTTCTTTGTACTTTAGTGTCTTGAAGAAATTTGTTAATCTATGCTGTTCTTGGTGCTTAGATGTCTAACTTCTCTATTCATTAGTGGTTTTCTTTGCACTTTATTGTCTTTATGAATCAGCCCCTTGGTGCTACTGCAGCTGCTGCTAAAGCTGGGACCAGCTTTGATCTCAGTGCACCATCACTGAATTAACAGTGCTTAAGAGCTATAGGTGTTTTTAGTCAATCTTGAGGCTAAAGAGACAGAAGTGCTTGGCTTCTCTGATCTAGCATTTCTTTCAATGCATTGGTTCCCTTTCCCTTCTCTCTTGAAAGCTATAATCTTTATATTATTAATGCTATATAAAACTAAAATATTGAGAACTGAAAATTTGTCCTTGTTATTGCTGCTTGCAATTTTAACCTCCATTTTACTTTGGGGATATCTTTCAAATGTCTTGTGCTCCAGAAGTGAGTATTTTGCACAGATGGTGCCTTTTGAGAAGAGAATAACACTACTTCTATGAAGTTCCCCTATGTTTGGATTTATATTCCTTTGTATTTCCCACTTCAAAGATCGAATAGTAGTCTTAAGGTTTTTGTTTTCCCTTACACCTTACTTTTGACATTTCCCTGAGGCACATTTTCTGTCTTATGTTGATCTGACTTTTCTTTCTCAGAGCTTTGCCTCCCGGTGAAAGGAACCGACTGGAATGTTTAACCAGCTGCATTTCTACGCAGCAGAGGACATGCAATGGCCACCATCGCATCTGGCTCATGCATGCTCTATCCCACTGTTATTGACCTCAAGGTCTACAAGAGTTGCACCAATCTTGCACTGAGGAGCTAAAACCCATTAGTGAGAATCCTGCAAGACTGTGAATGAAATCTAGGGTCCACTGAAGTCAGTGACACTCAATATATCTTGAGGAATAGAATTATCAAGTAATTTACTCTGTCTGACTCCTACACAGGATGGATTTATATCTCTAACAAGATGTCACTTAAGAAATGGGCGGTTCCTACTGCCCATCTGGAAAATAAATATAGTGGGTTGAATAATAAGAAATACTTCAGTTATTATTCTAGTAACTTACACTACAATAAATAATGCAGGTTGTATGCAATTATTTTGTACTGCAGTAGTCAATAAAAGTAGAGTAGTTACTGTAGCAACCAGATATATTATGCTATGTGTCCCACTTCTATAGATTTTGTTCTGCAGCAGCTGTTTCTTTTGTATTAGAGTGTGCTGGCACCAGCTGTTTGGAGGAATCCACATGCTTTTTAATTTTCTCCTACCCAAACCAAAAGCATGAGCAAATATAAACCGCAAGGTTACACAAATATAAACCAAAGGGGTTACACAAACATTTTAGCAGAAGCAGTGAGATTATAAAGCACTTTCAACTATATGGTTTTTGTGCAACCCAAATTTTATTGAAAAAACTCCCCTCTCTTTCAGCAGAAACAATAGAATTTATAAGAAACTATTCAGTGTATTTGGAACTCTGTTACATGAGCCAACATTCATGCTAATGCTATTAGATATATTGGTGGATTTAGATATAATTATTAGCTCAGCTGCTGGACACAGCTGAGGTGGATGAAATTGTGTTTAAATAGATTTGCTCTTTCCTTTCCTGAAAGATCTAACAATTTAAGTGATCCCCAACTAGGGAAGATTATATTCTGTGGGCTGTTATGACCTGTCTTTCTTTAAGTGCAATGTCCCAGCTATCCCAGTGTGTGGATGAAATAGAGAGATGAATGCAAAACAGATAGTTCTGGCTCCGCCAAGACAAAGCAGAGAATGAAGCTGGCTGGTAGAAGGACAATAATTGAGAAAATGGCAGAAACTATGATCTTTTACTCTGATGAGGCCATCCTCCTCTGACTGTAAAGGTTGTGTGCCACTGTGTGGTCCTTCTGAACTTATCTTGGACTCCCAGATAGCAACAGTAGTCAAAATGACATTCATCTATCCACAGCTAGGCAGGATTTTGAGAAGCAATCACAGCTATCTACAAGTTTGTCTCCTCCTACTTGTCTGTCTATCTTGGTACATATATGGCTACTGTCAGAGGTATTTAAACACTGAAGCTATTAGAATGCACCTGGAGTTGACTATGAAGGCTGACCAGAAATTAATGCTAAATACAGCTTGCACTTGTCCTCTGCAAAGTATCGCAAAGCAGTGAGAATTTGTTATCTTAGCAATTTTCTTTGTATCCTTACTACTTGGCAGAATTGTTCAATTCAGAGTACTTATCTTTGTCTACAGATCTTTAAATGAATTAGGGCCTTACTAACTCAGTGACCATCTCTTGCTCCATGCCTCCAGAACTACAGATAGATTCAAGTGGAACACTTGGACTGACAGATCCAAGATCCGAGGCAGATCCTACAGAGACAGAGAGCAGAAATTTTACCAGAGCTGAACAAGACTCTTAACATCTTCTCAGTGTGATGAAATGCTCCCATCTATATGCAGATACTTTCCGAAAGGATAGGTGTAGTCCTTAACTTCACTTGGAATCCAGTTATTTGATAAGGGGCTTTGAAGGAAGAAGGGGGAGGGGAGATTGAGAGAGAGAGATTGATTTCCAATGTGGAAATCCTTGTATTAGATAGGTTTATGAAAGAGTGTATGGATGCTATCGTTACTGGCACTTTAGAAACGCTTGTAATAATATTTTTTTAAAGAAAGCTGTTGTAAGGTACACTATAATTTACTGCTGAACTGAAAGTGTTTCTGATAAGATTTGTGATTTTCATGCTTTGCCTTGATTTTCATTATTTTTACTGTGAGAAGTGTATAAATTTCCACTGGCTACTCGACAAACCCGCAAAGATAAATTCTGCCAAGAAACTGGTAGAGTAAACTAAATGGATACAAAGAAATATTAATATGGCTCTCATACTAGCACAAAAATTAATTTACACAAATTAAACACTTCTATGGAAGCTTCCTATCTGGCTGAATATTTACTGTAGCTGCTTTATAATTGTGGGTAAAGAGATGAATATTCTATGAACCATACAATCGCAATGAATTTAATAATAATTTATCTTAGCTTATCAACAAAGATTTTTTTTAAATTTGCATATGCAAACTACTAACCTCATTTGAAAAGGATTGATTGAAGAAAAACATGACCAGCAGCGTCATGTGGACTTAAATATTTTGGCTGTATTTTAGGAAAGTTTGTGCAAAAGTAACCAGATGTTTCCAAAAAAATTATGGCTGGTCCTTTTTATAAGGAATTTAAACCCAAAACTTTTAAACATGCTTTTTTCCCATGTTTTGCTTTTTCATATTTTGGAAATTCTTGATGTTAAGAGCATTAATTTAAATATAGAATATTTCTAGTATTGTCGCACCTCAGACATGTGTTTCTGAATTTATTTCGTTAAAGAATGGCTCAAAGACTTGAATTAAGGACAGTCCTAAATAGCAAAATAATTTTTAATAGATGTGCATACACAATTGAGTACTGCAATTGCCTGTGCACATTTAGTCAGAAAGGGTCTAACTGTATAAGATGAGCAGGATTTCACCAATATAATTATGGTTTGTTTTAATGAATATCAAGAACCTGATGACAGAGAGGAGGAAGCAAACAGTGAGAATTTGGAAACTGGAGAGCTGTGGATACAAGTCAGAGTTTAAATTTTAGTTGAAAATAAAGTAAAAATAATAGATTATGGCCTTTCCTTCACTCTGATTTTAGCAAACACAGATTAATTAGAAAATTTGGATGGATATGGCAGTGCTTTCATACATTCTGTATTCCAAGCCATGATTTATTCCTCTAGTATATTCTTCACAGTAGCACTCATTACTTCTGAACTCATGCTCAAATATGGTAGAGGGGCTTCCCTACCAACCAGAGCAAAAACTTAGAGTACATGCTTCTGAAGCTGAAAATTCTTTTATGCATGCTTTCCTAGAGAAGCAGTATCGTGAGGCCATTCCTACTTTCTGGCATTAAACACTGGAACATCATCCAGTTTAGAGGCTTTTATTTCTCTGGTGACCATTTCTCTGGTGACTGTTTCACTTGATCACCATGAAATTAATTTTGTCTAAATTGCATGTACATCTATATTCACACAGTTTAACTTTAAAATAAAAAGCATAGAAGCGGATGTGAATTCAATAAGCTGCACCCAGTGCAGACTGAATTTACTCTATTTCAACTAAGGTAGTACTTCTGGGAATTGGATGAAAAAGCTGACAAGTTGCTGGCTTTTCACATAAAACAAAAGATCTCTGCATGTAGAATCACAGTCATCCTTGATAAACATTATGTACATCACCTAAAGATATTAATAAAGAATTCTTTAATTTCATTAAAGATCTGTAAAAATTGGACACAACCCCATAGATTATTTTGTTCAATTTTTCAGAAATGTTATTTCACCACAAATGACTACAGCCCAGTTGTCCACCTTGATGCTCCCCTATTGGAGGATTAGTATATTCAAGCCATTAAGAATATGAAAATGGGGAAAGGCCTTGGGCCAGATGGCTTCCCTGCTGAATTCTATAGACCTCCTGTCTAACAAGATGCTTAAAATGTTTGAGATATTCCTAGAGAGCACAATTCCCCCTGTCCAACAGTTATATTCTTACTCAACGTCTTGTATTACAGCCAACAGTGTGACCCCAGATACCTTCTTCCAGGGTATTGAGCAAGGGTGCTCGCGGTCTCTGTTACTTTTTTATTTGGCTCTTGAGCTCCAGCAATAGCTATAAGGGTTCATCCAGGTATCTGAGGCACACAAACTTGGTTCTATGGAGCATAAATTAATGTTATATGCAGACCAATGCCCTTTTGTAAACATCCAAATCAGAAATCACTATTCCAGCTGCCTTCTCATTAATTCAAAAATTCAGAGCAAATATTCAGAGCAAAATTTAGATCCTGTACTCTCTCAAATAACTAGTGATACAAATGGGTGGAATCCTCTGCCTAAACCTGTGGGGAAGGATTAATACAAAAAAATGAATTTTCTGTGTAGGCTGCTTTATGTTCTAAGCAGCCTACTAGCCTCATAGAAGATTAGCGTTGGAAGGGACCTTAGGAGGTCATCTAGTCCAACCCCCTGCTCAAAGCAGGACCAACCCCAACTAAATCATATACTTGTGTATATCACTCCATATTTTAGAAAAGTTGCAATTATTAGAGCCTTTTTCTGGGGTCCTGGTCAAGGCTCATGACTGTCACTTAAAAGTCTCTAGCTCCTTGTAGGGAATTGGGGGTTTGACCTCCCAGACCTATAAAATTATTATCATGCTTTTATCATGTCACAGATGTCAAATTACTTCCAGCATGCTAACAACCTTATGCCCATGTGGATGGAAACTGAATGGGGAATAATGTATCTTGTTCCCCCAGTGGGTCTGCTCAGTTCCTCTTTTAGTCAGATGGAGAAAAATAAGCTTCCTCCAGTGGTGGCTGCATGAAGGATGTGGGCTATCTTAGCTAAGAGGTACTAATTTAATCCTCGCTGTCATGCAAAAGCCCCTTTTTGGGATAACCCAGACTTGCAAATTGGGGAAAAATACCTATTATTTGGAAGAACAGGATGAGTTATGGATTTTTCAATTCATCAGACATGGGGTTTAGTCTCTTTTCTAACACTAAAACAATTATATGACCTGCCACCCTCTAAAGAGTCGCAGTACTTATAACTAAATCGTTACTAAAGTATCGGTTTGGTCCAAAGGCCCCAGACCTACTGGAAACTTTGGACATACTTCATAAACTCCCAAGGCCTTTGTCCACTATGTATTCTTTGCTAATGAAGAAGAACTCCATTGGTCAGGAGTTCTTTGTGAAAATATGGGAAAGGAAGTTATCACAGGCCTTAAAAGAATCCCCGTGGCAGACTATATTATATAAAGTTAAAAATGCTTCTGTGGCTATGCCTAACATAGCAAAATATTCTATTCAAAATCTGTTGGATGCCACGGAGGTAGTGCAAAATGGACGGCCTTGTCCACCTATATTTGTTGGTGCTCTAATAAAGAAAAAGGAACCCTTATGCAGATGCTATAGGACTACTCAACAGTCAGGACACTGTGGAAAGAGGTGGACACAAGAATGAAAATAGAATTTATCTTCAGCAACCAAACCTCACCTGAAAATTGTATCTTAGGTTCTGTACCTTCTACACTGGATTTCTACCACAAAGACTTTGGATCTTGAAGGCTACAATGAATACCAAGTGCTGCATGATTGTACAAAAATGGAGGAGTAGGCTTCCCCCAGAATTGACTAGTGATATTCGGATCTGTCTAAGTGAGCAGTGAAAGAAAAAATAGTTTATTGATGTAGAGAGCAAGTATATGATTTCAAAGAAATTTGGGCCCCTTTCTTGATACATGTAGATAAAGAATTCTGAGATCGCTCAAATAGTCTTCCATTTCACTTAATCTCTTGCATTTTCTTTTTCCATTTTGGCTATCTATGTGGGGGGTTTTAATTGGGTGGCTGGGCAGCAAAATGGCAGATAAAATCCAGTGTTGATAAATGCCAAGTATTGCACATTGGAAGACATAGTCCCAACTATATTTACAAAATGATGGGATCTAAATTACCTGTTACCACTCAAGAAAGAAGTCTTGAAGTCGTTGTGGCTAGTTCTCTGAAAACATCTACTCAACGTGTAGTCAAAAAAACCAAAAAAACCCCAAAAAACTAACAATGTTAGGAATGATTAAGAAAGGGAGAGAGATAATAAGACTGTAAACATCATAATTTCACTATATAAATCCATGATACGCCCACACATTGACTATTTCATGCAGTTCTTGTCATCCCATCTCAAAAAAGATATATTAGAAATGGAAAAGGTAAAAAGAAGGGCAACAAAAATGATTAAGGGTATGGAATGGCTTCCATATGAGGAGAGATTAAAAAGACTGGGACTTTTCAGCTTGGAAATGAGATGACTAAGGGGGGATGTGAGAGAGCTCTATAAAATCATGAATGGTGTAGAGAAAAGTAATAAGGAAGTGTTGTTTACTTCTTCACATAACAAAAGAACCAGGAATCACCAAATGAAATTAATAGGCAGCAGGTTTAAAACAAACAAAAGGAAGTATTTCTTCACACAATGCACAGTCAGCCTCTGGAAATGGTTGCCAGGGATGCTGCAAAGGCTAAAACTATAAATGGATTAAAAATAATTAGCTAAGTTCATGGAGGATATATCCAGCAAAAGGCTTTTAGTCAAAATGGTTGGGGATGCAACTTCATGCTCCAGGTGTCCCCAGCCTCTGACCGCCAGAAGCTGAGAGTGGAAAACTATCACTTGATTGTCACTCATTAATTGCCATTCTGTTCATTCCCTCTGAAGCATCTGGCATTGGCCACTGTCAAAAGACAGGATACTGGTCTAGATTAGCCATCGTTCTGATCCAGTATGACTTTTCTTATGTTCTTCTTCTTCTGGTTAGATCTTGTATTGTGCGGTCTTGCAGCTTTGGCAAGTTGTAAAGTTATGCAATTGCATAATTTTACTGGATAACCTGTGAAATGTGCAATATTTGGTAATGTATATGATCTGTAAATAGTTTACCTTTTGGTATTTTTTATTTTTCTTTATGAAAATTAATACAAAATCACAGAAAAGCACATAATCTAAACATACTGTAAATCAGCATGATGCATGTATAAAAATGTAAGTGGTAAACCCACAGTACCCAGGTATGTAAAATACATCAAATAATGTTATATATATAAAATGTGTGTGCACATATATTTTTATTAAAGTAATTTCCAAAGGCCCCAACTGAGACTGGGACCTCATTATGCTTGGCCCTGTAAGAAGATTTAGTACAACTCATTTTCTGCCCTTGCAAAACTTACAATCTAGACACATCAGACCAAGGAAGTATTATGACATTTTACAGATAGGAAACTGAGGCATGGAGCGATTAAGCAAGTAGACCAAGGTCACTCAAAGTCTGTTACACAGGTGGAAACTAAACCAAGTCCGCAACCCAGTGCCTTAACCACACAAGTATCCTCTCTCTCTAATGTTATGATGATGATTCTGGGAAGCTTAAGTACACACCAGATTCACAGCATGATGCGTCTCAAAACTCTGAACAGCTAGATGAGGACGATACATGCAACAATGTGGATTGACTTATATTCAATTTCTCATGCTCAATGATACTGATCTTCCCTTCATTGAAGTAAATGGTAAAACTCACATTGACTTCAGTAGTGCAGGATCAGACCCTATTACCCCAAGCTCCTTCTCTATATTCCAACATTTTATTTTTCCTTTCTGTAGGAATGACTGATTACCAATAGTGGCAACAGTTTTCTGACGTCAAGGCTGAATTTTATTGGACTGTGCTGAATTGAATACCAAAATCTATCTAAGACACGAGAGGGCTGGTTAAGCATATAACAAGTGGCATACGGTATAGAATCCTAAAGCAGAAGAGATTCCTGGAACACAAGAAGAATAGCTATTGGCACCAGTATATTTTATTTATTTATTTATTTATACAGGTGTAGTGGAGCACACTGATAGCCTGGGCTTCAGTCAATAATCTACGAGAAATCCACACTATTCAGACAGAATTAATCAGTGTCTACCATGGTGGAAGAATGCTGCCATGAGAGTTATAGCTTCCAAGGAAGATTCATGACTTTACAGGTGGATCAAAAATGGCTTGTGGCCTATAATAGCATAAATCAGGGTTCATTATCTCAATTTCCCAATTTCAATGGAAAATATGCTGTTTTTGGCACCATATTGAACTAAAAAACACTGTTTATACCACAACATGAAATGGTCTTAACCTTTCCAAAGATGGATGATGAAAATTTCCAGCTGTACACCTCATCCTTCTTGGCTTATATTTCAGTATTATTCCATTTCGGAAATTACAGTATATATGACAGTGTAGAAAGAACGCAGAAGTTGTGAAGAATGTCAGCTAACAGGATGAAGGGCTTGATGTGGCAAGCTTTCTGCACATGGAACTTACAGTACATCTTAATGACAGTTCCACACAAGGAGGATTTTGATCCATAACCAGAAAGAGTTGGAGGATATGCCAATAACACACATTGCCACCCACTGGCCCAATACACTAAAAAATATTTTGCTCCATCAATCTAGTACATAAAAAAGCATCAAAACAAAACAAAACAACCCTATTTTAAAAAATGGTCTAATCCTGATCTCTTTGCTGGGATATCCTTTTGTTTGGCTGAAGTAGATAGATTTTCCTCCTGTTCCTTTTTGACTAAAGTAAAAGTAATAGAAAATGGATTTTATCTGGGCAATTATCAAAATACTTTACTGCTGGATTGTAGCTATTTAGTGCAGCATTATTTTTTCTATAAAAAATTATTTTGTGCTATTCTGCATGGTGCCTAAGGTCTACATGTCACTTGTCAGTGTCTTCTTTTAGCAGTGGGACATTGGAAAACATAATTCCAACTATACATATAAAATGATGGGGTCTAAATTAGCTCTTACCACTCAAGAAAGGTCTTGGAGTCATTGTGGATAGTTCTGAAAACATCCACTCAATATGCAGCAGCAGTCAAAAAAGAAAACAGAATGTTGGGAATTAGTAGGAAAGGGATATATAATAAGACAGAAAACATCATATTACCTCTATATAAATATATATAAATCCATGGAACACCCAAATGTTGAATACTGCATACAGATCTGGTCATCCCTTCTCAAAAAAAGATATACTGAAATTGGAAAAGGTACAGAAAAGGCAATAAAAATGATTAGGGTTATGGAACAGCTTCCATACGAGGAGAGATTATTAAGACTTGAACATTTCAGCTTGGAAAAGAAACAACTTAGGGGGTATATGCTAGAGGTCCATAAAATTATGACTGGTGTGGAGAAAGTAAACTCCTCATAACACAAGAAATAGGGGTTATCAAATGAAATTAATAGGTAGCAGGTTTAAAACAAACCAAAGGAAGTATTTCTTCACCTAACCTACAGTCAACCTGTGGAACCCTTTGACGGAGGATGTTGTGAAGGCCAAGACTATAACAGTTCAAAAAAGAACTAGATAAGTTAATGGAGGATAGGTCCATCAGCAGCTATTAGCCAGGATGGGCAGGGATGCAAAACCATGCTTTGAAGTGTCTCTAGCCTCTGTTTGATAGAAACTGGAAATAGATGACAGGGGATGGATTATTGATGATTACCTGTTCTGTTTATTTCCTCTGAAGCACCTAACGTTGGCCACTGTCAGAAGATAGGATACTGGGCTTCATGGGCCATTGGCCTGACTGAGTATGGCAGCTGTTATACAGAATAGGACAAGGATATGAAGGAGCAGGTAATCATGCAAATTGGGTAGGATAAAGTGGGAAAGGAGCAGGAAGAGAGAAGAGCAAAGATAGTTCTGTGGTGAGATCCTGGGCCTGTTGAAGTCAGTGAGTATTTTCGTAGCTTTTGCATAATCACACAGATGTAAATCGTGTTATAGTATGGGAAAGCAAAAACAAAGTCAAGATAGTAAATGTAGCCCTTGAAGATTCACCTGCCATAGCAGTGTACTTTTGTATTGTCCATGAATCATTAGATTCTATTGGCATACTTTTCCCTAATTCCTTTTTGCATTCAATGTCCTCCTTGATGCAGAACTATTTTAATATAAAAGTGTTTGCTGTGGGAAATTGTGAGGAATACCATTCTCTGATTATGGAGCAGAAATACCAAAGTCATACACTTATAGGAAAAAGGAAAAAAAATCATGTCACATAGTTTTAAGTAAAATATAATTGTTTAAATCTATGTAATATTCAGCTAATTGCTTTTATATCATTTAAAATTGATAATCATATAGAACTAAGGGTTTATCTACATTTACAGTGCAGCAGTGGCATAGCTGTAGTGCTTAGTGAAGATGCTATCTACGTCAACAGGAGAACTTCTCCCGTCAGTATTTCACCTCTTTGAGAGGCGATATCTATGCTGATGGAAGAAGTCCTCCTGCCAAAATAATGCTGTCTACACCAGGGACATAAATTTGTCATGCAGACCAAGCCCAAGTTTCTTAGAGAATGAGAGAGGAGTCTTGCTCAGTTACAGCCTGACTGAGGTGACAGGCCATGAGTCTTTTTGATAAAATGCTAAAAGCTGTAGTTTTTTTTTTTTTTTGCAGTTATAACCTTGACAATAGCCTTAACATGAAAATGCTGTTGAAAATTCTGGTGTTCAAATTTCTGAGTACAGAAAGGCAATTGTTCGTCTTAATTATGGATAGATAGTTTACATGGGAAGAACATTATGGGGAAGGAAAAGTAGCCTGCAATGACAAAATAAAATCAAAATAACTTACTTAAACAGCATCCTGTTTTCTGGTTCTTGGGGCTGAACTGGGACTCGTTTGCTGTAGATGACAAGCCACCACAAGAACAAAATTAGGTGGCAGTTGTATGGGGATCTGAGAGGCTTTTCAAAGGATGATGGTTGCATCTTTCCTCTGGCATGTAAGTGGTCATCCTCACAGAGGATCCTTCTTTCTTTTTTTCTTTCTTTTCTTTCTTAATGGGGATATGATAGAGGTCTATAAAGTCATGAATGGTGTGGAGACAGTACGAAATACAATACAAAAACTATGGGTCTCCTAATGACATTCATAGGCAGCCGGTTTAATACAAATGAGGAAATAATTTTTCACACAACATACAATTAACCTGTTAATCATTTAATTTAATTAAGATGTGAATCAATTAATAATTGCCATGGGATGTTGTGATGACCAAAAGTATTACTGGGTTAAATAAAACTAGACTAATTGATGGAGGATAGGTCCATTAATTGCTATTAGCCAAGATGTTGAGGGATGCAACCCCATGTTCAGGGCAGTCCATTACCTCTGACTACTAGAAGCCAGGAAGGGAAGATGGAGATGGATCTCTCAAAAATTAACCTGTTCTGTACACTCCCTCTAAAGGTCTGATACTGGCCAGGATATTGGGCTAGATGGACCATTGGTCTGACCCAGTATAGAAGTTCTAATGTTCTTATCATCTCATCTCAAAGCTTTAGAGAATTGAAGGTTTGGAAGACTGCCTGTAGATTCTACTGGCTGCATGCAGGCTCAATAAAATTTGAACATAGTGCTCAAAGTTTAGTGGCCATTTTCCTGGCTGTGGAGTGCCAGGCAACTTATCCAAAGTCAGCTAGAATAGCAGGAGCAGGACGTGGCATCTGCACCCCAGATTTAAGGTTTCCAACTGAAGACACAAAGTACTGCCAGGGAAGCACAGTAAATCTTCGGGGGCTATCACATTCTGGAGTGCAATCCAGAATGGTAAGGGGTTGTGACACCATCTGCCCTGCAACCTTGGGTGCCTCACAGTGCTTTCCTAAGGTAGATTCCAAGTTGGACTGCTCACAAACAGCATGCAGATCACACCCTAAACGTCTGTGTATAGCTGTTGCCTGCCAGCAACACTCCAGTCACACTCTGGCTGCTACCAGCCTTGGTTATCACTTGCAAGGTAACCCCAACACACCCCCGGTCCTGAATTTTCTCAAAAACATGGTTCTGTACTGTCCAGCCCTCTCCTGGATAGTTCAGATATAAGAGGTCTGTTGCCCCATAAGGTTAATATGCAACACTTTGCTACTTTAACTGGAGTTACCCAAACAGTTCAGTTTAAACAAACACTGGATTACTTTCAATTAAAGAATAAAACAAGCTTATTTAATTACAAAGAGAGAGGTTTTAAGTGAGTACCCATATAAAACATTAAGTCAGCAATGGTTACAAGAGAAATAATGGTAAAATGCTTTCTAATAACTAAACGTACCAAGCTAAACTTGGTTCAAGATAAAATCCTTACCACAGTTTCCCCACAACATTACTGACCAAATTTTCAGGTCACGATCTCTCACAAAGTCAAATGGCGGGTTCCTTTGTCATCTTAGGCAAAAGAAAAAGAGAGAGAGACAAGGAAAGAAAAAAGATAGACTACCTGGAGTGTTTTTGTCCCTCTCTTTTATAGTCCAGTTACCCTTTGAAATGCATTTTCCTGAGGGTTACCCCTAGATAAAATTCCTTCCCACTGCAAGGATGGAGACAGGAAATCTCATGGTGAAAGAGGTTCAATATTTATTGTTTCTAAAATTCAGATTGATCTGTTCATGCCCCCTCCACTCCTCCGCCTTGCTTGCCAAAGAATGGCCACTTGACAGGTAATCGCCAATTAACTTTGACACCTGGCTACAGACATCAGCTTGTTCTTTGTCTTTGGGAAACTGGTTTATCCCCTCCCCAGATTTATCTGGTAAATACATTCCATTCATGATTTCAGTTTAGCTACATAACTTTATATATAATGTTGCATATTATATTTCACCATAATATGATAGACTAGTAAGTTATTAATTTTCAAATGATACCTCAGAAGGTGTATTTTGGATAAAGATTATTACAGTTGTGTGGAGGGTGTGACTACAGGGGTGCATTTGGTCACAGAGATATAATCAGATTTTGTGTTAAACAAGTGTTTTGATTAAGCAGGATTTGGCTAAGTGGGATTATTCTTGTATTTCTATATGGAATGCTGATGACTTCGCACACAGCTGGCATGATAATTCATTTTCCCCTCCAGCACTGCATTAAGTAAATGAGAATTCTTTGCAAAAATCCGATAGTGTTAGTCGCATTGTAAATATTATGCATTTCAGTACTGATAACAGCTGGTTGGGTAAAAGAATAGGATGATGATTTAACCCTATTTAACATTTAACAGATCCTTAGCTGGTGTAAATTAACTTTAGTGGAGCTGACATTTACACCAGATGATGATCTGGCCCAAAGAATTTAATGATTTTTTATCTTTCATTAGGCAATAATAATGTTATTATTGATATCTCCTTCAACGAAATCTAGATTAAGGGCTCCATTCAGATACATTTTTTTCAAGTTTATTGTTATTTCTTAAGTCTTACTTTTTCTATCTTATGACACCTTGTAATGCATGTGGTTTATTAAAAGGAATACCCAAAAAAGGTACCTCCACATTGCTGCTGCTGCTGAACATGTTTATTAGGGCAGTGCCTAATGGGGCCCCCTTGCGCTTGGTATCGTAAAAACACAAAATAGTAGCTGGACCCTGTCCCGAAGAGCTTACCGTCTAAATAGACAAGATAGACATAGGTTGGGGGAAGGGGTAGAACACAAACAGAGTGAACAATATGATGGCAGCAAATGTCATGTTAATTCCATGATTTTTGGGGCCAGGACAGTTAGTTAAGAAGGGAACTGCTAAATGTAAATAAAAAGGAAAGGAGAGGGAATATTGAAAGGAAGAGGAGTGAGGAGGACAAGGCAGAGGAGTAGAGAGTAAGAGGGGCAGGTGTGGAGTGAAACTGAGGGGAAGAGTTTGTGAGGGAGGAGGAGGGAGAGGAGGGAGCAATCACCAAAGGGCAGGGAAAATCCAGTGAGAATTGTAGAAAGTTCTCTGACTGTTTGAAGGCCTCTGCTTGTCTGCTTCTGTAGCTGGTCCTGCTGGCTAGGGTCTGTGTCTGGTTCCACTGCAGGCCACATGACATTGTGGAAGGGGAGAAAGGCACCACCTGTGTCCTATGCCCCCAGAGGGAGTTTTCCACTGCACAGTCCTGGACTTTGGAAGAGGGGGTGCTGGAAGAAGGGGTGGCCATGGCCCCAACTGGGCCCAGTTTCACCCCCTTCCTTTTCTGTTCAGAAGTTTCTGTTTGTACTACCAGCTGAAGTTTCTATTTTATCTTTGCCTCTATGATCAAACTGCTTATGCTTTAAAATACAGCTATACAGCTATGAGCTGTGATCTCATCAGATATCATAAGCAAGGTCCATCCTTGTTCACAGTTGAGGAAAATCAAAAGTGCTGCAGATACTAGTGTTGGTGATTCTATAAGTAGTACCTCATCTTCTCATATGTAACAAGGAGCTTTATCACTTCACCCCATATCTTCACTGATTCCCCATTTATTTTAGAATCCATTAGAAATTTTCCTGTATTATTTATAAATTCTCTCTGGCTTTCTTCTCCCTCCCACACAGACCTTTAATCTTTCTTTATACTCTTCCTAACTCCCCAGCTCATCTACCCTCTGCTGCATTTCTGTCTGTTCTGGTAATCTCTCTGTTTTTCTTTTGACCCTTTGAATATTGTACATTAAACATGCATAGTAGGCAAACACCTGTCAGGGATGGTCCAGATAAGATTTAGTCCTGCCATAAGTGCAGGGGACTGGACTGGTTGACCTCTCAAGGTCCCGTCCAGCCCTACTATTCTATGTATTGTGCACATATGGACAAATAAGTTAAAGGTGATGGAAAAGCACAGAGAACATCCGGGATAAGGAGATGGGGGGAGAGAGCAAGAAAGGGGGTTACAAGTTACAGAACTAACTGTACTTTTGTCTCCTTTCTGGTCTCTCTGAGTGCATGCCTTCAGGTCTGAGGCTTTGTGCCTTTCCCTCTCCCAGGCTGCAGTTCCACTCTTAGACTGGGGCTATAGTACCGTGTGTGTCCATCCTACTCTGCAGGTCTAACTCTATTTGGGCACCTGCGATTCTTTGCTTCAGGAGTCTGTGACTAGTGGTGTGTGTAGTGACTGTCACAGCTCCAGGTTTCCTACAACACAGTTTTGAATACCTGTTGCCAACTCCAAGCTCCTTAGTTGCAAATCTTTTGGGCATCACTCCCTCTGCTCCCTCTTTACAAGGATCCTGTCCCCTGTTCTTCCACGTAGACCCACATTGAATTAAAGAAATATTATCATACAAAAGCCATGCCAATAACCAGGCCAACGTATAGTATTCAGTAAGTATCACAGTGTAGCTCCACGTCTGTGTTACAACCTCATATAAAAGTTATGGTATATACAGTCCTCTGACTTCACTTGCTGTTTAAGTCTCAGTGTCATCTATAACACATCCCTAGGTTTGAAATTTGATCATTAGTTTTAAAATGATGAATATTTAAAATTAAGCAGCCAGATTTTTAAATGATCCCATTTGAGACTTTCTCTCCTATAGACGGTGGATCACGTTAAAACATCTCAAATTTTACATTCTTCCAATTTTGAAATGACTGAAAGAGGCCCAACGCTGTAAGCTACTCTGATGAATTTCCCTCTTAAAAAAATGCACACCAAAAAAGCAAAGCAAACCAACCAACCAAAAACCCACAACACCAAATAAATAAACAAAACACCCAAGTTCCCAGAATCTTTAAATGTTCATAATTTTAAATTTGCTCAAATATTATCTTTCAAATCTTTACTGGATTTGTAGATTCCCATTGGGACATAATGGTGATTCTGAAGAATATGGCCCATTATTAAACCTGGTCTTAAAATTTGCAATGGAAAGTTTTTATTCTGGTGTAAAATGTTGATTTGATTAAAACAAAATGTTTTGTGTGAATGTATATATTTCATTGAAAATTTCAACCAAATTTATCAAAACATTTTGTTGTGATAAGGTCATTTCAACATTTATATTATATTTTATAATCCTTGTCCCAATCTGTTTGCCCAGCCAGTCCCAGTTCTCCCCCTACACTCTCGCTTCTGGTCAAATCAAGGGGGAGGGGTCACTGAGAGCACAGGAGAGACAAGCTCCCTGTTCTCAGTTCTAGTGCCCAGCCCAACCCTGATCCAGAGCACCCATAACAGGGAAAGTTCTTCTGAGCATCTGAACCCTTGGCTGGAGCATGCTCAGTTGCTCTGTGGGAATAACACATGCACAGTCTGGTCAGCACTGGGATCTGTAAAAGGCAAGAGCTTGTTCAATGACAATGGACTCTTCAGAAATATTTAGGTACTAACATTTTCAAAGGAACATAACAGCTCAGTTTGGGCAGATTTAATCAGGGATGGCAAAAGGTATATCCTTGTCATAAAGACCACATCCCTGCGAGATTTCAAGACTTTGCTCCGAAGCATGGAGGTACAAGAGCATTTTAAAGAAAATCTCTTAAGATTTTTTTAACATGAACAAAACATTTTTCTCTAGCCTCGTTCTTGGAAATGGCTGAATTGTTTTGGCTGAAATTTTCCAAAACAATTCAGCCGGAAGCACATACTTGATATGGAAAATTTCAGCCCAAAGTTTGGTGAAATTATAAACAACTGAAAACAGGGTTTTGTAGTGAGAAGTGTCAGGCCCCTTAATAATATCAGTACTGCCTTTCACACCTATGATATATTTGAAGGATGGTGTAGTGGATAGGGCATTGGACTGGGAATCAGGAGACCTGGCTTAAATTCTCAATTCAGCCATAGTCTTCCTGTGTGACCTTGGACAAGTCATTTAATATATCTGTAAAATGGGAATTATATCTCACAGGGCTGTTCTGATGATAAATCTATTAATGATTGTGAGGCACTTGGATACTATAATGATAAGGGCCATATAAGTACAGACTTAAATGGCCCTTATATATATATGTGTGTAATATATAAAAATAAATAAAACGTATTTTCCAGATTAAGCAGAATCTCTGATTTTTCAGAATACATTTGCAGTGCTAAGTAATGAGAAAATACAAATCAATAGCAAGCATAGCCAGAGAAGAGGCAACATATACTCCCAATAATTGAATATCCTTTTTGGATTGGGTCCCTCACTCCCTAAATTTAAATTGAATAGTTGCTCACCATCTTTCAACAGATAAGTTTGCAAACTTCTGGTAAATTAATTGGTTGAAAAATTTGGCAACACGGTTTAGATCATATATAGTAGGTTTTTTTAAAAAGAGAACTTCTTATATGCTGTGCTAGAGAACGTTAGAAATATGACTATCTATCTATCTATCTATCTATCTATCTATCTATCTATCTATCTATCTATCTATCTATGTAAAATCTTCTAAAAATAATGTTTCCTTTTTTGTGAAAGTAATTGCACCTGTTTTCTTACCAATGTTCAGTAACTGTTTCACTGTTAACGTGTCCTTATTGACTCTGCAGGGGAAATACCCTTATTGTTGCAAAATTTTCTATGGTATAATTTAACCCATCCAATCATTTTGTGTCATTTCAGAGGATCTTGATGATTTAAGAATGGAAGGAGTAACCAGTGTGATGTCTTCTGGGAGTAAATTTAACCAAACTCGAAGTGCACATCCTGCTGAACCTCAGGCAAAGGTCACGTTGAACATCTGCGCAAGGTGTGCCAGGTAAAACAATAGCCAGTCATACAACAAGTAGATTCTTTTCCCCAGCCTTTTTTGTTAACTAGTACGCTTTCCTAAGGGCCAAGGAGTGACTGTCCATTTGCTAAAGGAAAATTACTTTGCCCCTACCTATTCTTTGACCTGTTTTGGCAAGTGAGTTATGAGCAATGCCTGCGTGTGTGATACCACTCATATCAACAATGAATCAGATAGTCTTGAGCCTTACTTCACAGCTTGGAACTATGTTAAGCTTTCTGAATTTCATTAGTTATCTGAGCTTATGTGGCTTTTCAAGGCATGAATTTAAAAACACCTGTATAAATGGCGATCTAGTTACACAGGTACAGCTCAGGATTTCCTATAGTTACATTTTAACACTTCATAATCTCATCCTGTGTCATCTCTTAGAAAGAATTTAATCAGTTTGAAGCCTTTTGGGTTTTGGTAGCGGAAAGTTATTTTTGCATTGACAGTATGAGGGCCCTACAAACAACTTGGTATTCCTGAAGCCAAGTCAACTAAGAATGGAACTCCTGAAATTTTAGATTTACTCTCTCTCTAGACAAAAGATCATTTGGAAGAAGGATTTAAGCTGTTTAAATGACAAAACTAGTCTTCTCACCCTTAGGTAAATGGTATAGATTAACAAGACCAGTACGGAGGCATGCTAATTTTCTCTTCTTGCCTTTGCCACTGGCTGCTCTCTCATGTTATTTTAGAGGGGATTAGCTAATTCTATATAAATAACCTGTGGTGAAATCAAGTCAGTAGTTTTGGCATGTATCACCCTATATTTGCATTTTTTCCATATTGTTTTAAGGTTATCGCTTTTTAAAATGCCACCTGTTTAGGAATTGTTTGCAGTGTTGTAGTAACCGTGTTGGGTCCCAGGATACTAGAGACAGGGTGAGTGAGGCAATATCTTTTATTGGACCAACTTCTGTTGGTGAAATAGACAAGCTTTCAAGTTTACTCAGAGCTTTTCTTCAGGTTTAGGGATATTGACTTGAAATCACTTGCTGGTACTCCTAATATACCCCCAAGCATGCTAAATCCCCATGCTGTAGCACTGTTCCCAGGATGAAGCACCTCTGAGAATTACATGGCCGCATTGTAAATACAGCTCTCAACACTGTGAGTTGCAGACTGTTAGGCCCAGTCTACACTTACTTTTGGGATTTGGCAGCAGTTGACGGGAGATACGCAAGTGACGTAAATCACTTACATATCTCTCATTGACTTTGCAGCGTCTCATCTGCACAACGTCCACATGCCACTTACCGGGGTGGTTTTCCTGCATTGCTTACTGGATCGACTGAGCGTGTCTACAGAGACCGCTCAGTCGATCCAGAGCAATCAATCTACGGTGGCGAATTTCCTGCCATCAGTGTAGACCCAGCCCCAGTCTCAGAAATTTTGCTTTTGGTGGTGAGGTATTATACCTTCAGAAATGACTAAAACATAGTACTGTCAAGAGGAAATGAGTAAAATAGGGTACTGATGACTGTCTTCCTAAATCATAGGGAATAAAATGCTAGTATTGTAAAATATGCTTCCAAACAGCCAAATATGTAGAAGTAACTTACATTTTCTCAACTATCAGTGTTCATCCATATATTAAAAGATGGTAACATAAGTAAATTAGGGAGATTTGGGTTTTCTATGGGTAGATATTTCTACATGAAACTTATACAAAGATTTTAAAAAATAACTTCATATGGATCTACTTTTAAAGTACAGTGAAGTTAAACCTACCTTTGCAAGTAGTTGAATTGATACATTTGGTGTCAATGATTGCACTGAAATTAATTGCCATTATAATTTCATATGACCTTTCACACCTCTTTATTATTTCAGGGGTTAAAAATAAATAGTTCCATGTCCTGCTAAACTTAGTGGCCATGGCATGCTTCTGAGGCAAGAAACTACTTTATGCATCATACAGCTGTTATTTGGCCACCAAATCGAACTCGCCCATACTCAGTGGGTTGAATCTTTGAGCCAGATCTTGATCCACTCTAAGGCCCCTTTTCATCACTGTAATGGTGCACATGGGCCTTAAATAGGAAACTGAAGATTTCCCTGGTTAGGTTGTCTCCCGAGGCTAATTTTGTGCAGGGGCTGACTTGAAAATTGTGGGAGGGGACATGGGGGGGTTATAAAGGCAACTTGGCTGGCCCTCGTGTGCCAAATAGTGCTCTGATGCATCTTTGGATTGATCTGTACACTTCCCTTTCCCAGTCCCTTAGATGAGGACACAGAGGACCTGATTGAAAATTTGTCTGCTCACCATACTCATACTCTTAGAACCTGAATGCCTACCTCCATTCCTTTGGCTTTTGTGCTGTTCATCAGCTCCTTTAAGTTTCAGAGGAATCAGAGGTCTTTCTGCCAGAATGTCACTGGGGGAAGGCTCTAAAGTTAACGGTGGGAATTACCATTTTCCTCAGTGTTGTGCGATCCTTATCATTCTCTTCAAGGAGGAACATTGTCCAGGGATACTACTGGAGCTTCAGCTGCTCATGACTCAGTAGGTTCGAAGAGAGCCACTTTTCTCCTCTGTACTTGTTAAAGCAATTGCCTCCATTTCTCCAAGGTATGGACCTTAGCACAGTTATCCACGTCTTTTGTTTTCTCCATAATGGACTGCCTCAGTGCATTCTACACACAGCAGCCCTGGCTGGTGTGAACTGCAGGATGCATACTATGCCAATCCTCTAAAGACTGCTTTAGTTTCCTATTTGTTACTAAGTGCAATTCATTGTGTTGATACAGGTGTTTAAAATCTCATATGTCGTGGGTCCTAGCTACCTGGCAAACCACCTCTCACCAGAAGCTGGTACAGTAAAAGATATTACCTCACCCACCTTGCCTCTTTATTTTTCCGCAAGTCAGTTGAAATCCTTCAGTGGGTTGTTGCAAAGATTCTGCGGTGTTTAGTGTTTGGGAACCTCAGTGGATGTTCCTCAAGTCTGGAATTTAATTCCCTTGTCAGTATGTCTAAGCCTAAGTTTACCTACCTTCAGGGTACGCTGGAGAGCCTATTTGTACCTCTGAATCTTTGCCTAAAGTTTTGGGAAGGATATTTAATTTAATTAGTATTTGTAGGATTATACTGTGAAACTTTGGGTTTCACCTAGACCAGTAAGGGGTTGTGTCACCACCTACCCTATAACCCTGGGTGCTGCTGTGCTGCGCAGCTTTGGCTCAGAGCTCTGACACCAACAGCCTTATAGGACACCTTATAGGATTTCCTTCACCCTGGCTTCCACCACCTTGGTTCCTCCTTGCAGGGTGACACCAACAGCCCTTCCAGCCCCAAGCCTCCCCAAAACCATCTCCTCTGCAGTTCTTAGACTCACTGTAGCACTCACAAACCCTATCAAGTTCATTGCTTTTTCAAAGAGACAGTTCACAGCATCAGCCTGTTAGTTTGGCTGAGGATTTGAACCTTCAGTATGAAACACTGCACTGAGAGGGATGTGTAATAAAAACAAAGTTAAGTGTATTAACAAAGAACAGATATTTAAGTAATACCAAATAGAAGGAATGGAGATAGAAATGGTTACAAACAAAAGTAAAAATATGCTTCTAAGGCCCGGTCTACACTTACCTTTGCGATTCGGCAGCAGTCGACGGTAGATATGCAAGTGACGTAAATCACTTGCATATCTCCCATCGACTTATTGGCATCTCCTCTGCACGGCGTCCACACTGTGCTGCGCCGACGGGAACAGCGCTCCCTTCGACGCAGCACTATGCCACTTACCGAGGTGGTTTTCCTGCATTGCTTCCTGGATTGAGTGAGCGCGTCTATACAGACCACTCAGTCGATCCAGAGCAATCGATGTGATGGCGGTGAATTTGCCGCTGTCAGCATGGACCCAGCCTAAGAGTATGCCTTTAATGATGGCAGCAAGTTCATCACCGTCAGATCAATTCTTCAGGATCGAATGAGCAGAAGTGGGGACCTGCTCAATCGATCCAGAAATGGACTTAAAAAATCCACCCCTGGAAAAAGAGTAAAGCTATGTTGATGGGAGGGCATTTCCCTTCAGTGCAGTGTAGTGGGGATGCTGTGCTCATTAGAATTTAGGAAGTCGATGGGAGATACGCAAGCTCGTGGTTAGTGTAAACCAGGTCTAAGACTAAAACCTAACTTAATGAACTAGAGTTTTCTGTTCAAAGTAGATTTCTCGGTACAGGTGCTCTTTCAGTATGGCAGTGCTTACCCAGTATCTGATACAGAGCTCAAAGTACAGGACTTTGTTTCTTTGTCTCTTCAGGTGAAGATACACAAATGGCTTTTGCTCTCTGCTTATATCCTCAAGATTTCATCGTTGTTTTCAAAGTCAGGAAACCCTCTTAGGGGCTCAGCTTGCTGTGTCCACCAGGGAGCTGAGGCCATGTTAATTTTTGCAGTCTCCTCCCCCTGTCAGGATAGTAAAGAGGCCATCTCCTGCATTTGCTATTTGATGGTTTTGTATACCTTTTATGTTAGTGTATTTTCATTTTCTCTCCTTGTTCAATTTACACTGGAGACACATTTAAGCAGATGCAACTACATTCGTTGTCTAGGGCGGCGTGACTTAAGACCTACCTGCCAAACGTATTTTAAGAATGTATTTCCAGCACATATTTATAATTTTTCCTATATCACCTATACATACACCCGGCAATAATATTAATAATCAATGTGTTACCAGTTCACATATGATACCTTACCTTTTAGATGCAGATTATGACAACTGTGAGTTGGGGTGCTCTGAGCTGGTCAGATCAACTGAGTCTCACTGCTGCATACCAGGGAGCCCCTTGCCCTCTGTGTTTATAAATATGTACCCTGGGATTTGGTAGTTGTCCCTTTATAAAAAATTGAAAAATAAATACAAATTAATATTTAAGTTGTTTTATTAGAACTTTTAGATACAGTTAACAGGTAAGTGTGTTCTCCTTAACTTCACCCATTTTATGGCTTGTAATAATGGAGCTGTATAAAGTGACTTGAAGTGAATAGTCCCATTTCATTTGAGTGGAAGTTCTGTAGGTAGAAAACTTGTCAGATCAGGTAACCTTTATCACAGGTATTTTGGCTGCCTATGGAATGAATAGGACTTCTTCACTTATTGTTTAATTGGCAGAGATTCAAATGTTGGAAAATGTCCCTCTTGGCTCAAACAAAAAATGTAATTTTACCCCTGCGTGTGCACATCTAGGTCCTTTCACCTTCCTATATTTTTAAAACGTGCCCTGCTCCAAATCTACTCCCAGGCCAAGGCACTCTCTCTGATGCTTCTTCTAGAGGTTTCCGCTCTTCCTAAGGGGAGGCTTTGTGACATTGCAGAACTGTTCTGAGAGGAATTTATGTTTCAGGAGTTTATCAGTCACACTTTTAAATAGTAGCCTAATCATCATTATTTCTTTTGATTTGAATGTGGATAGGATACACATTTTTATAAAATTTCCACCATAATTCTTTGCCATAATCATCATCTCATTTTATACATTATGCAACAAAAGATTACACATATCAAGCTTCTTTTTCAATACATTCTCCAAGAACCTGACTTCTCTCTCAGGAAAAAGTGAGCGTTTTCTTAGGAAGTTGAGGAAATAGGAGTCTAGAAATATTCTAGAAATGGGCATAATTTGAACTAACTGCAAAAAGTTCCTCCTTAGTTTGATGAGTGTAGAGACAGGTCTTATTTTCTAAACTTCAAATGCTGATAATTTCCTTCACTAATCCTCGTCATTTGATAGGTCTATCAAATGACAAGATCAGTACTATTAATAAAAGGTAACATTCTCCTCCTAGAGATCCAGACAATAAAGATGTAGGTCTCCTTCAAGTCATCACACCACATTGCTTTGTAAAATTTTATGATACAAAAAAGAGGGCTTAAATCTCCAGGGCAAAAAGGTTTGTTGACTAGAATACAGCTGTGAGAAACAGAGAGCTTACTGTTTTTCATGTAGATGTTTCACACATGGGGAGAGAAATGCTGATGGATAACAGCTTTAAGAGGGTTTTCAAACTGGAAAATAGTAATAGAATACTGTTTTCCCCGTAGCTCTTCAAAAACTAATCACAGTGCAAATTACGCAGCATATTAAGTCATTTGAACAAAAGGGTGACATAATTCAAAAGGTGAAACAAAGCAAGATTCATAGATTGCAGAAATCGGGCATATAGAAATAACTGTAGTGTGGAATGTTTGTTTTCTGTGATCATAGTGAAGAGAATTAGCAACGGCAATTTTAAATAGGGATATTAAATTTTATTTAAAACATTTGAGTAAAATGTTTGTCAACATTTTTCTAATAAATAATTACAGTCTATGAAATGGCACAAATATCTCAGATGATTCGCAGAATGCTCTGATTCACTGTGCAGCAGATCTTATAACTAGTGATTCAAATACAAGTGAGCTTCACATACAACTGAATTTTAGTTTTAGCTGATGTGTCATAATCACACATCTCCCACATGTAAACAAAAAAAAAAAACAGGTTAAATATCTGCTTAATTACACATTAGAAGAGAAGCTTCTATGTTTTGTTACATTTTGTGACTTGCATGTTGCTTCTGTAACACTTTCAGTAATACTGTGAAAGAAATTGACATGTACTCTCTAACCTGAAGAGCTCTGTGTAGCTCGAAAGCTTGTCTCTTTTGCCAAGAGTGGCTGGTCCAATAAAAAATATTACCTCACCCACCTTGTCTCTCTAATATCCAGGGACCAACACGGCTACAACAACATTGCAAACAACTATAAGGCGTTTGTTGATCAGGTATAAGATAAAGCCAGTGTACTTCACTGAGCAGCCATTTCAATGGAGTTAAGGGGCTTTTCTTTCTTTCTTTTTTCTTTTTTTTTAAAGACCACCCATTAGCCTTGTATGCCCACTGCCATGCTCAAAAGTTAAATCTTGTTCTTGTGGACTCTTGCCAATACATTCCTGGAAGTAAGAAGCTTTTTGTTTTTCATAGTGCAAGGGTGAATTCATTCTTTTTAACATCAGTAGCACACAAAAAGGGGTTGCATGTGATTAAAAAGAAATGGGATTATAGAAAACATATCCTTGCCACAAGCTTGAAGGGTTCTGAACGAAAATGTTAGAAGAGAGCACTGGTTGCATACAAATTTGTTTTTCAAACAATAAATTTGCTCCATATTTTGATCTGAGACCAGCTGGACCAAGAGCACACAGTCCTCTCCCTGGCTGGCCAACAGCAATAGTGAATTGTTTGGGAAAGAAAATACTGTTAATCTTACTTGAGCATTTAAGAAGGTTATGGAGAAAGAATTTGTATGCAGCAGTATTCAAATATCACAAAGGACACTAGTGGGACTTGGGTCATTGAGAAGCCACCTATTGGAAAATTTGATAATGAGCTATATAGACAATAGTGTATGAGGCTTGACGAGTGGATCTTATGTAACTTACAAGCAGAAAAAGAGATGACTGTAATCAGAGAAGAGATTGCTGGTAAACACTTTCTTTACTATGCACAAATGCTACTACTAAAACACCAGGCAACAGAGAAATTAACAAAAGCATGTATCTACATTAGGAGAAATAGAGAGAGAAACAAAAGAATAAACTTGAAAGGAGGCTAAATGGAGTTAAAGAAGTTGGACCCATCTAGGACTTCTGACCTCTATTTGTTGCTATCTTTAGCGGGGAAAGGAGAGATGGCCGACAATGCTTCCTCAGCATTTCTTCAGCATACTGTTGACTAGCCCCCTTTCTCACTATTTATGCAGTAATGGCTGGCCTGCTCTGATCATTATGGTCCTAGAAGGAGGGACTGATAGGATGGGCAGTTGGCCTTTCTGTGGGGTCACTTGGGCTGCTGGAGTTGGGCAAGTCCCTCATAGGGGAGGTGACTATTAGTTGGGCTTTGAGTGCTCTCCCAAATCTGATATTTGCAATGGATTGGATAAGGGCTCTTCTCCTTTAAATTCCTGTCTTCAGATGATGGAGCCAATGACATCACTGTCAGGGGGGAGTTCACTGATTAAAGGGATGGGATTCCTTTCTATCCCTTTCCCATCTCACTGCTTCCCTTACTCCAGTGCTTAATTTGTAGTGAAAGAAGTTCCAGGGCTCAAGCAATTTTTTTACTTTCATAATTGATGCAGCAAGCCCAGAGCTGACGGAGCTATGAACTGCCATGCCTACAGCTGCCGGGATTCAGCCTGGGCAAGCCCTACCACAAATTAAGTGCTGCCTTTCTCTCAGTTGCTGTTTAGGACTGAGTATGGGACAGCTTATTCAGTCAACAGGCCCTTCTCCTCTCCCTGGCTGAACTCTGTTTTGGTGATGGCAAATAGGAACCATTTCAAATGATGCCCCTTTGAAAACTCTTATATGATTAAGAGCCAGTCAACCCCAAAGTAATCTTTCCCCTTAATTTGGACTAAGAATACTTAATAGTGTGTGAATGTATGTGTCAGGCTGAGATGATAAAGGGAAAATGGAGTTAGGTAGAGAAGAGCCTGGCCACTGGAGATGTGAATTGCCTTCTTCCCAACACACTGCTGTCAACTAATGGCTTTTACAAGTTTAGTTATTTTATTCCCCCCTGTAGCTGATATCCTGGATATGGTGTGTCTTACATAACTAGAAATTAGGGAGAGGTGTACAGCAGAAACAGCCGTCCCACTATGCCCTGATCTGCATTTTCCTATCTTTATAAATCTATTCTAAGATCATGTGATAAAAGTAGGTGGAGTCTGTTAGAGAAATATCAGAATTTCTTTCCTAAACCCATCTCCATTCTGAATCATTATGATCCCCTTTGATTTGCTAGTGTCATTCCCTGCAGTGGTATCTTTCCTAAAATAATTTAAGAAGTTAATTTATCCATATATAAATTTAAATGTGTTTTATCTAATGTGCAACCTTTTATGTAAAAATGTAAAGGAGAACCTTCACTTTTTGTTTTGGTTTTATAAAAGTAAATTTCCAGCCATTTCCTTGTAAAGATAGCCTTGAAAATGTAAGCTGATTATAACAGTTTAGAGGAACAATCAGCTTGGCTCCCTTTCTGCAGCAAGAGTGTCATGGACCTAATATAGCCCTCTCATATAAATTTTAATCTATAATGAATTGATTAAATTAAGCATGTATCATAAAGAATAATCTTACAATAATCTTACAACTCCTCCCCATAATCTTGATGCTGGCCCTGGTATGTTGTGGAATATGTTAATGTTCCTAAAATATGGAGAGACATAGCTTCAGTATAGCAGGCATGAATTTGTTTCTAGCTTAAAGTGGTTGATATAAAGTTAAGAAGGAGTGGGGGAGGCAATATCTGTGATCAGATCTCTTGGAGTATTAATTAACTGTGAAGCTTGCTTCTTCAAATGATATCAAGACCTTTGGTTGTGTCTGGTCTTTCTTGTCTTGCCCTTACCTAATTTGGTTTCTGTTTATATGTAATAATTCTTAGTGATTATCCTTTTGGAATTGAGGATGCTGAGCATTCCAGATGACATATTCTGATGAATATCAGAATTTTTCATTCTGTTTTCCTCTAGGCTTCATTTTGTAATCTTCTAAATTTATTGACCTCTTGATTTAATCAGTATTTTATTTTTCTTTATAGTAATTTGTGCAATCCTGACAAAATTTAAGTGGTTTGATCTTATAATAAAACCCCCAAACCAGTGTGGTTAATAGCATACAATGGAACTTTTGTACAGATATAGAGATAGAAGGCATCCAAGCAGAGACTGTGAAACCTGCTGAAATGCTTCCATGGATTTCAGAGAAGTACACGTGCTTTTGTTTAATACATTTTTATTTTAAAGTTTTTGTTCAAGAGCTGGTTTAAAAAGTCTGCTTTCTTCCCCCATGAAAAATGTCTTTTGTAGAGTTTTTTATTTTAACATGGGTGAATTTGGAAAAATTTCAATTGAAATTTTGTTTTCAGTTCAGTTCTTTAAAACTGAAATTTTGATTGAAATTTCAATATTTAAAAGTTTGGTTTTCCTTTTTTGCCATTGAATGCAATAGTATGAATGATAGCTAGGTTTCTCCCCATTTCTTTTCTTTTTCCTGTTACTTCATTATAACTTTTCAGAACATCTCCAACTTCAAAGAATGACCAAAAAACCAAAGGAAGCTCTTTACCTCTGCCACTCTTTGACTTTTCAAAGTTTCCGTCAACTTTGGAAGTTACAAAGTAGCAGAAATAGTTTACCATTTTTCGTTTTGCCACTTTTCAAAAGTTGGAGAAGTTTTGAAAAGATACAGAATGAAAAATGGAATAGAATGGGAGTGAAGGGAGGGCAGAAAGGAACCTTAAACATCAGTTATTATATTGCATACAATGGCAAAAAAGGAATATGTTTTTAAATTTTGATAATATTTTCAAAGCACTGTAATGAAATGAACATTTCAATTTGAAACAAACTAAAATTTTAATTTTGTTTCCAATTTGATTGTTGAAAAAATTCTTCCAAATTAATATTTCTCTTTAAAAATTTGGTTTTGGCAAAAGCCTATGTTTTGACAGAAAACATTTTCAGTCAAAAAAATTGATCAGTTCTATTCGGTTCAGCTTGGGTTCAGGCTGGTTCTTTGTTTTGACCCAGTTTCCCAACCTCTAGCCATGAATGACCGAAACAATGTTCTACTGTTGTGCCTCTCTGGGCTTCATAGGTGTTATATCTAGCTTAAAGAAACCACTTGATCTTTTCCTTCCCTGGAGCACTATACCAGTTTGTTTTCCTAGCAATTACATTATTTGCTTGTGTGAAAGGTTATTTTAGTGCCCTCAAAGAAATAAAAACATACTGTGGAAAAACAATAGCCTGGTTCTAGCACTTATCACAAATAATAAATATAAATGAATTCTGAAAAATTAGTTGATTAATTTGCTAAGTACCAAAGTATTGCTCTTTCACTTCTTCCTATCAGCATTGCTCACTTTCTTAATCTTAGAGGTATTATTTTTCTATGTCTTGCTATCTGGAAATCAGAGGAGTATAATCTGTACTCTCAAATTATTTTAGAGTGATCTCAAAAATGCACCAGGTACCACAATCACTTGAAATTCCATGCTTCGAAGAATTTCATAGGGAATTCCCTATGAATTTCCCTTTGAAAAGAAGAGCCTGGGTCTCACTATTTTCAAAACACTAGCCATATCCTGGGAAAGAAACAATATAAGACAGGAAATTTATGTCAATGGTTCAGCCAGAATCTCAGGAGACATAGTTTTTTCCCCTAGTCTTTATCAGACTTTCCCACTGGATAAAACCAGCAGCAACAGTTTCCAACAGCTGAGAAGTTCCATGAAATGATGTGTTATCAGGAATTCTGTATGCTGTCAAGAAAACTCTGTTTATAGTTGAAACATATATCTTTGTAAAAGGGAAGGGGGATCAAATGGAGAGTTTAATGTCTTTGTACTACATAATATTTTAAGAGATTTAACTTTTCCCATTGAGTTTGTCTTACAGCTATATTATTTCATCAGAAGCTGAACATTTGAGATACAATTCTGTTTTGGGCAGAAATAGTTATCAATCAGTAAGAGAAAAATCCAAGAAACCTGTTTTTTTGAAGATGTATATTGTGGTATAGCAAGGGCAGAGGGCACTGGGAAAGTTCTAGAAGGGAACTATGTAAGTGCTAGAATGCTCCAGGCATTATTCCCTGTAGACTAGCCAAAGGGCAATTAGAGTCCGCTGACACCAATTAAGGCCCCACTCAGGTGCCTATAAAAATCCTCTACTCTTGAGAGACAGTGTGGAGTTGAAGGAGTAGGTGTGTGGTGAGCAGAGGAGTGTGTGAAGTGGAGGAGAACAGAACGGAGTACAGTGGTGTATGGAGAAGTGGAGGAGAACAGAACGGAGTACAGCAGTGTGTGGGAGAGAGGTGGAGAAGAAGGTACTGGACTCAAGAAGCCAGAAAGACAGAGGGGGGAGAGTAGCCCAGGGGAAAAGCCTGCAGCTGCAAGTAAGGTGCCAGCAGCACATAGCTGCTACTCAGAGGGCCCCTGGGCTGGGACCCGGAGGAGTGGGTGGGCCCGGGTCCCTACCCCTCTCCCTGGGAAGACGGGGTAACCAGTAACGCCCTGGCCCACTATGAGAGGCAAAAGTGCGAGACCCACTAGGGAGAAGCCGGCTGTTTGCCACAATATATATTTTTTAAATGGAAAATGTATATATGCATGTTTTGAGCTTAGCTTCTAACATTATAAAAAAGTGAGGCACTAAAATACAGTTATGCAAAACATAAAAATTCTCATTGTATACTTGGGACAGTTAGTATTGAATCTTCAGAAAGATATTTAAGTTGCATTTGTAAAATATGGTTGTGCAAATAGATTGTAAGTGTAGGCTGTGCAATGAGTTGATTGTGCATGTAACTGTTGTCATTATTAGGTGGTATTTTTGGAAGTTTGGCACTTAATACACCAAATTCACTTCTGGGGGTAACTCTACTGTAACTTTAATTTTGCAGATTAGTTCCTGGCTTTGACTCTTCTCAAGGAACATTACCATGTGTAACTGTGCCCCACTTAACAGGTTGACTTATTTAAAATGAAGCAAGTTGTCATCTCTTTACCGTGTCTTTCTCACAGCTGTAGAATTCAAACAAGACACTCTTTTTTCCACAAAATCACAAACAAATTTCCAAATTAAAGGTCGAGCCCTCTAAATATGTCTTGCAAGCTAATTCTTCGTGCCAGCGTCAGTGGACTCTTTCAGCTTGGTGCTGCATTAAAGCACTCTAATGATGAATATCAGCAATATCAGTGTCTCTGCAAACTATCCTGAGCAAATGGCACAGAGCTCACAAGCTTGGAGAGGTTTGTTTGCCAGAATCTGAATTACTGAATAACAGTTTAATGCAGCTCTTTTAAAAAAAACACGTATACACACCACACACACACATCACTGCAACCCTTTCATGAGTTCTTTAAAAACAAAATCACAGGGGAAGAATGAGTGTTAAGTCTGAGAAGACTGACAAAGATTGCAATTTTTCTCCTCTGAGATAATGGTTTGAAGCCAGCAGCAGATAAAAGATTGCCATAAGAAAGGTTTAATTCCCCATCTTGTGAAAGGAATAGATAATTCACTCTCTTTATGGATTCCTTGCTCTGGGAAATGTATTTCTACTTTTGGTTTTACTCAGAAATAGCTGTAGAATGTACTTATGCAAATGCACAAAGAACCACATTCATACATTTTGAAGAAGCAAACAGCACACAGAAAAGGTTATTTTTCAGACCATGTCCATGTATAACTTTTGCTCAGCAAGTGAATATTCTAGTTTTATCCACATTTATGGCTCTGAATAAAACATTGATGGCATGGAAACATATATTTTCCACACAAATCTTTGAATGATAATGTTCTTAATTTGCTATAAAAGAACAGATTACAAACAGAGTCCTTTTAAACTGTTATTTCAGTTAATTTTATGCAAATCAGTTACACCAGTACAGTATACGTAGGGCACTGTGAAACAACCCTTGAGGGGCATATTCAGATACCAGTAGTACTGCTGGATGTGTTGTTACTCACGCATTTACATCAGTGTACCTAAGATCACCGTCTAACTCAGACTGTGAGTACTCCACATAGCAAAGAGTTCAGCCTGAAGAACCTATATGAGCAATAACAGCACTTTCTCTTATGCTGGAGAATTTTGCACCATCTATTTGAAGAAATTACACATCCCTATCTTAAAGCCACAAGTAGTAGCCAGGAACTAAGCTACACGTGTTACTGTGTATAGTAATCTCCAAAATTCTGTTAGGAAACTTTATTGTTAAATATCTACAAAATTCTTTGTCTAATCTTACAGCTAAAGGTCAGATCTTGTATTTGCATTAACGGTGGCTTGTAATACTTTAATCCAAATATCTTTACAATCTGTTTTATAATGGAGCTGAATAATTCCTGAATTATGGCATATAAGTAAAATAGAAGATATGACACTGTTTTTATTGCAACAATGAGGCATTTTGTAGAGTTTCCTGCTGGTGGCCCAAACTTGTGAAGTGTCAAGCACTCTCAGTGCTCATTGACTTCACAATTCTGCCCTTATAGTCCTAAATCACTTTTCATCCCACAGTTTGTTAATCTTCAGTTTGTCTGTATTAATGCTAAGGCTTTGTTTAAACTAGAAAACGGTTTGCCAATATAGCTATGTCAGCACATGCTCCTATCAGAGACGCAGATGATACTGACAAAAACATTTTGCCTATGTAGCTTATACCAGTTCTCTGAATGAAATAAGCTGTACTAGCAAATGGACTTTTTATAACTGTATTTACAATCAGGCTTTTGGTGGCAGAGCTATGTCGGTTACTGGTATGATTTTTTTCACACTGCTAACCAATATAGCTTTATCTGATAAACTTTTAAGTGTGGACCAGTCATAAGACATTCTGCAGGCAGTGTGATAGTAATCTAGAACTTTATTTTTTTTCTCCCAAAATAGTCACATGTAGATATGAATTCTCACTAAGTATAACTGCTGTATCATATTTTATTAAAGTGAAAGCACTTCATTATATAAGGTATTAGAATTTTGCTGAGATTAACACCGATGACTTCAGTGGAGTTACTCTGGATTTACACCACAGTACCTGAGAGTAGAATTTCAGAGATAGTTACACCAATGTAAATGAGATCAGAATTTGGATCAGTATGTTTTTAGAACAAAGCATAAAATAAGCTTGGCATGTTATAGGCAAGTCAGTATAAGGAATGAGTAGCCTGGAGCAAAGTGAGTGGTGCGGTAAAGTTCGTTGCTAGGGAGAGGTACAAGGAAATAATGTGTTTTCTAGACATTTTTGTTTAACCTAAAATTAGAAAGCTTGGGCTTTAAAGACCTTTGTTCTATGATCTCTGTCCCTATGACCTCCCTTGAGTGATGCATGTATCTGCCCCAGGGAAATTCTAATTCAACACTGCAATGTCAGAGAGAGAGAGAGAGAGAAATGGCAGATGAAAATTTAGACTGTTTAAACCTACAGAAAGAAAGCAGAGGAGAAAAGAGAAACTCCAAATAATGGGCTTCTCATTCATAGCTGAACATCTTTGAATGCCTGTTGAAATATCATCCTGGAATGTATTATGTCTTTAATGTTTTTCTTTTTTTACTGTGAAATACATATTTGTGAAAATATGAAATTTGTGTTACATTGTTTGAAATCAGATTAATGGCATAATTTTAAAAAGCAAAACAATGTTTAAAAGATCATTTATTTTTCTTATGGAATCCAACTTTAAGAAAAAACCAATATACTCAAAAGAATTTTATACTCAAAAGACAGCCTGAACCATACATGGTAGGAAGGCAATATATATTCACAATTCCAGTAAATCTAATTTCTAATTAACTTTTAACTCCCTAATTTAAGAAAAATAGTGCATATTCAATCACATGATTCAGTTTAACAATTTAGATTTCTTTGGGTGCAAAATTCTTGTTTCCTCCCAGTTAGGCCTTGATTCAAAAAAACACCTTTATACAAGAAAGCACTTAAGTACTTTCCTGAATACTAGCCTTACAGGGTAGTCATCTTCTTTTCTGCACATAAATCCTCTAATGAAATGTTATCAAATAAAATAGCTACTCCATGTGCAAACTTCTTCTGCTCTTCCTCCAATTTAATGGCTGAGGGGCCAATATGTATAAAGTTCAAAGAATCGACTTAGGAATCATCTTTTAAAAGTGAAACTTTTTCAGCATTTATATTGATAGAAAATTCAGATAGATAAAAACTGATAAAATGGGATTCAAGAAGAACAAACTTTTGTGAATTTGACAACCAAAAAAGATGCCTAAAATACAGGCCAATTTAATTAAAAACAACATACTTACAGAATTTATTCTGAACAAGAGTTTCTATGAGCACCTTATTGCCCCCTGTATCAGATCAGTGGCTCCCTATTTTTGTTTAATTTTATTTTTATGTCTTGAGCCTAAAGAGCTCAGAACTAGATAGAACATAGTAGTAATGTTGGAATTGTGCCATCATGAACAAAATTTAGCAAACCGTTGATGATAAGTAGCTGATATTTATGGCATTGTCAGTAAAAAGGAAAACATCTGAATTTCCATCATGTTCTTTTAGGGTTAGATCTTGTAAATAGATTCATGTGGGAATGACACATTAAGTATCGTGGGGTGCTGCATGGGCACAGCAGTGAACTCATGTGCAGTGAATTGTAGGATTGAGGCCTTAGTGTGGAGTATTTTCCTCCACTGCACTTGGAGTAAATGTGCATATATTAAGCATCCTAGTATTTCAGGGAAGTAAAACGCCGATAAGGCAGTGCAATTTTCAGGAATGTTGAGAGTTTTGTCAGCCACATCCAGAAATGAATAGGAGAGCAGCAGACGGATGTTTAGCATACAGAGCTTATCTGCAAAAAGATCTTCACACCCCAACAAATTATCATAGCATCAAAGCTATTTCGTACATGAAGGGCCGCATCCAAAGTTCATTAAGTCAAAGAAAAGACCTCCATTGACTTTATTGGTCTCAGGATCACAACCTAGATCAGCACTAGTTAAAGTTCAAGCCTCTGGCTAATCTACACTACATGATTAGATCAACCCAAGACAGCTTACATCAACCTAGCTGTGGATGTGTCTTCAGCTGCATTTGTCTCCCACTGACAAACGTGACCCACTATACCAATTTAATAACACCAACTCCTCGGGCAGCATAGAGTCACAGTCGATGTAGTTAGGTCAATACAGTGAGAGCATAGACACTGTGTTACTTATGTCAACTGTTACTGGCCTCCAGCAGCTGTCCCACAATGCCACACAATGACTGCTCTGATCACTGTTGTGAACTCCATTGCCTAGGAGTCAGGTAGACAGGATGTTCCTCCTCCCATTTAAAGCCCCACAAATTGCTGAAAATCCTTTTCCCGAGTGCCTGGCTTGGCAAGCACAGCCAGCAGCTATCCATTGTTGATTAATTGACCAGCTGACCATGCGGGCGATATGTTCCAGATGCACTCCTGCCTCGAGTAGACAGGAGATATTGAATCTCCTGGGCCTGTGAGGAGAAGAGGGTGTGCAGACACAGCCCCAAATCAGCTGTAGAAATGTGGACATCTGTGAGCAGATTGCTCAGGGGATGCGGGAGAAGGGCTATAACAGCGACCAGCAGCAGTGCTTTCTGAAAGCAAAAGAGCTGCGACAGGCATACCAGAAGATCTGGGAGTCCAACAGTCGGTTTGGTGTGGAGCTGCATGTTATCCTTACTACAGACCCCCACCCCCCACCACAGCACCATGGATACTTCAGACGAGCCCAAGTCGTAGGCTTCTGCCATAAGCAGCAAGAAGGTGGATGAGGAAAAGGATGAGCAGTATGGGCTCCAGTGGCCTGACTGTGGGATCCAGCTGTACAGTAAGCCAGGACCTGTTTTTGACTCCATCTCAATCCAGCCAGTTCCGCCAGTCATGTACGGGCAAGTCTGATGCAGGAGGAGGAAACCCTGGTAAGTATGCAGTTTACTTTGAAATTACAGGCATGGCACCACCAAAGTAGCAGGACATATCTTTTGATTTGTTCATTTTTATTTGTGATAGAAGAGGTAGTTAAACAAGCTAGAGAAGTGGAGTTGCTATCGGCTTTTCATTCCCCTCTAGAGATAGGCAGTGTGGGCCATGTGGGGCACTTCAGTTATGTGCCCTGGGATCTCCCATGAATCCTCTGTAGAGATCTCAGTGAAATGTTTTCATGGAGGTACCCTGCAATCTTCTGCCAAAAGTTTCTGGGGAGGGCTACCTTATTTCTTCCATCTCAGTAGGACAGTTTCCCGTGCCACTCAGCGATTACTTCAGCAGCCACCATTATAGTACACAGGCTTGCTGCACATGGGTCCTGGTGGCAGTGGAAGGCCAGCAGCAGCTGTGCTCTCTTCCCCTTTTAGATTCATAGACTCATGGCCTATAAGGTCAGCAGGGACCATTATGTTCATCTAGTCTAACCTCCTGCACAACGCAGCCTCAGGAGTGAGATATCAGCTAAAATTGCCCTGTACAACTAGAATCTAACTAAACTAACTAAATCTAACTAACTAAAATAGCTAAAATTGCCCTGTACAACTAGAATCATGCAACCAAACTATTCCCTCCTCATTTCTCCAACCCCCACAGATCCATATTCACTATGGCTGGTGCTGTGACTGGCTCCACGCTGTGTCAATCCCAAGGAGAAGTCATAATGTAGTGCTTACGATTTTTGAGGAGCAAGGGTAGTGAGCTCAGCATCTTGAGTTTCAGTTTCCCTCCTGAACACACTGACAATGGCATATCTTTGTGTTGGATCTGCACCTGCTGCCACTGTGGCCTTCAAGATCTCTCCCTGCACACACACGGAATGCCTTCTGCAACATCATCAAAAGGATGAGAAAGAAGAGGACTCGTGATGACATGTTCTAAGAGATCCTGCAAGCCAGTGCTACATCAGAGAACAAGACCAAGGCCTGGAGGATCACCCTTGCATACAGCCTGGAGAAGGATAGAGTCGAGAGGAGAAAGTCACAGGAGAAGAGGGTCATGCAGCAGGGCATATTTGTGCTTCTCAGACAGCAAACGGAGATGCTGCAGACTTTGGTGGCCCTGCAAGTTCAGCAATCCTGTGCTCGCCTCCTTCTGCAGCCCATAGAAAAATCAATGTCAGGACCTCCCTATATATCCCTTCAACTTCCACGTGGCATTTGGGGTCAGTGCACTACCCTTACCACTCCACCCAGAGGGACATTAAAGACAGTCAATCACAGCTTCACATACACTGACCTGTGAAAGCCACAGTTGATGTGTTTACCTGAAATGGACTTGACTGTTTTTACCCTTCCTCTGCTCTGTTCCCTTCGTTTATTACCTTTTAAATGATTTTGTAAAATGTCCTAGTTCATGGTACAAAATAAAATACTATTTTTTGGAACAAAATTAATCTTCGTTAGTTCACAACATATGCTGGCTGGTGCTCAGTGGGTCTGACAGTGACCAGTGACCTGTTATTGCACTGTCTCACACATTAGATTGCTAATTACACAGCAATCACAGTCAGAGTCATACTGGGCTGCAAAAGAGCAAGGCCAGACAGCACACACTACAGCAACACACACTACTCTCACTCACTATTACAACTGAGTTCTTCTAATAGCCCTTGTTCTGTCTGTGAACGAGCAATGATTCATTAGAACTTGTTTGTGTTTCCAGCAAAGCTTTATGAAAACACTTATGCTCTTTTCAGAATATCCATAAACACTGTGAGAGTGCTGTTCACCAGTACATTTTGAATGTGTGTAATATTCACTGGGGAAAATTGCATAGCATTTTCTAGCATGGCTACAGTTCCACTTACTGTTATTGCATGATGGTAGCACTCAGAGGTCCCTGTCTGAATCAAGATCACAGCTCACACAAATCAGCAAAGTACAGTAATGTTCTCCAACCTGAATCTTGCCTATTGAAAGATTTGACTGGCTGAGTTATCAGTTTTGTTCATACCTTTTTACAAACTTTGGCACTTGTGCATCCACATAGATCAATAATGACACAGTTTCTGACCAAATTTGGAAAGGCTTGTGCAATTATCCAAGAACATTGTACACATGTGTAATTGATTTTTTGTTGTTTTTAATCTTGGCATCATCAGTCATTTTGGAATGTTTCTGTGCTGATTTTGGTTTCATTTAAGAAGATACTTTATAGCATCACAGTCTCTTTCTTTCACTCTATCCATGGTATCTAAGATATCCCCTCAATCTATTTATTCTTCCAATATACTTACATAGCACCTTTTAGATTGTATCAAAGAGCAGTCTAAATGATGTCATATAAGCAACTATATTATTATATACTGGACACATTTGAAAATAAGACTGCAATATCCTGACACTCCAAAGGAATGGAATAATGGAGTGTCGTGGGGGCTAATATTCTTGAGCTGATTATAGCAAAAACCAGGGAATTTCTCTGGACTTGATAGAAAATACTGATCTATTTTTCCATCAAATGTGGCAAGTTCCGAGGAAGAGTGACATTAAGAGAAAGGTAGCTAATTACAGCACACAGTCTGCCACCCACAGCACTGACACTAGCAAATGGAAAATTATAAAGACTAAGTGGTAGATTTTGGATTTGCCACAAACCTTGCAGATGGGATTAGTGTTGTAATGTGCTGTCCCAGGAGCAGTGCAGAGAAAGAAACACCCATTATGCATGCCATTTCTTTCCACTTCTATCTTGCTCAAAGAGGAAAGTAATATGCTACTGGCCTGTACCAGCAAGTACAAACCCCACACAAGAGAGGAAGGGGTTACAGAGCTGCTGTGGGCCGAGGCAGCTCCACCTTGCCACAGCTGCAATGCATGCACAGGGCATAAAAGGGGAATGGAGTAGCTCACTTGCAAGCAGACAGTGGAGGTGAGCTGACCTACACTCTGAGCTCCTGAGAAGGAGCTCTTGCTACGTTGTTATGATGGGATAGTTTAATTTGAGCAATTGATTTGGATTATCGGCAGATAAGTCTGCTCAATGGTCTGTGGGAATGTTGAGGGGATGGGAACTGAGTTACTGCAGAGAATTCCTTTTTGGGTGTTGGCTGGTGAGTCTTGCCCACATGCTCGGGGTTTAGCTGATCGCCATATTTGGGGTCGGGAAGGAATTTTCCTCCGGGGCGGATTGGCAGAGGCCCCGGAGGTTTTTCGCCTTCCTCCGCAGCGTGGGGCATGGGTCGCTTGCTGATCGATTCCCTGCAGCTTGAGGTCTTCAAATCTCACTTTTGAGGATTTCAATAACTCAGTCATGGGTTCGGGGTTGTTATAAATGTGTATGGGTAGGGTTTTGTGGCCTGCCTTGTGCAGGAGGTCAGACTAGATGATCATATTGGTCCCTTCTGACCTATGAGTCTATGAGTCTATGAGTCTACGTGAGGCCTGGTTATAGTGACCTGACCAAGTCTACAATGAAGGGACCTGTGACTCTTTGAGGTTTAGAGACTTTATCTTTGTGTTTAACTCATTATTTTATCCTGTGGGAACAGAGGGAACTGATAGAAAGTGATCTAGGGAGGCATCTGCATAGCACCTGAGTTGCCAACCATTGGGCCCTGGATTGGAGCCCGGTGAAGTGGGTGGGCCCAGGCTCCCCTACCAACTCCTAAAGAAGGAAAACCATGGATGTCTGTCTCTTGGTGGGGAACCTACTTGGGGGAAGACCTTTAAGATACAAGAGCATGGACCATAAGACCTTGCTTCAAGGGAGAAGACCTGAATTGCTTGCTTAATCCCAAAGACCTCCTTGTTATGGGACTCTTTTTAAATATGTGTATATATATACACATACTCCAAAAGGGGTGGACTTGAAAATGTGATCTGAGGACTGAGTCACTGAAAGGACAGACCACCACAGGGTGTAGAGAGGTAGTTAGAAAGGGGAATGCCCAAGAGGAAGTCAACTTGTCACATGCCTGCCCAATGACCAGGCTGCACTACAAAATCTTGACTGGTGTGGAATATATGAATAAGGAAATGTTATTTACTCTTTCACAAAGCGAAAAATAAATTAATAGGCAGCAGGTTTAAAACAAACAAAGGAAGTACCAGTCAACATGTGGAACTCTCTATTGGGGATGCTGAGAAGGCCAAAACTATAACAGAGCTATAAAAAGAAATAGATAATTTCTTGATGGATAGATCCATTATTATTAGCCAGGATAGGAAGGGATGCAACACCATGCTCTGAGTGTCCCTAGCCTCTGTTTGCCAGAACCTGTGAGTGGATGACAGGGGATGAATCCATTGAAGATAGCCTGTTCTATTCTGTTCATTCTCTCTGAAGCACCGGGCATTGGCTGCTGTCGTAAGACTGGATACTGGGCTAGATGGATCATTGGTCTGACCCAGTATGGCCATTCTTACCTGGTGAGTGTTCCCTGTCATCACTTCAATAGGATAATTCCTCTGCATTCCAGGGCAGCTGTGTGGGCTGGTACATTTGGATGTGAGGTGGAAACAAGTATCCATCTACCTGGCTTTGGAAATAAAATAAGGAAGGTTAAATATTTGGTCTCATTCCTTCTTATGTGGAGAAGGATTCCTCTAATATTAGTAAAATAATTTGGATTAAAAATACTTCTAAAACACTATTAATGAAACTTTATGGTATTATATAAAATATAAATTTCCTACAAGGGACAGCAAAGTCTTCTTTATCATGCCTGATCAAGTTATATAGCTGTGCCATTTAATTTGTTGTAATTTTTATTTGAAAAATATTGTTATGAACATAGGTGACATTCTTTATTCATCCTTTATTCACTATCCGTTTACTCTGGAAATGTAATTTTACTGGATTTATTTTTTTATTATTTTTAAATATCACAGAGAAGCTGTATCTGTGGAATTCCAGTATGTTTGTGGTGGTACTCCTGTAATTTAAAAATAATGATAATTACATAACTGAAAGTCAGTAACCATACAATGAGTTTGAATTCAGGTAATATGACCTGGTCAAACATGGTACATATTGTAGGTGGAAAATCAAATATTTGTTAATTAAAATGAATATGATCAAATAAATATTCTTAACATCTACCAATATTTCTCTCATTGTAAAAACACTTCTCTGTTAATGCTTCAGTCCCTGTTATAGCAGAGTCTTGACAATGTTTAATACTCATGAAATACGTATTACTTTCATAATAGTACAAGATATTCTAACTTTCTTCCTCCCTTTTTGCTGATTTCCACATGCCCTGAGGCCTACTAATTATAGGAGGAGTATACTGTAAAAGCAGCATATTTGCCTGGTATGTCAGAATCTGGAAACTCTCTGCTAATTACTGGGGTTGAAATTCCTGACCTGAACAGATACACCAGGAATTACATTTTAATTTTTAAGTGCAGCAGAATTAAAAAAAAAATTATCTTACCAAGATGCCATATTAGCCTTGTGCTTTTGAGGGTTGTATCTCTTTAAGCAGTGTTTGTTCTTTTAATAAAAAAAAGTACTAATTGATATGCTCTCCCAGTGAGCTGTTAAAATGAGTAGCTGTCATTCCCAGGGCAGTGAACGTACCACTGCCTAGAACAGTCAAGCCTTTAGCGGGCCTCCTTTTCTGTGCCTGCATGTATAGAGGTACAGTTTGATTATGTAGGTGTGTGATGGGGATGTATTTGGCTTTTGTGGCTTCCCACTGGGGCTCCGTGGTCCTAGTATACCATGCCCCTAGAAGCAGTGAGCTGAAAGGAAAAGAATAGCAAATGTGGGTCCTCCACACTTGCCTAGAGAGGGCTCTCTGGAACAGCCATTTTGGAAACCACAGAGATCTGGTTCTCCAAGGGCTAGAGGGGTTAGCACAGCCAATCAGGTGGATAGAAAGCTGGCTAGATCATAGGGCTCAACGGGTATTGATCAATGGCTCAATGTCTAGTTGGCAGCTAGTAACAAGTGGAGTTCTCCCAGGGTCGGTCCTGGGGCCAGTTTTGTTCGTCTTCATTAATGATCTGGAAGATGGAGTGGATTGTACTCTCTGCAAGTTTGCGGATGACACTGAACTAGGGGGAGTGATAGATACCCTGGAAGGTAGGGATAGGATACAGAATGATCTAGACAAATTGGAGCATTCGGCCAAAAGAAATCTGATGAGGTTCAACAGAGTCCATGCACTGCTACAGACTGGGGGACGACTGGCTAGACAGCAGTTTGGCAGAAAAGGACCTGGTGGTTATAGTGCACAAGAAGCTGGATGTGAATCAACCGTGTGCCCTTATTGCCAAGACTGCATTAGTAGGAGCATTGCCAGAAGATTGAGGGAAGTTATGATTCCCCTCTGGTACTGGTGAGGCTGCGTTTGAGTATTGTGTCCAGTTTTGGGCCCCTCACTACAAAAAGGATGTGGAGAAGTTGGAGAGAGTCCAGCGGAGGGCAACAAAAATGATTAGGGGTCTGGAGCACAAGACTTATGAGGAGAGGCTGGGGGAACTAGGTTTAGTCTGCAAAAGAGAAGGATGGGGGGGGGATTTGATAGCAACCTTTAGCTACCTGAAAGGGGGTTCCAGGGAAGATGGAGCTAAGCTGTTTTCAATGGTAGTAGATGACAGAACAAGGAGCAATGGTCTCAAGTTGCAGTGGGGGAGGTCTAGGTTGGGTATTAGGAAAAGCTTTTTCACTAGGAGGGTGGTGAAGCACTGGAATGAGTTAACTAGGGAGGTGGTGGAATCTCCATCCTTAGAGTTTTTTAAGGCCTGGCTTGACAAAGCCCTGACTGGGATGATTTATTTGGGGTTGGCCCTGCTTTGAGCAGGGGGTTGGACTAGATGACCTCCTGAGGTCTCTTCCAACCCTAATATTGTATGATTCTATGATCAGGGCCTCGCTGACCCAGATAAAAGGAGCTGCCTAGCCTTGGCAGCCTAGCCTTGGTTCCTGGCTGGAACCAGAGGAATGCAGCAGAGTTCTCCTCTCTGAGCACCGGAGTCTGGCAACTAGACAGAGTTCATGGCAGGCTGAATTTAAATAGCTGGGGTGGCAGAGATCACAGTATCTCACCCAGTTGCCAGGAGGTTCTCAAGACATTAGTGTTCCTCTTACAAGATGTCTCTGAAGATCATATTTTTGGACACACTCAAGTATCAAGCATGACACATAAAAAATACATAAACTGTTCTCAGAAGTTGCAGGCACAAAAAAGGAGGCTACTATTTATAATCCAGATTGAGATTTTCAAAGTAGCATATTAGAAGGTGTGTATAAATCCCCTAGACTACTTTGAAAATTTCATTCTTGGAATTTAATCCTGGCATGCTGAAACCTTACAACATGGTATTCATTAAAATAATAATCGATTACTTATTATGTGCTGCTGACAGCATGGTCATTGCTATACCCACATTTAGAAGAGATCTGACTCAAGAAGTTTGTAATCTAATTAAAGCAGACTCTGCAATTTGGAAACAAATGATACACTGGCTGACTGTTCAAACTTAAAGTAAAGTAGGTCTCATGGAGTGACCATTGAAAGGATCTGCAGAAGAACTTTAGTTTTAAAGGAAGGATGTGAAAGAAGGGGAGGTTGTACTGTAATGAACAATCCTGCTTTTGTTTAGGCAAGGATTAGAGTACAGAATAGGCCTTTTTGAAAAATCTAACTTTTATTATTGGTTTCTGTAATGTCTTTTATGTAAAGATCTCATAGTGATTTTAAATCATCATAATAAATATGGGCTTGCATAATAACTTACAATATCTTAACTGAACATTAAATTGTTTGTGTACAGTACAAAGAGAGTCTTTATAGAGTTCTGGACAGTAATCAGTTGCCTTTCACCCACAATGATAAAGTTCCTCTGTCAGAGCTGTAGAAAACCTTCATAACGAGGAAATTGAGGGATTTGAAACATGAAACTTACTCTAAAATATAAAAATGACTATATTCAGAATCTGTTATTTGCAAACATCTCCCTGATAGGAAAGAATGTGGTAGACCAATAGCATAATAGTAATATTTAACCATTAGAGAGTACTTTAGTTCATACATGTATAGTTCTTTGGAAACATAATTAGTCCTTACAACATTCTTGTGAAATACATAAGCCTTATTTTACAACTGAGCAACTGTGAAAATAAGGCCACATAGTTTGGTACCTAAATATTTATTTAGATACTTAATTTGAGGCATGCATGGCAAATGAGTGGTAGAACCAGGATTAATGCTCAGAAATTCCTGTATTTCAGTGTCATGCTCAATTGACTAGATTATGTTGCTCCCTTGAAAAAAGTCATATTAAGGAAACATCTCAGAATTGTAGACTTCAAAATCCCAGAACAAGTTCTCTGTGAAGTCAGGCCTTAAAATTAATATGAAAAATGAGAAAACGAAATCCCTCTGCAAAATACAAACAGCCTTCTGAATTTGTCTGACAAAAAAGGAAGATAAATTTCACCCCTCATATACAAGAATACAACCCAACACTATGTCAGAGCTGGAAATTACATTGGAACAGCAATTCTCAAACTGGTGGTGACTCATGTGATGGCTTTCAGATGGTAGTCCAGGGAGAGCTGACTGGTGATATGGTGGCAGCTTTCCTCTCTCTTTCCATCTGCTACGTAACAGTAAAACGCAGATTTCACAATGCATTAAATGTTTTCTTGTAACTTTTATATTGAGAGGCTTGATGTAGTTGTCCCTAGGATGTTATTTGTGCATTTGCAAACAGTATGGGAGAGGTCCATGTGATCCATGAGCCAATCTCTCTACTAAAATGTTTGCACAGAAAAAGTTTCAGAGGACTCCTGGATTGGAAGATATTAGAAAACCCATTCTAGAGTAACACAATGACTACAGAAGTTTGATTCTTTTTGGCAATTGGATGTTCCACTATCAAGGGATGGTTTCTCTCTCAATCTTCTCCAGCTGGGCCAGCACTCTGTGTTCCACCAAAAAGGCATGGACCTCATCCAATAGGAAAGGTGAATTGCAGATCTAAGTTGAAGCGTGAGTTATCCCATGTGCATGTTCACAAAGCCCCCTCTATCTAGGTCATTAATAAATTTAAAAACAAAACATAATTTAATCTCTGTGAAATCCCCTTGGTACATCCTGCCATCTTGAGAATGGAACTAAGATGAAATATTAATTTCCCATTAGTCTGTCTTTCCTTTTGTTTTGCAACAATGGAACTAAATAATAATATCTGATTATTCTCAGGGGAACTGCCTCCTGTTCTTGTAAGGAGATGAAGTCAGTAATTTTATGAGATCTTTCCATCTCTGACATCTATGATCCCAGGAGTTGCAGTGTGACTTTTGGTAGTTGTGGTATCACAGAACAATGCATTCTGGGATGTTCCTGCCACACAAGAATTGCCAGTGAGATTTCGTAAAAACAATAATTTTGTATTGTATTAGCCAAAACTAATTTCTGTGCAGAATACTCCAAGAGTCTCGTCTGTAGGAGAGTATGCAACATAACTCAAGGAATAACTCGATTTTTAGTTTAGTTTAGCAGTTCACATTTGAGCATTGGCTGCATCTCAGGTAATTTGTGCAGTTTAATATCCAACTGCACTCTGTTTTGATAATGTGAATGCTCCTGTTGCAGTCTGTATTTTGACCCTAAATTCAGAGGCTCCTATTCAGCAAAGCATTTAAGTATGTGTTTAAATATCTGAATAATTTCATTGATTAAAGTACTTTACTGAATCAAGGCTACAGTGTGCAGTTATGTGTCATCTCCATGCTTGTGGTGATTAATTTTTCACTTTGTAGTGTAATTTTTATATGGTAATATTTAAAAAAAGATTGTCTTGCTTGGATTAGTCACTTACAATTTTAGTGTGTCACTCAATGCGAAGAGAATGATTAGCACTGTAGATAAGAGGGCACCTATATGCAAATATATTTCCAACATTTCAGCAATATTGTACTGTAAGTATCAGAAACATTTATAGAAAGTATCACCCTTTCAGAAGATAAGAAGTCAAAAGAAAATATTTTCAGAGTTTGATTTTAAAAGGAAACTACATTTGCTTACATTAATTACTGCCATTTCTCAAATAACATTGTGCTTATAGAGTATTTATTTTATTTTTAGGAGTGTGAAAAGAAGTTTCTCAAAGTGGTGGATAAGAAATGTGCTCTAATTACAACCTCAAATTTATTTTTTCGAATTGGTCTTTCCTTCTGATGTGGACATGTGGGATTTTGATAGAAGTGTTTCAGTGAAGGAATGTAGCTAAAATAATTTTACTTCTAGTTTTGTAGCATATTATTTTCCAGATGGTGGGGGCAGTATTGCACTGATTCACATTCATGCCGGTTCATACTCATGTATCCAGTGCAACTGCGTCAGGCCTGATCTTGCAGTCCTTATTCAGGCAAAAATTGATCCTGGAGTCCATGGGACTTTTGCTTGAGTAAGTACTGCAGGACTGGGTCCTTAGTTGTACATAATCTGAGAAGTAATAATTCTTGTATATTTATACAAATTGCTGTATATTCTGCAGTTCAGAATTTTTTACAACTTCTCAATACATTTCATGAGTCCAGTCCTGACCTGGTTTCCACCGTCTGCAGCTGCTCAAATAAGCACAGCAATAACACTGTCTGTAATGTCTGCACAGAAATTTCCAGGCTGGCCAGGGGATGTTGCCAAAGAGAACAGGGACACCCACTTCCTCTTATCTCTTGGATAACTTCCAGTACCCTTCTTTTGCTGGGTGCAGGAGAGGCAGGTGGGATGGTGGCAACAGGTCGGTATCTTTTGATTCTGGATAGGTAGGGGTTTGAGTAAGGTGCTTACTCCCTCCTCCCACTTCCCCACCTGGCCACATGCTTTAACAGAAGCAAAACTGAGTGCAAGGAAATGGCATTGCTTGCCTAGATACAGTAAAAGTATCTACTTTTGTTCGTCTGGGAGACACAAAATGCAGCTGATTTCACGTAACTATACCAATCACCTCTACTATAGGAGATCACTGTACAGACAGTGTGGATGCAGAAAAATATTGGATATTAGGAATCAAGTGTTACCCATATTCAAGAAAATAATGTGTAACACTAGTGGGCATGCAGCTGTTTCCGAAAGGCCTTGTTACCTGACTTGGATTTAAAGGGACATGCTATCAGATGGCCAGAATTTTCAGAAGTATTTACTAGTTTGGGGTTCATCATTTCCTGGGTGCTTTGCAGACTAGTGGCCTGACTCACCGTTACCCTGTAGCTGTGTTGTCATTTACATCAGTGTAGAGTGATTGTAAAATGCTACCAAATCAGCCTGGTACAATGTTATATCCTCTTCGCACTGGTGTAAGTGACTATGTAAGAGGAAGGATAAAGGAGAATCAAGCTTAAGATCCTTCTCCTGAAGAGTTTTTACCCTGAATCCTGTGTGGAATCAGAGGCAGTTGAACTGCATGCAAAAACAAGGCCATATCTTTGCAGTATCAGATCCTAAGTAATTAACAGAAGGCTTTGTGCAGGGCTTCCCATGCTAACAGTGGCTGCAGCATGCTGCAACACACAACTCCCCTTAGAAGACATTCAGCAAGAATGAATCAACACAGAAAAGCAGCATGAAATAAGAAAGGAGTAGCAAGTATGATCCTTTTTTCCAAATGTGATGGTACTCATAATTTACTGTGTGACACCTAAATATACAGGGGCAACACTTAGAAATGCATAGAAATAGAATAGATTTGATAGAAATGCCCTCTTGGAGGAACTGAGACAGAGTTCGTCTTTGATCTGAAGTCTTGTGTAGCTTGATTCAGTATTTCAAGATGTACAACAGAATTTAAAACATATTGTATAGGGATGACATTTGTGTTTACCAAAACCACCAAAAATTAAATATTTGTGATATAGAAAATGAAGGCAATAAAAACTTTGGAAGACCTCAAGACAACAAAGGAAAAATATTTCAGTACTTAAGAGACAATGTTTTTGGTGTAGAAATAAAATAATTGCATTCTGTAGAGGAAAAGGCACATAATAAAAATGTGTTTAATCCCAGTGCTGAATAAGTGAAGATATGTACAAGTTGTGTGATTTTTAACCTTTTGAGCAGAGCTTGGGAAACCTAATGTATATTTAATATTAAAAAATGAAAATTAATTTTAATATATATCAACATGTCAGATATATTTAAATAAGTACATTTCTGTGTGCTGGTATGAAATCCAGATTATTCCAAACACAGTATTTGTCCATACAAGGAGAACTCATATGGAATGGTTCTCTGAATGGCTAATTTGTCCTTCTAACCCCACTGAACAGATACTTATATACCTTTCTATGTGGCATATGTCCTAAAAGTAGCATAGGGCGATACTCAAGTAGTCTGTCTGTGAACAAAATCATTGTGTAAGGGGGGAGGAGCAGAAACACCTCATTTACTTTCTGGGCAGGAGGAGCAGGGCTATTTGGTTGGTGATGTGAAGACCAATCAAACTTGTCTTTGATCAGTCTTACTCCCTGTTCTCACGTTACTTCTCCTTGCCCCATTGCTGCGATTGCTCAGCAAATAGGAATTACTACAGCCCTAGATCTAAGGGCTCTGATCTTTAAAGGTTGCTCTGCTCAGACTAACTGATTTAGGAGCTTACCTCTCATTGAAAGCCAATGAAACTTATGCTCCTAAGTACCTAAGTCACTTCTGACATAGGATCAGATTTTTAAAGGAATTTAGGCTTGTGGGATTTTTTAAAGTGATTCAGTGCTAACTCCTACTTAAATCAATGACAGGTAGGTACCTAGGCTTTTGAAAAATCACATTAGGCACCTATCTGCATCTTTAGATGCATAAATGCCATTGAACATCTCAGATTCCTAAATCCCGTTAGGTGATGGAATGCTGACTGGAGAAACTGCCTAAATATCTTTAAAAATCTGAGCCACAGTGATTACCCTTAGGTGCCTCCAGGAGTGAAGGAGAGGGATAGTTAGGCTGGCTTTCCTTTTTTAATTAAGAAAGAAAGCATCTAAGTGAAGTTGGGAGCCAAGAACATCTTTCACTTCTGGTCCCTGGTGGATGGTTATCCTCCTGATCTCAGTGCATGACTAAAGTATGTGTTTGGTGAGTGTCAGATTTTGATGCAAAGAGAGCTGAAGCTTTTGTTGAGGGATCGATCTTTCCTGTGATGATTGTTGGGAAGGCATGCTTCTCCCTGGCTCTTCTGTATCTTTAAGCTTGTTCCTAGTTGACTATCAGCCTTGGAAGAGCCTGCCCTCCAACGTAGTATAACAGGAGAGCCGGAGAGCCACTTGAGAATGTTTAGTACCTTCTCCAGAGTCAGGAACCAGAGTCTTACTACCGTTTAATACAGTCAGGCAGCATGGTTTCATAGAAGGCCAGATTAAGGCATAAGCAACCTAGGCACATGGCTAGGGCCCAATTTGTGGAGTTTGGGGGGTAGGAGGGGAGATAGCCTGTGTGGCATTGTGACCCCATGCACCAGGTGACAACACCACTCATTCAGATTTGGTCCTGCTGCTTCCACTCCCTCCTTCCCTCCTTTCCCCCAGTCATGGTGAAGCAGAGGCTGGGCCATATCTGAGTGGACAACAAGGCACCAGTGCTTCTCCTCCATGCTGCTGCCATGGGGTTGGTTCCTCTGTCAGTACCTAAACCAGAGGACCTGCCAGAGCTTCACACCCATCATCCAGGAGGTAGATGGGAAGCTGTAGTGAGTGCCTGCATGAGGGAACCCTCGGAAGCCATGGACATGAAGGGGTTAACAGGGCAGGGTCCATGCCACAGGAGCCAGTCACTGGCTGATTTGAATAGGAGAGGGTTAAGTGACTGGCTCTGGCTGCATGGATGTTGCTTAGTGCAACATCTGTGCAGCAGGAGCCAGTTAGTTAATGGCCTGGATAGGAGAGGGTTAACTACGCGACGTCCAGTAATGTGTTAATTCAGCCCTGGATTCATAGACCTCATTCTCAAGTGGCTCTCCTGTTAGACAACTTAATACTATTGAAATTGGCATAATGTACCTATCTTCAAATGGAAAACACCTGAATTCAGAACAGGTGAAACAGAGCCCAGGATACTTATGGAGCTTCTGTTTTGGAGGCCACTGCAGCCATTAAATACCCCTAATGATATTTCTGAATTTTATGATCTTGCTGTCTGGAGCAACCGCTGATGAAAGTCGTCATGGATTTGTATTGGGCATCATGAAATGAACAAAAACTATCCCAAAGGGGAAAAGGGCAAAATCATTAAAATAATGGCTAAAGATGTTATCTGCTAGGAAACAATAGACAAAGAGGTGATAGCTTACAACCCAAACATGGACTGAGAGAGAGATGGACGTTTTTGTAGAGATTAATTAGATATGATTCTGTACTTGTAACCTCAAGGTTTCATTCCAGTGAGCTAGAATTTTGTGGTTCCTAGACACTGCTAAGTTCATTCAATTTAAATTTGTTTTTTAATATTCTCCATGTTCTAATAAACATCACTTCATTTAAGATGAACTGTAGGAAATTGACATTTATGTGAGGTTAAGTGCTGCAGATCATTACCCAAGGATGAAAACAAGACTCAGAGTTCAGAGGAGCCTGAAGAGGGATTGTGGGACTCATCTAAGCACTTGATTAAAAACATAAGCAAGAACGGCACATATTTCTAGAAAGTGCTGCTGAGACACTGATTGCAGTCTGTATATGCGAGGGGGAAGCTGCTTTTACACAGATTTTCCCTTCTATAAAAGTTTACACTGAAAATATGCAGTGTTGTTGTAACCATGCCAATCCCAGGATATTAGTGCAAAGGTAATATCTTTTATTGGGCCAAATCCTGTAGTTGTGAGAGAAAAGCTTTTAAGGTCTCACCCACCTTGTCTCTCCAGTACACTGAAAATATAGAGAGATGCTTCTGATTGGTTTAAATAGTTTATAAAAATAACATTCACATTAAGCACTTACTAGCATACTGACACATTTGAAGGCAAGATCCTCAGCTGGAGGATTTCTCCATTGGATCATAAGTCTTACAAAATTATCTATGGTAGGTTTCAGTTGAATCTTTCCCCAAGGTTGGCTTTCTTTATTGAACATTTTGAGATGTGTGCCAAGTGGAGATACTATGTAGTGCCCCCTTCACGGCTGTGCATGGTACTGCAGGCACTCCATGCTTTAAGCCACAAGTTTTGGCAGCCTTCTAGAAGCAGAGTGTTCTGTGCAAAAAGCAATCTCTAAATCATAGTTTCTCAACCTGTGGTACGGGTACATGAGAAACAGGCAGGGGGCACCCGGGGAAAAACAAAGTAAGAGGGAGACAGGTGACAGCAGCCCACTTCCCACCCTGTCACAGCTCCCACCTAGCTGGAAGGCAGGTGGCAGCCACTAGCTTCTGGGGGAGGCAGGCAGCAGCCCCTCCTTCCTCCTCCCCCCTCTCTTCCTGCATGTCCCAGCTCCCAGGTGGGAGCCCGGTGGCAGCCTCCTGTGTCTTGCGAGCTGGGCTCACAGCTGGCTGGCAGCCATCCGCGCCCTGACTCTGAGTTGAGGGACAGCCTCCAGCTCTCCAGCTTGAAGATGGGCAGCAGCCACTTGCCCACATCCCCAGGTCCCAGCTGGCATGGAAGACCCCTCTGCCCCAGCCTGGATTGAGTGGCAGTCGCCCACCTCCTGAGCTGGCAGCCAGGTGGCAGGCATCTGCAACTTGCCCAGGAGGCAGCCCCTCTCCCTGGCTTGAAGCCCAGTGCCCAGAAAGTTTGTCCATTTCACTGCTCTAGCTAAGCAGTGAAATTAACAACTCTGACAGCCCCAGATTTCACCAGTTACCCTCTTTTCCTCTCTCTCTCACCCTCCTTCCCTGTCTCTCTCACCCCTTCCTCCTTTCAATCTATGGCAAAAAATTTGGCGCGGCACTTTATGTTCCCCAGCATTGTCATGCCGCTCAAAGCCTCCTAGCTTTGGCCAATATCACCTCTAGCCCAGGTACATACTTGAATTGTGAACCCTTGATATAAAGGTGGTAACCCTACCCACACTAGATCAGACATCTGTTCTATCATGGCCTTATATACTCAGCCCTTCTTCCAATGTATGGCTCACATTAGTCTGTAAATATAAAATCCCATGGAAAATTGAGTGTTGGGGTACTTATTAAAATCTTCAGAAGTTAGGGGGTACTTGCTACTTAAAAGGTTGAGAAACACTGGTCTAAATAGTCAAGTAACAAAATAATAAACTTTGAATTTGGCTTTCTGTGCCTTTAAATAAACAAAACTCAAAGGAAGGCACTTAGTGGCAGTTCTTGCAGGAAAGGTCCTGACCTGGCCCTTGGGTTCTGGGCTAACACTGAGGAGCTCCTCTTCTGTCCCACACTCACCTAGCACTGCCCCTGAGAAGAAGCAGGCATGCCTTCTTAACTGGCCTGCTGGCCCCCTGTTGGTCAGGGTCTCCTCCTGGCCCTTCTAGACCTTTGGAGGACTCAGTCTCGTTGGTAGCCAGTCTGAACAAGTTTTCCTTGCACAGGGGTATCAGGGCACTGAGACCTGTAGCCTGGGAAAGAAAAGGCCTGAGAGACTCCATCACAGAATGATATAATGTTGTGGGTAATGAAAGTTTGCATGTTTGAATCAAGAATAACTATTTTCTAGCTATAGCTGTCTTTTTAGTGTTTGGAATGTTAGGTGGTAAGATATGGCCAGGAACAAACTACCTCACTCTCATCCTCAAAGGGCAAATCAGAAAGAACAATTCAGAAATCTATATTATATAACATTTTCATATATGTTTTTCATCATGCAGACTGCAAGGAGATAACTTGGCAGAGGATGTCTCACTAGTGTCTCAGACGCCTGAGCAAGCGGTATCAGATTCCAATGGTAAGTGAAGTCAAATAACATATTGTAGTCAAAATATAATTAAATACATTATTTAGATTTTAACTCCACACCAAAGAATGCTTGGCCAGCACTGAGCACCCTTGACAATAAAAATGATTTATGCAATAGCTCAAAAGAGCAGTAATACTTTTACGATTAGAGGTGTGCATTGAGATCATTCTATTTAGCAGTTAGCAGGCAACCTACATTTTCTTCCAAAGAGAAATCCTGCATCCAGCTGCCTCAGCCTTCCTCCAGTTCCCACACCAACATATGGGCTTTGTGGTAAGCTTGAGGCAAGTGTGGGCTATTTTGGACCAGGATGGGGAAAACGCCTGTGGAAATGGGCCTTCTTGTGAATATTCTGCCAACAGGCCTCTCATTTTCATACCCAAGGGGGACTAGCTTGATCTCTCAGGCCCAGTCTACACTTACCTTTGCAATTTGGCTGCATAAATCATAAATCACTTGCATATCTCCCGTCGACTTTGCAGCGTCTCCTCCATGCGCCACTTACCAGGGTCAATTTCCTGCATCGCTTGCCGGATCGACTGAGCGTGTCTACACAGACCACTCAGTCGATCCCGAGCAATCGATCTGACGTCGGTGAATTTGCCACCGTCAGTGTAGACCCACCTCAGATACAGCATGTCATGGGGAAGGTGGTAGTTCCTCAGATAAGAACAATTTTGTGTGCAAAATGTTTAGATATAAACAACTTTGATGTGCATCTTTTGTGGATTTTATCAGTCAGCCACCAGTTAGGCCATTTTTGAGTCTGCTAAATAAAAGCAAAACAAAAACAGAACTACAATGGACTGTAACAAACCTATTTTTATACATTTCACAGCGTGCTGTCCTGTATAACTGGAGAGAATAGCAACCTAAGTCTTTTGCTGGTATTTGGATAGTCTTAAATTGTTGCTCTGTTCCTCACCCTCGTTTTGCAAACCAGTGAGTGTCAGGGTTAGTAATTGAGTATGTGTCAATAAATAGAAAATTAAGCTTTTGTGTGGAAGTTAGCTCTCCCCTTGCCCTGTCCAAATACCTGTACCCCCAAAACAATAATAATCCCTGCCATGCTGTCGCAAAATGATCACTTTAGGGTTCTTCGCTACTAGCAGAAGGTGGGCAACATGGACTTCAGTAACTCTGCCAGTGGTTATAGGTCTATTACAGGAGTTGTTGGGTGAGGTTTTCTGTGGCCTGCAACATGCAGGAGGTCAGACTAGATGATTATGATGGTCCTTCTGGCTTTAAAATCGATGAGTCTATGACAGGACACTCCTGCTGTGGGGTGGAGACTCCTGCATTAGTTGGCCATTAGGAGGAATTGAGGACCTCTCCCCAAATCCTGTGCTACCTCCCCAGAGAAGGAGGGAGCAGGTATCCTCAGATGGAGGCAGGTAAGTGATGCATTAACCCCAATCTCATCTACACACATCTGCCTGTTGTCGTTGAGGAGCTGCATACCAGCACCCCACTATCCAGATAGACAAAAAACATCATAACCTCTAGGGAAGAGGAGAGAGGGCAGCAATGATGTGTTGCCAACATTTTAACAAGGGGCTCTCTCAGAAATGTTCTGCCTCGTGGCATTCCCTGGGCAAATATTCTCCTCTAAAAATAGGTTTTTTTCTCAAAAAAATATCTTGGCTAATAATATATTCTGATTTCATAAGTAGGTACAGTCCAGAAATAGGCATGAAACTCATAGCTGCCCATCCAATCAATCCTTATTATAGTTACGGTACAGCTTGATTTCTGCAGGTCTTATATGTCCCTGCAGTCAGTATTGTATGTGTAATGATAAACATCTCCAAACAGTAGAAAATCTTTTAAACACTGTTGGAAAACTCCTGCAATACCAAGCAGAGCTATTATCTTACATTTCCAATTTTTAGTTACGTCCTACGAGAATGCGTCATGTCATATAAAAAAAAACTAGCAAAGAGGTTTATCTTATCAGGCTTGTCAAATGTAATTTGAGTTTATTTTCTGTTCTTAGTTATCACGACTAATCATACTGTATTCCCTGCTGAGAGTAGAGTTACACACTGAGAAATGCTGATATTAGCCATTGGTTCCAAATACACAAGCACAAAATGCTGATGCTTAGCAAAATTAAAGTGCATGCCTCTTTTCTTGAGCAGTGATCTACTACTAAGTTAGTGGGCATGATGTTATTAGATCTGGAATCTTGTACATTTTAGAATGTATTGGATTCAGAATTAATTAGCTAAATATCTGATCTAGCAACCAATATTCACGTGTAACCCTGGTTTATGCAATTCAGCCAACTGAAGTCAAGGAGATGACTTTTGATAGGATTGCTTACGTGGGTAAAAGCTGCTGCACCAGGTACTTTACTAGGTTCGCTGAGAATTCAGGGCCTGATTTTGATTTCTATTACATTGGTTTTACACTCATGTAACCCTGTTGAATTAAATGGATTTGTGTCAGATCTAATGTTAATGAGAGAGGAGTATCAGACCCTCAGTATTAAGATTTTAGAATAAAAGACTTAAATAATTTGTTATGAATAAACTCTTTTCTCTGACTAGAACCATATATCTTCATTATAAGTGGTAAGCAGAGGGATTGAAAAGTTCAATACCAAATGGTGCTCACAGCAAACAGCCTGAGTGTCACTAGGTTATATTACAAGAATTTCCAGGGAGGTTGGGGGTGGGTGAAGCAGATCCCACACAGGTCTGTCCTATCTCTTACCATGGATTCACCATGGAGAACAGGTAACATGTTAACACTGTAATGAAAAATATTATATTGAATTAAAACATATTTTTGCAGTCAGTGTAGGCTTTTGTGGGGAGGAATCCAATACAAAAGTTGTACTAGAGAACAAATTGTTAATATGAAAGAAATAAAAAGCATGAATTGTTACAGGCAGCATCTAGTCCTAAAATATTGCTGCAGTTTATACAAGTAGACTGTAAAATGAGATTTTTTGTGATGCACTTAGTAGCATAAATGTCCAACGTACAGAAAAGAAGTTGTTTCCTTTGATAATTTTAAATTAAACTTTCTGAAAGGAACAAAAACAATACAGATATTGCTATACGCAGTATATAAGTGGTATTTATAGGGTTATTGTAGTACGGGTACAGATTATGTTGTGTGGTATAGTGTAATTAGTCAACTTTAGCTGTCTATTGTACAAAGAATTCTTTGTTGTGAAAATTACAATTCCCGGTTCATATAAATTATTGGTTTCTATTTTCTGCTCTATGTAATTAACCAACAAATGATTTCTAACTAAAAGTGTTTTAAAAGGTTTTAATGAATGTTCTTTAAACTCTTTTCCTGTAAGTTTTAGATACATTAGAAATTTCCCAGTTGGCATAAGTAAAGTAGCGGTGCTTAGTTTTAAACACATACCTACTATTTCATAGGACACTGTTATGGCCAGATTCAGGGTTGAAATTAATGAAGGAAAGAGGTAAGTCAGTGCAGAATTCAGCCCATAATTTAATTTCTAGCTACATTGGTGTCTTAATGTTAATGGAAAACAATTCTTATACTTTGAGGTTTCTGAACGTTGCCCACTAAGACTGCTAGCACTTCTGTTTTCCAAGGATGTTTTGTTTTAACAGCATTCCAGTGGGAGTCTAAATTGGTTTAATTACATTAAAGCTGCTTAACTGTGCTACTGTAAACACAAAAGGACAAGAAGGATTTTGTTTTAATAGTAAAAATAATAATAAAAATAATAAGCTGCAGACATCTTAGCAGCTGTACTTAGTTCTTTGTCACCCTAATCCATTTAGAAATACTGTTCCACATTCTACCAAGCCATTATTCATGTACAGTAGCTGAGCTCAACCCTAGACACACATTAAAATCTATACAAAGTATAACTTAAACTCAACACCTGTGCTATAGCCACATTTACCATCCTGGCAGTTAATTTACAGGTTTTACATTTTCTATGAGATTAATTATATTTAATTAATTAGATGAATGTGATGTTACTGCTTTTCTACCTCTTTGGAACAGCTTCAGTGCCTGGGGTGGAAACACTGATGGAGGATGCTGATGAATTTGAGAGTGCATCTCAACTAATGGAACCTGTAAGTATCTTCATTTACAGATGTGCCAATCTGCCAAAATAATTTGTTGAACTAAGACTTTATATAAAGCCGAAGGGTATACATGAAAAATAATATCTGCATGACTAGTTATGTGTTAATAGTGATTCCTTCAGTCAGGCAGAAGGTGCCACCTTAAAACTATTTTGTTTTTCTGTGCACTTAGAACCATACACACGTCTCGATGGTAACATAGTTCCCATAGAGAGCAGTAGAAGTTCCACACATGGAACCAAAGCATTATATGTAATTATATGCTATTATATGCAACTTTTCTGCTATTAAAGAGGGTCAGATAACTATTTCATTAGGTTGGTGATTTTTGCTTTATGCTATATTGATGGCAACAAATTAATTTCTAAATTTAATTATGAAATTTGCATTTAATATCTCTCAATGGAATTTAGGCCATTTGATATTGGGTGTGAGGAAACCAAAAGAAAAGTAAAAGAGGTACTTTTTAAAGTATCTAATTAATTTTTTTTTAAATGTTAACTCTGATAAAATTTTAAACAAAGTTCTTATTTTGGAATGCAGGAGAATCTTATAAAGTTTGCAGAAAATATAGTTAAAGTTAAAACTATTTGAAGTCCAAAATGACTGTGTGTAAAGACTGAGAGTAGAGTATGGCCAAGAAAGTTACTGTTTTTCAAGCAAACAAAACAAAAACTAAACTAAAAAGTAAACTCCTCCCTCCTACTGGTGAAGTTTAGAAACTTACTTAATTAAGCTACATACTAGTATATTATGAATTAATAAGTGCTGCTCACGTACAGGAATTCTATTTTGTTAGCTCCCTTAAATGCAGATAAGGTGTAATGAATCCCTTCCCTCGAGTGAAAAGTAAGTGAGCCAATCCAGTTGTTGTTTGGGTTAAGGAAAGAAGGGCCCTATTGCTAAGAATTAGCATAACTGGAGTCTGTGATATAACCACTTAACAAACACTATAATACCATATAATATTTAGCCGTTATGATGCCCTACATTCAATTATGTCAGAGCAGTTCACAGACATGAACTGATTTTAAGCCTCACAACATAGATAAGAACAGGGATGTGTAGCCAAAGGAAGAGGAAAAGTTTGTAGGTTGGCCTGAAGCTCCTGTTCACTTACCCAGTTATGCTCTGCTTCACATGGACCTAACAGCAAGCATTATAATAAATTCAGTCTCTAAACATAGATTTTTTTCTTATTGAATTTAACCCAAGACTATCACCTTTAATTTTTCACCTTGACAAAAATTATACCATGAGGGAGGGGCAGGTTTCTATGGCCAACGTCTTTTAAAATTGAATTTAATGAAGGAGGGAGAGACAGGGAAGGAAAACAATTCAATCTGTTTATCAAGCAAATGCTATGGCATTTTACAGCCTTGCATATGGATTATTTTAGATATATATGTGATTGTGTATTTCATATACCCATATCTCATTTAGAGCTCTGCTAGTCATTCATCACCTTGTCTTTGTGTTTAATGGCATTTTAAACATTATGATGTGCAAAATATCTAGGAATTTGATTTGGTACTTTTTTTTTGATAAGTGTTTTCTTTTCCAAATATGATTCAAATGAGTTACAGTTACACACTAAAACATAGATAACCTTAAGAAAGAAAGGCTGGTCCAGTGATAGGGCACTTGTCTGGGACTCAAGACCTAGATTCAGTTCCAGGCTCCCCCAAAGTCTTGCTTTTGGGTAAGTTACTCTCTGTGACTCAGTTCTTTATTGGTAAAATATGATGATAATGGTTACCAGGCTGTAGAGGACTAATACATACATTAATAATAATAATTAATAATACATGTGAGGCACTGAGATACTTACGGTCCTCTTCAACATGGTACCTAAGATAGACCAATAAAAGAGAATAAAATATATATGTAAACCACTACAGTAACTTTAAAATCATATACTCAAAATATACATACTTATTGATTTCTACATAAATAACCTCAAAAACATACCATGTAAAAGCTGAGGGGAATGAGAATAATAACTACATTAATCAAGGACTTCCCAGAAATGCAACCATTTTTTCATGATAGACACTCAATTGGATATACCCCCTATCAGGTGGCTAAATCTGCTAATCCAGTTCCACTTTTGCCGAATTTAATGCTAAGAATGTCTTCCAGTGCAGTAATATGAACCTCTTGGCATTTAAATGGGTCTTTAGCAGGAATTTCTCTTGAACATTATTTATATTTAACAGGTTTGTTTTAATTCCTCCTCCCGTAATAAGAATGACCTTTTGTGGGACAAATCAACAAGGATTAGGAAAGAAGGGTCTTCAGGCAAAGAGTGGGTATTGAGAGGAGAGGGGTTCTTTTCCACGTCCACAACTTGAAACCCACACTTCAGGTCTTTATTTTGGACTTGCCCAAAGCAATGCCCAGGCCTGTACTTCGAAAATATTGGGGTAGGCCTCTACTGGTGTAAATTGTCAGAGCTCCATTGAATACAATTTATACCACCTGAAGAACTACATTATATTTGTGTGTGACCTTAAAGGGATTGGATACATTATACCTTTACATTTGTTTTCCAGTACTGAAAATGACAAGCTAACTTTCTGACAAACTAGTAGTAATAAACTATTATTCTCAATGTTTTAGGTTTTCATCCCTAATGATTTTTCTAAGAGTCAAATGTGAAGTATTCTGTTTAATCTGTCAAGTTTGCTATATGTCAAAACTGGAAAGGGAATATTGTAAAATGAGATATCTAAAGATTACTGGTTTCACTCCTTCTCTTTGCTATAGAATTTCACCTAGTATCCAATCAGCAGAAAACAAACGAGAAAGTTACTAAATTATCCCAACCTCTGAATTTCTTAGTGCAGCCTATATTTTGTCTGTCTTTTGGTGCTCAGTCTTGCAAACATTTACTTCTATCAATAGGACCTATAACTGAGAGTAGTCAGTATAAAACTAGTGTGACTTCACTTAGCAGTAACTGTTAGTGGGACTATAAACTTTTGGGGACAGATGGACTTTTTATTTACGGTAGAACACTAAACACACTAGTGCTGAGCAAATAATAAATGCCAATGACGAGTAAATTAATATATTTTAAGCAATAATGTGGTCTTCCCAACATTCCAGTTTTCTGCTGCTGAATCCAAATTTGGATTAAAACTGAATTTATTTAAAATATGCTTCCCAATCTGTGATCTCAGCTGGAAATTCTCATTCCTGAGCTCTTCCAAACACAGCTTTTATGTACATTTCATATAAGAAAGAGAGCTAGATGATATTCTTGGCTTTTGCTTTATGTAATTTTGCAGTGAGACAGGATTTTTTTCCCCCAAGATAGCAAAATTCTGCAAATATATTTCACCTGGCAATCTTAAGAAAATTCTTTTTAGTTTAAAAAAAATGAGTAAGCTAGAATTAATCAAGAGACTAAAAAAATAAAATATCAGAGGAAATGTACTGAATTTACAGATAGTAAAAGAATAAAATGTGACACATGCACTGGACAGTTTATGACATATAGTATAGCAGTGCCTTTTGTTTCAGAATCTGGAGCAAGCATGGTTTGTGATTATCTTTGTTTTCCATGCAACTCTTTGTACTCACTCAACTCTGTCTTGCATGCTGACATAGAAACATATTTTTTTTCTTTGCAAATTATGCTTGTGAGCCAACCCAAGTCAAGTGTAACAAATGGAAAGAAAGTCATCCAACTGCAATAGGCATTTTTGTCCTTGATTTCTTACTGTGAAAACAAATACCCCAATAAATTGATTTTAGAGGTGTATTGCTTTAAATATTTTTCTCTTGTTTGCTCTGCTGATTTAGAAGTTGGGTGATTGCTATTGTTATTAAGAATATATATAACACATACACACAGAGTAGATTTTTGTTTTGGTATATATATAAAAAAATCCTTAATGGTAATTAAATTTGTGGAACTATATGAGACTTGATTGTACTAGGAAAAATTAAATGTTTAGCTCTTTGATGTACATTAAAATTTGAGTATTTCCAATGCTGTATAACTTAATTTGAAATTTGCAAATACTTTATATTCTTTTCCACTATTTTCTTATGAGGCTGAATTCCACAAACACTTAAACATGAATCTAATTTTAAGCACGTTAATAGTCCCAACTATTGATGTGCTTAAAGTTCAGTACTTTAGTATAGTGCTTAAATCCTTTGCTGGACTGGGGCCAGTGCTCAGCATTGAGCAGGATTGGGGCCTAAAATAAGAGCTATTCTTAAGTCCTGATCCTGCACCTGTGTGAGTTGTAAGGACTATTATTTATATAGCCTCATCAGCATACTAGAACTAACTTTTTCACACCTGAGTACCTGCTGAAATTAACAGATGCTCCAAATGCTTGATACCTCTGAAAATCAGATCACTTTGGTCGGTAACTAAATATGGATTTAGCTGATAAACTGAATTTGGGCTTTAACATTTAAATCTGTGCCAAATCTAATTAATATTATTACACAAAACTATTATATGGCTAGTGTGTCCATCAGCTATTATAGTGTCACTTAATTTGTGTTAGATACTGTAAGACATAGTCAAGGTACAAAACAAAAACGGTCCATTAATAATAATCTAGTTAGTATATGGTCAGCCATCTGATGAGATGTTTCTATATACATTGGATCTGACTCTATATATACTCATGTGGGTGTTTGCAGGATAGGCCTCTAAGGACATTGAATTTTGGAGAGTGCCTCTAGAAGAATATATGTGAGATATTGACTGGTTAATCAGACTGGAAGTCCCACAGGTCTCCAAAAGCTTTCAAATGCTTTATTTTTATTTTCTTAAAACCTGGGCGAAGGCTTTTTTTGTTTTTCCTTCATAGAAGTGTTGTGCCCAAACTGGACATGCTCAAAAATTTTTGTGAATTTTCATCTTTCTTAAATGGAAGAGCGCTATGATTTTGTATTTCTTTCTGATGTTTGCTTCAAAATTGTTATGTCACATTACCAAAGGTCAGAGAAAAGACACAACTAAAGTCTCTAAAGGTAACCCTTCAGTAGGCCACTTTGACCGAAGCTCCATGCCAGAGAGTAACACGTACAGAATTTTTAATGATGATGTCTCTTGTTATAGTCACGTTTTGCTGAATATGGTGATCATTTCTTTGCAGTGACATTGTTTAATTAATTTGCTTGCTGCATGTGCTGAATCTTGTTCTGCTCAAAGCAGAAAAAGCTACTTCAGGCTATGTTGCCAGATTCTGGAACATCTGCCTCTTTCACCATTCAATGAGCTATGCAGCAAACACCAGGATTAAATTTATTTCTCAGTTACACCTTTGCCAAAAGCACTATTGGCAAAGAAATAATCCTGTGTGGAAATGCAAGTCCAGTACTAAACAAGCATTCCGGCCTCCGGGAATATAAAGAACTTGCTGGAAGTGAAAGCGATGAATCCACTTTCCTCCCACCTATAGCCATAGCCATTAGGCTAGGCTGCAGATTTTGCACATACATTTTGTAACCTGTCAGGAAGTACCCTTCATGGAATTTATTTGGTGGTGCATGCCTTTTCCTCCTATTCCATTAGTCTATGATAGTACCAGCTAAGCAGGAAGTTCATGTTTTTGCATGCCTGCTAGCATTCGGGTGCTTACTGCTTGAATATCCTTTTCTTTTGCCCGTTATTTTAGAGACTGGGAATTCAGTTCCGCAACTCCTGTGCTGCCCTGATTATAGCCCTGTGGAACTTAGGTAGCCAGCAAGGTGAAGGCAAACCCTTGCTGAAAGTGCCCTCTGGAGATTAGAAGCTTGACAGCATTTTGACTCTTTCTGTTGAAAATTCCCTTAAGAGCAGGGTATGAGCACCTCAGTAATAATACCTTGAGAAGTTTATGTTTGTGTGTCCAGGCTGCCCACCATTGATTTTAGCAACTTAAGAATCCATGCCTCTCAGTTTACTCCAGTACTGCCACGGTTTTCTGGTTGTGCCCCTCTCTTACCAGTAATGGAATCTGTCCAAACCATTCTTCCATTACTGCACAGTTGGCTCAGCAGAGGAGCTTGGGCTGAAGGCAGAGCTGGGGATGAGGGTGGAGAGGGAATGAGGGGAGAGCTGGTCTGAGGATGGAGCATGGAGTAGAGCTGGGGCCAAGGGCTCGGCATGGAGCCAGGGGCTGCAGCCAAAGGATTGGAGTGGAGCTGTGGATGGTGGCCAAACCAGGAGCGGGGTCCGAGGTGTAAGCTGAGCCAGGACTGGGGACAGAGCAGGGATGGATGGCAGTTCCTCCCTACTCCCTTTGGAGCTGGCTCAGGCCCTGCAATGCCCTCCCTTCCTAATGTTCCTCCATGCCTCTGCTGTGCCCCACAGTTTGAGGACCACTGGTTTACCCTCACTTTCAGCTGTTCTACAAAGCTTCTGTTGCCGTGCATGCTTTATAAAGAATGTAATCAGAAATGCAGACTTTTAAGATTGTGCATTATTCCAATGCATCTTTTCAAAAGCACCTGTCCTCAGTGTATCCATCTCTTCATCAGTACCATACATATCTCAAAATCACCATAGCTGCTTAACCTAAAATATGGTAATTCATAAGATACTTTATGTGGGCAGGTTTAGTTTTGCAGAAATTATAGCTGGAGGTGCCATAACCAAGGATTATAATGTAAAGTGCTATGTATTTAGTGTCCTGACTAGCTTGCCATAGCTAACAGGACTAGAGCATTATGGGATAGCCTACACTGTTGCTATGTGTCTTGAGTCTATTAAAGAAGAACAGTCTGGTCTTAAGTATACCTGTGTCCATGTCTGCTAGATTCTCTCTAAGCGCAATCTAATTGTAATTATCAAACATAACAAAGTGGCAATGTACCTGTGCCTGTACTGCCACTGGCAAGGAGCAAGAGTAAAACATAACGAAAACTCTTTTCTGCTCTATATGGCTGCAGTAAAGCAGACAGAGTAAAGCATTGTGCTAGTAAAAGGAAATTACTAGAAATTGTGTATGGAAGAAGCCCCAATCCATGTGAATAAAAGACACTAAAATAAAAACAGCAATGGCTATGGTTACTGGGCCTCTGGGACATTTTGATGAAACTGTTGAGCAATGGAGCTTGTATACTGAGTGTTTTGAGTTTTTTGTTGTTGCAAACAGAATTGCAGATGATAAGAAAGTGTCAATTTTCTCAAGTGTTATGGGAGCTACAACATTTAGTTTTCTGTGCAGCTTAGTGCAACCTGATAAACCAGATTCAAAATCTTAAAGTGATATTGTGAAAATCCTGTAGGCACATTTTCCGCCAAACCACTGGTAATTGCAGAGAGATTTAGGTTCCACAGAAGGAATCAGGAAGAAGGTGAAACAATTGCCCAGTTTGTAGCAGTTCTTAAGTAGCTTGCTGAGCACTGTGAATTTAATGATGTGTTAAATGACACTCTGTGTGATAGGCTACTCTTCAGTCTGTGCAGTGAAGCAAGACAGAAGCGCCTATTGACAGAGGCCAAGCTCACCTTACAGAAGGCCATTGAAATTGCAGTTTCCATGGAACTGGTAGCAACAGAAACACAACAACTAAATGCATCAACCAAAGGTGCATAAGGTGTCAAAAGAACATACCAACAAGAAAGTGGGGAGCTGGGAATGTTACCGCTGTGGAAAGCCTGGTCACCATTCACCGGTGTGCTGGTGTTAAGGCCTAGTGTGTTGGCAGTGTGGCAAAAAAGGATCCATTGAGCGTGCCTGCAAACAGAAGAAAGAAGAGTCAAACAGAACAAGCAAGAAGGAGAAAAGGAAACCTGTCTGGCAGACCAAAAAGAAAAATCTGCACACTGTAGAGCAGACTCAGGATGATCAAAGTGACACCTAGTCAGAAGAAGTGCCACTCCACGTTTTGTCCATGAGGGTTGGCTCCCATGAATACTGGGTAACCCTGCTGTTGGAAGGTAAACGGTATGTATGGAACTGGACACAGGCGCACCAGGTCTCAGACACTGTGTATAGGGAGAAGCTAAAGCATCTTTTGCTTAAGCTGACAAAAATTGTTCTGAAGATGTACACTGGAGAAGCTGTACCCATTTTAAATTTAAATCTACTAATTTTAAAGTGGAGCTCAATGGACAGACTGTTTGATTGCCACTGTTTTGTGGTGGACAGCAATTACCCAGCCTTACTAGGAAGTTCATGGCTTAGGAAGATCCAGGTGAATAGGGCAGAAATGCACATGAAAGGTAAAGGAGAAACAGGTCTGATGGCTGTATTAATGAAACATGCTGCTGTTTTTGAAGGAGACCTGGGAAGTATGAAAGGAATCACTGGGAAACTGACTATTAAGCCTGACAGCCAACCAAAATGTCTGAAAGCCAGAAATGTGCCATATGCCATCAGGCCAAAGGTTAAAGTAGATAGGATGCCCGGTCAAGAATGGAGTCCTAGTACCTGTTACCCACAGCCCAATCGTTAACCCCAATTGTTCCAGTATTGAAGAAAGATGGCTCCATTCGGGTTTGTGGGGATTTTAAGGTTACTGTTAATCCTGTGTTGTGTGCAGAGTAATACCCCTTTCCCTGCATTGATGACCTCTTTGCGGCTTGGCCAGTGGACAAAAGTTCAGCAAGATTGATCTGTGTCAGGTGTATTTACAGATATACATCAATGAGAAGTCCCCAGTGCTGTTAACTATTGTGACACATGATGGGCAGTCTCAATACTGTTGCCTTCCCTTTGGAATAACATCTGCTCCAGCTCTGTTCCAGAGGGCTATGAACCAGATCTTGAGAGGCTAGCCAGGAGTGCTGTCTTGTCATGTGCTATCTTGATGACATCCTGGTCACTGACAAGAATAAAGAAGATCACCTTAAGATCTTGGATGCTGCCCTGCAAAGACTGGAAGAGTATAGCCTATGAATCTGCAAAGACAAATGTGAATTCTTCCAGCCCTCTGTTGAATATTTGGGACATGTCATTGATGCTACTGGCCTCTGTAAGGCTCCTTCAGAACTGAAGGCCATGTTGGAAGTTCCATCTCCCTAAAATGTGAGCCACCTTCACTCTTTTTTAGGGCCACTGAACTATTATGGAAAATTTATTCCACAGTTAGCAACACTACTAAAAGCACTATATGAACTTCTCAGCCAAAACAAGGTCTGGAAGTGGACTGAAGCCTGTGATGTTGCATTTAACAAAGTTAAACAATCACTGCTAAATTCAGAGGTTCTGACTCATTCTCACCTGTCTTTACCTCTACAGTTGGCTTGCGATGCCTCTCCTTATGGCATGGGAGCAGTTTTGTCACACATGCCTTCTGGAGAGGAGAGACCCATTGCTTTTGCATCACGCACCTTAAGCAAGACAGAAACTATGCCCAAATTGAATGTGAAGCACTTGGAATCATTTTCAGAAATTTCAAGATATTGGCCAGAAAGAAATCTTCGACTTTTAACAGGTAGAGACCACACCCATCACTGCTACTCAAGTAAGGAAGGCAACCTACATTGACTCAGTATTATCCCAAATTATGGACCTAATGATGCATGGAACTTCTCTACAGGACTCTCAGGTCTCACCCAACATTCATCCCTACATGTCCAGGAGGATGGAGTTATCAGTTCATTCTGGTTGCTTATTGTGGGGGATGTGCGTCATTATTCTACCACTACTGAAATCACAGGTGTTAGCACAGCTACATTCAGGTCACTGTGGAATAGTGTGTATGAAAGAAATTCCATGAAGCTACTTTTGGTGGCCTGGCCTGGACAGTACCATTGAAGAGAAGGCAAGAGCTTGTACTTCTTGTCAGGTGGCGTATATTGGCAGTTGGCAGTGTATTTGCTAACCCATTTAAAGGAAGCATGATCCTGGTTGTTATTGACGCCCACTCTGTAATCTCTGTAATGCTGTCCACTACTGCTGAAAGTACTATCCAGAGACTGCATGTAATCTTTAGTTATTTCGGTCTGCCAGAACAACTTGTGAGTGACAACGGACCTCAGTTCATCTCTCAGGAGTTTGAAAACTTTATGAAAGCAAATGGAGTACATCATATCACCTCAGCACCATACCATCATCTACCAATGGATTAGCAGAAAGGTTTGTGCAGACAATGAAACAAACTTTAAAATCTTCATGGAGATATTTGCCCATTCAAAAGCGTCTGGACGCCTTCTTACTATCCTATAGAAACATACCTCATGCTATGACCAAAGGGTCTCTGGCCTTTCTGATTACAGCTGCGCACTTGCTTTGATCTGCTGAAACCCTCCAAACCACAACAAGTTGTGCAACGTTAACAGCACAGCCAAGTCATCAGACATGCACACAAAGCAAAAGGCCGAACCTTTAGTCCTGAACATCCTGTTCTAGCTTGGAACTATGCTTTTGGCGCTAAATGGGTCCCTGCTATAGTCATCGTCTAGACAGGACCTGTTTCCTACACTGTCCAGACTACAAATGATGTCACCTTGACATGTAGATAAGTTGTTGCCAGGTCATACAAGTCCCAAGGACACATCTCCAGTTGAATGGCCTGACTTCACCATTGCAGGGGAGGTATCCTCGAGCGAAGAGTCACCCATTTTTGACTCTCCTCTTCCATCCATCTCTGAAGCAGATACAGCACCCTCACCTGTTCAAGTTATGAGTCCTGAGCCCATTGTCAGACCCGCACCAATAACACCTCCCTATGCGAGAACACCAGAGGTCTGCCGTAATCCACCTAGAGAGAGAAGGCCTCCGCAACGGTTGAATTTGTAGCTAGTGCAAACCCACATTTATGGGGCAGAATAATCCCTGGGGTTAGCCGGGAAACGAGACAGTCTACCCTCATTCTGTTGTTTAGTTATTTTTCTGTTAAATGGACGTTTACATTAAGGGAGGAGGAATATATTATGTATTTAGTGTCCTGCCTTGCCTGCCGTAGCTAACAGGGCTAAAGCATTATGGGATAGCTTACACTGTTGCTCTGAGTCTTGCGTCTATTAAAGAAGAACCATCTGGTTTTAAGTATACCTAGTTTCTCTCTAAGTGCAAAATAATTCTAATTATCAAACATAACATACAACTGGTTACTACCTTAACTATGAAGAGACCTCAGTCTCTCCATAAATGCAAAATGGGAGCATGTATGACTGAGGGCTCGTCTATAAGAACATTTAGTTCATGGCAACCTGGGGTGTAACTCTGTCCTGCACTAGCCTGTTTGCACTAACTGTCCCTGTGGTCTTTGCTGCCCCACACTAAAAGTTCCCTAGAGTGCTTTAATCTACTCCTGTTTCAAAGCAATGTGGGACAAAGCACTCTATGGTAGCAGGGTTCACACAGACAGTTAGTGCATGGCAGGGGAGTGTGGGCTACCTTTACACCCCAGTTTGCCCCAGGCTAAGTGTTCACATGGACAAGCTTTGAGTGAGCAGCTGAATAATCTGGCAGAACATCAAAGATCAGGGCCCTGATTCAGGAAAGCATCCCTATTTAGAAAAGCTCTTAAGCATGTGCTGAAAGTTAAGCATGAACTGAAGTGTCATTGAAGTCAATGGGATTCAAGCATATGCTTCCTTAAGTGCTTTCTTATATTTCAGTGGTACTTTGACGTCAGGGGTTCAGGAGCCATTAGCGATCAACTTTACCCAAAAGAGCCACAGGAGTGTGAATTCATTGTTTCATTTACTCTATATATTATCCTCACAGCAAAATGACTAACCAAGTATTATTATTTTATCAACTACAGTTGGTTAAAACATAGCAAAAGCATCCCGACTGGTTAATAATTTAGATTAGTTAATAATTAAATCACAGTGTTTTAATATCATGTGCTGCAAAGAGCCTCATGGGACACATGAAAGAGCTGCAGTCTGAGTATCACTGCTCTATTTTGATCCAGGTGAATGGTATTAGGAGAGATATCATCTCATATTATCCAACCACTAGATTTCCAAGCCATGCCCAGTTCGAGAAGAGGCCTGAAGGCCCAATCCTTTAGCTCCATGAGGTCTTACTGAAGTCAATGGAAGCTGTGAGGGTGCTTAGCATCTCTGAGGAGACATTCAGCACTGTGCAGAATTGGCCCCATAATGGCAAAGGTGGGTGCATTCGTGGCCCAAATACTCTTAATTAAGAAAGCTTCAAGACTTTTTTAAAATTTAATTTTAAATTAAGAGGTTTCTAAGCATTTTTTTTAATTTAATTTTTAATCTAGAAGGGCCTACTCCTTTGCAAATGAGGATCATAGTTTTAAGACTTCAATATTTTTGGCAACACAAATCCAAGATTTCCACCCCAAAATAACAATGATTAAAATACAGCTTGAACTATCATGCAATCAATCTTTTGCTTACATTTCACACACTGAAGCATGGGTAGGTCTTTGATGCCCTTTTATTTTATTTCTGTAAATTAGAAAGCTAGGCATAATTTAGAATAAACCTCAGTGTGGAAAGGACTAGCTCAGTAGGTGTTTTCTTTTTCTTTTTTTTTTTTTTTTCCTTTTTTTCCTTTTTTTTGTAGGTTTGGTATAAAATGTGCTGGCAGGCTGCCATGTGGAGCAGAAAGCTTGTAATTTCAATTACATGGCATTTCAAGTAGAACGGGCCCTAATGTTGAAGATAAAGATTAGAGGCGGTTGCCAATATTGCAACAAAGCTTTGAGGAGGATTATTATTTTTAAATTACCTTAAGAACCAAGTTGACTAGCTCACCCTGTGTGCCTGAGTAGATTGTGGAAATTGAAAGATTAAATAGTTGGTGAACTCTAATAGAAAAATGAATGTTGTGTGAAAAACCTTCACACGATATTGTGCAGGAAGATTAGCTGCTTGAATAACAATCATCCTTGTCAGCTTCCTGGTCAGGATTAATCACAAGGGCACACTCACAGATAATTAGTTGAAAATGGAATTATGTGACTGTATTTGGCGGCATCTGTGACAAATGTTTTTATTTAAGCTTAATTTGATAGAATTGGTGAATTGCATATGAGAATGCTTATGAGTGTTTTTCTTTGTTGTGGTATTATATCCTGAAGCTGCTAGTAAAATTTTCACTTAATGAACAAATATATGCATAACATAACGTTCAGTCAAAAATTATTTATATTTCCAACTTGTCAGGAACTCATTACTAAACAAAGAGTGCATTTCTAGGCAAATTCTAATATTTTTGTATTTTCCATTTAATTACCTTGGTTTTATTGCAACCAGACAGTTCCACTTGAAATTTTTCTTCATCTTTTATTTGTCTTCTATACACTTATCCTCAGTCTAAATTGCTCATTGCAAGCTGCTCTTGGAGACCTTGTTTTTGACTGCAGAGAAGCTGGCAACCAAAGGCAGACTTCTTCCACATCTTAAAATCTCTTCTTAGTCTTTGAATTCATAAGGGATGCTGTGGTCTAGAATGAAAAATATTCTCCCTGAAAATCACATGTTTATATCTCTGATAAAAGGCGGTCTTAAAGATAAAGGAATGATTTCTGCTTGAAGCCAGTGTCCCCTCCTGGGGTGTCCTATGTTGTTCTGGTAAAGCACTTTATATTAGGGGTTAAAGATTCTTAGTCCTTGATGCTGGCATCGGATCCTCTAGCACAGACCATTTCACCTATGCAGAACTCCATAGATGTCTATGGGCTTCACATCTGCGTGAGGGTCCATAATAGCAGATTCAACTGCAGGATCAGAACTTTAGTGTGTATCATATTTCTTGCAACAGGAATTTCACCACGACTTTTGGCACCAGGCTAATGTGGTGCTAACGCCTGAGGCATGTACTATGAGATCTAAAAGACACTCTTGTCAACATGAGCAGTTTGTAACTACAGCAGATTTCCCCTACCACATTCCAGCACCATTAAGTTACAATATTCTTCAAAAATGCAATGAACTGGTTAAGGCCTTTATTAAATTTTGGCCTCTTCCTTTGTATTTTTTGGCTAAGTGATCTAAGTAAAGAATACAAAAATAAATATATTGTATGTGAAGACATAATGAAGATGTGGGGGAAAAAAACCTAGTAAAATATTGACATATGGCTGACCTTAAAAGTTGGCACATCTCTTTACAATATTGCTTTAACATTTTTCTGATGCTATGTTACATTGCCATGCCTTCATTCAAAGTTGGTGAATGGGGCCCAATGTGGTTTCCATAAATAAAAATGGCAAGGATGTTCTTTCAGTGACTTCCTTGTACTGAGGTGTAAACTCCTTGTTCATAAACAGTCCATTTATAAAATATAATGAAACATTAAACATCAGGCATAGGTTGGAACCTTAATGGCAAAGAAGATATTAAATAAACTGAAAACACGCACATTTATATCCAACACTGACTCAGTCTACCTGGTTGAAAGGAATAAGCGGAACCTACCTTTGTCACGGTTGATTAAAGTCTGAATTAACTGAAGTTGTAGTGTTTGCATGGAAATAATCTGGAGTGTGCTATTTAAGAAGATCAAGAGGCAATATTAAAGCACTAGTTGGCTCCTCTATTGTTATGCTTCAGGGTAAAGTTGCATTATGTTTGCGGGTGTAACTTGGTCTGCTTGTACTATACCTGACCAAGAGACAATAGACTAAATTCTGTAAAGTGGCACAGAGAGAAGTAAATTACACCTTGCTGCACCAGCAAAAGTGCCTTGCAACCCTGATGATTTATCTTAACTTATATAGTGTTACTGAAGCCAGCTTTAAACCATGTTAGAACGGCATAAGGCCTCCAACGGTTTAGCAGCACTTGAGAGGGTGCTGAATCAGCATACTTCCCAGCCACTGTAGTCATACCCCCTTTTCTAGGCAACACCATCCACTTTTCAGGCTATGCTGGCTCCTCAGCGTCTGGAAGTTGCACAGCTGTGTGATGGGAATACTAGAGGCCCTTATCAGGGTTTACACTAGTGCAAACTCTGAAGTGACTGTAGCCCTCAAAATATAAATCATTTTTCATCCAAAGACATGTAAGATTTATGAAAAATTGCTCTCCCTGCAGTGCCTCCTGAATGATTGAAACCTGTTTTGCTATATCCCTGAAATGCCCAGCATTCAGAGAACGATCACAAGATTCACAAAATTGCAATTTTATTATCATAATAACCCATTGGCTTGCTTTGTGCTGGTTTTCATTCCCATTCATATTGTTATCAAACAAAGGTATTTATACAGTGCTGTTTATGTTATAGTCATTTACAATGTTTGTCACTAAATTTCAAATGTTTAGTGCCATGAACTCAGTAAGTAATGGTGTCATATTGCTTTGGCACATTATGACCTGACTAGTAGTTACTGATATTTATTATGTTGCATATACTGTAAATCTTTTCATCAAAACATAACAAAGCATTTGATAAACTGGTTACAAACTGTGGGGATAGATTCTACCTTGGGGAGTTGAAGGCACATGATGAGGACAGAATTTGGGTAAATGAAACTATGCATGGGTATATACTGAATGCATGTAAATATATTGGTGTATATATTTTAAGCCATGTTTGTTTATGCCATTTATATGTATACTCCCATCAATTCTGTACATCTTCATGTAGGACTCTGTCTGTGCATAATTGTATGACATCTCTATAGATGCATAGATGTAGCCACTGTGTGTATGTCTTTATGAACATACATAAACATACAAACATATATTTTCCTTTATATAAATGTCCACATATATCTAAATAATCAATATAAAAACTATAACATAGAGCTATATTCTGAACCCTTTCCCCAAAATGGACACTCAGTAGCTCCTTATGCCCTGGATAGCCCTATTGATTTCAATTGAACTGCTCATAGAATAAGGTGTTATTCAACATAAGTAAAAACATTGCAAACTGGCCCTAAATAGCTATGGTCTTGAGCCTGCAAACACCTATGCATGTGAGTAATTTCATGCATGTGATAGTTGTAGTGAGTTCATTGAGCCTGATGCTGAGAACTCACAGCTGCCACTGAAGCTGAAGATGCTCAAAGCCTCTCGGGATCAGGCCAATGCAGGCGATTCATATCTCTGAAATTAGTATGATTGCAGGATCAAGTCTAAATTTGTATGGTTTACAGTCTTCTCCAGATGTTCTACTTTAACACGGGACCAAATAGGAATAATTTTAATTGAAATGGGAGTGCCATGAAAGCAAATTTGCAAACTGAAAAATGGTACCAGCGTTCTAGAAATTGCATTTCTAAATAAATATGCCAATTAAAATCTTGAACAGTTTTGATAGTATTGATTGATATGAGTTAATATATGGCCAGTTTCTCTTTCCTGTGCAAATGTGGACCTTCACATTTTAGATATTTCTTTATAAACACAACATTCTACAATTGTATGGTCAAATCTAGGAAGAATTGGAGTTGGACACTTAAAAGGTGGTGTTCATTGTTTTGAATAGATCTGAAATAATATAAAATATTCTGTATAACAGTGTATTTTGAAGAATTCTGTTTATTTCTTGGGAAAATAGCAAAGGCTAGTGCGGTACGTACAACTAGTTTTTACTGTTTAAAAATCACTACGTCTTTGGATTAAATATTTTGGCAATGTAATAAAGTATACTCAATATTCAGATACATACCTAAGAATGTTTTAATTAATCTTTTTGCTCATTGTTTTTATGACTAAGTCCTGAACATCTGGTCATGTGTTTTAGTTTATCTCAAACAAATAGATAAAAATTCAAGTTGACCTCCATAGTTTTATATTTTTTTTTAAATGTCTTTTAAAAGCATGTTGAACAGTTCCAGAAACTTGTAGGTAACTCTGAACATCACAGTGTTTAGTAGTTGACTGACTGGGTAGATGTTTTGCTTGCCAGCGTTCCTTCCAAACTGCTTATAATGCTGCCATGATGTAGTTACCCTTCCTGAAATGAAAACTTCTGGCAGTGATATGACAGCACTGGAAATATTAGTTAGGAAATGCAGAGATATTTTAGATGTGCTGCTTTGCAGAGATATTGGACCAAATTTTATATTGGTTTAAAGTGAGTGCAATCCCACTAAAGTCAATGGGACTACACAGAGTTCAAATCATTGCAGAATTTGGACTGATATGCTGCCTCAAATTGAGCCGCAGTTTGTATGCAGGTATAACTTTGCTTTAAATTATATATTTAAATTAGATATTTAAATTAGATATTTTGAATCTAATCCACCTCTCACACATTTGTACCTAAAATAAATAGTGTTTCACAATGAACAATTTTTATATAAAGCCAACAGTTTTGTTAATTCCACTTAAAACTTTAAAGCACCATTTAATCGTTCCAACTTTCTTTTAATACTTTAGATATAAATGTAAAAATACATTTAAAAATTTTAGTATTCCCCTTTCTTTTTAACTGCATCTAGCATCCATCAGTTTGGGACCTGGATGTCATGTGTGCCAGAAACGGCGGGTCCCCAAGTGAGAAACTTCTGAAAGACTCCTTAGCAGCAAAAGATCTGCAGACCATGGAAAAACATCTAGCTGGTGCGTATAGTGACAAGGAATCATAAAACATCAAACCCTACTCACCCAAATAATACCAATGAAATCAGTTGGACTACTCATGTGAGTAAGGAAAGGAAGCATTGGCTCAGACACTGACAAAAGCAGATGAGAAATTGAATTGTAACCTCTCTTTCTTTTTTTTTGCTATTTTGTTGAACAGGAAAAAAAAAAGTATTTGAAGCCAAAGATTTTAAATTTGACTATGGTAAAATAATTAAAAAACTATCCTAACAATTTCATTACATATTCGGTCCCATACCGCAGTAATATCTCATGTGGTAATGAATTATTGCTGCTAGACCTACAGGGTATAAATCTTTCAAAAGACTTCAGCAGATCAGTGTATTAATAAAACATTGTCTTGTGGAATGAGCCAGCTAGGTCTCTGTGAGATTTCATGGGAGTTCCGGTTGATGAGGATTAGGTTCATTCTGTATAATAGAAGCTCTGCTACAGTAGTGATAGTGGTAATTTTTTAAAGAGTACAATACAATAAACCAAAGTTTGGGTGACAGCATTTTCATTGTTTCTTGACAAATGCGATGGGAAATTTAGAATACAGTTTCCACTTTTTTTTCATTGTAATGAATATTTGCTTGCTTCAGCTTTAAATATTTAATAAATTATTCAAAACGTACACCCCTTTAGTTGTAGAATAAATCCAATTTACTCTGAATTATTGGTTAAATTAAACAATAAACAACATGAAAATATTTTTGCAGTATGCATCCTTTTAAAGGGCATATATATGGCCTTGCAGGCCTATGATATATGTGCTGTATGTCATGTCACTTCATGACCACACCATAGAAAATAGTGGCCTGCCTTTTAACAAGATAACTTTGGAGGCATGAAGATATGGCACATGCACGGAAAGGTAAGTGTTGATATAAAGCTAATTTCAGGCCACTTTTTTCTTAGTAACCACAGAAGTATAGAATCAGAACACTCTGCTGCTTCTGCAGTTTAGACGTGAAGAAATAAATACAGGCATCCTGATCTTGGGAATGAAGAGTTCCTGAGTTCTAATCCCAGCTGTTTAATTGATTTACTGTGTACCCCGGGCAGTTCAGTTACATACCTGCCTCCATTTCCTACTCTGTAAGATGTATGATACCAGCCTCAGAGGGAAGTTGTGAGGTGAGGATTGGTTAATTAGTGTCTGTGCAGTGCTTTGAACATTCTAAGGACTAAGAGTTTTTATTTAGACATTTCCAAGTATTAAGTGATCAGGAAAACTATTGTGTTGGATTTTATCCTGTTGTAAGCAAAATGTTGCTTTGCAGTTCTTTTAAAACATGATTTTCAAATTTCATAGATTGTAAGGCCAGTAGAAACCACTGTGACCATCTAGTGTGATCTCCTCAATCACACAGGTCATAGGACTTCCCTGAATTAATTTTGTCTTCTTGGGCCAAATCTTGAGAAATTTAATCAGGGCCAGACTGTACTAAACAAGTGTGCAAGGTAGAGAAAGGGAGCAACGAGTTTCTCCACTACTCTTTTCCCAAGTTCCCTGTACAGGGACAGAGTCCTTGTACAAAGTGGTTACAAGGATTCCACACAGGTATTCCTACTTTTAAGACTGGCTTCTGCCTTAGGCACTGGGGAAGGCCCTAGCAAGGGCATAGCCCCACTAACCTCAGTGGCCAGCAGAACAGAATTGTTGCACTTCGTCTATGCTCTGGGAGCCATCGTAGCTGGGGTGGAACAAAACAGAGCATTATGAGTTTATAGTTTTAAAACTGACTTTATGTCTCTCAGCTGTCTCAGGTGCCATCGCACAATGTGTTTACCCTGGACTTGAATACGCAAATATGAAAACCCCTCCAAAGATTTGGAATTTGTGTTTGTTTCATTTAGTATTTGACACATCCAAACCTTTGGAGGTCCTTACCCTAATTAACTATCCTCCCTCCCACTATACCTGCATCTAGCCTCTCACGTTTTGAGGAGAAGCCTAAAAGTCTACTAGAAATCTGAACTTCTAGTTGCAGCCAGGCAGCCTATTTAGCAATGTTTGAGATTGCTGGTTTGCCTGCCTCCCCTTGTGATCCCAGGCCGGGTGGTTTCTTCCCCATCATGATTACTGGGCTGCCCAGAAGGCCCTTTCTGCAGATTCTTGGGGCATCTTACCTTTTTGTGAATGTTTGAAGTTAAAAGCAAATATGCTGCATTCCTGACTTCTGCTTATTGTGGGCTGAGTTGGCGTAGGCCAGCTCATACCAAAAGCAAAGTTAGCTCTGCCCAATTTTTTCAGTGCGTGTGCTCTGATGACCCACACCATTACCCACACCATTGTGGAACAGTGGAATCTAGAAATCTTTCACTGGGTCCTGCTGCTTCCGGTGGTTTGATAATGTACAGTTGACTTCGCTACAAGATGAGCTCCATGTTAGACCTCACTTTTGTCTCTCTCAAATGCACCTTTTAGGTGACAGGTCTGGTTTCCTGCACTTCTCTCAAGAGTGGAACCACTCAGTTCAACCACTTTGGGACTGGGCTTCAGTCAGCATTCCCTCTTATTGTCGACTTTGTGAATATAACAGGCCCACCTATGTTTAGCCTCTGTAAGCTCTTTTCCTCCTGGAGCTTGTGACAGCAACTGCTTGAAGTAGCTCAAAAACAGCTTCTTTAAAACAAAATATTAAGAATTCACCCAAAAGGTACAAAACATGAGAGCAAAAAGTTAAAACACACAAACAAAACCAAAAAAAAAAAGACCTATACACCTTGTGGTATAGCAAGGGCAGCGGGCACTGGGAAAGTTCTCCTATTTGAATCCGGGGGTAGGTGGGTGGGCGCTGTCTGGGGTTTTCTGCTCGGTGTCCCCTTCTGGTTTCCTGCGTCTGACCCTGTGACCCCCACGCCCTTTCCTGTTTTTCATTTGTTGTCCCCCGTAATCAATTGGACCCGGGTCCAGTGGCTCTGACCCAGGCTGGGGGGGAGCCTTTAGCGGTGTCCAGGGAGCCAGTGGACGCTGCCCAGTGGAACTGTGCCCGGAGACGTGAATTGACAAGGGAATGGAAATAGACCCCACAGTCGCAGAGAGCCCCCCCGCCAATCTCCTCTCCCTGGTCTTGTAGATGGCTAGTTTGGTCAGGGCTAGGAGGAGGTTGACGAGGAGGTCCCGCGACTTCGTGGGGCCACGGATGGGATGTGAATAGATGACTGGGAAAAGTTCTAGAAGGGCGCTATATGTAAGTGCTAGAATGATCTGGGCTTTATTCCCTATAGACTAACCAGAGTCACTAGAAGGTAATTAGTGTCAGCTGACACCAATTAAGGCACCACCCAGGAACCTGATAAAAACCCTCTACTCCTGAGAGTCAGGGTGGGAGTTGAAGGAGTAGGTTTGTGGTGAGCAGAGGAGTGTGTGAAGAAGAACAGAGTACAGTGGTGTGTGGAGTTGTGGAGAAGAACAGAATGGAGTACAGTGGTGTGTGGGAGAGAGGCGGAGTCCTGAGGAAGGTATTGGGCTCAAGAAGGCAGAAAGACAGAGGGGGGAGAGTAGCCCAGGGGAAAAGCCTGCAGCTGCAAGTAAGGTGCCAGCAGCACAGAGCTGCTACTGAGAGGGCCCCTGGGCTGGGATCTGGAGGAGCGGGTGAGCCCGGGTCCTTACCCCCCCTTCCCTGGGAAGATGGGGTAACTGGCGACGCCCTGGCCAACTACAAGAGGCAAAAGTGTGAGACCCACTAGGGAGAAGCCGGCCATTTGCCACAACCTATTTTTCCTTATCTAAACCTTAATCTTTCCTTGTAAGCTTTGACAAGTTCCATTCAATCCAGCTACTTCCACCTCTGAATTGGGGGAGGCAGTCTGCTTGCTTCACTTTGTGTCTCTTTCTCTGTGTGTTTCAGCAACTGCAGACAGGCCACTCAATCCCCCTTCTTCCTTATGTCAGCATCTTTAAGGTTTTAATACCCTGTTTGATCCTAGTTTCAGGTCTGGGAGAGTAAACCTTGCTAGCCTAGCTGGAGCCTGGCTGGGGGTATTCCCCAATTAATCACTTCCAATTGTTTCCTCAAGGACCCCTAATATTGTCTGGGCTATCCCTTATCTTTTCCATTATTTTATTTCCTGTTCCCACCCTCCCCCAAACAGCCTCCTTTGATTTAGCTCCTGGCAGTCAATCAGGATAATATCAAACAGGTAAACTTGTACATATTTACAGAATAAAAATACATGTAGCTCCATCATTCACCACAGCAGTTCTCTGGCAACACCACAAAGAGTAATGAGGTATTCTGAAATGTCTTATCTGCCCCCACTCAATTGTTTGGGTTGCTGGGAGCTGGCACTAGGTTGTGGAATCCTTTGATGGTCTGTTTCCTTGTTGCTGGATGTACTAGAATACAGACTCTTCCTGGTCAGTTCACTATGGCCAGCATCCTCTTACTACCTGTACTCCAGGGATAGGGTCCAGGGTCAAAAAATCCTCTTGACTGACTGCTCCTGCATGTCCAACCCTCCAGCTATTCACTTTGCCCTAAGGGTTGGGCAAGCGACTTTCTCTCCCTGTGTCTCAGTTTCCCCATCTGTGTAATGGAGATATGGATACTGAGCTCCTTTGTAAAGTGCTTTAGAAATCTACACGTGAAAAATGCTATATGAGACCTTGGTATTAATAATTATCTTTTTTTTTTTATCCTGTGTCTTGTTGATCATCTGTTTTCCTGTGACTGGTTTTCTCCATTTGGCTATGTATCAGGGATGGGGTCTTGGAATATGTAGATTTGCCTGGCCAGTTCTCTTTATTTATGAAACCTAAACTTGCAGTGTTTGGGTTTGGTTCAGCAGATATGAATGCAACATTTTTAGCAAGTTCAAATTTTCACCTATCCAGGTCCTCCATCCTTCCCTGCAGACTGCCCAGTAATGCTCTCATTTAAGTGCCAGTCACATAAGATACAGCTGTCCAGTGGCAGCTTTATATCACACACAGGCTGAGGGACTTCTTTTGTTGGTAGCTATTTCAGGCCACTTGTCTGATTGGTTTGAAGCAATCATTCTGTGGTCAGTGTCCTCTTCCCTGAATGTGTTTTATCACAAACAGAACTTTCAAATGCAATAAAAACGTTATGAATGTGTTGTAAATCAAACTCTTGTTCTCATATTTCTGGTACGTAAATTTGGATCATTCTGTTACCCACATTTTATTTTCATTTAAGTAACAGGAGGTTTTCTGACAAAATCCCAAGTTGTGTCCCAACTTCAGTGTTTGATGTGTATCAAATAATACTATAGTGTTGAAAATTCAAAACTCGGTTTATTCATTTAATTGGAAACGTTGATGTTGAAGCAAAATCAAAAGGTATGACATATATTAAATAAAACTAAACAGTTATGTTGTTGGAAATCTTTTTATATATGAAGAAAAATTATTAAAATAGCTTTTTCTGTAGAATCAATCACTATTTTAAAAATCATGGAAACTTGGACAAAAATAAGTGAGGAAGTTAGACAGCTTAGTCATTTTGCAATGATACAGGTTAATATTAATTTAAAAGAACACCTACCACACTTGGTTTAAATTATGAAATTTACATTATTGTTTATTGACCCCCGAGATTTAAACCAGATATTTTACAAATTTCAAAGTGACATGTATTGGATTATTTTTTTAAAAAAAGTTTAATAGAAGATAACTTAAAAGCATAATTATTTCAAAATGTAAAGTGAAAACAACTGCTTGATTTTCATGAGTCAGTGGTTCATTTAAATTATTTAAATTTAAAGCAAAAATATCCTTAATTGTCCACAAGATATATCAACAATAATTACCCTTGTAAATTTACTAGTAGGAAAATATTTGATTACTAAAAAGTTTGGATATTATATCTTTTGAGATTTCACTGACAATTTGAGTCCATCCGCTCCAGCATCAGTCTTCTAACATGTTGAATATCTTGTTTTAGATATTCAACTAACAACACAATTTATTATTCTATTTTTAAAAAAGTAAATGAGTAAAATATTGAATGAAATATGAGCACATTTTAAATGCAAGCCAATTCTACTGATTGGTACTCGCAATTTTAAAATATATAGTAAGCACATTGTGCATATTTGGTAAACACAGGTGGAAGTGGATGAGAATAGATTCTAAATTATGGTATTGGAAAATCAGGTTTGTGGGTTGCTGTATGATTTCTGGTATTCTGAAGTCATTGCTGTCAAGTCACAAATGCAATGCAGATTGTGTGTGGGTTGGAAGCTCCATTATACACACAGAGGTTGTAGTCCATGGAGCTATGCCAGTTCACACCTGCTGAGAATGTGGGTTTCGTACTGCAAAATGGTGCTGCTGTTGGTTCTAAAGGAAACTGATTGTGTGAATAAAAACAAAGTTAAATAGAGTCACCTAACAGCGTAGGTGTGAAATTGACAACAGAGATGAATCATAAACTAGACCATTCAGTACATGTCTTCCTTTAAGTTCCTTGACGTTTTTACTTGTAAGGGTTTTCATTGTGCTAGCTTGGTAAAGTATCAAACCACCCTTACTTTAACTTTGTTGGACACACTATAATGATATCATTTACATATAAATTAGAAGCATAAATGTCTTTTGAATGAATTCAGAAGCAAATATTCTTCACTAACTGAATTGTCTTGGCCCCGATAAGGCCTTATTTTTTCCACCTCCCACTGAACTTAGTGAGAGTTTGGCTTGTGTAAAAGAGAAGCCTCTTTATGGACCAGGTTCTACTCTTGGGTTTTAATGCACTGTTTCTGCTGAAGTTAGTGAGACCTCTGCATTTTCAAACTGTCTCCAAGGAAATAGATGCTGGAGGTAGATCATAACTCCAAAATTCAGATCCAGAAAGGGTCAAAATTCCAAACACACCAGAGTTCAATGGTTTTGGGATCCAGTGATTTTTGTTTGGTCAGTTATAATGCTAGGATCCAGGAGTGAAATTCAGAACGAGCCTCAGATTCCACCATCACAAGAGCCGAGGTGGATTTGCTCAGAGCCAGAGTTTTGCCCTGTCTTTATTTGTTACTAAAGGGAAACATGACAGGAATATAACTTGGGAGAAATAATGGAGGTTATTACTGGTTTTAATGCCTTTCATATCTACAAAAGGCCATTACAAAGTGATGTCATATTCATGTTCTGAGGGATGAACTTTGAAGGAGAAATTTGGGATTGCTGTTTTTGTGAGGATGGCTGAGAGGTGATGAATAGTTTTTCTCTCCACAACCTCAAGTTGTGTGCACCATTCATTTATACTTGAAATCAATTTTAAAATCATGAAGAAGAGAAATTCTACAAGTTAGCTTCTCTACACGGACAGTGTGCAGCAAGCCAGGATGTGCATCTACAGTGCTTTAGCCTGCTGTGCTTAACTGTCCGTGTGGACTCTGCTACCATATATTAAAAATGCTCTTTGACTGCAGTTTCAAACATCAGGCCACCAAAATGCCCTATGGAACTTTTAATGCACAATCACGGGGTCCACAGGACAATGTAGTATGCAGCAGGCTACAGCACCGTACGTTCACACTCTGGGCTGTCACACAGAAGTCTCCATGTGGACAAGTGTATCCTTTTTTAACTTTAATGTTATTGTTGTCTCTTTTGTGTGTGCAGACATCGAAAAGGACCTAGCACTGTGGGAAGAAGCAAGGCTAGCAAGGAGCCCCAGTAGTCCACTTATTAATTTAGTTACATCAGATCATCCAGGAAATCTTCAAGCCATGCTAGGCCAAAATTCAAGGCTTCAAGTGCCAAGTCAAAGTGGGAAAAAAATTCAGCTCCAGGTGCAAGGAAAGAAATCACCACCACTCCCTACTAACAGCAGAGCGCAGGTCTCCAGTATCTTAAACAGCAGGCCTCAGGCTGCCAATATGCAGAACAACAGACCTCCAACGCCATTGACTCCAGAAAGCAGACCTGCAACCCCAAATAGTGTGTTGCCACGATCTCTTACCTCCAGCAACAAGGGAAATAAGGATGGAATCCTTAGTATGCAAAGAAGCAGGTCTTTAACGTCTAAGAGTCAAATTGGGAGGACCCTCGGCCCTCCTTCAGGGCTAGCTGTGCAAATGAGTGGAAATGTTATAGGAACTGTCCCTCAAAGAATCAGTTTATCAGAAGTAAGATTTTTCATGTATTTATTTTTACTAATTTTAAGACTATGAAATGAGGATGTGAGGGTTCTTAATTCGTGTTTTAGTTTAATGAATATGATAATTCCTTACAGTTAGGCTTGGAGGAATATATTTATTTATTCTGAAACTTGATTAGAATTTTATTGGTAAAGATCGGTAAACTATAGCAGCACCAATAAGATTTCTAAGACAATGCTTATGTATGGAATTTTAATCAAGGTCTTTTTAGAAATTTAAGGGTTAGTTTTTTTTTTCACAGAGCTGAGTAAGCTTATTTGTATTCAACAGAAAAGCCACACAAATATCTGACAGATATTAGTGATTAGTTAAGTTTTGAATTGGTAGATTTTCTTTGTAATATCACAGAATTACTTTGAAATGAGAGAAAAAAAAGCTAACATAATAGACCAGTAGGTAATAAGTTTTAATACTACTTTGCAAACTGGGCTGATTCAAAGCATAAAAAATAGCCTGTTTCTCACTCAGTAGTGGGTTTTACATAATTAATCTGCAGTGAAAGGAAAGACTGTTACTTTGGAAATGTAATTACTGATTTTAGAACACTTTTTAAAAATAGGTTGGTTAGTATAGCCTCTTCGATGCTATTTTGGGGGGATTATATTAGCATTTTATGTAGATAAGCTATTTCTGAGAGCATATTGCTCACCTTAAAATGTGTTTGGAAATGACACAGGGCATAAAAGATGTCAGATCAAGTGAATTATTTTTAGAACAAAACTTGAATAAAAAATCGCAGCCAGGGAGACTCCCCTCCATTTCCACTGTTGGTAGCATGTTGGACCATGCTCCTCCTGCCTGAGAAACACACTTCCTTAAACTGATCCAGTCTTGCTGGATTTTAACCACCAACTTCTCCATACCCCATCCAAATAAGCACGGCTCATGTCAGGAGCCCCCTGACCATTAACCTTATCCACTTCCAAACCTTGCTGCCTTCTCCATCCTGGTGATCTGCACTGGCTACAATACAGGCACTTCCTGCACAAAAAGAATTAGCAAGAAGAAGGCGTGGGATAACCTGACATTTGCAAAGGTCTTCCAGACTTTGGTTATTTCCTGGACTTTCATTTTAGGGGAACCAGGCCTCAGCAATATCAAACACCCCAACTTTTTAAGGGTGACAGGGTAGGTGCAACACTACACTAATTTACAACACTAACTGGGCATGTGAACCCCACAAGTGCTACCTTAAGGTGACGTTCTCACCTGCTCTTTTTTGATCTCTTTTGCAAAAATGCAAGGACAATTCAATACACCCAGGCCTCTGCGACCTCCAGTCTTGTTATGGTTGCAGTTGTGATAGTCCTTGATTCTGATCATCTCTGGTTGTGGCACTTGCCCAAATTGTGGGATTTGCTCCTTCATCCCCAAGCAGTACTGGAAGTCCCTCATAGCCCTGCCTGTCTTCTTCTCTTTGGTTCCTCTTCCCATGTGGCCTTCTTTACTTATTGGGGCAATGGAACGTTGGCTGCCAGTGGCTTGGTCTCACACCCCACTTATTGCTTGCAAGCCATGTCCCTGAATGACTTTCCAATACTTTGGGGAGTCACCCTAGGGACATCCATGGGGGATAGCTGGGGGTAGAGGGAAAGCTGTGGTGGCAACTGCACACTCATGCCCCCTTGCATCCTAATTGAGGAAAGTAGCCCACGACTCTCTTACCTACCCAGGCAATTGGGTGACAGAGCATGGCAACAATAGCAATGTGGCCCCTGCCATCTTTGTGATGAGGATACCAACCTGGTGGCATTGGGTACTCCTTTTTGGCTGTCTGGCTTGCCTTGGAGCCTGGATGCTTAGAAAAGGAGCATTTCAATAAGCAGTTCTGCCCCATCACACTTTTTGCAGCTGGGAGAGAAGTGCAACATAGCCCAGTGCTTTCCCGGGCAGCTGTCTAAAATGGGAAGTTGGCTGAATCCTCTTGGCCATTCAAGAGGCCCCTTTGGATCCTAAAAGCAACCAAATTGTTGTGGACTTGCTGTGAAGGGTCAGGAATCCCTAGCAAAAATCCCCTGGCAAAAATGGCCCAGCTTTTCTCTTTATGTTTGCATGAGAGGTCAGGTTAAGTTATGACATATGAAAATAGAATTTTACATTGGAAACAGTTTTGCAGCCTTTACAACTGATAGTGGTTGTTTCCACTCGTATTCCAGTATATGGGCTATGTAAAAGAAGAGGATAGGAGAGAAAAATTAAATTTTTTCCTTCTAGGCACATGCCATGAAAGAAGAACTTCCAATAGATGAGAGTGCACCATGGCTATACCTGCATTTACCATATAGGATTTTAGGCTGAAAGCTTAAGGAAAAGCAATCTGCTCTTCTCACTTACCTTGCTCTTCTCACTTACCCTGGCATTACTGAGGAGTAACTCTACAGAAATAATAGTTAAAAGATGATGAACCAGATCAGTAAACACTATTTTAAATATATCTGTTAGTGCTCTACATACATTAGAACCAGGCATGGTTTAATGGCGTCAGAACAATTCTTGAATAATTTGGCAAAGATTTAGTATGTGAGCTGTTAAGTTTTTTAAAAACACCCAAGACTTTTGCTCTCAGATCCCCATCAAAAAGAATTATAATTTACCTAACGGTCAGAGTTCTTCAGCGTATGAATGCCTGTCTCTTGGAATAGATAATACTATACAGCACCATCAGGTGTTTATTATCAGCTCTGTTCAAGGGCAAACTGAATTGTAACACAGAAATGTTATCTAGAGAAATAGCTCTTATTATCTCAATAAAACTAATAAATTAGGATTTAAAATCTTTTTATATGTACCTTTTTATACACTTAGAGTTTCCATAAGTATTTTATGTAATTTGACAAAAAAATGATTAATTCTGCTTCTTTCTTCAGGACAGAATCCATTGGTGTCTGACATAGTTCAGCTATAGTTCTGACAAATCGATGTTGAAGGAAAAGAACCCCGTTGACTTCCTTATTTTCAGTTTCATTCCTTAAACAAATGAAATTTTACAATCAGTTTACATGTCTAAATAACTCAAAATTGTTTTCAGTATCTTTACACTTCTGTTGTAACATGCCAATTAACAAGAGGAAGATTTAACTAGTTTGAGTTTACAAGAGTGAGACATTAAACCTTAAGGGACAAATTCTGCTCTCAATTTTCCCAGTATAAATCCAGAGCAAATCCCTTCATATCAGTGGACTTACTCTGGATTTACACTAGTGTAACTGAGAGCGAGATCCTTATCCCTTCTCAGACCCCTTTACCCTGGGTAAGAGGGCTGGAATGGCATAAAGAGGCTCTATAGGTCAGGTTCTGAATATAGGAGGATTCTCCCCAACACAGGAGCTGGTGAGATGGGGCAGAACCACAATACACAGAGTTGTGGAAATTCTGAGCGGCAACCCATGCTACAGGTTTGAGAGGCTACTGTATCTTAGGGCTGATCTATACATACCTCCGAGATTCAGCAGCAATCACCGGGAGATACACAAGCTATGTAAAAAACTTGCGTAACTCACGTCAACTCCGCTGCTTCAGTTCTGCGTGCCATCCATACTGCACTGTGCCACTTTCAAAGGTGGTTTTCATAGGTCGATTTCTGGATCGACTGAGTGGGTCTTCACAGACTGCACAGTCGATCCAGAGAAATCGATCTGACAACGGCGAATTTGCTGCCGTCAGTATAGACCTTGCCTTAGACAGGCCTTTAGGATTGTCTAAGTTAGCCTGGGGACCACTCCATTCCCCAGAGCAGCCCAGAACTGAAAGGGCACAAAAATACCTTAAGGCCACCAGAGCATCCTCCTCCTATTTGAGTGGCAGGTGCTTAGCTGCACCTCTTAGAGGCACAGTGCATAATTTGGCTCTCCAGCAAAAAGTTTTATTTATAAAATCGTAAATGTTAAAGATGGAATAAAACAATGAGATCACCTACTCAGCTCCCTGCTAGTGAAGGATTGTTCCATATGCCACATTTTTTTAGTGGCTTGAACAGACTAATTGGGACATAAGTTTTCTTGGGAGATTACTGTAATTTGTTAAAAAATTACATTTATTCACTTTTTTAGTTACCTTTGTTCCATCAGCTGATCAGTTATGGACAGATTCTGGAGAACTGTGTGTGTCCATGCCCGCTCCTCCACCACTGATAGCACTGATACTCGTAATGGAATTACTTAAGAGAATGTTGTTTATAGCTATACCTCTGCTTGGACAGCACCTGGCCTTTTCCCTTTCCCCCTCCCACCAAAAGTGTCTTGCAGGCTCTTGCTGCTTTTTTCTTCAGTGGTGTGGGATGGGGAAAAGAGGAAGAGGTTTCCAGTGCCATGTGCTAGTGTGCACTCATGGCATCTCCTGCCGTCTCTCCACCATCCCCAAACACATCTCATTGGTTTCCTTCTGGAGCTGCTGCTACTCTGTCCTGGCAAAAGAAGCAGGTACACAGAGGAGAATCCCTCTAGGCAGCTTTATTATACTTAGTGACACTTCCATAGCAGAAACTTCATAGATAGCAATAATACAAGGAAAAAATGTAAGAACCAAATTCATCCATGGAAGCCCAATGCATGCCTCAATGGTCAGTGCACTCTGTTCCACTTTTCTTCAATACTGGCCATGTCCTGTTTCTTAAATAAATAAATTAATTAATAATGATAATGCATGAACAATTCTAGTCTAAAATCATTGGAATTCCATATACCTTGCATAGTATCTAAGGCTAGTGATGAAGTGTAGGAGCAGAGTTCCACATTCATGTATTTTATGCCATGAGGGATCTCTTTGTGCAGTATTTTGATTCTGTTCTGCAGTGTTGCTTTGAACAACTTTCTGCTCCTTGTTCTGTCCTTATGCTTAGGAAGATTGTGCAGTGATCAGATGATCAGAAGGGCTAAAAAACTGGACTAATCAGGGTGATTGCACTATACAAGTCAATGGACGTTTTGCCATTGACTTCAATGGGAGCAGGATCAAGCCCCATTGGAACAAAACCCATTCCCCTCTTATTGCATGATATATCAGGACATGGTCTTGGAAGTGCTGGGCCATATGGAGCATTGGCATTGAGAACGTGTTTCCACTGGAGTTTGTATGACTGTATTTCCAAGATAAGTGTCCATGAATCCGTTAACAATATTAATTCAAAAACGAATCCTTTCTCAGATTCGCAGGAGAAATAAAATGAGCACAAAATCTTCAGAAAGCCTTGCTTTATTTGAAACTCATTTAAATTGTGGGTTATGTTGATGAGGGAGAGATGGATTTTATTGAGGCTTTCGTCTGTCCAATTAACTGAGCTTGAAGTGCTTGCTACTGTCTGTATTCAAAGCCAACCCTTCTGTGTAATTTTTCTAAAATAGATCTGTTTATGACAGGATGAATTCTTACATCAACTTCAGCTTGCCCACCAACCGTGGATATTGCCAAGCGACACAGAGAGTGAAGGCTTGGAAGCAGATCAAGATAAATGTGAGTATGTTTGCTGGAAGCTGATGGTGCCTGAGAGAATATATGTAAAAAATACCTTCCTCCCCTACCCTTTTCTTGAGACCAAACCCTGCACCCTTTATTCACAGAAGTAATCTTTACTCCAGTGGGGCTATTCACATAATGATTACTCACATCAGTGAGGGTTGAAGGATTGCACATACAGGACTTCTTTACACAAACATTCCCACTGTCAAGATCCTGCAAGTTCTTGAGTAGTAGCCCTTACAAAAGCATTTTCTGTTTGAAGGCTGTTGGTCCAGTCATATGAATAAAGGTCATCAGGATTATGGCCTAAATGAGAGAACAAATAAAGACAAATATTGCACACTATGAATCTCCACACATTGAAGCTTTAACCAATCTTATCTGATTATGCAAGAGCCATGGATAATCTTGTTGAAAATGTTATATGTTCTGCAAATTGAATTTATTTTAAGCACAATAGCTTGTGATCTGTCAGGGTGGAAATGTATGCTATTTCCCAACCTATTTTTGGTTTTATGGTTATAAAAAAACCAGACTGTTTAATCAGGTGCTTAGAGCACTTTGTACATAGAACTAGAACTGCTTGAACAAGCAGCATTAGAGTAAGACATGCCAGGTTCCTACAATAACAGTCGCCCCCTGGCAGTGATCTATAATTAATGAAAATTATGTCTGATAAACAGAATGCATTTTTCAAAATTATGTCACTTGAAATATATAAAAATTATGTCTGCTCACACTGGTATTGAAAGTTCACAATTAGCCTGTGGTTTGACTTTCACTTTACCATGTACAAACTGAAATTCCCAAAGCATAAAAAATATTTACCCTTTCATTATCATGGTTACACTTTTAGCTGTTTTACCTCTATCTTAGTGCATCACCTTTAGGCCCAATCTGGCAAACATTTGTGAATGTGAAATTCTCATTTATTCAGTAGATGTTCTGGGTGTGAAAAACACCCCATGTAAAGGAGCCGATCCTCACAACTAAGGGCACATCTACAAAGCAACTGAGAGGATGCTTCCCAGAGCAGGCAGACAGAAATGCATTAGCTGTACTCGAGCTCTGAAAGTAGCAGTGTGGCTGCAGTGGCATGGACGGAGGTTTGGGCTAGCGTCCTGAATACAGTCCCACCCAATTCTCTGGCTAGCCTTGGCCGCCACCTGTGCCACTGCGACCACCCGGCTATTTTTTGCATGGTAGCTTGTGCAAAGCTAGTGCATGTTTGTCTACCTGTTCTGGGAAACACACCATGAGTGTTCTCTGATGTCTGTGTGAGTACTTTCTGTGCAGGGTTTAATTTTACTCTGGGTTCGCAAGTAAAGCACGATCAGGTGGAAATTAAATTTAGCCCACTGTGTATCTATTGTGAAATCTCTGACATCTCTTTGACACTCATCAACTCTACTAATTTTAGCTAGAACTTGTGACACCAGAGGAAAAATATAATTATAAATAATAGTTTCCTTCAAGAAAAGGATTTACGCTGTAACATACTCTCATCTTGATTTTATGCCTATATATCATCATGCAGAGTTACCTATTGCATTATTTAAATTAGGTCATTCTTTGTACTGATATAGCTATAGAAGCAGAACAAAAAACATTTGATCTAAGATATATTGTACTGTATGTGACATCTGAGAATGGCAAATTGGGTTAAAAATCAGTTTAAAAAAAATAATTATGTGATAATAGTAGCCATCTGGATATGGAATGCTAATGTTGTAGCCAAGCTACAGTTCAGAACTTTAACTCTGGAAAATAGGACCTGCCAACACCCAGGTGCTGAAATGGCTGTAAAGTGCAGAGCCAGTGAAAGCCCTAGCATATTTACTGATACCAGGTTTCAGTGTTCATTGTAGGTAGTGCAGCTGGCAAAATATGGACAGATTCAATTTCATTTTTCATCCTAGAGTAAAGTTAATAAATGACACTTAAGTTTGTGTGGGACACTGTATATATGATTTAGCGTTGAGGGGCCTGAAAGCTCATAATTTATGGGTCTGAACAGAAAAGCTGTAGAATTAATCTTTACAATAGTAACACCTGTTCTTTGACTCCACTTTTAATAAATTATATATGGATAATATTTTCCACATTCTTTGACTTCTTCGAAATAATAGCCCCCAGGTGTAAAGCTAGTTTTGGGTACTGGGAAAACTCCTCTAACAATGCAAGAAGTTAGGAGACGAATGATTTCCGTCACCTTGAGTTCTTTAATTTTAAATTTATTTTATTTTATCCTATAATGAGTGTTACACTGGAAAATGAATGAAGACTTTATTTAGGGTAACATTTACAGAAGTGCCTAAGTTAGTTATGAGTCTAAAAGAAGGCTTTTACACACAAAAATAGCAATTTAGTGCTTCATTTCCATCAACGTTTAGTGGGAAATAGGTGCCTAATAAGCATTTGTGCCATTGAAAACCTCTCCGTAACTAAGTCCCATTTTCAAAAATGAGTTAGGAGCTAAAGTGCTATTGAAAGTCAATGGGTCTTAATTTCCTATGGGACTTTTGGAAGTTTGAGTTAGTTTGAGTTTGGAAGTGTCTAAATCATTTAGGTGCTTTTGAAAATGTTACCCTTAGTTTTGTAAAATAGAACTGGAGGAACTCAAAACAATTGAAAATGAATCCGTTCTGTGACAGTTCAGATCAGTTAGGGCAAATTGAAAATTATTTTTCTTCAACATTAAATGCCAGGATAGAGACTCCTGGGACTCTTTATTTATTAAAAGAAGAGATATGGAGGGGGGAGGAGGGGGCAGAGAGAAATTAGCAAAATAGTCACCAACATTGTTGCTTTGTACTTAAAACAATGGGTTTTTTCCCTTTCAGTGTAAATATCATCCATTCATGTGGTGTGGCACAGTCAACAGATATATCATGTGAGTGTAGTAGTTGCCATTATATTGTCAGTCTCTATGAATCCAACTCAACTCTCCATATAAAAAATAAAACTAAACAAAAAACTAACCTCCCTTCCTCCCCCAAAAGAAGAACCCTACTTTACCTATACTTTACCCTGGTGTGGGTTAAGAAGAAAGTGTCATGACCTCTAAAGCAATTAAAGCTCTTACAGCTACTGGGTTAATTCTCCCTTGATATTCTGTACACACTGAACTCCTGGTGATTGTATTAGGTCTGTGAGCTACATTTACACAGAATCTTGAACTTGCCCCAAATAAAAAAAATAAAATAAAAAAAAACCAGAAGACATGGGCTGAAGCACCTTTCTCTTTAGATGCCATGTTAGAGCCCCTCTGTCCCTTTACCGTTCTTGTCTTCAGATGCCTGCTGGCTTGCTTTCCTTTCCCCTGAGATTTCAGAGGTGACCACTTCCTTCTCAGGAGGAGTGGTAAGAAAATGCTTTAGGGTCTCCGGGGCTGGCAAGTAGCAACTTTTCACTTCATGAGGGTAGCAATATAGGGACATAACATCACACAGTAGCTACAAATACCTTACAGGAAGAAACTGAACTTCCCAGTGACCCTGCAGAAGTTCATCCAGTTCTTTCCCCTGAGAACAGACCCTGCAGAGCCTGGGTGGTGTAGCGCACACACACATTAAAGTAAATGCTGTGCACAATGGAAAGTGGCTCCTGGCTGAAAGAGTTTGCAGGTTAAGCCCACTATAGATCTCAAACCAAGCCTGAACAGAGGACAGAAGAGTTGGAATTTGTTCTCACATTTTTACTTATATTGATCTTGATTCTATACCACTGAAGTAAACAGAAACTTTACAATTGACTTCAGTGGGCATAGGATGAGGCCTTCTCTTGCCTATTCTTTGCTTTTGGTTCTGCCCTGAGCAGAAGACCCAACAAATCCCAGCCCAAGTTTTTAAATACAAGAAATTCAGATTTTGTTTAAGAGAATCTAATTTGGGGTATTTATTCACAGGTGAATTGCTTTTTAAAAAAGGAGCAGATAAAGATACATTTCCACATCTTTATATCGCTAGACCATTCTTTTTCTAGCTTGATTTTGGAAAAAATGGCTAAAAAATTTGGAAGACAGTCATAAACTCTGATTCTATGATTCTATAACTCTGATGAAACAAAGCAAAGGGCAATTTTGTCAGCTTTATCTATGCTGAATAGCACCAAAATAAATTGCAGTATTCAACATGAGGGAGGGTGACAGGATCAGATGCAAAAAGAGCAAAATAAAAGACACATTAAAAAGGTACATCATTGCATTTCTGACTGAGAGCTCTGCCACCCTTATTCATGTTGAATAGTACCTTACCCCCATGAGAGGCCCTACTACTAGCAGAATGGAACCACTTGCTGAGGCAGATACTAGAAAGGACCTTATCTCTGAGAATTGGGCTGTTCTTTACAGGTATGGTCGAGCTCTCAGTATCCATTCTGATAAGTAACTCTAGATGTACCACAGTGAAACATGCCAGCTGCTTGTCAGTTATTGGTAGAACAAAAATATGACAGTGCTCTCAAGTAGTTAAAAATTGATGCTGGCTCAGGGTGAGTTTTATTTTGTTTAGTTTGGGGAGGGGGGGTTGTTTTGTTTTGTGTTTGTTTTTTAAAGCTTCCTCTTTTTGAAGGTAGGCACTACTCAGCCTGAGTACAAGTTGCAGAACTAGGTTCTCAGTGAGAATTATTGATTGCAATAACATGGACACAAATGTTTACTTTAGTCAATATCTTTATTCAGTTATCGCACTCACTTCTGTGAGGGAGTATAGCAACACACCTTAGCATCATATTCTCTTTCAATAGGTATGAATTTGAGGCAAAACTAGCCTCTGCCTCTGTAAGAAACAATCTGGATTTGTTCAAAGCAGTTGCTTGACCCCTGTATGGCATTAAAATTAGCTCCCTGAAGGCCCCTTTATGGCAGTGTGCAAGGTATAGAAAGGGGCATGAGTATGACTGGGCCAAGGGAAGAATGCCTATGCACACGTCTTCTCATCCACACTGTCTTCCTGTGGGGAGTGAGTGTATCCAGCACAACCTATTCTAGATACACTGGGTAGGAGGAGGCTCAGCAGAGCAACTGAGGGGAGAACTTTATATATCTGAGCAAACTAGGCTATGTTTAGCAGGCATCACTGAGCCCTTAGTTGAAACGCATTCTAATAAATACCACTCTAGATGTGCCATTTTGAGAGATACCAGCTGCTTGCCCACGCACTGCTTGTCAGTCATAGCTGGAATGAGAGCATGACATAGTGATCTCCTAAGAGTCAAACGTTTATGCTGGCTCAGTTTTTTACTAAAGCTTCTTCTTACCAGAGCCCTAATGGACATAGTCTAGCAAATTGTAAAACCATTACCAGTTACACAGACATTACATAGTCACTTGTTGGAGAAGCATAATTTTTAAAGCTGAAAAGTACTGAACTATTTCCTGACAAACTATTGTACTGCAAACACTTAAGCATGTGTGTAAGTGCTTGCAGGACTTGGGGTCTCTGGTTCTATGGTTACAGAGCTCATCCTATTGTTATTAGAACCAGAAAACTTCCATAATCTTTGCAGTATGATTTGGGATATTAAAAGTTCTCTTTTGGTGAACCAAATGTGCCCCTTCATAAATGAATACAAACATTTTTAGAATTTATATAAAAAGAATTGAGAAAGCAATAAATTAAACTTATCAGCTAAAAAGATGATAGTATGGATATCCATAAAATCCTATACATAAAAAGATCCCTTTTAACTCCAGGTTCCTGGCACAGTTACATAATTTTGTAGATTTCAAAGTGCAAAATGAATTCCTCCTCATTGAAACTGTGTGAATATCCATTATATTAACTGACAAGAAATACCGTAACATAGATATAAATGTTTGACTTCTAGTTTAGACTTAAAAGGTTTCCCTTTATGGTCAAATAAACATTGGTAAATGGGATTCTAGGCTTTTAGGAAAGATTTGTTGGCCAGTCATCATTTCATGTAGTCTACAAAATTTTACTTCATTTATAAACCAGAAGAAAAAATATGCACAACTAAGTTAAAAAAATAACAATGAATTATTATTTATTTCAGTTGTTTGAAAACTACATTTAGTCACACTAAAAAGGTTTATGGCAGAAGAAAAGCACAAATATAAAATAAAGTGATCTATGTAAATTATAATAAAAATGTCCCAATGCTATATATTGGTAAAACAACTCTGAGTTGGATCTAAAGAACTGTCTGGTTTGAGTTACTTAAATGTAAGTTGTTTCAACAACATATTCATTGTCTAATGATTTATCTAAAATGCCAATACACCTGAAAGCAAAGCTTTCCAGGAAATTAAAGCAGGTATAACTTTTTAAACTAAAGAATTTAACAGAATAAAGTAAATTTTGTACTGACTTTTTTAGGCTCAGTCATCATTAGTCTGTTAAAAAGGTAGCAAATGTGACAAAAAGGTTAAACTTGCCATCAAAATGTAACTAACTTTCCTTTAAATTCCTTCAACTGGGCACCATGTAAAAGCCTTGATTCACCAAAGTACATGCTTAAGGTTAGTCCTATATTTAAATGATTTTTTGAATAGAGATGTACTTAACACTTGCTTCACTTTAAGTACCTACTTAAGTACATTAAGTGCTTTGTTGAATAGAGGCCTTAGTGAATTTGGCTACCTTAAACAATGCCCAGATGGCTATCACCTTGTCACACCTGTGTGATAAATGCTCTGGCCATGTTCCCACTCTAGGAATGTCTTCAGTAAAGCCTGTATGCAGTGTTGTTGTAGCCATGGTCTCAGAATATCAGAGATACAAGGTGTGTGAGGTAATATCTTTTATTGGACCAACTTTCTCACCCACAGAAGTTGGGTCTTTTATTGGACTAACTTTCTCACCACAGGCAGAGATGATATTGCTGCAGCCTAATATATTTTTTGTCACATATTTTTAACTTTCCATCAGGTATGTTCTCCAAGGGCTCAGTTGAAGAGACCATGAACCTCATTCTCTTTTGCCCGGCACTTTGTGTATCCATTCACTCCTGTACAGAGTGAGTGCAAGGTGGAAATGAAATGCTAACAAATCAGAATGGGAACATCCTAGCCCCCTTTGCACTCACTCTGCACTGGTATAAATGACTCCAGAAGGTGGAAAGCGGGAGAGCATCAAACCTTCTATGCATACCTTTCTGCACTGCATAAGGCCTTATCAGTATCTTGGCTCCACAGCTGGCTGACTGTTTCAGTAGAGGGGTCAGGTTGCCAGAGAAACCAGGAAAAATTTAAAATACTTCAGTGTGATCCCAAAGTACAGATGTGACCAGGAGGTGAAGAGTTCATGAAAAAGAGCTGATTTCTTCTGCGGACCTTAATATGCTACACTCTTTAAACTTTAAATCCTCACCAACAGCTATATAATACATTTTACAAGCCTGGGAGTTATTCCAACTCAAAGCTGAAGTAACTCCCTGCAACATAAAGTGGGAGAAGCCTATGTTTAGGAAGAAAAAAGTGTCTGTGTGACCTGGGAGGGATATCTAGTTCATGGTAGTTCTGTTTCAAACAGGACTATGTTAACACAAACTAGGTGTACACAAGAACAAATAGATATAAACTGGCCATCGGGAAGTTTAGACTTGAAATTAGATGAAGGTTTCTAACTGTCAGAAGAGTGAAGTTCTGTAATAGCTTTCCAAGCGGAGCAGTGGGGGCTAAAAACCTAGCTGGCTTTAAAACTGAGCTTGATAAATTTATGGAGGGGATGGTATGATGAGAGAGCCTAGTTTGGCAATTGACTGATCTTTGACTACTGGTGGTAGATATGCCAATGGCCTGTGTAGGGATGTTAGATGGGTGAGTTCCGAGTTACTACAAAGAATTCTTTCCCAGGTGTTTGGCTGGTGAGTCTTGCCCACATGCTTAGGGTTTAACTGATCACCCTATTTGGGGTCAGGAAAGAATTTTCCCCCCAGGTCAAATTGGCAGAGGCCTCTGGGAGTTTTTCGCCTTCCTCTGTAGCGTGGGGCACTGGTCACTTTCTGGTGGATTCTCTGTACTTTGAAGTCTTTAAACCATGATTTGAAGACTTCACTGTCTCAGTCACAGGTCAGGGGTCTATTACAGGAGTGGGTGGGTGAAGTTCTGTGGCCTGCATTATGCAGGTCAGACGAGATGATCATATTAGTCCCTTCTAACCTTAAAATCCATGAGACTACCTTTTAGTTTGGGCTAGCAGGATCTACCTGGGGCAGTTACAGAACAGTACTTAAGTGCGCACTGCAATTCATAGTGCAGGGCCATGTAGATAAGCCCTTAATGTCTCAATATGCAGTACTAATGCTCCCCTCACTGAGGTGTCTAGGTACTGCTTCACTTCTCCAGGCCTCATTTTCTCAGTCTGTAAAATGGAAGTACTGTCATTTGCCTACCCCACAGTAAAATTGTGAGAATTAGCTAGTTAATGTTTTGCATATTGCTTTCCAAATGGAGTGCCTGAGTCTGACCTTATTCTAACTTCATGGCCTTCGGTTACTTATCATTTTTATTCTGGCTTCCTGGCAATAGTCAATGAAGAATTAGGCCCACTGAGTGATTTTCTAAAATAAGGGAGAGTGACAATAATTTAATTCTTGTACAGATAGCAGACTCTTAATGCACAAATTAATTTTCAGTAGCTTTAGTCAAGAACCTTTTCAAAGCTGTTCCATGCCTGAATGACGTAACGGCAGCCAAGGAAGAGATCACTCTCCGTTGGGCATTTGAGAGTTCTGCAAGCATAGTACCGTAGGAATTGCCATGCTGATCAGATGAGTGGTCCAGCTTGTACAGTAACCCATCTCTGAGAATTGTTAGTGCCTGATGCTTCAGAGGCAGCTGATGGACAATTAAGAAGTTTGCCTTGTGGGCGGGTTATTCCATAACCCCTGTCTGTTAGTAGTAGTAGGTTTGTGCCCTGAAGCATGAAGTATTGTATCTTTACATTATATCTTTTTGTTCAGTATCATATAACTGTAGATGTTCTCTTTATTAATATAAATGTCTAATCATGTTTCATATCCTACTTATGTCTTGACCTCAGTGATATTTTGTGGCAGCAAGTTTCACAGGTTAATTATGCATCATGTTACCAAAAATATTGAATGTTGTCTTGTTCTTGTGTTATGAGAGTATATAGGAGTGACCAGTTTACCTTCTTTATGCCATTCATTATTTTACATACATCTATCATGACACCTTCGTTGTCATCTCCAAAAACTATACAGTACCAATCTTTTCAATCTCTCCTCATGTAGAAGTGTTTCCATGCCTGTAATAATTTCTATCATCCGTCACTGGACCCCTTCTATAAGTGTTCTATCTTCGCTGAAATAGGGTAACCAGAGCTGGGCATGGGATATCAGGTATATCACCTGAATGAAACTGGCTGGTGGAGTAAAATCATGGAAATTAGTGACTGGAAAAAACTCAGTAGGGATAAAGTCTTATGTAAAATCCAGACCTACTCCTGGGGAAAGAGAAATGTAAACATCTTGCTCCAAGTATATCAGGTTGGTTATTTCCAACTAGAGTAGTTTGTTCATGTGGCACTTCCTTGGGTCCAACAGATGAGTAGTGTATTTTGCATGCTCAAAAGGATTGGATAAATATGAAATTGGTGTGCTTTACTAATTCTTGTTGTGCTTAGTAGAGCCGGGGAAGTGCTGATAAAAACCTTCAGGGATATTCAGTCGTCTGCAAATGAATTTGGTTTGGATGTCTTCATGTCCCTTTTATGGACCGTATCCTGCAACTGAATCATCAGAAGCAGATCCACTTGCAGGAACATTCATTTATTTTATTTCTGTGAACATCTGTGTGATTCTTTTGTTACCAGCAAAGTTTGCGGAAAACAAATGCCAAAATTGCATGGATGTGTGAGTATTAATGGAAACTGAATTTTAAATTTGCACTGGTAAATACTCCTGCTTGGTGTATGCTCATTCAGTCAGGAAGAGAAACAGTGCCCATATGATTTATCTGATTAATCAAAATTTACCAACTCATCTCAAGCTTCCTACACTGCACAACTAAGTATTCATCAGTAACATTAAAACATTGTTGAATGCTTTCAAATAATGAATAAATTAATGGAAATTGTGATCTGCTGATGGATATTTTATAATTAGAAAGAGAAGCTGAACTCATCAGATACCTTATTTGGTCTCCATGGAGTGGTGCATCACTCCATTTCAGATCTAAGTACTGTATGCGGAATTGTGGGAAACCTGCATAATCTAGCAAATACAGTAAAAGATCAAGATTTCTCATTCTCTTTTTGTATGTATATATATATAATGCTTTCAGCACTACCTTCTTATTGTTTGTTTTTGTTTTATTTTCACAGGTTTGTGAAATCAGTGGGAATGTTGCAGAATTTAATTAAAACAAAATCACAGTTATCAAACCTACACCTGAAGATTTGTTTTAGTTTATGTATAATAATTTTAAATACTTATTTTTATAATATCGACAATACTTAAGTGGAATTACTCTGTGTGGATGCTGTAATGAACTGAATCAGATTATTAACTATGGCATCATGTCTTGGTAAAGAAGGTTTACTGTCACTTTTTAATACATAGTTAGTATAATGTATTTTGTTTAGGTTATATCCCTGTTATTTTGGAGTGACATTTGATATATTAAACTTTGCCTGATCAAAGCAAACTTTGCTTAAAGATTTATGTATTTTAACTTGTCTAGGGTTTTCTACTCCTTATATTTTTGTAATCTTTTCTCATTTTTTAGATTAATAAACAATAAAGCATTCACCCACATCTGCCAGTATATATGTACTGTTCAAATCTCTAGCTGTTCACCATAGTCGCCTGTAGGAGGGGAAGAAAGACTGTGGGGGGTAGGAGGAAGGAAGGTGTATCAGAAACAGGTGCTGCTTGTGTCATGTAGCTTTGTACTGAGTTTATCTACTTTGGTCTTAAAAAAATAAACACGGACTCTGTTAAAATGAAATACACAAATGAGGAATGACGCATGCATGCCCAAAAATAAAGCACTAAAAGAATTTCATGTAGACGATGAATATTATTTACCCATATAAATTACTGAAACGAATTATCTGTTTTAAACAAGTTAATTGGTGGATGCTGCGTGTTTGGAATTTTAGGACATGTCTGTGCACAGATATCCGATTAGGGGATGTGATGATGACTACATTTACTGATCTCATATAGCTGTTGATTCTGTTAAGCATATTTGCAGCTTGTTTTCTTTTGTTTTCAGTTACATTGGGTTGTTTCTGTATCTTTGACATAATTGTATAATGAAACTGCTTGCAACTGTTAACAAAAATAGAATGTAACCACCATCAGTTTGTTTGAGAAATAAAAATGAATTCCCTTACCTGAACGCGTGAACAATGTGGATAGATTGCTTGTTTTCTTTCCTCACTCAGACACACTGGGTGCTGGCAGGTAACAGTTTACACCAGACCACCAGAAAGAACTAGCTTTAAACTGAAGTGTACACTATCTGTATCAGACACAGTCTGTTTTAGTTGTAAAATGAACATGCTAGAAAATGTTCCTGATTCATAGTTATTAGCTTTATGAGCCATAATACTTCTGGCTCCAATCTTACACTGAGCTATGTAGACTGGTGCCTCAATGGAGTCTACCCAGCTGGAGCTCATTGCAGGATTGGGACTTTTGTACTTATCCCTAGGTCATGAAGAAAACTTGGTTACATATCGCAACTTGAAATATGTTTGAAAAGGTGTGTGTGTGCGTGTGCATGTGTGAGTTTACAGAGTAGCCAAGGACCAGAAGAATAACTCGGTGAAAACAATGCCTCCATTCCATATTTATTCTTTGTGCGTATCCTGTTTGCCCATTACGCAAGTAAAAACCTAACCAAGGATTTGGTTGTTTCTAATGGGGAGAGTAAAGGGACAGGATTTCACCTTCTTTATTCAGAGCCTGCCTGATAATATTGTGGATTGTTGCATGAGAGAAATAAGAATCCAGCCAGCCTTGTTGGCAGTCTGTTGGCTCTAGAAATTCTTACTTTTGTAAGAACTTGAATGACACATTTGGATGGGTTGTTGAGATGGGTAGGAGGGAGGGGGATTTATTCTTTCAGAGAGAATTTATTCTTTCAGAGAGGCCAAGCAAGGCCTATGCACTTTGGTGGTGCACAGAATTTGCCCAGCTCTTCTGCACTGGGATAAATTTCACCCTCAGTGTAAATATTTAACTCCCAGTAAAGGTACTGGGAATTCAACCAGTATATCAAGGGAAGGCTACACTTCCTAGAGAGTGTGGCAGGATGACCAGACTCTGTAGTAATGCCAGCTCCCATGCCACTTGGTGTTTCGTTGAAGCCGTGGATCCTGGAATCATGTGGCGATTGTGAAAATTTCAGCTTTCCTATTTTTTTTTAAAGGCAGTTTCTAGCCATTACAGCAGTGGAGATCAGATTGACTAAAGAATCAAAAACCAGAAGGCATCTCTAATTAAGAAATGTCTCATGATTTTTAACCCAATCTCATACTTTTTTAATGTTTGCTGCTGGCAATGCTGTCTAAAGTATACATGGCATGCAAGATATCCAGACCTTGGCCCACACAACCAGCCATCCCAGCAATCACTGCCGCTTCGTATTCTGGCTGGAAACAAGCTGGCAGCGAGGCTTAATGAGTCATTAGAGCTGCCTGGAGGAATCATGAGGCGCTTACTAGGCAACAAGCACCTAGATCCATATCTATATATATAAACTGCAGCTGGGAGGCCATGCAGAAGGTGTGTGTCTGATGAGCTGGTCTCCACCTCTGCACTGTCGGAAGTCTTATTCATTTTCTGTTTGGCCTTTTGGCTTCGGAGAGCAGTTTCCATTTTAAATAAATGGTGCCTAAACTGATCTGAGATTGCCTTAGCTGCTTTGTCACAGTATCAAGATGCTTTTTTAGTTCTACAACAAAGCACCCGAAGCCGGCACTCAAAGTGCTGCGTGATGAATACGCCTCTTCCTAACAATATACAACAGGCCCAGTTTTTTCATAGATAACTAATCAGCCAAAGCTGAAGCCTTAGCCTCACTTTCCAATGGAAAAAGAGCTCTGCAAAGTCGGATTTTCATTCTCATACCAGTAGGCTATGAACATCTGAATGTAATAGCCTTTTTTATACAGCAGGTGAGTACATAAGATCAATAATATTTGCCAGCAAGAAATATACTACTATAATAAGGGACTTGCACAAAAAATGATATTGTCAAAATAAATGTCTAAATCTATGAAAGTGCCATAGCCTGTTCAGCAAGCAGCTGTCTTTCTTTCCAGGCTGTTAAAACAAAAGTATCTTTATTTGAAGACACTTACAGCATATGTTTTTACTCAGTCGCATTTTTTCTTTAAGAGCTTCTTGCCACTGATGAATTATCTGAATAATCGTTAAAACATCCTTCACGTATCCCTGTTAACTTCCATGGTGTTAAAGCCGTGATAAGCTTTTTCTGTTTTGCCTTCCTTTAAATAGTTACATCACCTGTGAGAAGTTGTTTTTTCTTTTAAGTAACTTCTTATTTCCCCCCCTGTTCATCTTTAAAGATTTTAGGTGTCGGTGGAAGAGAAATGGGAAACAAAGTTCTTTGCAGAACTTTGAGTGAGAATGATTTCTTTCTGAAATGTGTTTATTTTGTGGAAATTTCCCCTGACCAATTTCTTCTCATTAAATCTATGCAAAACATTAACTAGATCAAATAACTCATTCACTGATTTCTAGATTTCAAGGCCAGAAGGGACAATTGTGATCATCCTGTATAACACAGGCCCTAGAACTTCTCCAAAATAATTCCATTTGAATTAAAGCATATCTCATAACAAATATCCAATCTTGAATTAAAATTACTAGTGATGGAGAATCCACCAGGACCCTTGCTAAATTGTTCTAGTGATCATGCATTAAATGCACTGTACACATAGAACAGTAACGATGGCCTTTTATGAATGTGCTTCATGGTACTCTCACTTGATTCATCGTTTGTTTCTTGCTTCTGAGGCAGGAATTGCTACAGAGAACTCAAACAATTTTAGTAGTGATTAACCAAAGAACAGCATTCAAAAATTCTAAGAGGTTTTTTGACCAGGTCTCCTTAGCTGGAAGAATCACAGCTGAGATGTGGCATTCTGATGGTAGGAAGATAAAAATAGGGGAGTGAGACAGGATTTTATTAGGATTTGATGTATGTCTATTATTAAAGGTTCATAGAAAATGGGTGAAATCCTGACCCTGTTGAAACTGGGAGCAAAATTTCCATTGATTTCAGTGGGACCATGATTTCATGAGGATTTTGCCTCAAATAATCTTTAAATGGGCAACAGATTCAGCAACGATGTTAAATAATTTAGTGAGGGGTTTTATTGCTAAGTTCAAACCTGTCAAGGAAAAAAAACATTTAAACCTAGAATCACTTTCACTGCCCAGTGCTAATAGAAGGAAAAACTCTATTTTACCTTAATTATACACTTGAGTTATAAAATATTTGTCTCCAATAAATTCAATTTCCATGTTATATTTTCTGATAATTTGATACAAAACTCAAATTTGCTACAGCGCAGATTTAAAAAACATACTAGTTTGCTGATTTGTCATTTACTATGGAAAGCTGAATTTAGCTAAATTAATCTGATTTAAAAAGCATAAAACAAGTTCTGATGTGAATAGTGGCAACAATAAATCCCCAGCTCCCCTCTCTGACAACTTCTAACATGCATTTAGACAGTATCAAATAAAAAATTACATCTTTTCCAGTTGCTGTACAGGAATTTAGGTTCAATCTATGTAGAATTCATGCACCTCTGGTTATATTTTAGCATATAAAGATGATTTAAACCAGTACAAAATACATCTGACCTGTATTTACCACTTTGGGAGCACTGGAACTTTAGTTATATAATCTCGTGCATTCATTTGGCTGCATTATGAGAAAATTTTAAGGGTTTCCTTTCCTAGCATTGTAAATGTTCAGATGCATTCTCCAAGCCTTTCCAGAACAATTCCATTGCAGAGCCAGGTTTTCATTATTTGAGACGGTATCCACAAACGTCTCCTTGTTTTATGGACCGATAAACAGAAGTATGCTCTTTGAGTTTGATATTGGATAATGATGAATGAGGTCATGAAAATAATCATCTCAAGTCCCTGTGTGACATTCAAACAAGCATTTCAGCACAGAAAGCTGTTGATTCCAACCATTGGCTTTAGTCTTTCCTGCATGAGTGTGTTTAGCTACTCTCTGGGGTGGCCAAACTTACGGACCCTCCACGACACACACAACAATTTTCAGAAGTTCAAGAGTCAGGGTGCATCTGCCAGGCCTCGGGGCTTCAACCCTGTGGGACGTACCTGGCAGGCCCTGCTCCTGCCGAAGCCCCGAGCCCCAGCAGGTGCCTCCCACAGGGCAGAAGCCCTGAGACTCCCGTGCTTGCAGGGCTGAAGTCCCAAGCCCCAGCAGGCACACCCCGTGGAGCTGAAGCCCCAAGACCATGGGCAGAAGCCTCTAGCCCCCCCACATCACTGCAGGGCAGAAGCCTCAAGCTCCCCATCCCAGTCTGGTAGGCGGACAGTGGTGGGGGCATAGGGTAGCTCTGCGAGCCTCACTTTAACTGTAAAAGGGCGTCATTTGGCCACCTCTGTACTACGGAACTGTTGAGAGGTTTGTGAGGGCGACAAGAACAGACGCTGCTCAGCGGCATGGTGCCTGATACAATTGCTGCTTGGGCAGTGTGTGCTCTTCCACTGCTTTTCTGTGGTTCATGGCACCATTTCATCTGCAAGCACTATAGCTAGAGGTGTCCTGCTGGCCGAGAGCTCACCCCTAGCCACCTGGTGAAATGAGGCACTGGCACCTGCCTAAGGAGTTTCTGGGCCTCCCCTCATATTCCAGCAGCAGCAGCAGCAGCGGCAGCACCTGATTAGAAAAGAGGCATCCCAGGTAGGGTTCCCGATCCAACTCTTCTATGGGCGGAGTTGTTATGCTGCTGATGCGCCGCAATTACTGAAATGTAGGAATGGTAGCAAATATTTCTACTATGGTAGTGTCTGCGGGCCCCAAACCCCAACTGGAAACCCATTGTGCTGGATGCTGTACAAACATGGAAAAAAGAGACAGTTTTTGTACAAACACAGAGAAGCCCTGTCCTAAAGGGCTTCCAATCTAAAGATGCAAACAGTTGAAAGGAAGGCAGTGGACAGACAATATATAAGCAAATGAATATTGTGAAGCTTTGGTGCAGCTTTGCTAGTTAAATGTTGTGCAGTTTCTCATTCATTTAATTCTGCATTGAGTCTTTCAAACTTTCCAGGGAAGAAACCCCCTGACTCGTTATTTTTTGCATCAGTCCCCCATCCTCGTAAAGATGGAGCACCAGGGATATTCCCTACCTCATTCATTACACTGCACACACATTCATGTACTTTTGCTTGGCTGTCTATGGGTTGCTTGGGGACATGATCTCCTTTTGGAGACATTTCTTCTCCTGTCCTGATTCTTTTCCTTTCGTTACTACACAAAATGATTTAACACTCCATAAAATTGAGTTGGGGGCTGCTATCCAAAAGTACCAGGGTGAAATCTTTGCTCCATTAAAGTCATTGGGAGTTTTGCCGTTGACTTGAATGGAGCCAGGATTTCACTCTCAGTTTTCCAACACAGTTGATGATGAGAGGCAAGTTACGTGAGGTAACATACTTTATTGAAGCAACTTCTATTGGGGAGAGAGAGACGCTTTCGAGCTTATACACAGCTGCTCTTCAGGAATGGGAAATTTACTCAGAGTGTCACAGCTGAATACAAGATGAAACAGGTTGTTTAGCATAAGGATTTAATGCATATTTCACGGGACCATTCAAGATGAAGTCGCCCATTAACACCCCTCCAATCATAGGGGGACAGGGAAGCAGGGGAAAAGCTGGGGGGGGGTATTTGTGGTTTATAGATTGTTATAATAAGCCATTAATCCACTAGGTGTTTGTATGATCTATGCAACCTGTCGGGCATTGGCAGCAAGGGCTAGTGCTCCAGAAACTGTGCAGTTGCTGCTAGCAGAAGTCCTAGCGCAACCACTGGAAACCAAATCTGATGGAACAGTAATGGCCATTCAGACCCATCCATTTCAGTCATCACAACTGCATGTAAGAAGCACATGAGGAACTTGTGAGTAAATTCCAAAAACTTGCCAAAATGCTCCCTTGGGCCTGATAAGTACAGTGATTCAAAATCTCTCTATAAATGCCTCCAAAAATCATTCTCTTTTTATTGCTGTGTGTAATCCAACACCTGTGTGTTCATAATTCCAGGTTTAATAAGTGAGGGGCCGTTTTGCTGAGATTTCAGAGCAATTTACAACTCCTACTCCCTTTAGTGGCACTATTTTGTTGTGTCCAGAACACAGTATCTGCCTATGTGACTGAACAGAGATCTTAAGTAATTTAAAGCACCTTCCTAGTGCTATTTATTTAAACCAGCTAATGGGTTTGCCTGGGGCATATGAATACATAAGCCTTTGGGGAAAGACATCACCATCAACCTCAGCCATGATTTCATGACCTCTGTTGCCTAAGGCAATTTAGGGTTATTGAGAGGGTAAAGCTAAAACTTTTCAGGTTAAATCATAGCTAAGAGCTCTCTATGGTGTATATCCATCATTTCCCTCATAAGAAAAATTAGTTCAGATCACAAAAAATTAAACATGGTCTTTTGACACTTATTTTGTATAATAAATGTTCATATGAGGTCGTACCAAATTCCATTCTTCTAATGTTGGAACATTCAGACTTTTCCTGCTTCTTAGACATGGCAGAGCAATGATAATCCTTCTTTTTTTAAAATGGGGTTTGTATCTTGCTGTTTTGAAAAATCATGTAAGAGGAATACTTGCAGCAGGGTGGATTTTTTTTATTCCTAATTACACAAAATCAATCACCCTTGACAAGAATATTTTGATTTTTTTTAACACAATCTAATTTCATGTGTGAAGCACACAGTATCTTCTAGAGTTGACTGTCACATCTCATTTAACTCACATCTCATTAAGATGGAGTTTATTAGGTCCTATGAAATATTTTTAAATAAATTAACTTCAAGTTTATCTTCTTTGCTAATCTGGTAGTAAAGTCTGAAATCTGGCATGAATGTCACCAAAAGTTGCATTGCATTTGGTCTCTCATTCTGCCCTCATGGACAGGCAGGCTGACAGTGGGTGAGAGATAATTAGTAATACACAGAGCTGTGCAAATAATGCATTTTTGGGGCAGTTGCAAAAAACATTTATTTTAGTTGTTTGTGTCCAACCAAAAATTATTTTTATCTGAATTTTTGGTTAATTGAAAACTTGAAAAGAATTTCATTGTAATTTTGATGGGGTTTTTTGGTTTGGTTTGGTTTTTTCCCAATTTTTTTTAATTAAAGGATATTTCAAAACAAAAACTTATTTCAACATGAAAGATTGAAATGTTTCATTTAAAAACTCTCAAAATGACACTCTGCCTTTATCAGGGTGGTGGTTTTTGTTGTTTTGGGTTGGTTTTTTTTCTGCTCAGCTGAATTCCAGGAAATGTGTCAGTGCCACCAACACAAAATGTTTCATCTTAAAAAATGTTGCTCACTGAAACATAGACACCCTTGGTGTCAATTGGCAGAGGGCATAGGGTTTTACAAGGATCCCCTGGGTTGAATATCTGCATAATTGTTCACCGAAGGGTGGCTTGTGAAATCGCCCCACCCTCCAGCTCCGCCGCCGAAATTGACAAGGGCGAGTCAATTTCATGGTGGAGACTGTACCCTGCGATTCCAGCTCTGCCGCTGAAATTGACAAGGGCGAGTCAATTTCACGGCGGAGAGTGGTGTGAAGTGCTGCCTGCTGGGGTGCCTGCCCCACCCCCACCCCGCCCTGCCGGGCCATGGAAAAATAGTCTTGCTTGAAGCCGGTCCCTGGTGCAAAAAAGGTTGGGGACCACTGACCTGGCAGCATGTCTATCTCATGAAAAGGAGAGGCACAGTCAACCTGGCTGTGAAGCATTGCAAGGATTTTGGGTGAGCAACATTCTGCAAGATATGTGAATTTCTAATTAATTAAGTCAAGGTCCGAGGATGCAAGTTGTGGTTTACTTCTTATGTAACTATTTGTTTCCAATAATTTCATTTGCTACTACTTGAATCTTTGTGCTTTGTTAAATAAACATATACTTGATTTCAATATAAACATATCGAAGTGCTGTGTGTTAAGGATCTGAAGTGGAACTGGTAAGCTGGGATGTACTGTTTCTTCAGAAGCAGCACATCTCTTAGTACAAGTGGCCAGAGGCTAGGGTGACCAGATGCCCCAATTTTCATAGAAGATTAAGGTTGGAAGCGACCTCAGGAGGTCATCTAGTTCAACCCCGTGCTCAAGGCAGAACCAACCCTGATAGGGAGAATCCTGATATTCAGGGATTTGTTTTATATAGGCACCTATTACACTCCACCGCTGGTCCTGATTTTTCACATTTGCTGTCTGGTCACCCTACCAGCGGCCCAAGGGGCTGGATGCTCCAGGTAGACATTTGGAGGCTTGAGAATTGAGATGTGCTAATCACTAACCTGTTGAGTGACTGTGAGGCCGACAGGGGAGTGCGTTTGTTACCTGTGGGTGGATTTGCGGAGCAGACCAAAGGCAGCACAGACCAGGCTTCCATCATACCAGAAACCCTTGAGATGAGGTACTTTCCTGCCCACACTGAAATAATGTGAGTGTCGCCATTCACTTCAATGGGTGAAAGACTTGATGACACTGAAATAGATTCTTATATTCTCTGTCTCTCCATTATAACAATATTCCATTGATTTAATTTTTGTGTTATATCAAGTGGTAAATTCTATGTAAAAATCTATTAATTCTTCCTGCATTTTTAATAAGCTTCTGTTCAAATTTCCCTAATATCTTTTCACACAGGATTATTCAGCTCCTCTATGGGCGTCATCAAACTTGTATTGGTAGGGCACTGGTGCCATACTGAGAGATTAGCCGCAGCCTTGCTGGGAGCCATCATCTTGGGGAGCCCATACGCCACCTGTAAAGAACCAGTAAAGTTCTGAATTTGATACTCCCAGTACTCCCTGTGCTTGATGAGCTTAGAGGTCATCCAGTTTCATTCTTGGATGTTTATTAAATGCCACTGGAAGTTTTAACCATTCTATCTACGTAAGCTATTTAGGTGGCATTTATTTTCATTGGAAGAACATGGAAAATAGTTTAACTATGGGGTGGCCAGGGTTTTTTCGTTATGAATGTCTGATCCTCCACCCTGTAGCCTCTAGGACTAGCCTGCTTGCTTGCACATATATACCTTTCCTTATAGATTTAAGTATTGTTATTTTATTATACTAGAGTCCTAGATTCATATTCACGTATTATAGCTGTAATGCAAGGTACCTTGCAGGCCACATCCTGTATGAAAGCTAAGGCAGTTAGCATACATATGTTCGGGACCTTTGGGATGTTCAGGACCAGATAAGTAATGATGAGTTAAAGGAGAAGACATATATGGTTATAACCTTTCCCCTAGAAAAGTCAGGAGGCATCAAGTCAGAGGGGTTGCCTCAGTTTATGCCCCAAGTAAACTTCCCAGGTACGCCACAAAACCCACAGAAAGGGCTAGAAATAACAAAAGTGAGATGAGCAAGCCATCTGGAAAAGATATGGATATGTTATTAATATTCAAGAACCTGCCAGCCTATAGCATAACTGTACCCCAATAATTTGGGGGTGAAGAAGTCAAGTTTGAACTTCGAAGGAGGACCTATATTGTTCAGGGTATTAAAAGGAGCAAACCATGTTACTTGGGCATGATCACCAGCTACTCATTCTTTAAGCTTCTTTTAGTTAGCGTTTGTTAGAATCTTTTGTTCTTAGTTTATACTTAATATTATTTGTAGTCTTAGCCTTATAGCTCTTAGCTCTCAAGCATTGCCTAGTTCTCCACCCTTCCACTCAAGTGTTGAGGAACTGGACATCTCTCTCAACCAGGTCATTAGGGAAGGGTGTGAGTATATTAATCCAAAGCCTACTGGATAAATATATATATCACGTGTCTTTAGAATAAGACTGTAATCCTACCCATTCTCCATTTGATTATTCATTTTCTTTTAATCAGTCATTTGTCTATCATTTTATGTTATCTTAATAAAAGCTTATAAAATTATACAGATTCAGTTATCAGTGTGAGCATTCTTGTAAAACCTCTTCTGGAGCCTGATTCCAGGACTAGAACCTCATTATCATCTAATCAGATTAACTGGCATGCCTATCACCCCATTCAAATTTCTAAATACCCAGAAATCAGGCAACAACCCCAAATTTTGAAACATTAATTTATGCCAATTCCTATATAAATTTCCCAGTTGAGGTGGATACCCAAAGCCAGCGTTCACATTTCTGAATGTTCCTGGGAATCAGTAACTGGTTTAAGATAGGAAAAGATAGATTAATTCAATCAGATATCTGCAACGGTTGTCTCGGTCAAGCAAAACAACATGATGTCATTAGACTAATAGAATCCCTGACACTTCTGCCCCTTTGCTATCACGGCCTTAATTTCTTGGAGTTTCTGAATTGCTGATCCCAGTGGGCCCACTGCCAAAGTGTTAAGTCATTCTCATCTAGTTCCCTCTGACTTAAATAAAGGAATTTGATGTGATCACATTAAACTGATTGAAAGCTATACATTGCGGATACAGGCTCGCAGTCTGAATCTACCTACCTTAGGTTCTTAGACAGTATCACTTAGCACAGCATCTTAGCAATGGGCCAAAATAATAAACAAGCATATGCATTATTCTGTCCAGTTGAACTTAACAAGTCTAGTTAACTGTACATTTTGGAGTAACAAGGCCCTTAGGTTAGAAGCTGAATTTTTCCCTTTATGAAACACTCATTATGAGTTCTATGAGTATAAAATCCACTCTCTCCATTTGGTGTGTCAGTATATTGGGATAGATTTTAATTTCTATTAAAAGGTGCAAGATGAAACATAGTTTGTGCACTATGATTCTCTTCTCTGTCCCTTTTTCATACTGGAGAAATTTGAACCCTATTTAGATAGTGTCCCATTAAACACTCTCCTCATCGTCCTGAAACATTAATATTTAATAAAGGAGCTCCACAATAGTTTGTCAGAGAATAATTCGTTCTCTTCCGAGGGTGACTGTTCTTGCATTTATCTGCATGGAATAGAAAGATGACTACCACTTCATATTTTATGATAAACCATAAGAGTTGAACTGTTTTTTTAGCAGGATCACAAGAACCTTGGTGGACCCTGGTGAAGTACTTACAGTTCCTTTTCCACCCAATCTCATAGTTTGTATTACAGGCATTAACTGTGTTACATTTTTTGGCCTATAAAGAGCTCAGGTTTGCTTTTTACTTTCAGACAGTCTGTACAGAGGATGTGTCCTCTGTGTGGGAGAAACTACTGAAATATTATTGTGCTCAAATATCCTATAACCTCTGAGGAAGAAGAAACCATTTTGACAGTGACAGTTCACCCCCCTTTTTGCTAAGAAATGAGGTAGTCGTTTTCTAGGTTACTTTAGTGTGCTGATTTTATTTCACGGCTTTTTGTTTCAGTGTTCTGAAATATTTCATTTTAATAAGGTCTAAGGACACTAACATCATATATTTAAAAATTAAGAAATTTTCCATAATGTTTCTATTTGCTTGAACCTGAAACTGTTCTGTAGTGAAATATTCCCCTTTATTGTATGTGTTTGTTGCTTTGTGTTGAACAGGAGCGCCCATAATGATTGATATATTTTAGAGGGTTGGGGATTTTTTGGTGAGATAGAGGTATATAATATGTCTAATCTCCCAATTATGACAGTATCTCTTTAATATATTTTTGACTGAGAAATTAGTTTTGCGACACAACCTAGCACAGAAACAAAACAAGCGACCACCTTTGACTTTTTTGAAAAGTGATTGTATAATTCTAGTGATGACAGCCAGCAGCATTCTTTGATTTATAGCTGAGCAACTTTCATTTAATATTCACCATATGGCAATTTTCACCACCTACATTGTTCAAGACCCATGTCATTCACACACAAAGCAATGAACCTTATTCCCAAGCAATTCACCTAAAACAGAGGCTGCAGTGTGGCCTGTTGATTGATAGCACAAAGCACTGATAATTAGATCTCTTTGAGTTCTTTATAACTGGGCTCTGGGCTGTTGAACCTCATCGCATTACTCTGACACGATTGAATTATAAAACACATTAGCTTGGTTTCAAACGGTGTATTTGAAAGATGTGTGACAGGAAGGCATCTTGGACCAAACTTTCCTGCATCCTTATTTTAAATGATATTCCTTCATTAACTAATTGGTTTTAATTTGCACTAAGGAAATATTTTAGTAAAGATTTGGAGTCCTTAATACCATAATCTTAGATCTTCAAAGACAATATCTCAGATTTTCTAAAACGGGAGAAATTATTTTCCCTAATCTTTGCTGTTTATTTTTGTAATTATATAATCACAAATCATATACTGCTTAGCAGAATAGAAATTATTGAAATAGAAATGAACTTGAGCTAAAATTTAGAGATGATGGGTCTTATTCTGATGGGTGTTTTAGAATGTATTACTGGAATTTATTGATTTAAGCAAATTGTCTTGTGTGTGTGCAGCACAACCTCTGTGGAAGCTTGAAAGCTTGTCTCTTTCACTAACAGAAGATGGGTCAATAAAAGAATTATCTCACCCACCTTGTTTCTCTAATATCCTGGGACCAACACAGCTACAGCAACACTGTAACCAAGGATTAAGAACTGTTTTACTGAATGGCATAGATGCTGTTGGACAGATTTTTGCTACCCTTACTCTTGCTGTATAGTACTTTATTCAGCTAGAAGTCCCACAGTCTGGCTATGTACTTCTAACAACTAATTGCAATTCTCCTGTAGCCCGACTGACAGGAACCTATTGTTTTGGACCAATAGGTTCTGACTTCTTTCCCAGCTGCTGCTATGGCCACTGTGGCCAGCAGAGTGATGATTGTAAAGTTATCAGTGGCTAGACATTTATTACTGTATGATGAGCAGTGTGTATAAGAAAATCATCTTCTCCATTTCTTTCCACTCTTCCCCAGCAGCAGGGAGAGAGAGAAATGGTCAATTTCTATTTTAAACTTGAAAATTCTGGGCCAGGTCCTGTTCCTGTACACTTTGAAATCTATGACAAACTTCTATGGACTTTTCTTGCAAGTTGAATCATGAGCTTTCTAATCTTAGAATCCTCCCTAGAAATACAAAATAGAATTAGATGATAAAAGAGAGCTAGAAACATATTTTCTTTAACTGTTGTGAAAATAGAGGTGCAGAGATAGCCAGAATTGTAAGAGAAAACTTGCTGGGAAAGACAAAGGTAATGATTTTGACAGCCAGGGAGTGTGGAACTGGATTAGCTTCTTGTAAAAATACATTTTTGTCTCAATCTGCTACATGAATGCTTACTCAGTAGAAATTTGCCTGAACCTTACTGGATTTCAGTGGGTCTCTCCGTACCCTGTTCAAATATAGAGTGGTAAAATTAGATAGTTATTCAAAACAGGTTGTGACACACTGTACCGCCATGTGCACTCTTATCGTGTAATTGCATATCACGCATGTTCACCCTTATAGTGTAATTACGTATTGTTTAATGCAAGGTACGCCGTGTAAGATGTTTTTGGAATGCTCATGGCATCCGGAACATTACTGCTATAGCAGTATGTTTGTTGCAATGTCGTACGTGTGGTTATGAGGCTTTGCTATGAAATCTTCCCAAATATGTGTCATGGCTTGAAGCAAATCTAGGAGAATGGAGAGCCATTCACATCTCACTACGACTTGTATAGAGCAACCCAGCTCAGCATTCCAAGAACAAAGGACCAGGCCAGATGGCAACAAGAGAAGCCACAAAGAACCACTGTGTCTCAGGATGTGGAGAAAGCTATGCTCAGATACTGTTTGTCCCCTGACCTGTGGGAAAGAGGGGTGAGGCCCTACCCCAGAGGGGAGCGAAGGGACGTGTTGAAAAGAGGGGACATTTTGGCTGTTAGCTCTCTCTCCTCCATTCCATCTATGAACAACATCAAGCACCTGATACATTGACCAAAGTCAGTAAAGCAGTGCATTTAGATTGAGGTGTGTTAGACTCCATCTGGAGTGCCGGAGCTAGTGCATAGAAATTTCTTTGATTAATTGATGGATTATTATGAGCTTGCAGTGTCCAGTGGGCAGCATGGAACATTGTAAGACAGCAGTTCCTAAGGTTGCATCTGGCAATTGGCTAGAGGGTCGTATCACTGCATAATCCCATGAGTGACCAGCTAGAGGCATTCACTCACTGAGTCGGGGAAAATTTGCTTGCTTGTGGCTGTGTGTGAGCTGCCCAGGAGTGGGGGTTCACACAGCAAAGCGGAGTAAGATGTGCTCTAGAAGTGGGGGATTGGGGTAGCACAGCGATATACCAGTCCAGAATGCAGAGGGGAATGTCACACAGGTTCATTCTGCTCCTTTATTTCTGCTTTTCCAAACAAACAACACACAGCAGGCCAAACTACCTAGAAATCTAGTGAAGCCACAAAAGGATTGGCAGTTGGTTTTGGATGAGCATCCATTCATGATGACGCTTATCAGAGCTATCCAAACTCCTAAAAGTCCCTACCAAATATCACTGTTCAGTTACGCTAAATCCATATAATCCGCCACCAATAGGCCATCCCTTCGACAGCCCCTTTATTTCCTACTTTGTGGCATCTTCCTGGGACTTTTCTGTTGACCTTTCTAGATGTTAATCAATCCTCTGATGTTAGATGGCTTCATGACTGTCTTGTTTTTTCCCTCCATTAAATATTTCTTTATTTTTTGTCAACTGTTTGTATATCTGTTTATCTATTTTCTGATTGATATGTATTAATGCATGATGATTCTCACTATCATTATTTATGGACTGTATGCAGCCAGTTCTTTTATAGATACAGTATAAAATTTTCAAAGCACTGAAGAGTATGCCTACACTGCAATAAGAGATCCACAGCACAGCCGCAGCTGGGGTGGGTCAGCTGACTTGGGCTCACAGGGCTTGGGCTGCGAGGCTATAAAATTTCAGTGTAGACATTCAGGCTCAGGCTGGAGCTTGGGCTCTGGGATCCTCCTCTCTCACAGGGTCTCAGAGTTTAGTCTCCAGCCTGAGCCCAAGTGTCTACACTGCAGTTTCATAGCCCTGCAAGCCTGCCTCAGCCGCTCCAGGCCAGATGTAGGTCTTTTACTGCATTGTAGACATACCCACAGTCACTTAGAAGCCTAAATCCTATTGAAAGGGCAAAGCCTATGAATTTAGGGCCAAATATTTAAAAGGTTTTTAGGCCTGTAAAGATGCTGATAGGAACCTAGTGAGATTTTCAAAAATCTGATCTTTAGGCTCCCGTCTCCTAGGCTCTTTTAAAAATTTTACCCATGGTTTGCATCCCATGTAGAGTCTACAAGGTATTCTGATTATATTCTGAGTGTCTGGGATACAAAATTTCTTTTGTTGTATTCTATATTTATAAGATAGTATTGAAATAAAATTAGGTACGCACTTAGGCCCAGATCCTCAACTGATGTAAATCAGTGTATTTCCATTGAAGTCAACTACAGCTGTTAACTCAGGCTGAAATTCCTTATCCACAAGCTAATATAATACTTTTTCAGACAAGCAATAACTTATTCTTTGAGAGAAGGCCCCAGATTCTGTTTTTATATCTCATAGGCCAAGTAAATATGAAAAGGTTGCAAAATCTGCCTGTCTAAATCTCAAAAACAAGCAGACTTCAGCTGAGGTGAAAATCAAAGTTGAGTGGCCCCAGAGATAAAAAATGACCAAGGTGAAGCTGAATTTATACTTCATAAACTGTGAGCATTGTAGAATTAAAGTAACTGGTTTTCTCTTTTTGCCCTTTATGTGGATCATCTGCAGTTAGGTCACTTGTTTTACCTTCTCATATAGAAATACAGCCAAAAATTTCAGCTGATTAGAGACAAAGTGGTAAATTAGATTACAAGAATAGTTCTTAGATTGAAAGGATGAGGTCTCTGGTTGAAATCCTGACTTCACTAGAATCATTACAAGTTTTGCTACTGACTTCCAATGGGGCAAGATTTCACACTATTTTTTCTAGCTTTTGGTAATGGGTTGGTACCAACGAAGAAACCACGCTTGGGTGCAATGAATGTTGGTCACAATGCTATCTTTCAGAATGGAGAAGACAATGGTAATACCATCATTTCCAGCAGTTACACTTGCATTGTTAGGCATAATACTTTAAAGCTAATAGTTATTGTCTTTTGTAGCAATTAAAGTGATACCAACTTTATAGTGGAGTCTCTCTTCGAAAGATTAAGATGTCTGGATCGTGTTTTATTTTAAAAATCTGCAAGCTGCACATCTGAAATCAGACTGCTTTAATGATTCCAAGCATTTCAGTGAAAATATATAGATTTGCCGAAGTTGATTGAATCTTGTTGAGACAGAAATGAATGGAAAAGTTACTTTACTTGATTGAGAATTAGAGGAATAATTTCTCAGCTTGGTTTAGCTATAAAATCCTCAGTGGGTTGAAAGATTAGCTAAAAGGGTCTCTGAATAGTTTCCAGGCTTTTTAAACTGATGCCATCAGTTTTTAATACATTTTGGGATAGCACAATCTGTTTTACGTACAGTCTAACAGGTTGAAATGGTTCTTCTGACATAGTTTGCCATTACCAATAGCCATGGTTTGCCATTGGTTTGCCATGGTTTGCCATTACCAATAGCGGTCACTTTCAAGAGGCTTTATACAGTGGCGACTAAGTTTAATGACATGAAGCTATTTAGTATTGCCTTATAGTCCCCTCCTTCCACTTTTTGTAGTGGTATAAGAGTAAGTCGCTCTTCTCAAAAGGGGTCCCAAAATAGGGTGGCTTTTTAAGATAAGACACATCAAAAGGCACAAGAACATCATCACTCAGAATCTGCACACGCATTCCATGTCAATTTGACATGAATGTTGCTATATGTCAATGAGCAGCTAACCAGAGCTCAGACCTTGTGCTCAAATGCCACATGCAGTTGTGGTGGGGTGATCAGCAGGGTCACTAATGATTAGTACCTAGTGGCTATGAAAACTCCCATTTACGTCCACGGAGCCAGAATTTCATCCTATGTTTCCATTCATGGTCTGTTATATACAGATGCTCATGTGGCACAATTCTGCATTTTTAAGGCTATGGACATTTTAATAAATGCTTAAATGTAGAATAGCTGTACAAGTTCACCTTGTAATTGTTGCATTATGGATACAAAATAATTATTATGTTTGTAAACATACATTTTCATCTGTCTCTGTTGAATACATCTGTGGTTATTGGCAGCATCCCGGTCTTTATGTTTGGGCAACTCCTAGGTTCAAAGCTACTCCTTTATTTTTGTTCTCTCGTTTTGCATTGTATTCTCCTGTTCTTCCTTCAGCTTCTTCTAGGTGCCAAGTAATGTGCCAAATTCTGTTTCCTTTGATCATGAAAGCAGTCACACTGAAGTCAAAGGGAATTCTTACATAGATATGGCAAGCAGGATTTGGTCTAATATCAGTAATTACTCCCTAACCTATTTGGCTTGTATGAAACATTTGAAAAGCATTGATTAAAAATCCTTTGTGCAAACTGTGGGAAGGATTTTGAAATAATCCTTTAAGAATTTTAGTCCAGTTTACCAGGGGAATTTTTGGCCCAGATTTTGATGTCATATCTGCACTGTGCATCTGAGATTTGCTTTAATTTATGCGTGGTTCTTAAATTAACTTTCTTGCTTATTGTAATATCTCTGAAATCCTCACCTGCCAAACATGCTGTTTCTCTGATCTGCAAGCTGGGCTATACATTTCTGAGGAAAGAATTTCCACTTGAGTAAATGGGAGGTCAACATGAGGACTGTATATATGTCCCACTATTTGCATTCTTGAAAGGATTATTTTGGGTTCTTTGGGAGGACAAAGGGGAAAAACAGAGGAAAAATTAGTCAAATGCTTAAATTCCTGCTAGGCTAACATATTTTACAAGATGGAACTAGAACCTATATTTGATGTTTCATGTCCTTATGATAATGTAAGGCTTATTTCTGGGTGGATTTGAGTTCATAAGCTCTTTCTTTTATTGTACATCTACTGGTATTAAAAGTTGATGATGCCTGTGACACAATTGTTACTGGTCTCTCTCCTTTCCTTTAGATGTATAGCTTCATGTAGCTGTTGCATTATTTCACGGGGGCGGGGGGAGGGAGGAAGCTGAACCAGGCCCTAGGTCATCCAATAGAAAAACAAATGTATTGAAAGGTGTACAATACACAAGTTCATTAAACGGTTTCCAAGAGGTTTCTGTACTTGTTTCACTGGTAAAATGGAATATTCACTGATCCACGAGCTCACTCTTACAATGACAATGTACCATACTGTGATGAGCTAGCACTAGTAAAACTGACTATATAGAACATACAGGCAAAGAAGCTGTATCAAAATGTGCTTAGGGTATTTTGTTGTGGTCTATGATCCATTGTGTAGCTACAGCAGAAGCAATCCTTTGTTTCCATGTTTATATTTCAGCTAATTAATGAGGCTGTCCATGGCAAATTCTCTCTTTGGGACAAAGGATTATCTCAAATACACACTGAAAACAGAACTTATTTTATATAAGGCACACTTGAAGAATGCCTCCTGATCAAAGCCTTGCTATCTTTATTTCTCCTTGTAATTGAGAATTTAATAGAGCATCCTTTTAGCTAGTCCAGTGATATAGTATCTACCTTTTTTTGTTTTTAAGATTTTGACTCACCCTACAAGTGATTACCACTAGAAAGTCAAGGCCCTATTGTAGTCAATAGCAAAACTCCCATTGACTTGAGTAAAGCCAGGATTTCCCCATCAGTAGTTTACCAAACATGGTATGGGAGATACTGCAGTATTTCCCTGAATTTAGAATAGGAAATAAGTGTGCTACCTGATCTCAGAGAACACTGCACGTTAACTGATGACACATGTTAACTTTAAACTGGTGATAACTGTATTATACCTGTCATGTTTTCTGAACATATTTCTTCCCATAGTTTTTTATTTGGAGTTTTTTGGATTTGCCACTGAAATCAATAGGAGCAGCATCTTTGTCTGTGATTTTCATTAAATGACATCCATGTCTCATTTTTTCTTGTGTGTCTGCTTGCCTATTTTTGCACATATGTTTAATGCCTATGCGCACACATCTCTGTTTTGTGCATGTACATGGTAAGTTTCTTTGAAAAAGGAATGGAGCATGCAGAGTTTAACCTGTTGATTTTAAGTTCTTTTTGGCTGCTGTATCTCTGCCTGCCTATCTTTCATTGTGTCTCGTATCAACATAAATTTTACACCATAAGGTCATCTTCTTTGTGTGGCTTGGTCATAAACACAGAATCAGATGGAACATGGTCTGTAATATTACTTTTCTGCAACAACAATTGGGGCTGAAGCTCAAGAGATGTTCTATATAAAAGTAACTTGGAGCAGTTCAGCACATCTTTTATCACTTGAAAAATTTCTCTTGGCTTTGTAAATTTTGAAAGCCCTGTGTAAACAAAGGGTCAATTGCAAACTTGTAAATACATCACAGTGAAACTCAGTGAGGTGAGCTCAGAGCACCTCACAAATTGCATTTAGAGATAGAGGCCTATTTTTCCTACTTGCACTTGTATATCTTACACTTTAGTTACTGGGAAGACATTATTTATCATCCTTCTCCAATTCCAGCTTGAACCCGTCCATTTAAAAATATTGTGCTTCAAATCCTTGTATTTTGACTCCTTGGTTTAGTTAATTCATAGACTGCTAAATGAAATTCTGCTATAGTCAATATTTAGGTTCTAATCCTATTTGTAAATCTTTTGAAATGCAGGTTAAGTCAGATGATAAAATAAATGGTTTGATACTGTGTTATTTTTATTCCAACAGGAAAACAGTAAGTAAAGATAACTTGCAATAAGAATCTAAGATGGCAAATTCCTGCTTTGAGCTTCATTTGAAACATTTTTGCTATGCTTCATTGCTCCTTTTTTTCCCAGAACTTCTTTTCGGTTAGTTTAAGGGCAATCAGTATCTAAACGCTGGTTTAATATGTTACCCACATTCTAGCATAAATCCTGGCAACTTGAAGTGGGCCTACCTTTCTACCAATTTGTGGAAAATTTATGGACAGAACTCCTGTTACTGACAGTGGGATTCGCAAGTGTTAAATCATGACCACATCAGTGGAAGATTAGGCCACTAAAGCGTTGTTAAAACAAACGAATGTCAAAATTCCAAAATAGCTATATTTTAAATCAGTTTCTTCAAACATTTTCCCCGTTCGTTGTCTAAACACAGTACCTAGTATAGTAACCTACAGTAAGTCACTGACTTTCAGTAGCATTTGTATATTTCAGATCTGATTATAATAAATTACTCTTATAGAATATGCTGTGTTTTCCATTTTTCATGTTGAAATATTTAGTGATTTAATTATTATTAACTAACATCAGTGTTTGAATTGTACATTGACAGGGCAGATTATAAGATTATTCTAAAGCTGTGCCAATATAGTTATTAGAATTTGTGACCTCTATTATATTGTTGACACAGAAACTATTAAAATAACTATATTATGAATAATTTTATTAAATATTCTGAATAGTGTATTGTTCAATTCCCCATGGAACCAGACTGGATTATACGACTAGTTCCTTTTTTTTCATTATCAATAGAATCCAACAGAGATCATGGTAGACTTTTAATGACCTCTTTTTGTAAAAACATCAAAAATATATCTATCCTAACTTGACAGCTAATTAAAAAAGGTTTATCTCCAGTCTCATGTGGACTTTGGTTATAAAAATCACTTAAAGCAGCTTTGTTTATACTTACACTGTATTATGAAATAATAAGGTTTACTAGTTCATTCACTTTTGCTGCATGGAAACAGACTTTGTGCTCTCAGGGTATCAGAGTTGACGCGTTAGAAACACAAACCAGAATTCAAGCTATACTGTTATTCCTAATTTTGATATTAATGCTAGCTTTTGCCAAATGAATGTGTAATGATCATAGCAAAAGTATTGCCCATATTTAAGCTAAATTAAAAAGAAATTTTGTCTTTTTGGCCCTTGAATCACTAGGGTAGGTCTGTCATGCGGACTGGATTAAGGAGGGGGGGCATTTGTGTTATTTGACATCAGTAAGTCAAAATCATAGTGATTCATGTGAGACATACCATGTCAGGTGCTATTAGAAAGGTTATGATATGCTGAATAAGATGATAATATTTGTGTTCATGTGTAATATGTGTGAGGAAAGTTACGGAGATCTTTGATATACCTACATATCAAACTGTGCTGTAGAAGACACCCCAGACAGAGAGGCCGCAGGACAATAGCCCGCTTAATGGCCCATCAAGTCCTTTACAGAAGCCAAAGGCCCAGGAAGAAACTAAAGGCATACCTGAAGAGTTACCAGGATTGGCCCATGTGACTTTGGACTCCATTTGAGTTCCTGTAAAGTTCCACAAGCCACATAGCCAGAGGCAGAGGATATATAAGATCAAACCACAGAAACCATTTTGTCTTTGTTCCTGTCCAGCTGCGGACACACCTCTGGATCAACACACTTTGCAACTGAACTGAAGGACTTAGACCCATCCAGGTACTGGATGTATACCAGAGGGACTATACAAGCCTGCAACTCCACAATTGTTCTAGAAACCTGTTGTGTATGGACTTTCAAATCATTTGTATATATCTGATTGCTTTAAGCCTTTAACACTTCTCTTATTGTTTGTTTTTCTTTTATTAATAAACCTTTAGTTTTAGTTACTAAAGGATTGGCTGGCAGCGTGGTATCTTGGGTAAGATCCAAACTTATAGTGAACTGGTACACCAGTGCTGGGAGAATTTGCCCTCCTTTTACAGCCTGCCCTGACCCTGGCATTATCAGTGGGCTACCCTGAGCACGGATGGGTCACAAGGTCCTCCGATTTCCACAGAGAGAAATTAGGTGCTGTGGATATGAGATCAAGCCTGAAGATCCTCATATACTTTTTTCCACAGCTCTACATTTTCAAAATCATTAGTTTGTGCCTCTTTTTCTGTTCTTCTCAGTCTTTTCACAAAGTTTCATTTAGTTTGGTGTGTGACTTAGAGTAAATATTTTTTCACACAACGTGCAGTCAATCTGTGGAACTCCTTGCCACAGAATGTTGTGAAGGCCAAGACTATAGAGGGGTTCAAAAAAGAACTAGATAAGGTCCTGGAGGATATGTCCATCAATGGCTGTTAGCAAGGATGGGCAGGGATTGCTGTTTGCCAGAATCTGGGAATGGGAAATGGGATGGATCACTTGTTGATAATCTGTTCTGTTCATTCTCTCTGAAGCACCTGCATTGGCCAATGTCAGAAGACAGGATACTGAGTTAGATGGACCATTGATCTGACCTAGTATGGCCATTCTTATGCTCTCATATTTTTATGTTAGATTCAGCCAAGTGCTGAATACCTACCATAGTATGAGTTGGTAAGGGCTCTAAATTACATCAAGGAGATAAAGGACAGTCAGCATCCCATGGGATTAGGTCATTACTGACAATGACCTAATTTGAAATCAAGGACGATTTGTCAGCTCAGGCAGGTATCTGAATAAATGACACTGCTAGTCCAGCCAATCATCCTTGTCAATACACAGCCCACATCAATATGCTGTAGATGATGCATTCAGGCACTTTAAATTTCCAGACTCCACATTTATTCAAATAAATTGTCATGCTTATGTAATCAACTCTAAAGAGCAATTACTGTAATAAGGACATAAATATTTTGGGGCTATAATTATAAAGGCAACTTAGCTTTCTTTGTAAAAACACCAGAGCTATCATTCATGTCAGCTTTTGATCACACATTATAGAAACGAGAGATAGAGAGAACCTATCCTGAGGTGTATTCAGGAGCTCTGATTACTCCCTTCTACACCAATCTCGTGTTGGGGGTGTCACGCTGGCTAGATTGCAGGGGGCATTTATTATATTGTTTGACATCAGTATATCAAAATCATAGTGATTCATGTGAGATAGGCCATGTCAGGATGTGTAATGGAAGTTCTGGATATCTTTGATATATCAGTATTTCAAATTATGCTGTCTGGGTAATGTGTCAGACAGGATGGCTGCAGAACAATAGCCTGCTTGATGGCCCATTAAGACATTCCCAGGTGCAGGGGGCCCAGAGGGAGTAGCCAGAGATATACCTGATATGTCACCAGGTCTGGCCCATGTGACTCCAAACTCCATTTTGGTTCCTGTAAAATTCCACAAGCAGCATGGCAAAAGCCAGACAATATATAAGGCGGAGGCCTGGGAATCCATTTTGTCTTCAGTCTGTCTTCAGTCACCAGTCTTCAGCTTGTGCAGCTTTCAGCCAACTATCTTCCCCTGGATCAATCCATCTGCATCTGAACTGAAGCTGTGAAACAAAGGACTGAGACCCATCCAGGAACCGGATGTATACCAGAGGGACTGTAGAAGCCTGAAACTACACAATTCTTCTAGAAACCTGATGTATATGGACTTTCAAATCATTTGTATGTATCTGATTGCTTTAACCCTTTAACATTTCTCTTATTGTTTGTTTTTCTTTTTATAATAAACCTTTAGTTTTAGTTACTAAAGGATTGGCTGGCAGCGTGGTATTTTGGGTAAGATCCAAACTTATATTGATCTGGCACTGTGGCTGATTCTTTGGGGTCAGAGGGAACCTTTTTAGTAAAGAGCATAGCGTTTACATAACTGGTCTCTTTACTGGACCTAGTTGTGAATTGGGAGCCAGAGGCTGAAATGCAGTAGAGGGGGCTGTGTGTATTTGTATAGTGGTTTCTTGATATAATCAGTGTGGGGAATTAGAAGCACTGTTTGTGTCTGCTTGGGAAGTCTGACTTCAGTGTCACCCACCAGTGCTGGGAGAATCTGCTTTCCTTTTACAGCCTGCCCTGACCTGGGCATTATCAGGTGGCTACCCTGGGCATGGACGGTCACAGCATCTATACAATCTCTCTGCTAGGGTAGGGTATGTTTTTTAGCATACCTACAAGCCTCTCAAAACAAAAGTGACTGTAATATAGTGTCCAAAATGGGTTAATTGTTAAGGGTGGTTCTCCAAAATGCCCCTCCTCTAGGTCCTTTGTTTCCCTACTTCTTTCTCATCTACCTTCCAATCTCTCTGTTAGTCCCTTGTCTGTAACTGGGGCACACGCAACAATGGACAGCATTCAGAAGCAGACCCACCAGCACTGTATACTGTTACCTCGCTGCTCCATAACATTAGGTTTGTGGGTATGCAGTCCAATATCATGTTGAATTGTTTTGCTCCCATAATACATTGCAATATACTAGTTTGCTGGCTTTTATCACCCAACATCTTATTTGCCTCTATTAACTTACAGATGCCTTCCAGTCTTGGTTTTCCCCCCTCTCAGATGCAATTTTCTTTAGCTTTGTTTTGTATTTTTCAAATTTTCAAATTAGGTTGAATCTAATTTTGTTATTTCTTTCCCATGTTTGTAATTAGAACTGGCAAAGTGTCAGAGTTTTGGTCCCACAAGGAATTCTAAGATTTTGAATAGGTTTTTTTTGTCCTAAACTGGTACAAAAGATCAAATATGTGAATTGTTCATTTGTTTATATTGAAATATATCATCATATTTTTGTTTTAACCTTATTCAAATGTTTCATTTTAATAAGGCCAACATTTTATTTATACTTTATTGTTTTGACTACTCTGTCATATAAATCATAATTTTTTGTTTCAACTTTTATAGTATAATATAAATTATAATATACAATATAACGTAAAAGTCAATGTGACATTTCAGCCTTATTGAATTATATGTTTTGTTAATTTCATGTGGAAAATTTTGATAAAATTGATACATTCCTTTGGAACATTTCAATTTAATCTAATCAACATTTTCTAATGGAAAACTGCTCAGTCCAAATATTTGGGACCATCACTAATTGTAACGACTTTAAATCCTTTTCTGTGATTTAATATAATTTAGTAATTTCAATTAATTTAATTAACATGATCCTTGTTTCCTTTTCCAGACTGGAAATGAAGATACTATAGTTCATTTATACTCTGAAAGATGACCATAAAAATAATATTGAAAGGTTCCATGCTTGGTGTTTTCTCAGTGATTTCCATATCAAATGTGCTCAGTGTCCCAGTAAAAAGATGATTTTTCTAACTGCTAACCTTGCAAACTTAACCTCAGATATGTAAGTTTAACAGTGTTCTTTCTAGCTCATACATAATCACCAGTAATACAGATTCTTCAAGCTGAATACTGCTCTTAATTGAGTTCAGTGGGATTGCACAGGTGTATTTTAGCATGACATTTGAAAACAATGGTTTGTGCAGATAGCCATAAAAATGGAGATTAGTTAACAATTCTGTAGATTATGTAAAAAAAAAAATTAGTTTACTCTCCCAGGGTTGTGCTGCTTTTGCATGTTTTACAGAAAAAAGCGTACTACAGTTTTTACTGCAGGCGTAGTTTGACTTCCATATTTGCAGTGGCAACTCCAGTTAAGCCAATGGGACCATGCATCGGGGGAAGGGAAATTCCACACCTGCCTGAGGCTTGCAGTCTGGGGGGCAACATCCCTTCTGCCCCCGCCCCCAACTATGCCTGTGGCTTTCCATTCATAACAGCACATATGAATCTGGATATATAAAGGGAGCCAATTGCTGAATAGAAAAGTGCTATTTTTACATAGTGACCTTTTACAGTAGAATTGCAATTTTAATAAGATTGAATCCAACATTGATCCAGACAGCATCTTTCAAAGCAGCGGGGTCCTCACTGAGGATGTTCTACCAGATTCTCCCTTTCTTTTGTATTAGGGCGTCTCCACCTGCTGACTTCAACTGTGGTAGAATAGCACAGGGTAGGAGATTGTTTCTCTAGTCAGCCAGTCTCAAGCCATTAGTGGTTTATGGAATGAAACCAACATCCTAAACTCCACCAAAAACCCACAGGATGCCAGTGCAAATTGTGAGGCACACGAGTGATAGGCTGAAGATGAGAGACCTTGCTTAGCAAGCAGGATCCTGAGAACTGCACGAACTTCAGTTTCCAAATGGATTTAAGATATAGCCCCAAGTAGAGCTGAATGAAAATTGGAATTTCCATCTCAGGAAATGCCAACATTTTTTAATATTTGTTTTTGTCCTAAAATGGGATGAAAACTTGAAATGTAAACATTTTCCTTTGAATGGGAATTCCAAAACATTTTGATGCAGAAAAGTTGAAATGTTTCATTTCAATAATTTTTAACTGAAACATTTCAACATTCAAATGAGAAATCTTTTGTCTTGGTTTGCTGCATTTTAGTGTTGAAATGTAGTGTATTTCCATATTGCCTTATGTGAAGTGTTGTTCTGGCCCGCATTCTTTCCTGTGGGCTATGCTCCTTGTCTGGCCTACATCTCTCATACTGCACCCATAGTGATATGACTTCTGGATGCACAATTCAGAGGGAATGCATTATGGGAGAGATATTGCATTATGGGAAATGTAGTTCTTCTTCAAGTAGACGTATTCCATTTAGGTAGATGTGCATCCAGCACATCGGAGCTAGAGAATTTTGCCTAACAGTACCCATAAGAGGTGGCAATCATGCCACATGGCTATAGACCCTCCCCTGGCTATGTGAGGCCACCTTGCCTCCTCCCCTACCCCCAGAGTTCCTTCTTATCACTCAGGGCTGGAATTGGAGCTCTGTGTGGTTCTTTACCTCACAATCCCTCAAGTTTTGACTTAATTGTTCTAGTTGTATATAGTTATTAGTTACCCTTAGTATTAGTGTGTGTTAGTTAGCTTAGTTAAGTGTTTTCCCTAGTGATGCCCTCACCAATGTTAAAAATTGTCCATCCTGTGAAGGGGCAATCCCTAACAATGACCTTCACATCAAAGAATGGTGTTCAATTTGTAAATCATTCACAAAATGAACTCAGTCAGCTAAAGACCTTAGCCTAATGCAGCAGCTTCTCGAGCAGTCCATGAGGTCTTTCTCAGCACTAAGGCCTACAGGCCTACATCGGATTGGAGGTCACCCATAACCTCACTGAGTGGTACCGGTTCGTGCTCTGGGACTGGCACCTCTCTGAAGAGGCGAAGAAGCTGTTCCTCATTGAGTGCGCCGAGGATAAGGTCTGATGAGAACAATTGAGACCACTCCAGGCCTCATGGAGACGCTTTTTCCTCTTCCAGGAAGAGTACAGCTATTGCCAACATGTGGGATGGAGCAGGTCATTCCAATCACTCCCCGATACTATCTAGGAGTGTTGGCGATCCCATGCCATTGACTCCAGTTCTGTCCCTGGGGCATGTGTTGAGTTTGGTACCAATGACAAGTTTCCATGCCAGTGCCATATCAAGTGGTGGCAGACTTCTTCTGCCTTTCCATCTTGAGTTTTTCCTTGGTCCAGGACTTTGCCAGGTCTGTGGCATCTTCAGCCTTGCTGCTTGGCCAGGCTGCTGAACCTTCGGGTCTGTCAGCACCACATCCCAATATTCCCATGCCACAGATTGTGGAAGTGAGGCCGGTGCTGGACTCGGCACAAGGGACCTTCTCAGCACGAAGAAACTCTTCAACACTCTTGCACTTCACAGCGCCGATGTTACCATGGCAACACTTCCCACTCTCCACCTAAGCACTGTCAACAACATCAGTACCGCCACCAACTTTGGTACCCACACTGCTTCCAGTACTGGAGACAACTGAGGCATACTCAGTGCTGGCTGTGCCATTTCCACCATTGGCACCAGTCCCACCTCATTGTGGGCAACAGAGGAGTCAGACCAGTTACTTGCACCTTCGGCTTCACCCTTATCCTCTGAAACTGAGATTCCTTGGCATCCAGATGGGGATCCTCCTTCTGCTCTCTGTCACCTGACCCACATCTGGGACCATTCTTGGAGCAGCATTGGTACTGAGATCAGCGTTTTTCCTGCTGTAAGGGCCAAGGCCCTGGCCTCAAACCCACTGGCCACCATGCCTTACCCCTATACTTAATATCCCCACCGAATCCATGGGATGCTCCTTGATTGTGGAGGTCATGTTCCTCATCTTGTTCTCAGGCGAGATCTCCAGGCACGTCAGTGAGCGGGGCTTTTGACCCTGCAAGTTCAAACATCAGTTGCCCTTCCCCTTGTGGAGCTTTCAGAGTTGTCCCATCCAGGTATGTCTGTTCAGGACCCGGAGCAGAGGGAAGACAAAACCTTGGCACAGTTGACGGCTCTTCATTGTCCCAGGACAAATCAGCAGTGCCTGGCTCTTCCTCCCCTTTATTGCCTGGGGATTTTAAGGCCTATCAGGACATTTTTCAGTGTGTGGCTGTTCTCCTGAATAGACAGGAGAACACCCATAAATTACTGGACATCCTGCAGCCATCTTCTGTAGGGAGAGTGGCACTCATCATTAATGATGACTTACTGGAGCCTGTAAAACATGTCCTTTGGAGCACACCAGCTTTGGTGCCTATGGCAAAGCATTTGGAGAAATGTTAGTTAGTCCCAATGTAGGAATTTGAGCCATTTTACTCCCACCAGGCTCTTAATTACCTGGTTGTAACACAGTGAATGACATAGCTCAGCACAGCAGATTTAAGTCCACGCCTAAGGACAATGACTCTGATAGAGTTCTCTGATAGAGTAGATATGTTCTCTGATAGACACCCAAAACAATAGCTAGTGAAACACCTTCACCCACATGTGCCTTACATGTGTGCCTGTGTTTGGAGTGGAGGCCACTCTTTCAGCTACCAGATTACATAAAAGAATATAATGGCTTTTTACAACTATATTAAATGAAGTGGGGCAGTAATATTCCCTCTTTTCAAAGAGGTTTTATGCAACCCATAACAATATGTAGCACTATATATATGCAGAACACTTCACAAAACATATTACTCAGACAGGAAGTTTAGGGGAGCTAATTCCTGTCATGTAGGTATATGACAGTATTGCACTCTACAGAGGTATAACTGCTGTAAAAAAAATTACCCCTATATAATGATTAGACCCCAGAAATCTCATTGGCTGCTTCCTTGGGGGAAATATCCTTTGATTTAGAAATGGGCTGGAAAAAACTGTAATTCAAAACCTCTACATACCTCTGCTGATAGAAGTAAGAATAAAAATTTCTCCTTTCATGTGCCTTTAATTTGTAGTTAAATCAAATGTGTTTTAAAGCAGTTTTGCTAAAAACCTAAACCAGTATAAGTAATTTAATGAGTGGTCCCCCCCAGTGAATTCAGTTAACCAAACCAAGCCTGTAAGCCTGCATTTGGAGGATCTGGGCCTTAATCTGATTGGATTATGTATGTTGTACAATCTCTGAATGTAGGTTTGATCCAGCAAAGCACCTCCTGCTAAATGCTGAGAATCCATCACTAGGATTGCCACCTCTCCTGGTTTTCGCAGGAAGCTGTCCTAGGAAGTCTGTCAGGGTTCTCAGTACACACTGCCAGGTATCCAGGTTTATGGTCTCAGGATCATTTCATACCTCAAGGTGGCAACCGTAATTCCCACTAAAGTCAGTGAGTGATGAAGATAGCTCCTACCTTATCTTTACTTATTTTTGCCAAGAATGGGTCACCGGCAAGGGACACCATTGCCAGTGAAGGAACACTGCTATATGCTGTAGACTCCTAATGATTTCTGTAGCATTTGTTTTCTGGAATGTGAATTTAGTTAATTAAACAATTAATTTGAATTAAACTGGAGTGCCCTTCACCCTCTCTTTCACATGTATATTTTAATTTTAAAACTCTAATTTGCATTATGTTGCTGAACCAGTGGTTTCGTTTTCACCAGTGAGGCCTGGAGTAAGCTCACATTGTCACTTTCAAAGTGGCAGCTGACAGACTGAATTTATAGTTTTAAAAACACAGTTGTTAGAGTAGTCTTATGGTGTACAGAACATGAAAGCATTTAAAAGACTGATCTCATCATCATCTATTGACTCCATTAAAAACACACGTTAGTTATTTATTTATTTTCTACTTCTTGCAATGATGGATTGAAACCAGGCTTTCTGGCTACAACCTTCTGAGATCTGAATTTGGCCAGTGATGGAGCGTTGGAATGTCTGATTTGAGGGACAGATGATTGATGGCACTCACTTTTAGTGCCTGCGGAGTCACGCTATCCTGTCTTGGAAGCTACCTGGTGCTGCTTTTTTTTTTTCATGTGTTACTTTAGAAAAATCAACTTGCAGTCTCTTTTCTAAGGAGTTTTTTATTATAGTTCATTCAGAGATGATCAAAGCATATTTTATAAATTGTAATTGATTACATTTTTAGTGCTGGCCTGGGAACAATAAACTTGTTCTTGTTGGGAGCCATATTAAAGATTAGTGAAATTTCAAAACTTAATTTCTTTCCAGTACATAATTGGGGGGTAATAAATGATTTCATACAGACTTTCTGGCTCTGTGAGATTTTCTTTTGGCACACATTTACTTAAAAATAAAAATGTAGAACAGACAGTAGCTGCATTTCATAAACCATTTTATTATTTCAATGTGATCTTTATTATTGTGTCTAAACTGACACAGGAAAAAAAAACTTAGCTAGTTCATAAGATAATTAAACTGTGATGCTCTTAATTTATAAGGAAGATGGTAATTCATCTGTAAGCAGGGAATCTTGGTGGCAGTTGGTATCTTCAATACAAAATTTTATTTCTGTTAGTTTCCTTATAGACTTTACCCTGGATCAAACAATATCTGTAATTCCAGAAGTCTGTAAGAATTTATTGTTCTGGTTTTGTAATCTGTAACATGTTTGCATGTGCATATAGATCTTAACGTAGCTGCAATTGTAGCACTTTGCTTATGACAGAAATCCATTTGAAAAGTCCTTTTACCATACATCTGAGTTGTGTCAGAATTGATCTGATGAAATGCTCTGGTTAGGATTGTGAAAATAAAGTGAAGCTTCTGCACTGGATATATGTGAAGAATTCCACAAAATGCCTGTTACTCACAATCAATGGTGGGAGAAAATTGATGCACTCAGCAGTGGATCACTCCAAGATGTGTCAAAACCCTCAGAGTTATATGAGAGATAAGACCCAACATAAATATCTTTTCACTATCCAATAAGAACAAGTAGTGATTGTAAATTACCAAGGCATACTTCCAGCATATTTATCATCATCTTAACAGTGTCCAAAAGGCCTTACAACACAACATATGGTCCACCCACTGAAGAGCCCATAGGCTAATTCTAGACAAGACACAATGAAAGGGGAAACAAAACATTTGGAAGTAGTGGGAGGAAATGTACTGCTTATAACAATATTATGTGATTATTCAGCAAAGATAAGTCCAGATGCTGGAGCAAAATGTGGGAAGTGTTAATGTGTAAATAAGGACAGATAACAGTTTTCTGCTCATTTCTTGTAGATATCTCTTTTGAAGTGGGTCTGAAAAAGGGATTTCAATGAGAAGAGGTTGTTGGAGAGGGCAAATGGGACTCAGCACAGCACTGGTGGTTGGTTAGTGGTGTCCACGAGCATAGTTAGGTTGCTGGTATGGTGGAGTACAAGACTTCAGATAGTCTTAACAGAGCCACCACTGGGAGATAAAGACATCAACATATTTGTGCATCCATGCCTGTTCATACTGCTTTCTAAGCATGAAAAAAAAATGATAGTGAAAGATGGTTGAAAACATTTAGGTGACTTTTAACAAAAAAATATTCTTGATTTTTTTGTGAAAAAAGAATTGAATTTTCATTGAAAATTTTCTATTTGTTGAAAATCTCTAAAAAGAAAAAAAGTTTCAACTTTGAACTCAAAAAAATTGAAGCTTGATTGCCTTTTGAAGACTTTTGATAAAAACTAAAAAATTTCCTGGCCAACTTTACTGGCAAATGGCTTTGGGAAAGGTCAGTGATTAAAACACATTGCTGGGAGCTCCTGCATTTTAATCCTAACTCTTTTATTAACTCCTACTCAGGCCTGGGATAAATCACTTAATAGCTCCGCATTAGAGTCCCCATTTGTTAAAATTCCCCATTTGTAAATACCTGCTTTACAGGGCATAGTAAGGATTAATTAACGGATATTTGTATAGATCTTTGCAAACAAAAAATGTGAGGTAAACGTTTATTATTTTGAAGAGCTACCAAATTCAAACTGGGTAGCATGGGTGCAAACTATCTGATTCCCAACTCTGTCCTCAACAGAGCACACAGACCCTGTGTTTGTATCCAAAATTACCATCTTCTTTGGAACTGGCTTTATTGGTAATTCAAATGCAAAAGCACAAAATAGGGCTCAACATAAACATCTTCTCTGAATTTGTCTGTCTCTAGGGTTTTCCTCACACATCTAATTTCTCCTAGTTTCCTAAAGAGTCAGTCTCACATGCGTTATATCTTGGTGTCTCCAAAGAGCAAGCAGAATTACCACAGCTTTGCAGGGTTCTCACATTTCCTAACAATCTGGGCCAATAGACAATCTCTCCTATCCAGTAGCAATAAGCCTTTTGCAATGGCTATCACCTCCTTGTGATGGGGTTTGCTTTCCACATGAGCCCTGATAGGATTAATGAGGGCCTGAGAGGTTATTTGTTGTCACCTGGGAGAGGGAAGGCCAGGATTAATTGAGAGTGAAGCCCAGCAGGTGAAGGGCAGGGGCAGGATTATTAAGTCAGGACACATAAAGGAGGCACCCTAAACTAAGAATAAGGAAGCAGTCTAGGAGGAGAGTAAATCCTAGGATCCTACTGTGGTGTGAGTCTGGTAAGTAGCTAGGAGGCTTGAAGTTGACATGGTGAGTAGAGTAAGGTTCAGTAACAAACCCAAAAATAGGTAAGAAGATAAAGGGGCTGAGTAGGAAGGGGAATAGGGAAATAGCAGCTGGGCTTGACCTGGATTCATAATTGTGAGCTCCCTGGGCTGGAACCCACTGTAGTGGTTGAGCCTATATTTGCCCACTGACCAATGCTATAGTGGCATAAAGCCTAAAGCCAAGACTGGACACCCTCTGGAAATGGTATTTGTGTGTATAACCTGCAAAGGGTGCACTAAATGGTGACCTGGCTGAAGAAAGACTACAGCGAAGTGACTAATGAATGTATAGTGAAGGGGGCATCCAGTGCAGCTACATTCCCAGACCTAGACTGTGAAGAGGCATGCTAAGGGTAAGTGGAACCTCTGTTACATGCCTGCTTTTGTCTTCCTCTCTGATAGAGGACTCTAGAAGGGCCACAGTTTCCAGTGCTTCTGAAAAACTAAATTTGCAGTTCTAACCTGTGAAATAATGACCCCCTCATCTCAATATCAATTATGGCAAGACTTCTAAATCCTATTTGGCTCTGGGTGTATAATTTGCAATGGATAGTTATTCAAAAGATTTTTGCCTCATTTTCCACAAACAGCTTGATAGTTTCTCAAAACCCTATTTGTACGTGAAAGCTCTGCCTCTATGGCTATGCTGGTATAGTTACCACCAAAACCCTCCTAATTATGCCAGCCAAAAGCTGGTTTTACTAATATAGCTTCTCCTGGCTCAGTGTGTGAAATAAGCTGTCCTGGCAAGTTTTAGGGTATTTTGTCTTGTTTTGCCAGTATTATCTATGCTAGGGCTGTTGTCGGTATGCCTATTTCATAGAAATAAAATTATACCCCCAAGTGACCCAGTAATGCAGCAAAACTTAAGTGTAAACCTGGTCATGATATACCTGTTGTTTAAAACTGGCTTTTCCAAATGTTGCTGGATTATCCCTGCTGTGTAGATTGTCTGCACTGTCTGACACAGGTACTCAGAATCAAGCTGTGTTGGTTAGTGGTGTTTGGCTGTAAGGCATCTGGTAAGTTTCTGTTCCCTGACTGGATAAGTGTTGTGTGTATTATATTCTAGTCCAAATAACCACAATGACCATTTCAAATTTGGCCTTCTACAAATATTCTCCAACATTCACTGGAAGTTTTTTTCCATGAATATTCCATTTGCTCTGGAACTGGCAGACTAGGAACACAAAAAGGGTCCCATTCAGTGCTAAGTGGCTTTTAAAAAAGAATGAATGATCACTAATCTCGAGATGTGCTCAGTTCTCCTTGTAGCATATATTTTACATCCTGTAGTTAAATATAAAAATTCTGGTTCATACCTGGTGGGAGACTGGGGTGTGTTTAGTTATGACTTTGTGTATTTCACATTTAAAGGTGAAAAATCTCCTTTGTTACAGGGACAGTTGTAGTTTTGTGGTCAGATGCAGCTTGTGACAGACACAGGCAGATTGTGCTCATCCACAGATGTCTGTCTTTTTGTGTTGTCGCTGTTGCTGTTTGCGTAACATGGAGCAATAAGTCAGCCACATCAAAGCGCTTTTCTATTTAGTGAATTGTTAAGGGATCTGTCTCAGAGGTGATTACAAACCTAGCAAAAATAGTAATTTCACTTTTTTGTGCTTTTCTCTAAAGGTTTACTTTAGAAATTAGCCAGCAGGTTTCCAGGCATTGCTACTGAAATAAATCTCATAGGAATATTAACAAATGTTTTGGTGAAAACACCAAGCATTATTGTGCCTGTGGGGGGCAGGGGATAGTCCTCCACTGACAGCAGTAGTGCTTAGTGGTCAGCACACCCTGCTACCTGGCTTGCCCCTTTCAAGGGTACTAAAAGGTCCAATACATACTCCTGGGAACGAATAATTGTACCTTTTTTTTTTTTTAGGTCCTGAAACCTTGCTGAGAAGGCAGGACAAAGTTCCCCTCTCCCAACCATTTGGGAAAGAGTGGGAGAAGAGGAACAGCATAAAGGCTGTCTTCCCCTCCCCCCACCTCCTGTAGAGGCTGTGCCTCATAGCCTTCCTCTCCTGAGAGTTCAACTGGGAAGGATGTTCAATTGAAGGAAGTTAGCAAAAGCTTAGCCCCTGAATCAGCTGTAGCCTGGGATAGAACCCCAGTTCCAGAGAGAGGGCTGAGGGGGAACTCCTGCTCAGTGGAGGGGGATCAACTATCTTAAGGCAAGGGGCAGAGAGCTACTAGCAGTATAATCTAGCTACATTGGGAAGAGCTGAAATGAGCTTTTAGGAGCTGCTTGTGTAGCTGGTCCTAGAAGAAGCTGTGAAGAACTTCAGTCAGGTAGGAACAGCAGAGTCTGCAGAGCTTGTGAAAATGCTGATGAGTGAGGTAAAAGTAGGAGCAGCCCAAGAAAAATGAGGGATTGACAAATTGGTCCTTAGCTGTCTAAACAGGGTCTCTGAGCTGTCCCTCCTCCCCCACAACCAAGAGGAGACTCTCAGGTGTCAATGAATAAAGCCAAGAACAGCAAATGCCAGACGGAGGCTGGGAGGTGGGCTTGAAAGTCATTAGATTTTGAGTTTCCCCTTCTGGGGGTTAACAGGAAAGTCCAGAAAATAGGAAAGCAGTGACCTTGCTAGAGGGCTAGGCCATGTACATCAACAGACTGTTGTCACTAAGATAACTGAAGGGGGTGGAGGGGAGGTTTCTAGGCTCAGAAAATCTCTAACACTGCACCTGGATACAAGGAGGCTCTCTGGAAGCGAGAGGCATGGTGACCGTGCCTCCTGGTTATTACTGACTGAGGTGATGTCTCTTGATATTTATCTCTTGGGTCAATAATTGTACTGCTCTGGTCAGTCTGGTTAATGGACATGGATTACTTTTAGTCTGTGTACAAAACATGAGCTATGCACTCTGTCGGTAACCAGAGGCACTGGACTGGGATTTGAGACCATGCCATGCCACAGGTGTCCCTGGGCAAGTCACTTAGGGTGAGATTTGTGAAGGTCACTTTGGAAATTCCCACTATGCATCTACCTGCTTTGTTGGGCATTGAAATTCCTTTAAAAATCTGGACCTTCATGCCCTATGCCTTAATTTCCCATCTGTGAAGTGGGATGCTGTCCCAGGAAGTAAGTCTGCTGGGAAGAGTGGGAGCTAACCTGACCAAGGGGAAAAGTATCTCTGCATCAGCTCACCAACCTTGTGAGGAGGGCTTTAAACTAGGTTCAGATAGCAGAGGGGACAAAAAACCCAGAGGGAAGCATAAAAAAAGCAACCTTTAACTGAGGGTTAGGTATTGGGGGAGGGGAGACATGGAAAATTACAGGAGCAACAAAAATGAAATTAGTGTGAGACTCTTATCTCTATACGCAGATGAAAGGTGTAGGGGGAATAAATGGAGTATTGGAAGCACTAGAACATAATTTTTAGTTTGACATAATTGGCATCAGGTGGGATAAATCTCATGCCTGGAGTATTGGATGAGTGGTACAGCTTGTTGGGGAAGGAGGAAGTGTTGCATTACACATCAAACATATATGTTCTGAGGCCCAGAAAAAGGGGTCAGGAAGACAAGTGGAAAGTCTCTGGGTGAAGACAAAAGTGGGGAAATAGACCTCTGGCCCCCATTACCATAACCTCATCCCTACTATAGACCACAAAATGAGGAAGAAAGGGATGAGGCCTTTCTAGAACAAAAATAATAGAAATAGCCAAAATCCAAGACCTAGTTGTAATGCGGTACTTGAACAACCCAATCATCTGCTGGAAAAGTAATAGACAAAACACAAAAGGAATACTTTGCTGACAATCTTTTTCTTTCAGAAAATGGAAGAAGTAAGCAGAGGAACAGCCATTTTAGGCTTGATTCTGACCAACAAAAAGAATTGGCTGTGAATCTGAAGGCAGAAGGCAATTTAGCTAAAGTGTCATGAAATGATGGATTTCATGATTCTAAGTAAAGAGAGGTGCAGAATAAGGACAATGGACTTAAAAAAAAAAACCTCAGTGGTAGATAAGGTCCTGTGGGAAGAAAATTGAAGGGATAAAGAAGTTCTGGACAACTGACAATTTCTCAAGGAGACAATAAAGGCATAACTGCCAAATCTTCTGATGCAAAGAATAGATAGGAATAATTGCAAGAGGCTGATATGGTTCCGTCAGGAGCTTTTTAATGACCTGAAAATCAAAAAGGCATCTTGCAAAATGTGGAAACATGGATAAATTGCTAAGAAGGAGTAAAAAAAAAAAAAGTCAATCATGTAGACAAATCAGAGGCACGAAATGAGGTACACCTAGCAAGGAACATATAGCTAGAGTGTCATTTTCTTTTGTTAGAAGAAGAGGCTGACTGTGGAAGGAGAACTAATAACTGACGACAGCAAGGAGGGTGAGGTGTTTAATAGCTTTTGTTTCAGTATTCCTTAAAAAAGGTTAGTTGAGTATCTGGTCCCTATTCATATATACAACAAGCAGGAAATAACACATTCCAAGTCAGCAGGGCCTGATGAAATTTGTCCTAGGGTACTTAAGGAAGTATCTGAAGCAATCCTGGAAGTGTTAGTGTAAAAGGGGAGGCTTGCTCCCTGAATCACAGAGTTTGGGATTAAGCCAACCCTGATGACAGGATGAGCCCCCCCCCCCTCCAAATGGCATCAGGAAATATAAAGGGCAGCAAGTGGCTTCTTAGGAAACAGACTAGGAAAGCTGTAGCTGGCTGGAAGCAGAAACTGCTGCAGGGAGTGACATTAGCTTTTTCAGAGACTTTGAAATGTGCCCAACTCTGGGGAAAGAGGGCTGGGAACTCTCCCCAACTATGGGGAATGACATTGAAGTGGGGTTTGGGTCTGGCAGTCCAGCATGTGCTTCAAGAATGAATAAATTAGACCCCAGGTGAGGAGTGTTTTTTAACTTCCTGGCCAACTTGATTGCCTTCTATAAAGAGGTGACTGGCTTAGTGGATGTGGGGAAAGTGGTAGATGTGATATAACTTGACTTTAGCAAAGCTTTTAATAGTCTCCCACAGTAGTCTTATCAGCAAGTTAAAGTAGTATGGGATGGCTGAATGGACTATAAAATGGTTAGAGAGCTGGCCAGACCATCGGGATCAATGGCTCCATGTCTAGCTGGCTGCCGGTAACAAAAGGAGTGTCCCAGGGGTTCAGTCCTGTGGTGGGTTTTGTTCAACATCATTGTTAATGATCTGGAGGATGGGGTAGATTGCACCCTCAGTAAGTTTGCAGATGACACTGAGCTAGGGGCAGTGATAGATATCCTGGAAGGTAGGGATAGAATACAGAGCTAAACTAGACAAATTGAAGGATTGGGCCAAAAGAAATCTGATATGGTTCAACAAGGATAAGTGCAGAGTCCCACACTTAGGATGGAAGGATCCCACGCACAGCTAGAGACTGGGGATCGATGAGCTAGGCAGCAGTTCTGCAGAAAAGGTCCAGGGGGTAAGAGTGGATAAGAAGCTGGATGTGAGTCAGCAGTGTGCCCTGGTTGCCAAGAAGGCTAATAGCATATTGGGCTGCATAAGTAGGAGCATTGCCAGCAGATTGCAGGAAGTGATTATTCCACATTGGTGAGGCCTCCTTTGGAGTATTGTCCAGTCTTGGACCCCCCCACCATGAAAAGGATGTGGAGAAGTTGAAGAGTCCAGTGGAGGGCAACAAAAATGATTAGGGGGCTGGAACACAAGACTTGAGGAGAGGCTGAGGGAACTGGGTTTGTTTAGTCTGCATGAGAGATGAATGAGGAGGCATTTGATAGCCCCCTTTAACTATCTTAAAGGGGGTTTCGTGGAGGTTGAAGCTAGGCTGTTCTCAATGGTAGATGACAGAACACGGAGAAATGGTCTCAAGTAGTAGTGGACCAAGTGTAGGTTGGATATTAAGAAGCCTTTCACTAGGAGGGTGGTGCAGCATAGGAATGGGTTACCTAGGGAGGTGGTGGCATCGCCATCTTCAAAGGTTTTTAAACTGAGACTTGGCAAAACCCTTGCTGGGATGATTTAGCTGAGGATAGTCCTGCTTTGAGCAGGGGTTGGACTAGATGACCTCCTGAGGTCCCTTCCAACTCTAATCTTCTGATTCTATTCCTTTGAGTGGTCTTGAGTTTGGTTAAGGAATGCTGTGAAGGAGACAACGGGGTGGAGTTCTGCAGAGTGACCTTTGGCTTCAAGGGGATGCCTGGGTGTCAGCCAACCTTGTTACCAAAGGCAATTATCTCTGAGAATTCATGAAGGATGGGTGAGGTCCCAGAGGACTGGAGAAGGGTACACATAATACTTTTTAAAAAGGGGAATAGGATCCTAGGAAATTATAAACCAATCATCTTAACTTGGATACCCGGAAAAATACTGGAACCAATTATTAAACACAACTTCTAACTACCTAAAGGATAGAGTTATAAGGAATATAATCATGCCAAACCAACTTTCTTTGACAGGGTTACTGGCCTAATGGATGGGGGAAGAAGTAGATGTGGTTATCTTTATTTTAGTAAGGTTTTTGGCATAGTCTCATGTGACAGTCATAAGCAAACTAAGGAAATGTGGTCTAGATGAAATTACTATAAAGTGGGTGTACAATTGGATGAAAGACTGTGCTCAAAGATTAGTTATCAGTGGCTTGCTGTCAAACTTGGAGGCTGCAGTGGGGGGGTCCACAGGGGCATGTCATGGGTCTGGAACTAGTCAATATCTTCATGAATCCACTGGAGAGTGCTTATAAAAGTCTAATGACACCAAGTTGGTAATGGTTGCAAGTATTTTTTGGAGGACAGAATTAAAATTCAAAACTACCTTGATACATTTATACCTTACTGAATTTCATTATGGGGTTCTCCAATTAAGATCAGTGCAAAGTATTTTGCTTAGGAAGGAAAGGTCAAATGGACAACAACAAAATGGGGAGTAAGTAGTTAGGTGGTAGTGCTGAAAAGGATCTGGAGGCTATAGTGGATCACAAAGTGAATGAATCACAACCTCATGCAACTGCATCACATTAATATCCTTTGTGGATGTATTAATAGGCATGTCATATATAGGACATGGGTAGTAATAGTCCAACTGTACTTGGCACTGGTGAGGCCACAGAGTACTGTGTCCAGTTATGAGTCACAATTCAGGGAAGATGTGGAGAATCTAGAAGAGAGCAACAAAAGTGATAAGTTTACAAAAGCCAACCTGAGGAAAGCTGGTTAAACCTGGGTGAGTTGAGTCTTAAATATGCTTTCCCCAGTCTTCTTTTCTTAAGTATTTATATGGCTTAGTATTACAGGAACATAGAAATTTAGAGCCGGAAGGGACCTGGAGAGGTCAAGTCCAGCCCCCTGAAATGAGGCAAAACCAAAAATACCTACATTTCTTTTAGTTTCACTGCTACTGAATGTTGGTAAGGCAGACGTCTTCTCCACTCCAATCCGGGAGAAGAGAGCTTGATGGAAGGGGTAGTAAATTTACTTGCAGCCTTCCACATCATGCCATAAGACTGCAGGAGGCAGGGGGTAACCAGTTGGTTGTTCTGGAAGACACTGGAACCAAGAGAAGTTACAGACTCCCCTGATCCTCCAGAATAGAGGATAAAGTAAATGGGGGGGGGGGAGAGGTGGGAGTTCTAAGTTGAGGAAAACAAATGAGAAAACGTAATGACTTGCTCTTTATGCTCACTTTGCATTTTCAGGTTCATGCAAAGCTGAAGCTTCAAGCAAGTTTGGAGAGCTCTGGCTCTAATCAGCTTCTTCAGGTTCACAAAGAGCTCTGTTAAACTTAAATTTAACTCAGATTTCCCCATTATTGACACTGAAGAAAATGTGTGTACTTACAATGCCATTGACCTGTCACTTTATTTGGCTCTAGGATTTATGAATGAACTTCACCCTGTTCCAAAGCACATGAGAATTCCTATTTGGGGGGATGTGGTACACAATGGCACTCCTACAACACACCAAAAAAAGACTTGTATCTTTCTGGTTTCAGAGGCTAGTTTTGTGTAAATCAAAGTGATATTATTTGGACCCAAATTATATCCCATTCATAAAGATGCTACTGGAACTGTTCTGAGTTGGGCTAAGTGGCTGAACTCAAATACCTAGCAGTATTGTTATATAGGTTACTGAACTTCAGGATTAACATTAAACATTAATTGTAAATTAAGCAAGCTTGGAGACGTCATCTTTCCCACTTCATAAAATTTTAGTTTTTCTGCTGACTTATTACAGTGGTGTCATCTATGCTGTTGCCTCCCAGTCTGTGCTTATAAACTTGATGTAGTTGATCATTCTTTCTGTTGCTGTAAATCATCATGACTTCAGGAAACCTAATTTAAAAACCATATATAGTAGTATCTTGGCTTTCTTACCTGCTGTAGGTACAAGTTATTTCCTCTTCTAGCACAGACAGAAGTCTTTGTTTACTACAATCTGTCTTGACCAGCTTAAAAGTAAGAAATGTCATGCTCAGCTACTGTAACTGCCTTTTCTTTGACCTTATCGCTAGCCACATTGCCTGCTTTAAGTAGACCAAATACTACTGTTAGGATTATCCTCCTATCTTGTTGCTCTGACCATCTCACCCCTGCACCTCCCAGTGTATTTCCTTCTGTTGACTCCCTCTTCTCCATTACATAATCTCCTTGCTTTTAAGGCCCTTCATCACTTTGCCTTCACTGATTAGATTTACTAATTTATTAAATGGTTGATCTCGGCCCACCTTGACAGCCAGGTTTTCTACTTCTCCTTTGGGCTTTCTCCCATGCCAACCCCAACACAAAGGGAAAGAGTCCCTGTCACACTTCAGAGAGCCCACATTTTATTCTTTTAAATTCCTCCTTAAAACCTACAAATTACTTCATGCCTACAAATTACTACAGTCTGCCATTGACTAAGCAAGTGGGAAGCTGAAACTTCTACTTTCCCACTGAATTCCACTGGGACTGATCCTCCTTTGTTGGTTGTCATAGCTCCATTGAAAACTATGACAGTGGAACTATTTAAACCAGAATCTGCTCCATGCCTTTTCATGAAGTCACCCTCCACCCAAATCTTATTTGCCTCTTACCCTGTATGACTCCTAAATTGTAAAGTTCTGTATCATTTTTGTTACTTGGCCGTACAGCATATGCAGCCCTTCTCCTTGTTCAAGGTTCCCAAATCTACTGTAATAGGAATATTAGATCTGCATGGTTAAGAATCTTCTGTGTGCCATAGCTCTTGATAACTATTTTGTTCTAAGCTTTTGCACTGTACAGTCTTTGAATGTGCTGGCTAATATATAATTTTTATTCCTGTAATAGAATTAATTTGTATATCATTTCTACAGTGCCTTACTGCCAATTGGTACACATACTGTAGCTGGTATGCTCACATGTATCAGGTGCAGTATTTGCATGAAGGGGTTCCATGTGGACAAGGGTGTAAAAAGATAAATTTTCAAGTTTAGGTGAGTTTATCCCATATGGATTTAGTCTTCTAGTGATGCGTGCACAAGGAGGCATGATTCCTCTTAATGTGAATAGAAATATACCCCTGAGCTATTAGCTTAAGACTTATTTCTAACCGGCTTCTGGTAGTGGAAACACTGAAGGAAAGTGTTCCATTTTCAGGTGGAATAAAAGAAAACAATATTAACTTTAGTGTTAAATGTAAACACATTAAATGTACTTCAGGGCTCATTTTACCAGGTTTTTCTTGAATTAGTTCCATAAATTTATTGTAACTGTTTTCCACATGTTGCCAGTATTTAATTTCCTACATTGAATTAGGCCACTCCATGTTACTAAAGGGTGACGTGTAAAGATAATCCTTCCCCTTCCCCCCCCCAAAAAAAATTTAGGATGCTCATGTCAACTTCATGTAAAATATAGTAAGTTATTGAACTTACACATGTGAATTTAGGCTTTGATCTTCTGAGGCTGAAAAGCAGCTGTTCTCCATGGCATGACACTTCATCCATATCTAATATTGTGTGTGTGTGCGCGCGTGCAATTTATTTCTGCAGTGCCTCATGCACACAAGCCTCAGGGTTTCTAACAAAAATGTGGCTACGAACAAGCCATTAAAAACAGAAGCAATAACAACTGTAACACCAGAACTGGTATAAAGTCGAATACAAAATTTCTCCATTCTTCCACTTTCATCACCCCAACCTCCCTACCAATCCTAAATAGACGATATACTCCTTGGTTTAATTTCTCATTTGCATGCCATAAATCTGAAAGGTAAACAAAAATGCTGACTCTTACCTGGAAGGGTTTAGCAGTTGCATCTCATATTGAGACTCGCAGGGCTTCAGCGTAGGCAATCCTGACTAGTTAGCTGTTCAACGCTGCCGCTCAGCTGCCATGATAGCTCACAGATCAGGCTTTTATGTTGCATTTCAAGGTTTTATGGTTTCAGGATAACGTGCAGTGCAGTTCCAATTAGGCTGTGGATGAAGTCCTTCAAAAGGTCATGTGACATTCTTAAGTAGATACAGACTTCATTGGCTTTCCAAGGGTAGCCCAAAGTTGAGAGCTTTTCAGTAATGCAGCTTCCAAGTCATGATGGCAAGACAACATCTGGACAGACTAGAAATCCTGACTGGTTTGAAAGTGAGAAGTCATTTGACTGTTTCTAAATGCTGACTCGACTTAAAACTTTGATTAAAAGCCTGGAGTTACAAACCTCAGGGCTAATGCTCTTACTTAACTTGGTTTTACACCAGTGTAATTCAATTGACTTCAATAGTAATAGTCAATAGCTGCATACATAGTCTGTTCAGTCACCTTTGTCTATCTGTGTGCAACTGAGTGGGCAGTGGCCTGGCACCACCCATCAGCTCTAGGTCAGCTTCCTCATACCCTTAAAGAGGTAGCTGTGATGTCATAGCCATTGACAGATCTCAAATTCCACTAGTTTTGGAATTTGTGGTTGTCAATCAGGAACTTTGGTTTGTTTTTTGCTGTGTAGACATACAATCTGTGGCAGCAAGTCTTGGATCAACTGAGACCTTTCCCACTCATCAGGTTTGAGCCTGGGCTCTAGTCCAAGCTCTGCCATCTACACTTCTATCTTTAGCATTCAGCCCAAGTCAGTTGAGTGGGATCTGAGCCTCACTGTTGTGGGTCTTCCTTTGATGTGTAGATACACCCCTACGAAGCCTAGGAGGAGCAGAACAAACCGAGAACATCTACATCCCAAACCGAGAGCAGAGCTCAATGTGGCGTCCCTGATTCTCTCTGCAGCTTTTCCCTTTCATGACTTTGGGGCTCATGCTGTTCCATAAACACTGTCCCACTCAATATCTTCCCAGTGTGGCAGAACTGTTTTAGGTAAGCTAATAGATGGAAATTATCACTTCTTAGAACCAGGATGCAGAAACAAAAGAAATCTATGAAGAATTTTGTCAAAAAAATGTGATTTCACTCATATCACCTAGATTTCTCCTATTGTAAGAGGGAGCAGCTTGCATTCCTGTGTGTATTTTCTTCTTGGCCTGCCTTTATTTTAATACCAGATGTTTTGTGAGGAAAAAGCTGAGCTATTCAAAAACTACTTATTAGCTTGTTAAAGTGAATTACCTTCGCTGCTGGGCCAAGTTTTACCAAAGCAAGACACTAAAGCACCTCACAAGCTGTACTTGTATCGTCACACTCTTTAGATTACATCACTGTGATTTTAAAATACATTTTCTAGAACATATTTTTATAAAAAGTGCACATTCTCAGATGTCTTTTCCTTTCACTTAAAACTGAATCTTTTACATTTATTTCTTACAGATGTAACTGTAGCACCTTCCTGGCCAAGATGGACACTGCTCTGCAGGCAGCTCTGGCCAATAAAAGACATGCACAGTAAAACAGCAAGGAAAGTCCTTTCCACCCCAGGGCCCCCTGCTACGAAGCTCCTAGAATGAATACCCCTCCTCCACCCACACTGGAAGAGTACAGTGAACATAGGGAAGGGAAATATTTATGGATGGAAGAAACGGGAGAGGCAGGAGAAGTAGAGGGAGTGGTAAAAAGATGCAATCAACCTCAGGCCCATGGTACCAGAGTCTGAAAGGGCAGACACCAAGCAATGCACCTGCACTTGAGTTCAGAAATCCTGGGCAAAGTTCTAGTCTGGGGGTGAGTCCTGGGTATCCCTGGTTGTCTTTGGTGTGAGTAAACTTTCCCCAGCAACCCCCTCTGGTGTCCTCTTCTGCTGTCTGCAAACCCATACCAAGTGATAACCTCCCCACTTAGTTACCTACAGTCACACACCCCCGTACTCACAGGCCCAAACTGCTCTAGGCAACAGTGACACTACGATGAGGTGGCTGGCTCAGTGGATGTGGGGAAAGCAATGGATGTGATATACCTTGACTTTAGCAAAGCTTTTCATACAGTTTCCCACTATGATTCTTGCCAGCAAGTTATAGTATGGGTTGAATGAATGGACTGTAAGGTGGATAGAAAGCTAGGTAGATCATTGGGCTCAATGGGTAGTGATCAATGGCTTGATATCTGCTTAGCAGCCAGTATCAAGCAGAGTGCCCCGGGGGTTGGTGCTGAGCCCAGTTTTCCTCAGAGCTTCATTAATGATCTGGAGGCTGAGGTGGATTGCACTTTCAGCAAGTTTGCAGATGACTCTAAGCTGGTGGGAGTGGTAGATATCCTGGAAGGTAGGGATAGGTTACCATGACCTAAAGAAATAGGAGGATTGGGCCAAAAGAAACCTGAGGTTCAGCAAGGACAAGCGCAGAGTCTTGCACTTCAAACAGAAGAATCCCATGCCCTGTTACGGACTGGGGACTAAGTGTCTAGGCAGCACTTTAGCAGAAAAGAACCTGGGTATTATAGCAGATAAGAAGCTAGATATGTCAATAGTGTGCCCTTATTGACAAGAAAGGTAATGGCATATTGGGCTGCATTAGTAGGAGCATTGCCAGCAGATTGAGGGATGTGATTATTCTCTTCAACACTGGTGAGGCCTCATTTGGAGTACTGTGTCCAGTTTTAGGCCCCCCACTGCAAAAAGGATGTGGACAAATTGGAGAGAGTTCACAGGAGGGTAACACAAATGATAAGGGGATGGAGCATGTGATTTGAGGAGAGGCTGAGGGAGCTGAGCTTGTTTAGTCTGCAGAAGGGGGGGGGCTGGGAAGGAGAGTGGATTTGATAGCAGACTTCAACAACCTGAAGTGGTGCTCAGAGGATGGAGCTAGGCTGTTTTCAATGGTAATAGATGACAGAACAAGGAGCAATGGTCTCACATTGCAGTGGGAGAGGTCTAGGTTGGATATTGGGAAAAGCTTTTTCATTAGGTGGGTGGTGATGCACTAGAATGGGTTACCTAGGGAGGTGGTAGAATCTCCTTTCTTTGAGGTTTTTAAGGTCCTGGCTTCACAAAGCTCTGGCTGGGATGATTTAGTTGGGGTTGGTCCTGCATTAAGCAGGAGGTTGGACTGGATGACCTCCTGAAGTATCTTCCATCCCTATTCTTCTATTGGACTCAGTATCATTCTGGTTTGTCCTTTTTGGGTGACTCGTCTGGCAAAGTGCCCCTCCTGGGGTGTTCCCAGTTGCTGCTCTGTCCCACCCAGGCTTCTGGCAGGTTCTCAGCTGCTTCACTATGTGAGGGCCTGCTTGCTGTACCTCTTTTGTCTGGATCTCCAGACACACACTCTGTCCCTCTCCATCTCTCTGCCTAAATCCTTGCACAACAGCATTTTCTCCTTCTGGAAAAACCAGTACTCCCCCACTCAGGGCAAAGATTTAAAGGGACTACGCTCTCTAAACCCTAAAGAGGTTACATACATAAATACACACACACACATATCTAGGAGGATCTCATCACACTTTAAAAATTAGCTAAATCCTGAAGTCCTTAGGCAAAATTCCTATTGAAACTGATACGAGTTTTGTATGAGTTAAAAACTAGGATTTCAGTGTTTGACTAATATAAATATATATAAAGGTCCTACTTCGTTGATGATATTGCAGATCCTGAAATACTATGCTTCCACTGCAATTTTGACAGCAAGAGCCTCACCATGTGCAGTGCTGACAATGGGAGTCTTGGCCACCCTGAGGCCGAGATTGGGAGCCAAGATTGGGGAAAATGGGGAAAATTAATAATGGACCTTATTACTGTTAATAAGGTCCACTTATTTCACTGAGAATTTACATGACTTGTCTGCAACTCAGCTGCAATCTTTTTGGACCATCATCCTGCAATTAAAGTTGGGGTTTTGCCTATATAATTTTGCACTCAAAAATGTAATTAATGTTATTTAACTGGAATACCCACACATGCAAACACCTAAAAGTAAGCAAAGGTTCAGTTAAGCTATCCATCTTTAATATTGGGCACAGAGGTCAGGAGTTAATCACAACAATTAATTTTACTGATGAAGTTGTCCTTTCTAGAAATAGGTCCCATATATATCCAATACACAAGAAACAGTGTTCTCATAATCTCCCTATAATGCAAAACCAGAGCTGATATCTCCCGCAATTAACCCACATATGTTAGACATCTGTGCGCCAGCCAACTCTGATATATTGTTTTTCAAGGGAGAAACATGAAGTTGGAATTGTTTTTTTTTATATGTTGTAAAGATTAGTTATGCTCAGTGATTTTGATCAGTATGTTGAGCATTATCTATTTTAGGATTTCATATACCTATCACTGTCATATTTAAGCTGGTATCATCAGGTTTGGTGCTAGCCAGTGTCACCTAGCATTAAAAAAAGTGAATTAGATCCTCAACTGGTATAAATCAGGAAAAATCCATTAATGTAAATGGAATTATGCCAGTCTTCACCTATTGAAAATGTAAGTAGAAGCATCCATGCAAGAGTGTGCCCTTACATCAGGTAGAAAATGGCTTACCATACATTCAAAATGCAAAGGTTGGTAGCATTGGAGTTGAAGATATAAATTTGAGTTGCTTGTGAAATAACATGTGAACAAAAATTGAGGGGGGGGGGGAAATCTGAGGATGCTTCCCTATAGAGAAGCTCAGATGCATCAGTTCCCTTAGTACAGCTGCAAGGGGGCTGGGTGAGATGACAACAGCACTAGTGGAAGGAAACATGTGGCCCATTTCAAATGGAATAAATTGGGAATTCTTCAGAAAAATAGAAAGGATGAAGGTTCTCTTTGCTCAAGATGGCTTTAGGATTAGTATACACTCTGAGAAGTCATCTCAGCATCTTCTTCTTCACATCTATAATTTTTGCCATGTGTTAATATACAGTTACACCATTAAATCTCTGGGAGATATGAGACATAGCACCCAACTTTTTTGGTAGTGATTTATTGTAATGGTCCTTTCACTATGAATTGATCTTAGCATTAATGAAACAGTACTTATTGTAATGAGTTAATCTGCTGTTGATGTGGATGTCATACTTTTCCATTGAGCTTCAAATAGATGCTAAAATACACTTGATATTTAAAGTAAACTGAAACATTGGGTCTACTTTGCTGCAAATTTTTAATAGATGCAATAGACTCCAGGCAAGTTAAACATGGACTGGACTGTCCAATATCAGGCCTCACGTCTTAATTAAATTCCAGAACTTGTATTAGCTTTGGATTTATTTGCTATAAAATTGGAAGCTCCTGGAAAAATTGCCATCATTACTTACCATGATTATTTGCTATCTCGGACACTTTGTTGCTGGTTTTTATAGTCTAATTGAAACACTAAAGACAATTGTTGCAGACTCTCCAGTTGCTATTGAGTCCCATAAAGTAATTACTAACATGCAATAGCTACTGATTTATAACTTGAGAAGGTAATTGTGGATGTTCTTTGTGTGATAGAAGTGCAACATCATCTGATAGATTCTTATAACCTTACATAAAATGTTGCTACACACATTTTTCCAGGATGATGATCTGCACAGTATGAGTTTTTTCAAAGGATACCTCACAAGGCCTGTTTTATACAAAATTTACCATAGTCTTTTTTTTACACACAAGAGTGAATATAAGGGTACAGACTGTCATAGTGGTGGTCAAATTGGATCAATCTAAAGTGTTGAGAGAACTAAACTACAACCTGTGCATGGCATATCTGATTACAGTAAAATCATTAGACTTCATAACATTATCTATCTTAGCCACATACTTTATCAGGCTAAATGCCAAGTTGTTAATTTATATTTCCCATGCCTGTAGGGGCATCCAAACGACCTTGTATTTTTTCTTTAGTGTTGTATATCATGAACACACAGCTTTAAAGTCAATTAAATAAATTCCTGCTTGAAACTTAAGGGGGCCAAAGTAACATTTGCCTTGAAACAAAACAAAAATGAAGTAGAAAACTGAAGTCCTCCATATATAATATTTTAACTAAATGTTTCTCTGCCCTTTTTTACATGCATGTGAATCCTTAAAACCCCTTCACTTTTTTGGAGTATATTTAGAGTATTTAGACTTACTTTAATATCATTTTTGGAAATGACAGTATAGACAGTGGCAGGTAAGTAAAATTAAAACTTGGTCTTTTGCCATGAAAAATATAGGCCTACTTCTGAAGTGTTAACTCAAAACTCATGATTCTGACAAATGAAGCATGAAAGTCAAAATATATTGAGAATATTACATCCAAAAATGTTAAAGTTGCAAGTTAAACTGTCAAAAGTAAGGAAATGACAGAATTAAGGTTGTCTTTGCAATCTCAGTTCACCCTGCTTGTTCATATGTATGATGATGCATCCTTTAATTACACATTCATATGCTAATTCTTCCACAGGAACCCTACTGAAGAGGGTGCCCAGGATGGACTGCTCAAGGAATGAATGAGGATTATGCAGAGTGTGGGGTCACTGTCAAAAGGACCCCTGCCACATTTGTTGCAGAAGTTCCAAAGTGTTGTGATTGAGGGAGGGGACTGTAAGAAGAGAAGAGGGTCTCATGGATAAGGCATTTGCATAACACACACTAGAGAACTGAATTCTATCCCTGCCACAGAGTGCTTATGTGATTCTAAGCAAGTCATTTAAACCAAACAGGTAACCACTACTTGTGGCCATTGTCTTCTGGGCAAACAACTTGAGACCCTGCACTTGATTTGCATAAATGCTGAGTGTTCATTACTGCAGTCTCCTGTAATGGGAATTATGCTTTCAACATACATCATGCTAAGTTTTTGGAAGAACCAGGCCCTAGATGTTAGGATTCCATTGGAGACCTTTCTCACTCAGCTTATCCAGAATATCTTGTCGTGTTTTTCCCTCTTACTTTAGCTGGCTCAGTTACTGTCTCTTTCAAACTCATTATCTGTTTCTCATTCTACCTTCCAAGAAACAAGGCTTCCCTTGTGGTGATAATTACTGATGTCATGCCAGGTTTATGCTACTTTCCCTGGCTTCTGTCTTTCTGTTTGATGCAGATGAAACAAATGCTATTATACTCCTCATTCCCAAATGTACTTCCTAGCAACACCCTCCTAAGACCACAGTGGTTTATTTGAACCACCATCAATATTGAGCTTAAAGTATGAATTGGGGGCTGCAAGCTCACCTCCTCTGGTACAGTCCAGCAGGGTGTCTTCATTGCCTGTGCAGTTGTCCCCAATTTCCTTGGCTATTAGTTGGGCAATAGGTACCAATTGTTCTATTTTCCTTTGTACAAAATCCATCGTATTAATGAACAAGGGAGGTTGGTCACTAGTGACTCTGATTTGGTGTTGTCTGTCAAAACCTATATTATGTTCTCCAGCTGCATATCTGGCCCAATTTAAGTCAGACATGAGGCTCGGACATGAGCTCCATCCAGGCTCCCTTGGCCTAGTATTGGCCCCACTGAAAAGTTGTGGTAGCTCAAAGCACATGCTATGTCCCCAAGCCATACCACCACCTTCATTCTCTTTAATGACTAGTCAGGCCCAACCTCCCTTGCTTGTGGTCAGGTTCATTTGGGCCAAGTGCTCACAGAACTATCTTTGCTTGATTTGTTTACAGCAGGTTTTCATCTCCTTCTGGTGTTGCCATCTTCATACAGGGAAAATGCTGTTTATCAGTCCCATTCTCTATTATACCTATACTGTTAACATACCAATTCTTTAGGATTCCCTGTCCATACAGGAATAGCAATCATAATTGGTGCAGAAGAATTAATTTCATGTGGTACTGAATTTCTGGGATCTTGTAGCCTTGGGAGTTTTCCTCCCCAACATTCTAATTCCTTTTTCCACTAATGAGGTCCAGATAAGTGTGCTGTTTATCAATCTTGACCATTCCCCTCAGCTTTCTCTCCTATTCCCTGCATTAGATTATGAGTTTGGAGCCATAGTTTCTCAGGCAATTGTATGCAGCAAATAGTATTCAATAAATAAATCTCAGGATCTGCAGATATATTAATCCAGTTCAAAATGTGTACAATGGAGTGTGAATTACTAATATGCCTCTGGTGTCAAGGTTAAAGTACTAATCCATCCTTTTTTTTTTAAATGGTTTGACCAAATCCATTAGCTAGAAAGCTAATTCCTCAGTGTCTGCAGAATTTCATAGAAACCCCAACTCCAATGCCACCCACTATGGTTGTCAGTATGTTCCTTTTGGTTCTACAGTTTGTTCTTGGAATATGTTTGTTTCCCAAGGGATCCTGCCATAATTGGATGTGGGCCCTGATTTTAGTGGTAAATCATTTCTTATAGGGGGCCAGGCAGATTCCAGGCAATCTGTACTATGTGAAGTTTAAAATGAGGGGAAGATGTAGCATTCCAACATTGCAATGCTTTGGTCCGTAAACAGGAGCTGAGTGCTGATGGAGCATGCTTGGTGCAGACGGTGTCTTTAGAGAACTTAGCTGCCAGCTTCCTGGCAAAAAAAAGCACATGGTTCAGGTTAGGATGACCATCTTCGACAACTTCAAGTGTCTGCTCCAAAGCATAAAGGCACTAAAGCTTCTCAATGAAATGGTTGTAAGAAATTTCTAACATGGGGGGGGGGGAAATAGGGTTTTTTTGCCCAACGTCATTCTTGGGAAAGACTGAACCAATTTAGGTAAAATTATCACAAATAAATAAATTAGTTTGAGACCGTCGGCATGGAATATTTCAGCCAAAATAGTTTATTTGGCAAAGTAAAGATTGGCAGCCTTTTGCCTGCAAGAGATGGTGGAAATTGCAGCCTATGATGTAGATCGTTTGCAATGTATCATGTGATTAAATAGTCCAGTCTGAGATTTGCATGATCTTTGGCAATTATTACAAATATGTGTCTTGGTTGGGAGCTGCTTGCTTCCTACAAGTTCTTTTCTCTTCAAGCAGTAGGAGCCAGCTCCTGTCATGGACTTTGATGCCCTGATGGAGATGCTGGTGCCACTTGTTACTATCATTGACAGGGTTTCCCATCGGTCAGGATCAATTCCAAATTCCTTCATATCTCACTTTCATGTATCTTTATAACAAAGTTTGGGATGTCCTGTTTTTCTTGTTCCCACTGATAGCTCCCCATATAGTATGTCCTTAGGTAGGCGTCCATCTTCCAACCTGTTCAGATGGCCCAGGCAGTGCAGTTGTCTTTGCTTGGGCAGGGCTGTCACACTTGATACACTTGCCCTTTAAAGAGCCTATTTGCTGGTAACTTCATCTTGCCATTTCATGTTAAGTATATGGCATAAAAGGAGTAAATGGAAACTATTTTACCTTTTCTCCTGATGTGTGTAAGTTGTCCATGTTTTCCCAACATGCATGAGTGTTGAGGACACAAGCTTGGTATGCTAGCATTTTGGTCTTGATGGTTAAGCTTTGGGTTGTTCCGTGCTCTTTTAGTCTACTAAAGGGGATGGCAACCTTTCCAATGTGAACATTTAGCTCTTCATCCAGTGAGAGGCTGGTGGTCACTGTAGAACCTAAATAGCTGAACTTTTGAACTATTTTTAGCTGGATTGTAATTAAGGTGATTAAAGGATCTTGTGGAACTCCCTGTCCTAATACAAGTGTTTTCATAATGCTGATGGTGCGAGCAAATGCCTGACAAGCACCTGAAAGGCAGTCCATGGGTTCTTGTAGTAGATCCTCATCCTGGGCTAGAAGGGCAGCATCATCAGCAAACAGAAGTTCCTGATTAGCACCATATTTTTAGTCTTTGCTGTAAGTCGTGAGAGATTGAAGGGTTTCCCATCTGATCTTGGGTGGAGATACACTCCATCTTTCATGTCCTTAAATGCAGAATTCAGGAGTACAAAGACGATTCCAAAGCATCTAGGGACAAGACTGCATCCTTGCTTCAGTCTGCTTTGCATCACAAGCTGTCTGAAGTAGATCCATCAAACTGGACATTTCCTCTCATTGCCATGAAATGAACATATAAGGCTTAACAAGGCTGATGGATATCCTATCTTTTCTAGTATTGCAAATGCTTTGGTTAGGTCCACAAAGGCAATGTACAATGGTCAGTTTTGCTCTTTTCATTGGTCTTGAAGTTGACGCAGAGAAAATGTGTTGATCTTCCATCCCTGAATCCACACTGATTCAGGTTGGACATAATTTACCAGCTGTTGTAGGCACACTGAGATGACTTTTGCGAAAGCTTTTCCTGCCACACTTAGTAGTGAGATACCCCTATAGTTCATCCTTTTCATCTTTGTTTTTATACAGAGTGATGATGTTTGCGTCACGCATCTCTTGTGGCAATTCACTGTCTTTCCAACATTTTAAGTAGCAACTGATGGAAATACAGTAGTAGGTTTTCTTTTCAGCACTTAAGAATTTCTGCTGGGATACCATCTTGATGCCAAAACTATCTCCAGCCAAAAAAAAAAATTCAGATTGACACAATTAGGATGGAATATTTCAGCCAAACCAGTTTGTTTGGCAAAGTAATAAGCAATTGAAAATAGGGTCTCACTGTTGAAAGTATAGGCCATGCTGGAGCACTTTGCCTAACACTATTTCAAATAGCATGCAGTTTTTTGGATATTTTATTCCAGTATTCCATATCTTATTTATTTAGTCAATTGTGTAATAAAATTATTTTAAATTACATACCTTGTTTTTTGTTAATGAACTAGATCTATATTTGAAACATCTTAAATCTCTCATTTTTGTAGGAGAATAAAATATCGTATTCTAAACTTTTGTATTTTTTAAGAATATGGTTCTGAAGCCAGAAACTATTTAAAATGTTACACAGTAGTTACTTTATAAACCAGTTATTTAGCATCCAGGAACCATATGATCTGGGTTTTTTTCCCTTTGTATTGGAGAGTTTGAGCTAAATTCTGCTCTGTGTCACACCTCTGGAAATGCAGAAGAACTCTATTCAGCAAGAGTTGGCCATTCCTGTAGGGGGGGAAACAGGCAAAATAAATGATTCAATAAAAACATACCAACCCATGACCTGTTTGTTCATAAACTTGAACTCCACAGGTAGGTAGATACCTGTAGTCTACAGAGCAAACTATTTCACTCACCGGTCTGTGGACAAACCAATGTCTGAAATTACTCTAATCTTGAATGGTTAGATGTGATGGGCCAAATCCTTCTGTGTAACATCAGAGTAAATCCAAAGGAACTGTATTTGACTTGGAACTCATATTTATCCTAATATATATGAAGTAATCTAGTTACTCCAGAATCACAGTAATGTGGGACAGACAGCTCCAGACAGTATCTACCAGTGAATCTGTTAGTCATGAGAACAGGGTGGTATTTACAACACATTTGTATTATACTCGTCCATTTCTTTTTGAAGAGAGGTTGCATATGTGTCTGCCTCCTTTCCCATCTCCTTTCCACTAATACTTAAACCTGTCTGAGCTATAAACCTGCAGTTAGAACTCCAATAAACTGTTGAAAAATTACATCAGTTTTCTAGGCACAATAGTATATCTAAGAGGCACATACAAATGATAAAACTGTATGTGTGACATTATGTCTGCTTGGTAGTGGAAAAGGAGAGATGTGTAGGGGGGCTGAAATACCCAGTTCTACTATTAAATAATGACTTGCTTATGAGACTCACTGACCTATTAAATACAAACATCTGGTTTAGGTGTTCGGTATCCAAATGAATTACCCACTAAAGCCTAACAAGGCATATAAAGCTTCAGCCCACTCACTGCATCCAATATTTCATTTATGGAAAAAGTAATGTTTTGTTAAGGGTGGGGTCAGTCACATAGAAGCTAATTTTCTTTTTTCCCCCCCAGTGTTGACAATATGGCTCTGATTTCTGCTATCGTGTTCTTCAGCTGTGATTAATTGTCATCATGTTAAGCCCACTAAACACCTTAAGCTAAAACTTCTCCTCATTGCCTACATTCATGCCATCTCAACTTGGTCTAGGATCCCATGCAATCCAATAATTTATTGTCACACTTGATCAGAATCTGGAATCCTCTAAGGAAACCGGGGGGTTAGTGCTTCAGTAAGTGAGATTTTTTTTTTTCCTGAGTTTATATGGAACAAATGCTTCAGTGTGGTGTTGAGGCATTTGTACTGCAAGTAGTCCTTTTTCTGACTAAGGCGTGAAACCTAGGGGCCAGATTATTTATAAATTGTTCTGTTTCTTCCTTCTTCATGTCACAAACTCAGTACCACGCCATGAGTTCCATTTGGAAAGTCTACTTTCTTTGGTCCCCCCCCCCCCGTGGGTGTGGTCTGTCTTTATGCTCAAGTGCCTTGTGTTGTGCTATTCTGGTCATACTGTGCAGAATTTTGAGGAGTTGTAAAAGAACTTGTGTTTAATGTCAAACTAACATTAGTTAGTTAGGAGGTCAGATGGCTGAAAAAGTATTAGCACTAGTGCACCTCAGCCTTGCCTTGCCTGATGCATGATCTTGCCACATTGTGTTGATCTTTGGGGGCAGCAAGAGAGTAAGCCTAGTCAATTATTCTTTGGAAAGCCAGAAATCAGATGTTTTGGTTCATGACAAGTAGAATGATGAGAACTGTCCTGCTGCTGGGTATTTAGGGGTGGGTGAAATGCTGTTTCTCTAGTGTGTGCTTTAAGCATTTTTTCTCTCCCTAGTGAGAGGAGAGCCTGCTATGGGCTAAAAGGCTAGTGGCTGGGATTCCTGGGAGAAGTGGCTAGGACCACAGAAGATTAAAGGAAATTCCCTTGCGCCACCTCATCCTCATAATTCCTGCATTATTATGATCCTGGGAACAGCCCCTTACACTGTTTACAGGAATGCCCATCTCAGGCAGAGGGGAAGAGAACACATGATTGTACTTTAATCAAACTAGTCTTAAGAACAGCTCTGTTTGGCACGGTAGCTCTCATTTTAAGGTGGTGGTTTTTTTGTTATTAATTAATATTTCTCATTTGTTCTTCTGCTCCTTTTTTACATCTCCTTGGCTACTCCTTGCTTTTCATTAACTGGCAATATTTTCTAATGATGATCTGTGGGTTTGTTTCACAACTCAACAGCCCAGACATTGAGCCATTAAATTGGTGGAAAATTGGGATTACTGCTAACAATGCTCTAAGAATCTCGCTTACTCCTAATCTGTGCTAAAACATCCTGTTCTTGCTACCCTGACCTACCTCCTGCTTGTTTGGCTGATCCACTATCGTCCTGATATCTTAGTTCCTGCCCCCAAAAGTTTATAGTCTATCATTTGCTATGGCTATTACATGGCTTTACAACCACAGCAGGGAAAATCTAGTTAATTTGATTGAATCACACTTAAAAAAATCCCTGGTGATGAGTTTACAACAGTTGTAACTGAGCATCCAGTGGCAATGCATAAATGTTTTATGAGCACGAGAATACTTTTAAATAAATTAATAACTGTTTCACATTTCTAGTTGATGTCTCTATTTAAGTAGTGCTTTTCAAACAGGTTAATTTAAAAGTGCTAGTAAATGGCTTAGTGCAGTGCCATTATTAAACATAAGTTAATGCTGCGTAAAGTCCCTGCATCTAGATTTATGAAGCTTAGCTCACTATTGCATGCTAATTTAATACCTTGTTATACAAAACATAGTTACAGAAGCTTAAGAACAATGCAGTACACACAAATAATTTACATACCGTAGCTGCTGATCTTTTAATAAATGTGTTTTCAGTAGCTGACTCTTGTTTTACTAACATAAGAAAGTTGTTTATTTAAATATGAACTAAGGGCATCATTTTGGAATCCTAATTTAAACTGTTCCCATGATATTCTGTGCAGATGTTTTAAACTCTAAAAATCTCTTGCTCACCATGTTAAAAGTTGGGTATTTTAAGATTGTGAGCAGGATGGGTACCAAGAACATTACACACTGGACAACACTGGAGTTATGGGTCAATGTGTTCTTCTGCTTGCTTGCATGTTTGGTGGTGGAGGCATGTCAAATTCTGTTTTCCCCCAAGCTCCTATTTGACCAAAGGCCATGACAGTTTACCGAACTTTTAAACACTGGGGGCTATATTATAACTTTACAATCTGCCCTGGGCAAAGGGCAGCGTGTATCTGCATCACCCTAGGAGTGCACGAGAAAACTAATTCTGATCCAGAAAACATGCTCTGGATAAGGAGGGAATATCAGGAAATTACTTCCCCTTTTTATGAAGTGGCCTCTCAGTTACTTTGGCTGGTGAGAGAGAGGGTGGAGCAAATGCTCCTTCCACTCCCAGCTCCTGTCCATCCCACCCTTGCCCACTTGCTTGTAACAGGAAGTGTCAGATGAGAAGTCTTCTATTTCACTCCCTCAGAGCCACAGTCACATTCTGCTCAGGATTGAACGTGCTTGGCCAAGAAAGGACCGCAACAATATACTGGCCAGTGCATGAAATCCTGAGCAGCCTTTGCATCCAGATATGGGACAAAATGCAGCAGTTCAGCAGGAGTACTATTCTGTAGAAGTCAATGAAAGAGACAAGCTGTTCAGGAGAATGCCACAGCTTTCTGGCATGCCACAGAGCATGCTCCTTAGCTGGCTACTCTACAGGAGTCCCATAATTTTGTCCCTGTTTGTTGGCCTATTTTTATTTCTGCCATAATTGCAGCATTAAAGAGATGCAAAAAATTTCACACTATAAAACTAGAGGACTTGCTGTGGTGTGTCACTAGATTTTATCACTGGGTTGGTATAAAAGTGGGAAATTAGATTGCTTCCAAAGAGAGCCACTTTCCCCTTTATTTCTCAAAGTAAATGGTCTTTTTCGGCCAGACAGCTCTTTACTCATCATAAACGTGGTCCAGTGTCCGCAGATGGCTACAGGGGCCACCTTTGCCAGAGATTTATGATCTAGAATATTAAATCTTTTAAAAAAAATTCTAGTCCTCATGGTTGTCGAGAGAGCCTTGAAAAGGTTGAAGCCAACAGTAAACAATGTGATATTGTCTTCCTGAGTAACAGGTATTTCAAACCATTAGCTCTCAGAATTGAGCCCTGGTCACCTCAATGTCATGTCAGCTTTGATGCCTAATGATGACAATTTAAATGGAAATATTAATTTTAGTACTGAATTTTCACAGAGCAACAAAATATTTCTGGTGTCATGGGTTCTTTAGTAGGAGTGCTCTCATTCCCTTCTATATACCAAGAGGGTAGACCCTGGTGCATCGCAGAGTATGTAGTGAGAACAGGATGCTGAACATATAGAGAATGAGATTATGAAGCATCTCAGTGGCATTTCCTTTTTTTTTTTTTTAATCTTCAGTGAACATGGAAAACAAATGATTGCTGTCCTCTTTATAACAGCCCTCAACATATTTGAATACTTACTAGGTTTCCCCTTATCTTTTCTCAAGACTAAACATACCCAGTTTTTTAAGCATTCCTCATAGGTTAGGTATTTTAAATCTCTCATCAAGTCTGTTGCTATCTGGACTCTCTCCAATTTGCCCAATCTTTTTTTTTTAAATTATGTTGCCCAAAATTGGACCCCATACTCCAGCTGAGGCCTCAGCAGTGCTGAGCTGAGCAGCACAATTGCCTCCTGTGTCTTAGACTTGACACTCCTGTCAATACATCTCAGAATGAAATATGACTTTTTCACAAATGCATCACATTGGTGACTCTCATTCAATCTGCGATCGAATATAATCCCCAGATTTTCTGCAGCAGTACTACTGTTTAGCTAGTTATTCCCCATTTTGTATCTGTGTGGGTTTGATTTTTTTTTTCCTTCCTAAGTGTCGTACTTTAGACTTGTATTTATTTCATTTCATTTTGTTGATCATTTCTCCAGTTGTCAAGGTTGTTTTGAATTCTAATCCAGCCTTTCAAAGTGCTTGCAACCTCTCCGATCTTGGTGTCATCTTGGAATTTTATAATCATAATCTCTACTTCATCATGCAAGTCATTAATGAAAATGTTGATTAGTATTGGACCCAGAACAAACCTCTGCTAGCTTGGATCCGACAAGATATGACTGCCCAGTTTGACAACAAACCATTGATAACTACCCTTTGTGTATAGTCTTCCAACCAGTTAGGTACCCATTTTACAGTAACTTAATCTAGACTGCATTTCCCTAGTTTGCTTATAACAATGTCATGAGGGACTGTCATAAGCCTTACTAAAACCAAAATATACCACATCTACAGCTTCCTGTTTATTCACTAGGTTGGTAACCCTTCCAAAGAAAGATATTAGGTTGACTTGGAGTGATTTTTCTCTTGACAAATCCATGTTGGCTATTTAGTACCCTGTTATCCTCTAGGTCAGAGGTTCTCAAACTTTTTTCCCTGAGGCCACCTGTGCAGCTGTGCACTCCTTGAGGAAGAAATATTAATTTTAATTATTACATAAACAATATACATGTTTCCTTTTTGTTTTAATGTAAACAATTGTCATGATAGAAATCTCTAGTATGATGTTTCCCTGGTGCAATCTGGACTGGTGAATTGCTGTTACTCCAGTCCCCTGCTCCTGGAGCCCTTCTTACTCTGCTCTGTTGTGTTCACTTATAACCTCCAGCATGTAAACTGATTCTAGCCAGCCACTCTTCAGATTATGCAACAGAATGACGCCAGCTAATACCCCAAGTCCCAGATGCCACCCTAGAAACTTCCATTTTACGATGGTCAGTTAAGGCTTAAGCCCACTGAACAATGTAAACTCATGTAAATTGGTCAGTTTAACAAAGAAATTGATATGAACCAGCCTTGTTGTTTTAAGTGGAGTCTTCAACACACTTCAAACCAAACACACTGCTTTAGGTAAAACAAACAAATGTATTAACGACAGAAAGATTTTAAGTGGCTATAAGTCAAAGTGTAACCAGTCAGATTTGGTTAAGAACAACAAAAGCAAAACACATTCTAAACTAAGCTTAACACTTTCAGCAACCTTACAAATTTAGGTGACGCTCATTGCAGCCTGGCTGGTTTCCCTTCTGCCAGGCTCTCCCCTTTGGTCAGCACATTGATTGCTTGGTGGTGTTTCTAGATAGAGGTTGGGGAGAGAGAGAACATGGCAAATGTCGTCTCCCCTTTTTATAACGTTCCTTCTCCTCTCTCGGGCTTTGCCCCCCACCGGGGTCAAATAGGGTCAGTGAGTATTACCTCTTCATATTATTATTTGATTTTAAAATAAAATTGTTCTCCAGCTTGGAACGCTATATTGCATTTTAAATTCAGATTCTACACTAAAAACTTGGTTTGGTGTATAAGTAAAGTCCCAACCCTCTTTTCTGTTAATTAGAAAATAATCAAATATTGTAAATAAAAATATAAAGTAACTTACAAAGCAGGAATCTTTATAATGGGATGGATGTGCCTGCTTCTCTCTGCACAGATTTTCCAACCTTGTGCAGAGAGGGTGGTAGCTCAGGGTGTAGGTAGAGGGTAGCTAGGGGCTGCGTGCTGGGAGGAGTGTAGCTCGGTGCAAGGAGGGGTTGTGACAAAGGGTGTGCTGTTGCTGTGGGGCCTGGCCATGCTCAGTTCCTAGTTGACACAGCAGGGCCAGGCCATGCCATCCTACATGGTCACTGTGGCCACCAGAATCCAGAGGCTCATGGATACCAAGGGCTGCCTCAGCGTGCAGGGTGCAGCAGCCGCTATCCAGCTCAGAGTGCCCGTTAATGAGAATCTTACAATGAGTTCAATAGCAGCAGGTCTGGCATTGGATGTGCTGCGTACAATAACTTGCTGGAACTCAGAACTTTCAGGAGGTGCTCGTGATTACCAATGGTCAAGATTTTTCATTCAACATTTTTTGAATGACAAATTCCCTTCCCTCCTTTTATTTTTTTTTTTTGTGGAAAACTTAATTTTTGTAATTTTACTAACTTTTTTTAACAACAAAAACAAAAAAGTGAATTTTTGTTTTCCAAACAAAAACCTGATTTATTTTTCTGTCTTCAGTTTTTGGTCATTTTCCTCTTCTATCTTTTTTCCATTTTAGCACTGAACAAGGATGGGAGGGAAGGGGGAGAATGGGAGAAACAAAAAACCTTCAGTAGTTCTGGTTTTCCGTTTTCAGGTATCCTGCTGGAAAATCAAATACTTCAAATGTTTTTTAAAATTTTTATTGCAAAATATGCTTCTCATTTTTTGACAAATTATTCTGAGACTCTAGCAGGGTCAGGACCAAAGTGAGGATGGAGGTTAAGTGCATGAGCTTAGCTTTACTGCAAGTGTTTCTTGCAAGAGACATACCATGCAGTTTTCGAAATCTCAAATCATTATTTTGTTCTTGTGGAGCACATGTGATGACTTTTGGGGGTGGGTGGGAAACCACTTCACCCCAAACTACTGAAAGACCATGAATAAATTGATACATGAGAAGAGAGACAATAAAATTACATAAACTCTCATAAAGGCCTCTATGGCTGTATCCTTTAATTTGCCATGTCACAACTTAAAAGAATCAATCAAAGAATAAAAATTAGAAATGTTATTTGTGCTTCGCTTTCATGGTGGAAATGACACTTTATTTATAGCCCTGTCACTAACTGCTGCTAGATCCTAATGTTCTGTATAAAAAGTAATATTTATAAATAACTGACGGGAGAAAATAAAATCCAGACACTGTCAGTTGTACAGATATTATATGTGTACATAGACTCATAGATTTTAAGGCCAGAAAGGAACATCATGATCATCTAGTCTGACCTCTGGCACTATGCAAGGTACAGAACCTCACCCACCCACTCCTGTCTGAGGCCCCTAACCTCTGGCTAACTTATTGAAGTCCTCAAATCTTGATTTAAAGAATTCAAGTTAGCGAGAATCCACCATTTACTCCAGTTTAAACCTGCAACTGACCTGTGCCCTTTGCTGTAGAGGAAGACAACCCCCCCAGGGTTTCTGCCATTCTCACATTGGAGAAAATTCCTTCCTGACCCCAAATATGGTGATCAGTTAGACCCTGAGCATGTGGGTGAGATCCACCAGCCAGATACCTGATAAAGAATTCTCTCTAGCAACTCAGATCCCTTTACCATCTCTAGTGTCCCACCTCTGATTGTTGGAGATATTCGCTAATAGCAATCATGGGTGGACTATATGCTACTGTAGGCAATCTCATCGAACCATCTTTTCTGTTATCTTATCGAGCTCAGTCTTGAAACCAGTTAGGTTTTTTGCCCACACTACTCCTCTTGGAACACTATTCCAGAACGTCACTCCTCTGATAGTTAGAAATTGTCATCTAATTTCAATCTTAAACTTCTCAATGGCCAGTTTATATTGATTTGTTCTTGTGCCAACATTGGCCTTGAAATAACTCCTCTACCTCCCTGGTATTTATCCCTCTGATGTATTTATAGAGAGCAATTTCTAGAAATCTGATCTCCCATCAGTCTTCCTTTGGTTAGGCTAAGTCTCCTTTTGTAAGGTAAGTGCTTCATTCCTCTGACCATCCTAGCAGCTCTTCTCTGCACTTGTTCCAGTTTGAATTCATCTTTCTGAATATGGGAAACCAGAATTTGCACACAGTATTCCAGATGAGGTCTTACCGGATCCTTGTGTAACGATAACACTTCCCTGTCAATACTGGAAATACTGTGCCTGGTACATCATAGGACTACATTAGCCTTTTTCATGGTCACATCACATTAGCGACTCAGTCATCTTGTGATCAACCAGTATCTCCGGGTCTTTTGCTTTCTCTATCGTTTCCAACTGCTACATCCGCAGCATATAGCAAAATATTTTGTTGTTAATCCCTAAGTGCAACCTTTCACTTTATCCTATTAAATTTCATTCAATTTCTATTACTTCAGTTTTCAAAGTCATCCTTTTATGATATTCTGGCCCTCCTCCATATTGGCAACACCTCCACAAATTATCACACTCCCACTTCTTTTGTGCCAAGCTCATTAATGAAAACGTTAAATATGACTTTTACCAAGAGTGGTCCCTGAAGAACTCCACTAGTAACCTCCCTCCAGTCTGATGGTTCACTTCTCAGTGTGGCTCATTGTAATCTCTCCTTTAACCAGTTACTTACTGACCTTTTTGAGTCTTATATTAATCCCCATCTTCTCCAGTTTAACTAATAATTTCCCATGTGGAACTGTATCAAATGCGTTACTGAAATCCACATAGACTAGTTCTTCTGCATTTTCATTGTCTAGAAAATCAGTTATTTTCTCAGAGATCAAGTGGAATAGTAGTCACCACTGATGTACAAGTATTGAAGCGTATGTGCTGTTTAGAAAAGAGAGATATAAAGGCAAAGGTGATGGAGTAGCATTGTATATCAATGATGAGGTAGACTGTAAAGAAATTAGAAGTGATGGAATTGATAAGACAGTCTGTCTGGGTAAAAATCACACTGGGGAAGAAAACTACTAGAGTTTCCCCTGAGATAGTGCTTGGGGTATGCTACAGATCACTGGGATCTGATTTCTACATGGATACAGACCTCTTTAAGGCTTTTAATGAAGTAAATACTATTGGGAACTGTGTGATTATGGGCAACTTTAACTTCCCAGATATAGACTGGAGGACAAGTGCTAATAGTAGTAATAGGACCCAGATTTTTCTGGTGAGGTGACAAAGGGTTAAAAAAACTTTTTAGTCCATCTATCTTCTATGCCTTAGACGGGGGGTGGGGGCTTGGAGAAGAGAGAGAGAGACTGCCCCTTATCTGGTCTACTTTTGCTAATTTATGGCTCTCTGTCAGTTTTACAGCTTGTAGTGGGACTTTTTATTCCTTGCTTAAGACGTTGGATTTTCTAAAGGGAGTGATTCTTAAAACACACACTTACAAGCACACACACATACAACTTAGGCTTGACTTATTGAGGAATCTGTACCATTTCAATTTCAGGCCGTAATACTGCCGAGGTGAATGAATCCGATAACGGAATGCTTATTTAGCTTGAGTGGGGTGGAAAGGTACAGACAAACACATAGGATGTCAGTCCCCTGCTGTCACATAAGCTCTACTGAGCAACGGAGCTGCAGGGGCTCATGTTTGGAGGGAAAAGGAATTGACCTTTCAGCCCACATACTCCGCCTGCCCGTTGGGTCACTAGGTTCAGACAGGCCCCCCTTGCTATTCACCCAACCAACTTGTGGACAGATGAGGGCAACTAGAACCTGTTTTAGTCCAAGACCTGCTCAACGGTTCATGAATCTATCATTCATTTAAACAATAACACACATTCTATATCCAATCTAAATCCACTATTTATTGGGGGGTTTTACCTTACCACAAATTATCTTCTCTTATTCTTTTACAAATTCTTAATATACAAATAAAACTTAAACAACTGATTACAATAACACAAGTACACAAAACAGTTAGAATTAGAACTAGTTTTACATTCACACTCCTTACCACATATACGAATGAACTCAGCTGCAGCAAAAACAAAAAAACCCCACATACCACGGCCAGGTTCTCCTTACTTTTATGCTATATTTTCATCCAGGTAGAACTTCTATTGTATTCACACCAAGGTTATCATCCACAGGACAAATCCCCATGGGTTATCGGCTCTGACACCCTACCCCATTATTTTGAGAAACGAGCTGGAGAGAGGCGAGACTGTTGGACAGACCCTTTACGCAGTGTGATTCTAGTGCACTCCCTGGTTCGTGGCTCCCTGAAAAGCCTCGGTCTGATGATATCTACTCCAACTAATTCATCTGCTAAGCCAATGATAGACCCTTCCTTTACCATCTTATCAGCAGCCCCCTCCTCAAAAACTTTACTGCTGACTTGCAAAGCTAATTTTTGCAGTGACTGCAAAATCTCATATCTGGATCTGAAACTGCTACATGTGCAAGTTCCTGTTATCATGGGTTTATTTTCAAGACTATCAAGGTCTTTTCTTTTTGCTGTCTGAGTCCCCCACACATGGGTTTGTAGCTTTTCTCAAGATGGACTCGGGGCACTGATTTTACAAAAAGGTTATTACCCTGTTACAACATCTGGATGTGAAAGCTGATAGATTCCTTCACCAAATACTTTCTGAACCAAGAAGAGGGGATGTCATTTTAGATTTGACGTTAGTGAGTAGTGAGGACCTCCTAGAAGAACTGATTGTAGGGGATAACCTTGGTTGGAGTTAATTCAGTTAAAACTAAATGAAAGGATAAACAAAAATAGATCTGTGACTAGGGTCTTTGACTTCAAAAGGGCTAACTTTAAAAAATTAAGGAAATTCGCTGGGGAAGTGGACTGGACTGAAGAACTCATGGATCTAAAAGAGGAGGAGGAGGCTTGAAATTAGTTCCTGCAACTTTGACTTGAACTATCTGAAACATGCATCCTAAGGAAGGGGAAAAAATTGAGAGGCAAGAGTTGTAGGCCAAGCTGGATGAGTAAGCAACTCAGACAAGTGATTAAGAGAAAGCAGAAAGGCTACAAGGAGTGAAAGATGGGAGGGATTAGTAAGAAAAGCTACCTCTTGGAGGTCAGAACATGTAGACAGACAGTGAGAAAGGCCAAAAGCCAAGTAGAATTGGACCCTGTAAAAGGAATTAAAACCAATAATAAAAGGTTCTATAGCCATATAAATGGGAAGAAAACCAAGAAAGAAGAAGTGGGACCGCTAAACACAGAGGATGCAGGTGGAAGTTAAAGATGATCTAGGCATGGCTGAATATCTAAACAAATATTTTCCTTCCATTTTTAATGCGGTTAATGATGATCTTAGGGATAGTGGTAGAGTGGCTAATGGGAATGATGATATGGCAGTAGAAATTATCACATCTGAAGTAGAAGACAAACTTGAACAGTTAAATGGGACTAAATTGTGTGGTCTGGATAATCTCCCTCCAAGAATATTAAAGGAACTAGCACATGAAATTGCAAGCCCATAAGCAAGGATTTTTAATGAATCGGTAAACTCAGGGGCAGTACCATATGGCTGAAGAATTGCTAACATAGTTCCCATTTTAAGAAATGGAAAAAAAGTGATCCAGGTAATTACAGGCCTGTTAGTTTGACCTTAGTAGTATGCAAGGTCTTGGAAAAATTTTGAAAGAGAAAGTAGTTAAGGGTGTCGAAGTTAATGGTAATTGGGATCAAATATAATATAGCTTTATGAAAGATAGATCATGCCAGACAAACCCTGATCTCCTTTTTTGAGAAGATAACAGATTTTTTAGACACAGGGAATGCAGTGGATCTAATTAACTTATATTTCAATAAGACATTTGATGTGGTTCCACACGGGGAATTATTAGTTAAATTGGAAAAGATGGGCATTAATATGAAAATTGAAAGGTGGATAAAGAATTGGCTAAAGGAGAGACTGCAATGGATCACACTGAAAGGTGAACTGTTAGGCTGCAGAGAGGTTACTAGTGGAGTTCTTCAGAGATCGGTTTTGGGACCAATCTTATTTAACATTTTTATTACTAACCTTAGCACAAAAAGTGAGAATGTGCTAATAAAATCTGTGGATGACACAAAGTTGGGAGGTATTGCCAATAAAGAGGATTGGGATATCATACAGGAAGATATGGATGACCTTGTAAACTGGAGTAATAAAAATAGGATGAAATTTAATAGTGGAAAGTGTAAGTGTAAGGTCATGCATTTAGGGACTAATAACAAGAATTTCTCCTACAAGCTGGGGACGCATCAGACAGAGGAGGAGAAGGTCCTGGGTGTATTGGCTGATTATAGGATGACTATGAGCCGCCAATGTGATATGGCTGTGAAAAAAGCTAATGTGGTCCTTAGATGCATCAGATGAGGTATTTCCAGTAGAGATAGGGGTGTTAGTACCATTATAAAAGGGGCTGGTGAGAAGACATCTGGAATTCTGTGTGCAGTTCTGGTTCCCCGTGTTTGAGAGAAGAATTCAAACTGGAACTGGTGCAGAGAAGGGCTACTAGGATGATCTGCAGAATGGAAAACTTGCTTTATGGGAGGAGACTCAGAGTTTGGCTTATTTAGCCTAACCAAAAAAAGGTTGAGGGGAGATATGATTGATCTCTATAAATACATCAAAGGGATAAATACCAGGGGTGGGGAGAGGCATTATTTAAGTTCAGTGCCAATGCAGACACAAGAACTAATGGATATAAGTTGACCATCAGGAATTTTAGATTTGAAATTAGATGCAGATTTTGAACCATCAGAGGAGTGACGTTCTGGAATAGCCTTCAAAGGGGAGCCGTGTGGGCAAAAAACCTAACTGGCTTCAAAACTGAGCTTGATAAATTTAAGGAGGGGATGGTTTGATGGGACAGTATAGTTTGGCAATTGACTGATCTTCGACTACTGGTGGTAGATATACCAGTGGCCTGTGAAGGGATGTTAGGTGGGGTTCTGAATTATTACAGAGAATTCTTTCTTGGGTGTCTGGCTGGTGAGTCTTGCCCACATGCTCGGGGTTTAGCTGATCACCATATTTGGGGTCACGAAGGAACTTCTCACCCAGGGCAGATTGGCAGAGGCTCTGGTGGTTTTTTTGCCTTCCTCTGTAGCCTGGGGCATGGGTCAGTTGCTGGTGGAGTCTCTGTACCTTATAGTTTTTAAACCATGATTTGAGGACTTCAGTAACTCAATCATAGGTTAGAGGTTTATTACAGGAGTGGGTGGTGAGGTTCTGTGGCCTGCATTATGCAGGAGGTCAGACTAGATGATTGTATTGGTCCCTTCTGACCTTTAGAGTCTGAGTCTAGGTTGGTCTGGCATGATCTACCTTTTGTAAAACCATATTGTGTTTTATCCCAATTACTGTTTACCTCTTTATCTTTAACTATTCTCAAAATTTTTTCTAAGACCTGTCCTAAAACTGAGGTCAAATTAATGGGTCTATAGTTTCCTAGAGCTGTTTTTTCCCTTTCTTAAATATAGATGCTATGTTTGCAATTATCCAGTCATAGAGTATGATCCTTGAGTTTACAGATTAATTAAAATCCTTGCTATTGGGTTTGCAGTTTCCTGTGCCAGTTCCTTTAATGTTCTTGGATGGAGATTATCCGGGCCTCTTGATTTGGCCCCATTAAGCTGTCTGAGTTTGGTCTCCACCTTGGATGTGGTAATTTCTTCTTTCATGTCTTTGTTCCCATTAGCCACCCTGCCACTGTCCCCAAGCTCCTCATTACTCTTATTAAAAACTGAGGCAAAGTATTCATTTAGGTGTTGGGTCATACCCAGACATCGTCTCTATTTATTTATTTTTGTGTTCTGACCTATGTAATTTTTCTCTAGATGTCTAGACAAATTTAACTTTAGCAAATGAAAACTTAAGATGACATTTATTTCTGTTAAACAAATATGTAGCTTTGTGAACTAAACCAAACACATTATGAATTATAACTTCAGTGCATGAAATCACATATTTGCTTGACAGAAAAATGTTGGCTCATGTTTTAATTTTGCTAAAATCATACTGTATAACTCACATTGTACTGCACTAAAAACACATAAGCAAACAAGACTATTTCTTTCCCATGGATTTAATATGAATACTGGGCTACATTCACTCTTGGCGTAAGCTCCACTACCTTTATAATACTGAATCATATTGTTTAGACACTGTGGAAGAAACCAGGCATTTCATTATAAACTAAAAGCTCCCTTAAACAGCATCTGTTGTACAGATATTTGTGTAAGGGTTTGTATCAGTACTGTATACAGTATATAGCTTGAAAGGAAGTTCTTTGATACATTCAATGTTGATCCATGTAATCCTAGTTATCCTTCCTTGTCTTGAGTGTTTATTTCTAGTTACCAGAGGTCATTCTGCTCTTTTCCTGTACCTCACTTGCGGACTTTTACATTAAAGCAAGGAAATATTCATTTCCTTTTTATCTGAGTTGCAAGATTTAACTAAAATCTATCTCAAAAGATGTTTATGCTTTTTTGGGACATTCCAAAAAATGTCAGGGACTTTTGAAAAATCTTCATAATTTTTCTGCCTCAAATGTTACTTCCTAGAGTATGGATTAAAAATCAGTATTTGTGGGACATAATCAACAAAATTACACTTATTTTAGGGTTAAATACTGAAGTCAATTGGAGTTTTGCTGTTTCCATGGTTGGAACTGGATTAGGCCCTTGATAAAGTAAAAGCTGGGACTGGAAGGTTTAACATTTTCATATGGAAGTTTCTTAGGACAAAAAATTAATTTGCTATTGATTTCAATATTTTTCTAGATTACAGCAGTAATTAAGACAGTGCATTATTTTTCAAACTATTTAATTCTTTCACTTCTGTTAAGAAATTTAGGCCCTGATCCTCCAAATTATGCATGTGCTTAATCTTCAGCATCTGAATGATCCCATAACCTTCAGTAAGATTACTAACCTGGTGAAAGTTAATCATCTATACAAATGGATGGAGTTCTTAAATGAATCTTTTTTTATAATCTTATGATCAAGGTATTTAATGAGGGCTCAACTTTCTTTGTTTAAAAAGTGTAGTCAGTGGAATTGAAAATAACCACCATTAATTCTTCACTAAAAATCTAATTTTTATTTTCAAAATGTGCAGAATTACCCATTAAAGCATTAGTGTGTGTTTTGTTTCTAATGTCCAAACTTCTATTTGAAATTTGGCACTGCACAATAGCATGTGTGTTATACTTAAAATTTAGGCTCACAGGCATTCTATCAAAGCAGCTCATTGAAAATGATTTTCTTTGATTACAAACTCACTGGTATGTTTCAGCAATTGGCTAATAGAAACCACCACTGTTTTCATTGCTTTTTTCCTCCTCCTATGTTATCCTCTTTTAAAAATGCACCCTGTAGGTGTTCATGTTAGCTGGTATTTCCTTTCAGTGTCTCCAGTAAGTTATCCTTTCTTTGTGGGTAAGTAAGAGTTTGCAAAACTTTGCAACCTTATTCTTAAATTAAATACTGACAAGGAATGGAAGTGTAAAGCATGCTAATAAGCAAGACCTCCCTGTGGGAACCTGTGGTAGAAGACTGTTTCACATTGAGAGGCAGACAGTGCTGTTGACACTGGCTGTCAAAAAGGCTTCATGTCTTTGAAAGAAAATCTTAATCTTCTTTATTCATGTGTGAACAGGTCCAGGCCTTCATCCTGCAGCTCATACACATTGACTGTTTAAACTGTGGGTTGCTAGGCTTTGGGTAGAGTTTGTTTGCCTGTGTCTACATTGTACAAATGGATGAGGACTGAAAATTAAAATCTGTCTGACACAGAGCACTGCTTTTCTGTCTCTGTTTGAAGAGACATGGCAACCCAGGGTGAAATGAAAAAGAATTTTATTGAGCGCAAAACTGCTCAGTGTTTAAATGTTGGACACAGGAACTGAATGGTCAATTTGGGAGGCTTGTAGGTTGTTTATAGACATTGGGGTGGCTGTCAATCATGAAACAATGGGTGAAATTTGTGTCAGGAAAAAAAAGTGCTTTTTAGTGACTGAACTCTTTTTTGTTTCCTGTTAAAATGCTCACATCAACAAACAAAGAGGTTTTGTCTGGAGTTTACAAGCAAGGATATTTCAGAATAGCAGAGATGCTGCTACTATTATGGCATCTCTCGATCCTTGCAACATCACCTAGTTAACATTTTAAAACCAAAATTGACAGCAAAGAAATTTGATTTGATTTTGAATCTGATTTTGCTCTCATGTTGCTGCTTACAAACCAGGAATAACTCCATTAAATGAATGGAGTTACACTACTGAAAAACTAGGATGAAAGAACAAAATGAGATTTCATATCTCTTGTTCTGCATGTAAATCTGAGATCTTAAACAGAAATGTTGCCTATAAAAAATCATCTCCCTCAGCAATTGTCAATAAAAATGGTAACGGACTCTTATTTCAGAAGCAATATTCTTCCCAACTGTTAAGTTAATTGCCAGCATTTTGCTAGCTCAGTTTACAAAAGTTTATATTATGTCAGTCATAAAACTTCACTCTGCTGAAACTCTGCAAGTAGCAAACTTGCCACTATAATCTTTAGAGTAATTTTAAAAAATATTTGAGGGGGGATAGAGATGTTCCCATTTTTAAGTCATAGGATGCAAATTTGTTAAGCCTGATGGCTTCCAAAACTGTTCATATTTTTATAACTCAAAAAACTATTTTGTTTTTGCTCCACACTCAAGAGTACTCTCCACAACCCTTGAGAACTGTCCTAATCATGTGGCTTCTAGGACTCTGGGGGGGATCCAGTAAAGGGGAGGAAAAGAGCAACTCCTTTCCTCCTGTTGCTTCCACTTGTAGTCCAATCCCTGCAGTCTTCTTGCCCACTGCAGTCCACCTACTTAGATCCCTCCCCCCCTTCCTCTCAGCTCATGGGAGGGAGAAACAGAGTTAGCTGAAAGGGATCAGAAAGTGGTTTATGCAAAGTGCGTGGAAGAGGGAGAAACCTACCATCTAGTGCCTATCATCACCATATCTGGACTCCACACTATACCACGCACAAATCATAGCACACCCACGCTAGCCATTTTTTTTCCTGCAAAGGAGTTTGGCAAGAGTCCACAAGTGGTTTTCAGGTTTGGTGTAAAACTACCACTGCTGCTCATTCTCCTTTGCATGTTCCTGATCTCTCTCAAAATATCTTTCTACCCTATTCTTCTTTTCTAACTTACCTGATTAGTCTCCTGTACCAGCACTCCACCACTGAGTGTATATAGAATAGTCTCCCTCCATGCCCAATCCACAGAAGATATCAATCTGTTAGAGCATGCCTTTCTAGCTGAAGTTGTAAAGACTCATGCTTTTAGTTCTGGAAGTCCTTGGTTCAAACCCTGGTATCAGCCTAGATAGTGACTCTCACTTATACCATCTCCCTCATCCTCCTTTTTATACATAAGGCTTGAAGAGTTTATCAGACACACAACAGTCAAAGAGCTAAACTGTGATGAAGGACTCCAATGTCAGAGTGGAAAACCTAAAAGCAAGTCATCCCCACTGTGTGCTGACTTCTGAAATGTGTAGCCTGAAAATGTCTGAAATGTCTATCTTTTGTAGCCTCCAGCTAGTAGATTGTGATAAATATGAAGTCCTTCCCAACTCATCTGGCTGTTTGGGATATAGAGCTGTTACGAAACATATAGAAGCAGTCATTTTCACTGCTTTCCTTTGTAACTGCCTGTTTCCTACTAATTCAGGGCAGAGTGGCCCTTTTAAAAGGAACTTTTCCCCTAGCATGCTTATTTGGGACTGGCCCTTTAACTTTGGCAGAGCCAAAGGCTGCAACCTTTAGTAGCCATTTAGTAACTGGCTGTTGCATCTCCCTCTCTTCAAGCTGGTAAATATTGACTCCTGTTATCTTTACAGTTACCTTTCTACTAAGGAGATACGGCAGTCTCATGCTGCTGGAGGAAGGCTCGCTCTAGTTCCTTGTGTTTAGTATCTCCTAAGTGTCTTGGTTTTTGACTTGGATAACTGTTTGGTTAGTTTTCTTTTCACTTTTGGTGACTTATGCAATAAGAAATATTCTTGGATGTGGTTTGGATCATGTGTCATAGAAGGACAGGTCCATAAACCAGACAGAGCTTGGGGAGAAAGGTAATTTAAGAAAACCTTAATCTGAATTTGGAGAGAAGTCATCTGTCTTTGCTGGTTGAGATACTGGGGGTAGAGGAGAGATTCCACTCCTCCTCTCCCCCACCCTGTTGTGATGGTCCTTCTGAACATTGTTAATTTTGAGGGGATTCCAAATTAGAGGGGCCCTCCACCTTCCTTCTTTTTCCTCCTAAATCACTCTATGGGAGAATTTTCACTAGTGTTCCCTTTAACCACGCTACAAATCACCTGCTTCTCAGCCAAGGAGAAGGTGTGTGGTCTTGGTAAGATTCTCCCTTGGATTCTTCTCTACTGCACACTATTACTCTCCAGGACATAGTGGGAAGCACTGAGCATGCTCATTTGCACCCTTTACTCTTTCAATGGGTCAAATTCATGCACAGTAGTCACATCAGGGGCATCATACTCTAGCCCTAGAAGCCAGTGATGGCTACACAAGGCTGTTTTCAAGGGGATGCTTTCTTGTGTAAACTTCATGAAAACTAATGAAGGAGTGTTTCTGGCTTACATTCTGTTTACATTACGTTTACTCATCACATGAGATTGGAGCCTTTGAACTGTAAAATATCTAACTTTAAAGCATGGGTCATTGTGTTCGACAATGGAAATTCACAAACTGTTTGCATTTAGTCAGCAAAGGAAGAGACCATGTTGTGATTAAAACACTTGTGAGTTTGTTTTCCACTGAAAGCAGCTATAAGAGTGCATCCAAGGAATGATCCTGTATCTCTGAGTTGTTTGGATGCTGTCATGGAGCATTACAAATGCAAGATAGGGATCCCCAAAGTTATTCTGGGTAACTGAGAGACTTCTGGAAAACTAGCAGATTACTACATTTCTGCTATCACTTTGAACTTACAAACGTGGACTCACCAGTTAATGTATTTTTCCTGCTTTAAACTCTCAACTTGCTTCTTTTCTTAGCTAATAAACCTTTAGCTAGTTTATTAGAGAAATTGGATACCAGCATTGTTTTTGGTGTGCAATTGACAGTATCCATTGACCTGGGGCGATTGACCCTTTGGAGTTGGGAGTAACCTAATGTAATGTGATATTTGGTATAAGGGACCATTATCACAAAGTCCAGTTTGTCTGGGTGACGAATTGGTGGGAGAGCCTGTGACTCCATGTTAAGGCTAGTATAGTGATCCAGGTGTTCACACTTTTTACTGGGGTTTGGTAAAATCTAATTATTAAATATACTACCAGTTTGGGGTGTCTGCTCTGTTTGCTGACAGTCTGACCTGTGATTAGCACTCACAGTTGTGAGCTACTCCAGACAGCATGGTAGAGGTGGTAGGTAGGGAAAAGGAGAACAGCAAATTAAGGAGGCCAAGTGGTGAATGAACATGTTCTATTAATACAATGCTTTAAAGACACACTGATGTGGGTATTTGTTTTCCTTTTAATATATATTGAGAGTGTATCTAAAATTGACATTCAGCTATATCAGCAGCTAACTAGGTACCTGTAGGCAACATAGTCATGGTGGATCTCCAGAAGGGATTTACACGAGTAGAGAATAATGGCCTTGGGAGCCAGCTTGCACACACACGCAGACTGGCAACAATTCTTAATGCTGCTTTCTCCACAACACTTAAAGTTCATCTTTTCCTTTTCTTCCTGACAGTTAAAACATTTATACGTGCCCTCAACATTATCCGTTGTAACTTCTGTAGCCACCTTCTTTCTGGCCTCTCCGATACCATTATTGTTCCCCTCCAATCTGTTTAAAAGGTAGTACCTGGCAACATTATCATTTGTTACCTGATCAACGCCTTTGTTTGTCACTTTCCTCTCTGAATTGTTTAACAAGCATTCTCTTTTCCTCTGGACCATCCTTTCCTTCAAGGTGTCCTGCGTAACTTTTGCCCTGGCCTACATTTCAATTCTCTCCTCTTATTAGCTCCTCTTTCCAACTCTCACCTCACTTCCTCTGCTCTATTAGTGACTGTAATCTCAATGCACCTTTCATTTGCTGCTTCTTCTTCCATCCTCAAGCCTTCTATGTTGACTATGTCTGGTGCTCTCATAATCCTGATGCCAGATTCCTCCCTTCTCATTCAAACCCCTTCTAAAGACCAAATTATTTTTTAAGAACTGGAAAAAGAAACAATTACAAACACTTGTCTTAGCCTTTTTTCTTCCAGCATATCTTGTATTTTTGTTTCTGTTTCACAATGTAAAGTCCTGGGGCAAGGACTGTATTGATAATTGTCTCGTTAATTATTTGTACTTGTCACTGTACAATGCTCACTAGTATATGAGGAATTGTGCATTATATAAGGTGGTCCAGCAGCAAACTACATTTTTCAGGCAGAAATATTTTTTTTCCTCCCACAAGCTTTATTCTGCAGACCTAAGTCTATAACAAAGGAAACAAAGCTTTTTTTTTTAAACAAATGGTAAAGCAAACAGCACAGTTCAAGTTACAATCCAACCTTCTGACAGCCAGGAAGGCAGTTCTGCCTACTCAGGGGCCTCTCTTTCCTCAGGGAAAGATCTCTACCTTGCCCCTGAATGCCTGCTTTGGCCTTCAGCCCCCAAGCCTCCTCTTAGTCCCCAAACTGTCTATTTGGGGAGGTCTTGAATGTACGGTGCCTGGCAAAACTGCACTCTGATCCATGAATGAGGCCCTTAAGGGCTACTGCAATACAAATAATAATCAGTAGCAGGGAGTAAATCTGGTATACCGCTGCTAAGAAAGATATATGCTGTTGCAGGAACCTTTATAAAATAGTATGTCCAGAAACAAAGTATTTTGGACTTCCAATGAGACTTAAAGGCCAGGGGTTTAACTTGCATGACTAAAGGTAGGCAATTTAAATAAGAAGCCTGATTTTTTTTAAGAGGTCAGTGAAAGCTAATGGTACACAGTATTTCTGAAGAACGTTTGCTAATGTGCTTACCTACATGCTTAACTTTTAAGAACGTGCTTAAAGATAGGCATAGTTAAATAGTATCTTTGCTGGACCAGGATTAAAAATCAGGCCTCTTAATTTGTTGTTTAATTTAGCCAGTCAAGATTGAAAATTATGATCAAAATGTCCATTTTTAGGGGATGTTTTGTACTGAAAAAAGTCAATATGTAGTATATTTCTCAAGTGTAAACTTTCTTTGAACCATTTAAATAAGGTGAAACATAACTTAAAAGGCAAATGGGTATAGTATCTGCAGAATTTATGTTAAACCTTAATGAAAACCACAAATTGCTGCCAGCCATTGGGGTTGATTGATTGTAGTTTCATATAAAGCTGATTTGTAGTTGACAAAATGTTTTCCTTTTCTGTCTTCCTGTAAATGAGAACTTCAGAGTTTATGGACTGCAAAATCATAATAAAGTCTGGTGAAAGAAAAATACAATAGGAAATCTTCAGTGCTCCAAAACAAAATGGAAACTGTGGTCACTGGCAGGAACAATGTGAACCAGATACATTTTATGGAATAAAATCAGTATCTGGCTTCTTGTAGGATTACATCAGAATAGAAAAATGACCAGAGAAAACGAGAGGCTTGGGCTGAACTCTCCAAAGTAATGCAAACATGACACACAGAACATCCCACAACTCTTTCCTATACAAGCCTAATACAATGCCATCATATCCCTTCCAAACTTTCTTTTCCCCTTTGCTGTCATTTCTGTCTTTGTATGAGAAAGAGGCCTGAACAGATTTCAGGAATATTATCTGTAGTTCCACAAACATGTCAGTTAGCAAAACTGAACCCATATGACCTTTGAGCCCTCAGCAATCTTGTTAGACAAAGTGTAGGGGTTTATATTGTAATGTGGTGGTCTTTGCACTTGCACATCACAATGGCAAAATTCTCAAAATGCATAGCATGTAATCCACACTGGCACTAACACATGTACAATGAGGAAATAGATTGGCTCCAAATCTCACTGAGTTGATCTATTTCATGGTGCCAACCTTTAAGTGTTGGACAAATGGCTAATTGCTCCTCTTTCCTAATTAGTTTCTGCCCTTCACCAGCTGATGTGGCCCTTGGTGTTCACAGTTCTTTGTCTGTGGTTATCCCATTATTTTCTGCAGGGTTGTATACTCTCTGTTCCTGTTTCTGTTCTCAGGTCATTAGAGTGAATTATCTGTTCACTTCAGAGACATCCCTCCCAATTTCAAGTCTGAATGCCAATGGGCGGATGGATAAATACTTTGTTGTCTTTGGTAATTTAAAATCTACTAAAGGAGAGTGGCAGAGCACGGTGGGAGAATCCTTCAGATTCTATTAATAGCAGAAAGATCTATGGATGGAAACAGCTCTTCTGATGAGTCTGTGTCATATAAGAAATACTGTATGCAGATTCACAGATCTACCTCATTTTTATGCCTGCGCACTCTTTCTTCAAAAGATGCTAATGCTATCCAGCAGTGAGGTTCTTGTACTATATAATTAGCTTTTCTTTTCCCAGGAAAGAATATATTGCCTCTGATTTGCTTGTCCTTTGTCAGTCTAGTATTAGGTTCTGAATCCAATCCTTAAATCTACCCTGCAAATGGCAGCATAGTAACTGGCTGTTCTTTGCTTTAGCACCGTATTGCTTTTAGCAAACTGAGAGGACTTCATTTTATACAGTAGCAGCTCTGGCAGAAGTAAGCCAAGAGCCTCACAGGCGGCCAGCAGGATTTTAGTTTACAGCTTGAATTTGTTTCTGAGCTTTTTCTTAGTATCACAATGGGCTCTTGCTGCGTACTTCGAATACCTCTGCAATGAAGTCAGGGTATATTATGCCATCTGTCCAGGAGTCAACATTGCAGGTCAAGCTAATTTAAACTGTCACTTTTCATCTCCCTGTGCCTGTATGCATTACATTTAATAGTTTTGAGTGAGTGATTATATCTGTTGACCTCTGTAACAAAGGACAAAGCTCATGTTTATATTTTGTTCATTATCTTGAATTGTCAAGGATATGGACATTTGATCCTTCCACGCAAAATACAGTTAAACCAGTGACTGATACTTAACCTTCATGTTATGAAAACCATACAGTTGGTTCTATATTTTTGCATTTTTATTGAGAGAGAAGTCAGAAGGGAATAAAACATTATGGTTTTCAATGATTTTGCTCTCAGATTGGGAAAGTTTAAGTTCTAAAATAAAGATTTTATTTCTTCTGCAAACTGAAAGTGAAGTTTGCTCACCCACTGATACACAGAGATGGTATGTGATGAATCTTGCAGAAAATGATGCTCATAAATCTTTTGGGCATCAATGGAAGAAGAGACTCTAAGTGGGTTGATTTTGTTTTTTTTAAGGTCAGAAATGAACTGACAAGTCTTGTAGCACTTCAATCAGTTATAAGTATTCAGAACAGGGGCAGTGGAGAAATAATGAGAAACGTGTGTAATGGTGCAGTTTAGATTTTATAGAGAGCTGCTTTGGAGAATGGTAGCTCTGTCCTTTTGAATTCAGTTTCCTACTGCTTTTTGCCTTGTGAACTATTGCAACTTCCTTGTGCCAACAGATTTCCACCATGTTTTTCTCTTCCTCAGTGCAAAAGTAGTTAGAAGTATGGGTGAGGAGAAAAAGGTGACTCCCTCCCACTCATGTAACTTTTACAGTGTCTTTAGTTTTTGTTTAATTCTGCAATACTGTGCAAATTCTAAGCTTCTAAATAAGCTCTTTTTCCATTACAAGGATGCCACTCCGTCATCACAAGATAAAGCTGCTGCTCTTTTACCCTTGGCATGAACTACACAAACACATTGCACTTGTTTAACTAAAATTTGTTGAAGAATTGATTTACCTAAACCAGTGCAAATGGCTGTGGATGTACATATCGGTTAAACTAGTGCAACACCTCTTTAGAAAAGATTTTCTAGTTCTTCAGAAAATAGCATGCAGGCAAACAGCCACAACAGTCTGATCAACTCTTTGGAGTCATTTAAAATGTCAGCATTAATTAACACAAGACATGCTTATTTTAAAAAAGTAATAAGATTAATGGCTAAAAATCCATGGGTCCAACTGTACACTAATAATTTATACACATAAGAGATGTGGTGTACGTGGATTCCTTTCCCAACCATGCAGAAAGGAGTGTTTGGTGTGTCTGCTGTAGAGTTCCCTTTATTCCCCCTGATCACAAGGCAGGGACTCTCCATGGTTCAAATAATGGGTGAGCTGGGGAATGGGCAGTTCAATCCCAGAGGCACGTGAATTATCTACTGTGGCACCCAGCAAATCAGATAGAGGCTGTAGCAATATTCCTAAGGAGTACTATCCATTCTACAGGATCTCATTGAAGAGGGCTTTGGGACAGGTACTAGTTGTAGTGTCCCTGATGACAGAACTGAGAATGGAAGCAATGTTGCAGGAGCCCATAATTAATATAGTGCACAGGACCTCCATGCATGATCCTGTGCCCTTGGCGGATCCTTGAGATCCGGTGGGTTTATGTACAAGAGCTATTGCTTTCTTCTGGGAGGGAAGAATGCTTCCCACCCCCCATTCACAGAGCAAATGCAGAAGTCTGTTTTGGCACATAAAGCTATGATATATCCCACTGTGAAGGTTAGTTGAAAGAATGTTGAATTGCCAGAATTAATTAATATTCTTACAGCAACATGGCCATTTTGCATATATTTTATACATCAGTAGTGATCCATTTAAGAACAAACACATTGAATTGCTCATAACAAGGGGAAAAGTAGTAGAAAACACTCTATACAATATGTAACTTTTGCATATGTTTTCTTTGTCTATTATAGACTTAATTAGATAAGACCTTGGAATGAATAAATGTATTTATTAACATAGAAATGCAATTAAAGAGCACAAGTAAGGGGACAGCTAAACCATGGATGTATAGACAATAGATTTAGGGTTAGTGTCAAAAAGTTATAATTATTACAGAAATGTTAGCAAAATCTTAATTCCCCCCCCTCCCCTCCCCTCTTATTGTAATGCCATTTCTTATCTCAGTTGCTTCAATTCAGTATAGCTTGGCTGTGCTTTATTAAACAAAATGGCACCATAAAGCATCCCTTGTGGTTACTGTGAGTTAAATATTATATTCTAGGTAAAGGTTACCCGCCTAGAAGCTAGATTCATAATTGGAAAGCAGGACTAATGGGATATTAGGCCATTGTGAAGGAGAAAATTGTGAGATGCTATAATGATGATGACTTCATTGTCTATTATAAATCTGGCAGTGTAATGATGTAACACAATGCCATTGCCATAGCTTTAAAATGCCATTAAATGATTCTAGTCATCCAAAACCATGGACAAAAAGATTTAAAATTACAAATAAATTAATATGGGTCCAGAATAACCTGAAATATATACATTAAATTGTTATAATGTAATTACTAACATACTAAATACAGTTGGTAAGTACAGACATTCCTTTTATCCGTGTTTAAGAGATGCTAGAATGGATTTAATGAACACTTATTTGTTTAACCATACTGTACATTTAATTATTTTGAGATCATGATTTAACCGAATAGGCATCTGCGCACATTGTTGAAAGTGAACATGTCCATATTTAAAAAAACACCAACCTAAACAAAAGCATCCTAATTTTGCACCCTTATTGTTACTCAGACTGAATTTACCCTCTTGGCCTTACCCAATCCCTCTAGATAGTTTTGCTATACATTAGAGCGTCAGTGCAGGATAGTTGAGGAAAGTATCTTTATTTGTTCTATCAATTTGCCTTCAGTCTGTCAGCCTGTCAATCCAGCATCTTCCATGTCTTTGTTCCCCAGTCCCACTCCTGTTTTATTCTTTTGTAGTCCTAAGAAATCGCTTGACTAGTGAGCACTGTAGACTCTCTCTCTTGACTTGTGCTTTTTCTCCTGACTGGCTCCACCCACCATTCCCAGGAATCAAGTAGACCAGCATTTTTCTGAGTGCTAAATTAACTTCAAAACTTGTTTTGAAAAGGGAGGGGACGGGACGGGACGGGACGGGACGGGACGGAACGGAGGGAGAGGGATAGGGAGAGGGAGAGGGAGAGACTGACTGAATCTGGTTTCCATGTATCATCATCCATCCCTTCCTATAACTTCCTTCTCAACTTGAGGCCTAGCTTGAGCTAAGAGAGAGAAGGCATGTGACACAACCAGGATGTGGGCAGTCTGACTTAATGGTCTGAGCAGGAGTCAAGCCAGGAGGTCAGACTCTGGGACAGGCCAGTGGGCAAAACCAAGAGTCCAGTGTCCGGCAGGGTCAGGTTACTAGAGATCAGTAGCAAGCAGTAGGAGCAAGTATTGAAGGGGAAGTACTCTTAAACAAGGGCAACCCAGTTTCACAGACAACTTCTTGTTCATGTGTTTGGGTTAAATAGAAGCTGGGAACCAACTAAGACCCCCAATGTTCTACCAATCAAATTCAAGGACTGGAGTCCTCTGGCAGAGTTCAATTTTTATTCTGGCAATTGTTAGCAGGTCACTGGGTGGCAGATTGGAATTTACTAGTTTCCAAGAGCCCTGTGGACCAGGCCTCAAGCTCTGTGGTCCCTGATGCCATGTGGGACACATCAGAAGGAAGAGGACACTCACGACCACAAGATCCAAGAAGGTGGGAATCTAAATCCCTGAGCATCTTCCTTTAACTCTTTAAGAGGGTAGAAGAGTTTCATTAACTGCCAATCATCTAATAATCCCTCCTTTCTTCTGCTGTGTGTCTGACATCTAGTGGATATCTTGACTCTTTGAATGTTCACTGTATGGATGTGTTGACTGTTTGGGTTTTAAACCAGTGTCTGTAGACCCTATTGTATGTCAATCAAATTGCCAACCAAAGGCATATTAAAAGGAAACCTCTCCTAGAACAGCAAATAACTGAAATTGAATAGCACTCTCAGAGAAACAACTTTACTAAACAACATTTGAGCCCACTGCCCTTTCTTTGTTAGATAAATAGATAACAGAATAACAGCTGTTGAGGCGATAACTAAATTGCCTACACACACAATGTCTGTTGCATTAGGAAATTAGTTACTTTTTTTATAGCACTTATGCCTGTCTAATTTCAAGGGAAGCAATTTCCACCTCAGTTTGGTGAAGAAGAGACAGTCCGATAGTGGTTCAGAATCTGGAGATGTCAGAAAGTGGACTTTTCTCCTTTTTACCCTTAAAAACAGGTCTTTGGCTTGGCTGGGAAACCCATCCAAACAGCAATTTTACTCTATAATGTATGCATGTCTGCTGATCCATCTGTAGAACAGGTGACAAGCCAGTGGCTTGGGAGAGATCTATTAGTGAATGACAGTACAAAGGGTCCACAGTAAATTAAACGAACATAATTCTTCCAACCGCTCTCCTTTTTCAGTTTCTCTCCTCTCATAGAATCCCTGTTGGGTTTTTCTCCTTCATACCAGGCAGCTACTACAATGTCTCAGAAATTTTTTTACCATCATTTGTAGGTAATTAGTTTGGATGTCAAACTCCTGGATTATTACTTCTTTCAACTCTGATCTCCCAGGTTTCCTTCTTAAAATCTGAGTATTTTAGGATAAATGTCCAGCAAAGAGTAGATTCTCTGAGTATTTTGGTACTTGACTATCTATATGAGGAAATAATTTGATGGCTGTTTATGCCATTTCAGGCGAGAAGTGCAGTAATACCTGGCTCACCAAACATTTGTTAAATTACAATATGTATGTGATGTGAAAATTACTTTTCAATACAGCAGTTAGAAATGGCATTGTGTTGCTGTCATCCTAACAATGCTCTGAATGGCTTGAACAATCTGTCAGCAGTAACAGTCGTTTCACTACTACTTCCCAGAAGCTCTTTCTCTAATGCTGCAGGGAATTGGGAAATGCAAATACCATCTCAATGCATGACAATTGAGACCATTACTCAAAAAAAAAAACCCAAAAAACAAACAAAAAAAAACCCTGAAGTTTTATAGACTAGAATATTGAGAATTTTGAAAATATGACAATTACAATTTTGTTGCCTTCATACTGGGTTTGCATTTTCAACACCATTAAACTGTCATAACAGCAGTTGCAGATCTGAATGTTAATGATTATTTATTTTTTATTTTATTGAAGACATCTCCTTTTTTAGTGATTCATAGAATATTAGAGTTGGAAGGGACCTCAGGAGGTCATCTAGTCCAAACCCCTGCTCAAAGCAGGACTATCCTCAGCTAAATCATCCCAGCAAGGGTTTTGCCAAGTCTCAATTTAAAAACCTTTGAAGATGGAGATGCCACCACCTCCTAGGTAACCCATTCCTATGCTGCACCACCCTCCTAGTGAAAAACTTTTTCCTAATGTCCAACCTAGACCTCCCCCACTGCAACTTGAGACCGTTGCTCCTTCTTCTGTCATCTGCCACCACTGAAAACAGCCTAGCTGCATCCTCCCTGGAACTCTCTTTCAGGTAGTTAAAGGCTGCTATCAAACCCCCCCCCCCATTCTTCTCTTCTGCAGATTAAACAGGCCTAGTTCTTTCAGCCTCGCCTCATAAGTCTTGTGCTCCAGCCCCCTTATCATTTTTGTTGCCCTCCGCTGGACTCTCTCCAACTTGTCCACATCCTTTTTGTAGTGGGGGGCCCAAAACTGGACACAAAATTCCAAATGTGGCCTCACCAATGCCGAATAGAGGGGAATAATCACTTCCCGCGATCTGCTGGCAATGCTCTTACTAATGGAGCCCAATATGCCATTAATCTTCTTGGCAACCAGGGCACACTGCTGACTCATATCCAGCTTCTTATCCACTGTAATCCCCAGATCCTTTTCTGCAGAACTGCTGCCCAGCTTTTCAGTCCCTAGTCTGTAGCTGTGCATGGGATTCTTCCTTCCTAAGTGCAGGACTCTGCATTTATCCTTGTTGAACTTCATCAGATTTCTTTTGGCCCAATCCTCCAATTTGTTTAGGTCCTGCTGTATTCTATCCCTCCCTTCCAGGGTATCTACCACTCCTCCTAGCTGTTTGTCATCTGCAAATTTGCTGAGGGTGCAATCTACCCCATCCTCTAGATCATTAATGAAGATGTTGAACAAAACCAGCCACAGGACCGATCCCTGCGGCACTCCACTTGTGAACGGCTGCCAGCTAGACATCGAGCCTTTGATCACTACTTGTTGAGCCCTATGCTCTAGCCAGTTTTCTATCCATTTTATAGTCCATTGATCCAACCTTTATGTTTAGTAACTAGCTTTTGTGTTCAGCGTACTCTTATATTACTTTGTAGTTTTATTTTAGCTACCTAAACTGAGCCCAAAGATTAAGGCCCAGATAATTCCCCCCCACTCCAGAGATGGCAGAATGTTCTGATCAGACAGAGGGTAAGGAGAGGGCTGCTTCATTGTCCTGCTGCTGCAGTTAACCAGAGGGTGGGGCTGAGGGGGGAAGAGGAGGAGCCACAGTATGAAGCATTTTCCCCATCTGCAGGCATCTTCACACTTTAATGCTGAAGCTCTAATAGTTGCTTCAGACTTGCAGCCCCCTCCAGGGGGAGGAGAGGGTTGTCCTGGAGCAGCGGGTCTCTGGGAATCCAAAGGTTACTGGAAAGCCAGAGGAGCAACCCAGATAGGGCAACTTACTTCAGAGGTTCACCTTGCAAAGTTTCCAACTACTAATAAGACTAAGACATTTTTCTGGAGGGGGTGCATGGCCTGCTCAACCCACAGATTCCTTTCTCTGGAATCTGTGGATTTAAAAGGTCACACATGCTTCCCCTCGAAAATGTCATAGCCTGTGATGAACTTGCTGGAAGATAGTCCGTTTCCTTCCCCCTCCCCGCCCACACACAGGTATTTCCTTGGAAAGGTACAATTTGATAATATAATATCACTAGCAACAGAAAAACCTAGGTCTGCCATTTCTGTTATATAATCTAGCTTTCTTTAATTTTCACCATAAAAGTTCTGAACCCAAGCCATCTTGAACTTAGGGCTTAGCCACTTTATATAAATATGCATATTAAGCACTTCATGCTCTTAGGATATTAAAAAATGTTGGCTGTTAGCTATTAGAAATGTTGGGTTTTATTATAGTTATTGTAATAGAAAATGCTGTTTGATCTTAGGCAGTGAAATAGGTTATTCTATCCTACCAGGTTTATCATAGTTCCTTTGTTCCATTCTTGATCGTGTTATGAAAGTCTGATACTTGAATAAGACTGAGCCATCTTTTAAAAGGGCTAGACTCTTTGATCTTTGTAAAAGAAAAGATCCTTAAAGGGAAGCCTCTACTTCTGTTTGTCCAAACATTGCAAGGGGAGTCTGTAGACTATAGTCAACAATTCAAATTGTATTTGTGTTTGTGTCTTAGATGAACTTGTTGATTTGCATTTAAAGGGGGTTTCAATGGAGATATCTGCTCTTTGATGGGATTTATAACGTACACAAAGCCTAGTTAATATTTGTTCTAATAGATAGGTCCACAATGATGTCATTTAATTAGTCACCAATCGTTTTGATACTGGCTGTCGTGTTTTCAAACTATAGAGGATGTGCGTACTGGGGATGGAATCTGAACTGGGGCTGGGAGTGCTTCACCTGCTGAGACATAGGTGTAATTACTAAAGACGCTGAAATAACTAAAACGTGATGAGTCTGTGGAAGGGACAGAATTTACTGGGGCTTGGTCAAAAAAGGATATTATCCTGTAAGTTGAAAATAACTTGTTTATTATAAAGTTTGTGAATAAATTTTTCAGTAGATTCTAGACTTGATCAGTGCCTGTCATAAAACAAAGTGTGAAGTACTAGCCATTTCCCCATAAAGTAAAATATTAGCTCAATAAAGAAAAAGATTAATAATACAGTATAGGACCAGAATGTAGAGTAGGTACTCACTCCACTGTGCACTGATAAACAATAGGCCACCCAAAATTTACAAAGAGATTCTGATATGTATGCTGAAACTTATACTAGATTCCACTATAATTCTGCTATACCAAATGGAACGTGACCATCAGAGGTCCTAACCACATCAGACATGCCATCAGCAGCTCATTCACCTGCACATCTACTAATGTAATATATGCCATCATGTGCCAGCAATGCTCCTCTACCATGTACATTGGCCAAACCGGACTGTCACTACGCAAAAGAATAAATGGACACAAATCTGACACAAAAAATGGTAAAATCCATAAGCCAGTAGGAGAACACTTCAATCTCCGAGGACACTTTGTAGCTGCCTTGAAAGTTGACATACTTTTACTAAAAAAAAAAAAAAACCTTCAAAAACAGACGTCAGCGAGAAACTGCAGAGCTGGAACTCATATGCAAACTTGACACAATCAGACTGGGCCTGAATAGGGACATGGAATGGTTCTCTCATTACAAGAAATAATTGTCACTGTTCACACATTCAAACCTTCTAATCAATGGTTGTAAATAGGGCTCATCTACTCTAACTGAATGGACTTCGTTAGCACAGGCTCTCCCCATTGTTTTTTCTTACTCTTGGATGTGTATATATACCTCCTATCTGTGATTTCTATTTCGTGCATCTGACGAAGTGGGCTGCAGCCCACGAAAGCTTATGCCCGCAGAAATTTGTTAGTCTTTAAGGTTCTACAGGACTCTCGTTGTTTGTATAATGTTATGGTGCCAATGAGTGTCTCATGTGACTTTGGGTTAGCTGCACTATTGCAGAATAGTGAAGACATGAGTTGAACTTCCATGGCTTTCTCAAATCCTATAACTCAAACTGCTGCCTCAGACTCCAATTGCCTCAAGGCTATTCTTATTCCTCTAACTGTCCATTCCCCCTGCTCCCCCACATCCTCTGTGCTCACCACAATTGCCCATAGCTCCCATTTGGCACATCATTAACTCTTCCCCCATTTCCCAGCCTGCCTCTTATATTATGATGGAAAATCACAGTTCAGGTCACCCAGGCAATCTTGACTCAGGCCCATAACATTGTCAGCCTTCCATCTCCTCTGGTTATATGAAATGTGGAGAAGACTGTATACCTGAGCAGTTTTAAGTGGAGTATTGAAACTGTTAACCAAAGAGCAATGGCTTTATAACTGGCTTAATATCTGTCTCTGATATGAAGTGCGGTGCTTTGTCAGAACACTAACTTTTGCTGTGACCATGTAAGTACTGTAATATTATGACCTTCGCCTAAGAGACTTGTGTGAGATACCCATGCTCTTCATCTAATTGCTCTTCTTCAACTGGCAGAATTTGAACAGCATGAAATGGCTGCCTCTCAGTATGCTTGCCCTATTGAGAGGCCCTCATATTTCTCTAATAAGAGATTGTTACAGAATGGAATATGGATGACCCTAAAGAAAGCTGTATAATTAAAACTAATGTATTTAAGGTGTTGTCATCACTGATGACATGGACCTATTTGATGGAGAAAGATAACTTTACCTCAGAATCTTTGATTTTTCTTAGACAGGTGCTAAGGAGGCAAAGTCAAGGCTGCTTGGGTGACACTGATTTTTTTTTTTTTGGTAATAGCCATGGGGAGGGTTGTGGGGGTGTTTGTTTTTCAAAGTAGACCCTTAATTTTGAATTAACAGGCATTAACAAGTTTTTCTAAAATGTTCTTTTAAGACATTTTCAAGAATGTTTGCAACCTTAACTTTTGCTTAATGCTTTGTCTGGGAGAGGGGATGAGAGTGGGTGTATCACAGCTAATGTAGCTGCCATGTCTCAGTTCCTCCTCCTCTGTGCCTTGGGAGTTTTCACATGCCACACAACAGGTATTTCAGCTAAAGTCTCCCCTACAGGGGCTTGATTTATTGGTATTATTAAATTAAAAACATTCAACCCTTCTCCTTGTTTCCAGGCTTCCCAAATCCTTTCTCGTTCTTTTGCTTGGGCTTCACAACATCTTGATGGTGACCTCTTGGTAATCTTGTTCCTGGGCTCCTGCCCCATCTCTGTCTGAACGGGGAACTCCCATTCCAGAGACTTAGCCACTGCTCTTCCCCAGGCTGCTGTAACCCTCCTGACAGTCTTTGTGAAGAGCATCCTCCAGGATCTTTCCCAGTCCTTAGTCTCTGCCAGATTGAGCCAAGAGACTTTGACTTGTAGTCCCCAAAGGGTGACCAGATAGCAAGTGTGGAAAATCAGAACAGAAGCTAGGGGTAATAGTTGACTATTCACACCAAATATTGAGATTGTCCTTATAAAATTGGGACATCTGGTAACCCCAGTCCCCAAAAATAATCATGTTCTTCAGTGTCATTGCCTATTCTGTCATGTACTCTGTCTGGAAGCTATACTCCTGAGCCAATACCTTAAAGGAGCTACATCCCAGTACCTTATATGTCATGTCATGTGGTAATCTAACCCTCAGACAAAAGATGATAATCTCTAAAACTGAAAATGGAGGGCCTTGAAGAGTGACAAAACTTTTCAAATTTGGATGCCTAAACTTAAGCATGTGAATTTAGGCATCTAAATTAGTGGCCTTGGTTTTTTTAGCTTTGCTGAGTGCTTGTATTTCTCTGTGAGGGTAGAGAAAATGGTTTCCTTTGAAAACAATGTAGTGAACTGTGACTAAGTGGGAGTTGTCCTTCATATTTTTATGAATCCTATGCATGCCTCAGTTTCCCTGTGTAGTTTGCATTGCTACTCAGTCAGTCAGTGAAAAAGATTAAAGCTGCTCTTGGAGGAAGCAAAAGACATGAGGTCTTTGTGCAGTGTGGCTGTTTGGGGTGGACAGAATGGGCCATTAAAGAGTTCACTTCGTGAAGCAGGAATTCTGGCTCAGTCTCAGAGGTGTTGAGGCCATATGACCTACCCCTAAGGAAAAACGGGACCCCTTGGAAGTCTGCCAGAAGGAGCTCCTCCCAGGGCCTGTTTAAAGGCTGGGGTGTGGCCCAGATTCTGTGAATCTGTGACATGAGCACACTATTTTGCACGGCTCTGACTGAAAGTCTTAGTAGCAGTAGAATGTGCATGACTCAGATTTATAAGTGGCCTGACACTCTTCTTGCCATGCTGAAATCTTGTGGATGTTGTTTTGTATATGTAAAGGTAGTTTGTGCCCATCTTTTCTATCCTTCCTAGTTATGAAAAAGTCTGCTGGAGCCTTTCTGTACACTGCTCTGAATACCTTCGCTTGTAGTACTACTGAGAATAGACTAGACTACAAGAAGCACATTTAACATCGTGTGTGTGTACGCACACACCCGTACATACACAATAATCCAATATCAAAATAAATACAATTAAAACCATCTAAATCTTATATTTTTAATATTTTAAGCAAGTCAAATTGCCTCAGCCCTAGACCATCAACTTCTATTCTCAGGCCAAGTTATTAATTATTGTACTGTAGCTGTCTAACTTAGGCCCCATTGCTGCAATGATCCTGCCAGCACACCCTTGCAGAAGCCAATGGGGCTCTGCATGGACGGATTCCCACTGAAGTCAGTATGTGGGGTGAAAGAATCCATCTATGTGTTTGACATGGTGGGATCAGGACTCGAGTGTAAGCTCATTAGGGCAGGGACCTTCATTACTAATGTGTCAGTAATGCTCCTTGTCCACATCACCTTATATATAATAAAAATAATGAATTTTAATCCTTTCTAAGGTTAAGTGAAAAAAGAATTTTCTAAGGCAGTGGTTCTTGAGGTACACAGAGATCTTCCAGAGGGTACATCAACTCATTTAGATATTTGGCTGTTTTTACAACAGGCTACATATAAAGCACTAAGCGAAATCAGTACAAACTAAAATTTTAAACAGACAATGACTTGTTTGTAGTGCTCTATATGCTATATAATGAAATGTGAGTGCAATATTTATATTGAATTGATTTATTTTATAATTACATGGTAAAAATGAGAAAACAAGCAATTTTATTAATAGTGCTGATACTTATTTATTTGTATGTCTGATTTTTTTTTTGTTGTCATTTTTAAGTGAGGTGAAGCTTGGGGTACACAAGACAAATCAGACTCCTGAAAGGGGCACAGTAGTCTGGAAAGGTTGAGAGCCACTATTCTAAGACATGAAAAAATTCAGGCTTCCAAGCATGAATTTGGAGAGAGGTGATGCTAATATAGGCACCCTGTAGTTGAGGGGCCTCGGAACTTAGTTGGAAGTTTTACAGTTGAGATGCTCCTGGGAGACTACAACTCCCGTGATGCCTTGGGGAAATGGGAGAGAGAGACTTTCTCTTCCAGGGAGCTGAAGGGGAAAAAAGCACGTGTGGACTCCATTTTTGGGGCGGAGTGCAGCAGAGTTTGGAAGCTGCTGCTGGGGGTCTCAAAGCTGCCGCTGAGAGCCTGCTGGAGTTTTGATTGAGCAGCCAGCTTTGGAGACTGGTGGCCTTGCCCAAGCCAGGGCAGGAACTGAGCCTGGAGCTGCCTGAAGTAGGCCTGCAGTGAAGGTGGTGTGAGTGCCTCCCCCTCCCTTTTTGTTTTGGGGTAGGGCTTGTAAAGGAAGCGGCACAGCAGAGAGACTTTGACTGGGCCTGAGAAGAGGCAGAGAGGTATTCTCTTCAAGCCTGGGCCAGGATTGTTGATGTTTGGTTGAGCCAACTCCAAATCTTTAGCTTGACACCTGGGCTGAACTGATACACAGACCCAACAGAGCACTGTCTCCTCTTTCAGGTCTTCAGAGATGCCCACGCAAGCAAGGAGTTAGGGCTCTGAACTCTAGGGGAGTGTACACTGCAGAGGTGGGGAAAATAGTAGCAGTGTAAATGCCAGTTAGACAAGTTTCATTTATTACTGTATTTATGTATTGATTTACTCAACTGCCCTTGTGGATTTCAAATAGTAATGATAATTAATTTCAGGCTGTTTATGCCATATTCCTTTAATTTGTTAAGTAAAAGTGTTAACTGTAATTTAAGTATATTGGATGTATAATTTGCCTAATTGGTATTTTGGGTTAGTCCCATGCGACAGGCTATTATTATTATAAGAAGAGATTAGGTCCTAGAAGCTCCCAAGGCCTGCTATTGAGCATGTACAGGGTCTAGTCAGGTGGAGGCACCACCAATTTTAAATTTCTTTAGGAGTAAAGGGACTGCAGCAGAGGGGTGGATAGGGGATTCCCACCTATCCTACACCATCACTGGAATACTCAGGATCTCCTTTGTTGTCAGCAACCGTAGGTGCCTGTGCATACAGGTGAGTGTTCCCTGCTCTCAAGTAACCCAAAAAAAGTTTTCTCACATTACCAACTGCTGTCCTAAACTGTATTGTAGAGTGCAATGTCAAACAGCTGCCTCATTTTACTCTAAAGGTAGGAGAAGTGGAATTTATGTCACTTAAAATTTGTAAGGAATTTTTAGACCTTTTGAGATGGAAGACATGTAAGCTGTAAAGTATAAGCACTGAAAAACTTCATGATAGTTTGGTTTGGTATGCAATAATTTGCTAATGCAATAAAAAGTTGCTGACATCATATAATGCTTGTTTTTGGCACTTGTATATAACATTATCCAACCGCCATTTCCTATTATTTAAATACCAAAATGGTCAAGTCAGTAACTGAGTCTGTCCCCAGCTTGTACTGGGGAAATATCATGCAAATAGCTGCCATGATTAATATTTACAGCAGTACCTTTCAAGGTGGTGTTGCCCTTTCCACAAGAGAAAAACTAATATATAAAAAAACATAAAGGTATTCTGCCAACACAACAACCCACAATGCATATCAAATCATCTGGTGGCTTTGGAAGCTGGATGTGCTAGTAGTATTTCTTGCCCATTTGCTTTTGCTGCTGTAAGGGAAGAAAGAAAAGTTATTTAGGGACACTGAGAGAATTCTTTGGGAGTTGTTCATCATTAATAAAATTACACTCAGGAAGTTTAGAATGGATGGAAAAAAGGGAAAGTTTTTATAAACTATGCAGGCGTTCTTCCTGTAGGGATTATACACAGGATACTGGGATGTAGAACATCAGGGGTTGTGGTTTTTATCTTTATTTTTGTGTCTTAAATGTGATGAATCATACCATTATTAACGAAAGGCACCTGTAGCCAACAGTACACTCACATCCATATTTAATTGAACCATTCATTGCTCTGTGTTCACAACTACCCAAGGAACATAGTTTGTGTTGGGCATAAATTTTAGTACAAAGGCTATCATCATCATGGAAGCAGTGTTGTAGCCATGTTGGTCCCAGGATATAATTAGAGAGACAAGGCGGGGAAAGTAATATCTTTTATAGGAACAACTTCTATTGGTGAGAGAGACAAGTGCACTGGATGAGGTACATCACACGTTGTGATAGCCAAGTGTAAGATTCATGGATCTTGAAAGGTGTGTTGTGGGGTGTGTTGAACATTGTAGCAGTGGAGATATGTCTGCAGGTTTTGCATCTGATCTGGCAGGTTCTGGTGTCGCTTTGAGTTGGTGTGGGTATGGGGACTGGGGAGCTTCCTTCTGATGTGCGTGGAGAGATTGGGGGGGCGGGTGGGGTCTGTAAACAAGAAGTGGGGATTCGGGAAAAATTTCTTTCAGGATGGGGTCCCCATCAAATATGAGTTGTAGTTATCTGATGATAATCCATATAGGTTCCAGTGTGGAGTGATAAGTGACAACTAAGGGTGTGAGGTCAGAGTGGGTTTTATTTCTGTATACAATCTGCAACCCATTAATCCTCTTCTTTTTTTGTCCTATTACTGCAGAGTTGTTAATGGCCTGTTCTACATTGAATGGTCCCTTACAATATGTGCTAACTATTTATGTTAAACAATCTGTTCCATTTGAATTTTGCTGTGACACTGGGAGTACCTTTCCCAGTCCTGAAGAAGAGTTCTGTGTGGCTTGAAAACTTCTCTCACCAACAGAAACTTGTCAAATAAAAGTTATTATTTCACCCACCTTGTGTCTCTGTCATCATGGTGCTTCACAGCATCCTTTAAGGCACGTAAATATTGTTATAGCCCTTTAATAGATGGCTAAATTGAATTACTGAGAAATTGAGATGTGACAGGGCAATTTCCTGAGATCATCTTAAAAAGAAGCTCTTAACTTTTTTTAAGAAAGTTAAAAATGTTTATTGAATTAAGTTTGTGTCTTTGAAATCCATTATATTGAATGCAAAGTTTATGTATTATGGGATTGGATGCAACTTCTCTGGAGGGACACATGCCTAGTGTAAATGTTGGAAAGTGTTATGAGCTTCAAAGGACCATTTTAAACAATATGCCAGACAAGAAAGAACTTTTGGGACAAACAAGGTTAAGTGAGTATCCTAGGATATACCTGGAAAGAGGTGAATGCAAATTCCCACCTCTGGACTTCACCTTTAAAGTTATGCCGTGAGAAGAGAACCATTTTCTGCTGATTATGTATTCCCAGAATCTGAAGATCAAATGCCAAAGCTATGTAAAGTAGTGCTTATTTGTGAGTGTATTGTGTTCTGAACTAACGTAGTTGTGAATATGTAACCACAGAAAAACTCCTATGCAGGGCTGTTATGGCCTACCAGAGCCAATGTTGGAGTTGAGGGTGTTCTCCGGTAAGCTTATTAGCATGTGTGTAGGTTCTTTTACTGTTTTTAATATGTTTTTTCTGTAATGCTACCATTTTAAGAATAAATGTGCTTGCTTAGAAAGAGCTGTGTGGTAACTTACAACTATAGGCATTACAACTGTCCATAGCTTCTTTGGAGAAAAGAAAACATAGACCCAGGCTTTTTTATGCAGTCAGGCTTGATGGGGAACTCGCAGTGTAGGCAGAGAACTGTGCAGCCTGGAAAAATGAGAGAGACATGGTTCTTGGCCCAAGAGAGGTGATGGTAAAAGAGCCAGGGGCTTGCAGTGGGTGCCCTTGATGGACTATGGAGGGGGAAATACAGGTACATTTGCCCTGAACTGTGATGGAAGTGTTTTGCTCACAATGAACAAGGATATATCTACACTGTAGCTGGAAGTGCACTTGCCATTGTGATTAGACAGACACATGCTAGTTCTGCTTGTACTGATGTGCTAAAAAATAACCGTGTAGCTGAGGGTAGCACTGGTGATGTCTCAGGCTAGCCACTCAAGTCCATACGCAGGGGTCTGTTCCAAAATTTTCTGGAGTTTGTTATTGTGATTCTTACTGAGACAATGGAAAATGCAACTCCAAGTCAATGAAAAGGTAATTAATACTGAGTTCCTTACTGCTTACTTTAACTGATAATCTACTGTACATACAATTTAAGGAAATGTATATGAATTGAGTCCAGACAATAGGACTAGTAGGGTGTGTACAGGCTAGAGGTCACTATGGGAAAGTGGAGGCACAGACAGGTTATATGTCTTGCCTGAAGTGGGCTGGGGCACTGTAAAGTGAGGGCTTAAAATGGGACTAGGAATTCTGATCCTTCAGAAAGGGTCTCTTCAAGACACCTTTGAGGCATGTTGATAAGAATGGTTTGGTTTGAAGAAATGTATGTGGATGCTGTCTGATGTACTTGTGCTTAATGGCTAAATCCTCTTTTTAGCCTCCAGGGCTGATAATGGGGTCCCATGGGACTTGCATGTGGAGTGTGATTGTCGGCATGTATTTTGAGAGTTCAATTTTAGGCATCCAGAACTGAAAATGTAGCCCTTAAATTCAGGCAGACTTTTTTTATACCGAAGCTAATGCTTAAACATCTGGGCAGAGCAGAAGATAGGGGAAAGGGATTAGAATGAAAGTTCTGGTATAGTTTGAACAATATATGCATTAAAAATGCTGCTTTCTTTGGTAATTCTTTTTTAGCTTGTATAAATGAGTGGTATCTCTTGTCCTGTTATTACTTATGCAATTAAAAGTATCTGTACTATTAGAGTGGAGAGAGATCTGATGAGCACTGTGATTCCTTGAGGAGTATTTCTCTATACTCACCTCACATAACATGTTCTCGTATAGTACAAATGTTATTTGAGTCAAACCAGTCTGGTAGTGAATCTCCTCTAAATAAACATTCTTTTAGTCCCTTGGTCTCAAAGTCTGTTCTCTCTCTCTATTTTCTTCTTTTGTGTGCAACTAAGATTTATGAGGGCCAGTGTTACATCAGCCTTTTTACGCTCAATACAGAAGTTACAGTAGCCATAAAATACCTTTCAAATGTTCTGAGTCTGTCACAGAAAACCAACAGAATAAAAGACTAGTTCCATTATTTTCCACAAAGAAATACAGCTCCTGACTAACTGAAATTAGAGAGGGGCCCAAACCAAACCCCCCTTTTTTCCAAAATCTGAGAATTTGGAGAAAATTCTTAACATAATGTCTTGGTTCCTGTCTGTATTCTGGGCCAAGCCAATTCTGGATTTGGGCAACGCTTATCTCTGAGGATTTTCAAATATGACTCCAAAATTTGTGGCTCATGCCAATCTCTAATTAAAAGATGAAAACACCTTGCAAATCTAATTACGCATTTTCATCTGTATGAATTAGTAGTTTGGCAATTTTTACTCAGAAGCCTTGTTATAACTGGGTTTCTTGAGTCCTTCCAATTAAGATGCTTGATTTTATTTTATTTTATTTCTACCTTGGTTTCCTGTTTTGGCATGAGATTTATTGGAGCATTTAACAGGGAAAGCTCCCATATGCAGCTCTACTGTTCAATCTGCTATGGGTCTTGTGTGGAAATGACAGTATATCGAATACAAAGAAGGAACAGGATCTTTATTAGATGGCATCTGTTGAGAAGTGAACAGCCTTGTCACCCAAAATAAGTTGGCTTTAGTCTACGTACCCAGAGCTACCCCGAAAATAAACTTTTAGGGGACCTGACTGGGGGAATGTGAACAATTTGAACCAATGCACAAAAATGCAGCAAGTTTCTATGAAATGCGAAAAAGTGAAATTCAGATTTTGGATTGCTTCAGCTGTAATCCAAAAGTGTATTTCTTGTGGGAGGTATATTTCCCTCTGTTACTGCACATTGGATGAGATCTTAATTGATCTCTTGTTCTTTCTTCCCTGGGCAGGATGAAGGCTTTGAAGATGAATACTTCCTCATAAACTAAATGGTTTCAGCTGTTGCCACTGCAGATAATAATTTCTAAGAAGATTTTTGTAAGTTGTTTAGGGATTTCTCTGCTTTTATGGAGAAGGAAGGCTGTATGTTAACCCAGAAGACTCTGCAACAAATTAGGATACAGGGAAAAGTCTGTCTAAACGTTTTCAATCTAAAGCTAACAGAGGTTTAACCGATGCAGAGAGTGCGCTTCGTTTTAGGTGCTTGAAGGAGGGAGGAAGTGAAGGCCATAACTGAACACACCAACAAATAATTAGATGCAGAAATTAATTGAGAGAAATCCTACGGGTATGTTATGCAAGAGTATGTTATGGATTCAATTATCACAATGGTCCCTCCTGACCTTAAAATTTATGTATGTGGAAAAATAGTATAGTATCTGGAAATAGTATAGATCTACTATATCTGGAGACAGATGCATGTATATAAGAGGAATGTGAGTAAGGGTTGCATTACCAGGCCAACATATTGCATATGGATACAGCACAAAAGTGTACATATCTTTTATGGAAAGGCATGTCCAGCCTTCTCCTTTCCCTTCCTCCCCACCAAGAGAAAAGTGACATGCTGTTTTATAGTACTGCAGACTACCTCATCTTGATAGTGCATAAGTAAAGCAGTGTGAAATAATCAGGTTGTAACCACTGGAAATATATTCCATAAAAATCAAAACTATGGGGTGAAGTGTAAGTATAGGCTTGGGATTCAGGAAGTCCTGCTACAGCTTCACCTCCCTGCTTCAGTTTCCTCAGCGATAAACTAGAGATGACAACACTTGGTATCTATCTTTCAAGGATGCAAGAATTAACTGGCTAAAGTTTGTGCAGTTCTTTGAATGTGTAGCTAAGAGGTGAGTGGTGTTATAATTGGTTACTAGTAATTCTTGTGGTGAAGTATGCGCATAAGTAGGGGATAAAGTTGCTTGGGGTGTGACCAAAGATGTATACACTTTTACTACATGCACTACTGTGGAGAAAATACACAGGGCTGAATCCTCTCTTCTGTTACAGTTGCTTTGCACACATGTAAGCAAAAAAGCCAGTAAAAACTGTCTTAAGAAGCCATTTAAGAATTTCTCTTGCCTAGGGGAATACTCAGGAGATGCAAAAATGGCTCTTAAATCATTATGATTCCTGGTGGCTGGAACAGCCCTTTGGGTCATGGGCAGTTGGGCATATATTAGAACAGCTTCAGGTTTCTCTAATTTATAGTGGGGGCAAGGTGGGTCCCCTTGCCAGCCCCAGGGTCAGGGGAAGTAAAGGTGACTTAAAGCCATCTTTTGTTCTTTGTAGTCCCATCATGTGTAAAGCTCAATTGGATCAGAGACTCGAGCCCTCAATTTCTAATGAGATGACACAAGACAAGACTGAAGGGAGGATCAAATGTAATCCGATTTAAAATATTCTTCCAACAGTACGTATAATATATATTTAATATTGTTTTAAAATTGCATACTCCATTATAAGCAGAGCTAATCACACTGCCTACAGGTAGGGCTGCCCAGCATTTCCCATTATAAAACCTCTTTTTTTCTATTGGTTTTAGTTTTATTACATTTTAGCTATTTGGGCTGAAAGTTTCCATGCTGGGTATCTGCCGTAGGCTGACTTTTCTTGAGAAGTTTTTATTAAAAGGTACAGCTGTTTCTGAAAACAGGGTTAGGGAAAATGTGGTGTTTTATCCATGATAGCTTTGTTATCAACCATTTTGTTGATAAGCTCTCATATTTCCATGCCTTAGAACTAAGGTTTGAAATGTGGAGGGGTTGGCCTTTGTGTGCTGTTCCTCTGAAAAATCACCAACATTTGGCCACTTTACAAGCCTTTGGAAAATCTACATTTATGTGGCCAGCAGAGACATGTTAGAGTTTGGCAGCTAAATTCTCTGAAAATTCCACCTGAACTGTCCTCCATCCTCTCTCAGTCCTAGGGCTTCAGGACTTTCCCTGCTGCTCCTAGCTGCCAGGGCATCAGTCACCTGAACTGAGAGAAGGGAGACAGGCCATCCTGTGCTTTCATTGGTTTCCCAGCTGACACCCAGGCATCCTCCAGCATATGGAGACTCGGCAGCCTGACTCAAATGCCAAAGAGACAAAGAACCATACCTGACGTGAAGGTGGGGGAGTGTGATACAGAGTATATTGGGACAAGGTGCCTGAAGGTGGTGAAATAGGGAATGGAAGCCAGTGAGATTCAGGGAGGATTGGGAGCCAGTGAGGGGATGGGGAAGCAGAGCTAGGACCTGTGTGGGAAAGAAGAATGGGACAAGAAGGCAGGGGGAGACACTCGGGCTTGGTGGAGATAAAACTGGGACTTGAATGGGGAGCCTAGAAGAGGAGAATAGCAATGCCTGGGAAGACAGATTGGGACTGGGATGAGGCGCCTGAAGGGAATGGGACTGGGATGAGGAGCTGGTTTGGAGGGGAAGAAACAGGCTTTGGACAAGGACGGGGGGCGCAGGCACAGAAGGGTCTGTGGCTAGTGAAGCACACTCTCCTCCAGAGCCTAAGATGGTACCGAAAACTCCTGAGTCTCACCATTCCTCTGCTGCCAGCAAATAATCTGTCAGATGCATAGGCAAAGTGTCTCATACCTGTCAAGTGCTGGCCCATGTAGAGGATGACAACCTACTCTTGCTATTTGTAACTCATAGGCTATTCAAACCCTGATCTGAAGGCAGAATAACTAATTTCCTCTTCCGTTTTTTTATGGCGTTCATCACTAAAGCATGGAAGTACTTCACAGATAGTAATTAATTTTCACCACACCCATGTAAGTGAAGTTGTATTATCTCTGTTTTAGAGGTGGCAAACTCTTATTACTATCTTACAAATGAGGCACTGTAAATGGGTTTCCCCTCCAGCCCTGGAAACTGTGGCTGATAAGCCCTCTTGGTGATTAAATAGCACACACACTCCTCCAGAGTACTGTCACCATGTGTCTCTTTATTATTATTTCTTGCCTCATGCTCCATATACAAGGTTAGCAGCAGATAAAAGGGGCTTCTCTCTTGCTCCCTGTCTCAGCCTTCTATACTGCTCACTTTCATCTCTGACCTGTCCAGCTGGTGAACTCATAAGCTCAGACTCGCTAGAGGTGCAAGTCATCCCCACTAACCTTTCCAAACCCAATCAAACTACCTAAATCCCTCCTGCAGTGTCCTTCATATTGTAAGTGATGTTAGTGCTGGCTCCCAAAAGGGACTCTCTTTATAGCTGCCAACAGCACCCTGTCACAGGCCCAGAAATATTAGTCAAGTGTCCACTAATTTGGGGTGCCCGATTTGAGACGCCAGAGTTGAACATCTGGAAAATGGTGAACACACAAGTTAATGCCCACCTGTGAAAAGTCTGGTTTAAGTAACTCGCCCAGTATTACACTGGAACTCTGTGGCCACGGCAGGGATAGAAGCTAATTCTCCAGGGCAACATTAAACTGCCTTAACCATGAGACCCTCCTTTCTTTTCCTTCAATCACCTGCCTCGTTCACTATACACCTTACATTCAGCCTCTGTGACAAATGACAGTGTCCTACAGACAACAGTGTCCATCACTACGCAGCCCTGATTCATCCCCAGAGCTTGGTCTATCCGGTATGCTGACTGAGACAGGGATCCCATTTAAATAAATAATAGGATGTTATCATGAAATTTAAAGACTATCATGCATATGGACAAGGGGTCTGAGTTAAGATGGGTTTTTCTCTTAGTTATATATAAAGGAAAAAAAATATATAAGCAAAACTTTCAAGAGGTTTGCTAGATTAAGTTGGTGTATCAACCTATATAAAGAATCCTTTTGCTCTTTTGGAATTACAATATAAATGTTCTTCTTATATTCCTAATCAACGTTTTCTTAAGTATTTGTAAATACTTCCGTGTGTAACACCATGTAACAGAACTCCTTTAGAGCTGAGAACAGCTCGAGTCTCGCCTAACTGTATTCACTCCTTTGTACCTTCCAGTTATATTCCTTCCTGAGAATTAAAGCAGAAGTTGGAATGGAATGTAGGCCTATAACAGATGGAATAAAATAGAATCCTGAAGTGCCACACTGTTTTTCCTACTGTATGGTTCAGCTTAATACATTATGATTCACGAAATTTTTGTGACTCCACCCAGCAAACATATCACAGAATATGCTGAAGATGCAAGACAGAAGATGTCCACTATTGGCTCGTGTGCTTATTTGCAAAATGCCTAGCAGTTCATAACAAATGCTTTGTCTTAGATGTCACAAAATCAAGTCCATATTAGGCTGGGATTCCAAAGGAAATTCATAAGGGCCTTTGTGTCTGTGGAGTTTTGTAATGCGGCTATGATTACCACTAAGAATGTTTTTCTTAAAAGCTGGATATCCGCATGTGCCCTATTGGTAAACCACTAGGCTGCTGAATTAAGATTTTATTTACCACTGGAATAAATAAACTACCCAGTGTGCACATACTTAGGAACCACATGTGGGGACCGTTCGTGGACTCTGTCAATGTCAGTGAAGTTATTTGATGTATGTATCTGAAAGATGTATGGTAAGTGTGGGAAATGTATCTTTACAGTCTATAACTTTGCCTTTCCAGTGTGTTCCTTTGTATGTCTTGATCTTGATGAGACCAGACTTACTTTATTGCTCTATCCATCATGTTTTGAACCTGTTAGGGAAATTTCTATTTTTACTCATTTGTTGTTAGGGAAATTTCTTCCATTTGGTTATAGTGCTGATTGCTTTGCTTTGATCCTAGTACATTAAAAATATCTGAAAGAGCTTGAGATTTTCATAGGGGAAAAAAAAACACATGGCAGATATGCACTTTTTATGAAACCCTTTTCATTGTTTACTTGATTAATTATAGTTCTCTTAAAATAAGCCAAGTTTAAAAGGATCTATGACTATACATTACACAGAGTGTTGGAAACAAGATTAAATATATATATTGCCCTGCTTCACTGGTTTATTTCTGAATAGCTTCTTGATGACACAGGTAATGAGGAATGAAATTCTGATGAAAGTATTTTACTGAATTTCTTTAAAAAAAATGATTTTTTCCCCATCATTTACTTGTGGTCATAAAAATTCGATACTATATTTTGAAAAATACTTGATTGTTGGTTTGCACTGGATGATAAACCTGTCATAACATGTTTACAATATATGCATTCTTTCCACCAAGTTATTTCATAGTTTACAATGTGGTTAGTACTGAATTTGCAGCTTCACGTGATTTTTATACAACAATCTGCATTGTCTGAGACTAACTAAATTATGTGAATTGTATTGAGAATTTTATTAAGCTGTAGCTATTCATAGGGGTATTGGACGTACGTTACTGAAGTGTAACTAAAAATAAAATGTATACAATTAATCATTTTGAAATGAATTTTACTTCTCGAGTATTTTTGTTCAGGGTAATTATCCAACCATAGTTTGTTTATGTAAGGTGTGTGTAATCTGTTTATAGAGCATGGCAGCTGACATAATGTAGTTCTTGGCAAGCTGTCACATTCCCTTCCCACAAGCAACAGTTGAAATGATAAAATAACATTTAGACGAATAACTCACCAACAGGTAAAAATCATTAAAACCCACATTCTCCAGTAATATTTTCAATCTACCTCGTTAAACATTTTCATAGAAATAGGCTTAGGCACAATACAACTTGCTTCAAATAAAGAACAATCCTTCAATCAGTGTGAGACACCCGGAAATGCGGTTGCACTAAGCTTAGTGCAATTGGAAAAAAAGTGTTTGTTGTAGCCCAAAGTGTTATGAAGTGATTCAGAAAAGTAAACTTAGTCACAATGGTCTTTGGGGGAGGCGATTATATACATGAATATTATTTAATAAACATTGGTTTATAAATGGAATATGATGCATTATGTAGTGGGAGTCCTTGAAGCAAAGTACCTACCAGTTACCAAAATCCAGATAATTACTCCCACACCATTTCAGGGGGACCCTTTGTACATGGATCTCCCCCATGCTGTGTGGGGGGGGGGTTAGCCACCTCCTAAGAACCATCTCCCTTCTTCTCAAGACCCTCTGAAGAACGCTTTTGGGACCAGGGGTCCGTGATGGAAGAGGAGATGGAGACTTTGTGCTTAGAGCAGGGCTAAGCAGGAGAGGAGGGAGGTGGAGAGGGTGGAGTACACATACATCTTCCCTCTGAATCTGCAGAAATTTACTAGAGAACAATAGGTCAGTAGCTGTATTGTCATTTCTATGGAGTCTACCCCATTATGGGAATCCCAGAGACTGCTGTGACCAAGGATGTTCTTTGGTGGCATGGTGCTTGGTTCCACTGCCTAGAAGGTTGAGTGGTGGAGGGCCAGTGCTGCCAGGAACTAAAGCTGATGCAGAGGCACACAGATTCCTTGTGGATGTCCTATATTCTCTGTTCTACAAGGGTGACATCCTGGGCCCCATTCAAACCAATGGCAAAATGCTGATTGACTTCAACAGAGACAGGAATTCACTCTAAGGATCCATGTGGATCCATCAGATTTGCTGCAACCCATGTAACTGATTCCATGGGGCCAGACCCCCCAGTGGAATTGTAATCAGGTACAGCCGGTTACTGGTGAGCAGAAAATTAGCTGACTCACGAAATAATTTTAAATAAGTGCAAGTAGTATCTTCAGCACCAGAATTAACTACCCAGTAATAACTTCCTGGCATGGGGCTAAGAACTGTCATTAACATTAGCATCATAGAATGAAGGAGGGAAAAATAAACACGAGGAAGACAGGAAAGTAAAATAAGCCATGGTATTGACAGAGCAGTCCCTGTCTCTGCTTGTGCTGTCTCTTTCTTTGGAAAAAGAGAAGCTTTCAGTTCCTAATGCTTTCAGTATGGCACCTTTCATGGCCACAACAACAAAAAAGCGGCAAGGCAAAGAATTTTTGCTTAATTATGCCGCAGGTTTTCTCTTTAATAGATCCTCCTCCTCCTCTCCATCCCAGAATAAAGCCAGTGGCATGCAGCATATCACACAAATGTACACATTGCAGATCAGACATGTAGATATTTGATTTGTGTTCGAATGATACCCAGCTAGTGGGGCCTCTCTCTCAGCCTTGCCATTGTTCTCTCTGTAGGTACCTCGTGACATGCATTAAATAAATAAAAAAATGAATTTTAGAAAGTCCACGTATTTCTTTCACTCCTTGTCGGTGGACAGTTCTATGGGCTAGCCTGATCTTTCAGTTGTTACTCCCAAGAGCAGCACCCATTTTTATTTGCCTGGCTAGCACTGTCCCTCTCTCAGCTGAATATAAAACACCCATTTACTTGACTGCGCTGCATAGTAAACTCTCCCTGGCAAGCTGGGGAGACCTAGGCCATCCATTTCTAAAAAACTTAATCCTTGGTTGATCTAACATAGGTTTCTGTCCGTTATGGGTGTGAAGATCACCTTCTGAAAATGAATCAATTTGGTGCTGAATTCCAGAGTCTCTAGAGAAACAACTTTGGTGCTGCAGCTGCTCATTTCCCCAAGACTGCACTCTTACCACTGCTGTTTAGAACACCATGGGCACAGTGAATTGGAAACACGACAATTTCTTGCTGCTCAGTCTTCTTCCCCAGTAGCAGCAGCCAACACTGGGGCAGGTCCTTGACTAGTATAAATTGACCTAACTCCATTGAACTCCATATATAATTTATATCAGCTGAAGATCTGCCTCATGGTTGTGAAATCCTGGCTCCATGGAAGTAAATGGGAGTTTTGCTACTGAATTCAGTGAGTCAGAATTTCACCCATGAGCTAAAGTTATCCACGGGATGTAGGAAGACCCAAAAAACTTAAATTGGAGAGGGGTGATGTAGTGGAGAGCTGCCTCCTGGTAGATTGTAGGTTGGGGTAAATGTAGTGAAGCCATTCCTACTCTAACTTGAAGGCTGGGGTGGAGAAAGGAGCCTTCCTTCTCATTGCGGTAGTGGGGGAAAAAGCATCAAATTGATCAGACACCTTCCTCCTGGAGGCTGATACAAAAGCTGGGTCCAAGGGCAGTGCCCTGCTGGAAATTACAGCTCCACTTCCAGTAGCCTCCAGATAGGGTATAGTGGTCTTCCCACCAGTGTGATGGTCACCTTGATGGTGCCTCCATCACTCGCATCTTTAGTTTGACCACTGGCTGGTATGTTTATTCCTCTGGCTAGTAGGTGTCTGGTGAAGGTTTTTCCAAGCTAGATTCTAATATGTTCCATTCAAGAACAACAGGCAATTTTTTTTGCCAGTGCTTCTGTTTGTGTATATATAACTACTTTATCACAGTGGACCTAGTTGTTTTAGCACTCTGGGGTGTTTTCTATATTTTGTGCACTTTCACTTCCATGAGACATATGGTATTTCCTCAGGCGGGAAGGGGGTATTGGACATGGCCTGAAGATTTTTTTTTCTGAGAATGATGCTACTTTAGGCATTAATGTTCAGAAAAGGTGCAAACATGTTCTTGTGCCTGCCTTGAAATAGTAGATCAAACTATGTTGCCAACACACATTCTTTGTCAAATATTTCTCCAAATCTGAATCTGCATTCATAGTAGTTCTACCAAAGTTATTGCAGCAGTATCTCTTCTGCATTTAAGTGCAATTCATTTTGTTGTGGAAGAGGGATGACTGGGATTATCAGTGTCTGCTTTAAATGTGCACGGGTGCTATTGAGATTGCACAAGTGGCCAGTTCAAATGGGTAAAATAGAAATTAAAATTGTAGTAACCTTCCATTGGTGAAGGTGAGACCATTGTGGTTATCCCACAGTTTTCAACATGTTCAGATTCCAGCAGCTGATCTTATATTGAAAAAGGTAGAGATGTTTTACACTTTTGCTTTGAGCTGTTGTTTAAGTTGTTTCTCTGTTGCCACTCTTTAAAGGTTTATCTAGCATTAAGTGAATGACTGACTCCAGTTTTTATATAATAGATTAATGAATGAATTTAAACCATATCCACAGCAAGGTGTCATCATTAGCTACACCTACTGTGTGCCAGATTTGTTCACATGGGCAATAGGAAAGTTTGATTTTTACCCATCAGTGCTCACGAGGACAGCTTGGCAAAAGGTAAGAAATCCTGCCTCTTTACCCCAGTTGAGGGCAAATGAATTCCACTCTGAGATACCTTCTGCGGGTGGCTACTTTTAAATTTGGCCTGGGTTTCATAGAAACCTACTGGTGAAAGCTTTGCACTTAAGTAACATTTCTCCCAGGCAGCCTAGTGACAGGTTAGTTGGTCCTATCCTCTTTATGAAGTGCAGTGGTTAGCTCTCAGCCTTCTGGAAGAGTGGGGTTTGTGGTAGTTTCTGATGGACTTTTTAATCACTAGGGTTCTGTAGCCTGATTCATCACATCTCAAATGTGTATAGTAGTTTTTCAACCCCTACCAAGCACAGGAGTGCATTTTTTATTCTAATGGTCATGACACGGTGTACATACCGACATTTTAGACTTGGAGTTTTCCCAGTGCTTTGAGGTGTGTTATAGATTACAGATTGATGATGTGAATGTGAAGCCTGGTTTGTGATTATCAGAATACTAATGCTGAAAACATTACAAATCCATCAACTAGCCTTTTTGAAGTAGATCGATCATCCAGTGAGGATCACAGCAAAATGGCCAATTTAAACCAAGGATTTGATAAAAAGTTTAATAGAAACATCAGAAAATGGCAACAAGCTTCTACAGATAACTCTGCAATGTTTATATTCCAGCCCACTGCAGTTAGTTGATTCAGAGTGTGTTTACTTTTCTGGCCACAGTTTGAGTAATTGGTGACATTACATTCTATTATTAAGTGCTGACTCTTTTAGCTTAGATTAATGGGTTTTGGTTGTTCAAGACTTAATTTCCTTAGAGGAGAATGAAATATACTGAAGTGTGAGTAACATCACAGATACTGGTCCTATTATGGTATAAAGAATACAAAGAAAGTTTTCCAGGCTGGGGGTTTAGGATTATTTCATACTTTCAACTGTGCAATTTTCTATGAGACCTCAGACAAATGGTGGTTTTCAAAGCCATTTCCCCAATGAAATTAATGTCTTGCATTAATAGCAATGGTTAGATAATCTCTTTTATAAATGTTCATGATCGGAACAGAGAAATACCATTCTGGGCTGATAAAACCTTCCTCATGAAAGAATCAGCATTTTCCAATAATTTTTTTTTTGACAAAACAATCCTGACCAGCTCTAGTTAGAATTCCTTAAGATTCACTGACCAGAATTGGTCAAATATAATTTGTTGACTATATCATCTGGCAAATTTTGCCATTTTAAATTGATTAAATGATATGATGAATAATGTTTGTGGCTCTTTTAAATGTTCAAATACTAGTAGCTCCATAATTAGACTTGTGTGTATTTTCCATTATCCAGATGACTCTAGCACTAAAATTTCTGGTAGCCTGTGAGTTAAAATATCTGTTTAGGTTATCTATACTGGTCCCAGCTTACTTGCTAATAGGCCATTCATCTATGTCAAACAACTTTCATACATAATGGCACAAATTCCAACTGATACTGTCTGATTTAGAGACCATCCTGCAGTAGTATAGTCTATGTGGTGCAGGTAAGAATACAGGTGCATTGGTAGAGTTGTGTGGGGACATCTGAGGTATTCCAACCTATGCTTTGATCTGTCCCTTGCTTGTGTAATAGATGCAAAACACATTTTTCCTTTTGCTCTGCTATCAATCTCTCACTTTCTTAGGCAATTAATTCAGTGTTCATTTTACACAGGAGTAAGCTAAGAATCAGCTATACTCATGAAACTCTGACACTTCCATGTTAGTTAACTGGCCTTATGTCAGCAATACTTGGCAGTTCAGTAGGAACACTGGCCTTCTCCCCACCCATGGTAATATTTACAGGTACTCATCTCACGGGAGCTAAACAGGGAGAATTCTGGTAGCAGCACTGAGATCTTTCACAGAATGTGACTCTTTATGGGGAGATTGCAGATCATAAAAAAGTAATTTGAAATAAATAGCACTGCAATAGCTGTCAAATAATTTTTATACTCTGCTCAAGTTATGAAGCAGGATATTAAGACAATATTCAGTGTTCAAATGCTTGTGGCAGCTGGGAACGTCTTGTGTTCTCAGTGTCATGTCCTGATACTGTTCTTCCCCAGTTTTCTTCTTAGAAACTTGTCTCAACTGATTCTTAGTTTTGCTACCTCTTCTACACGTAGTTAAGGCATGATATTAATACAAATATGTGTGTAAGTAATAAGGATATTTTCTTCCCCAAAAGAAGTCAGTCGTATTCTTTCCAATTAACTTCAGCTTGTTAAAAGCCTGTTAGCATTCAGATTGTGTAGTGTTTTTCATAAATTGTATTACTGTATGACAGTTCATTAAATCAGGCAGTTTAGAATTTCCTTGCAGTTTCACGTTAGAATTTTATCGTTTTAATTAAGCCCTGATTCATCAAACTATCCTTGTTCAGCAAATGACTAAGCATGTGCTTACATCCAATTAAAATCAAAGTACTTAAATGTGCTTTATAACAATGAACTTAAGCATGTGATTAAGTGATGTACCAAATTGGAGCCTAGAAGAAGGAACCTCAAATGATAGGTGTTACTCTCCTTTTTTATTGGTAACTGGAAGGTGAGATATCATGTTCATGAATGTATTGGTAGCAGTAGCTAAATAGAATAGAATATTACAGATGTCAGATAATTCACCATGATGTCTCTAATGTGTCTTTATCTGCATCGTAGAAAGCATAAAATAGTCTAATAAACATTTTGTGTCTGTCACAGATAAGGGTTGGACACTATCATTAACTTTTGAATTAGGATCTAAGGTATGCTGAGCACTCTGGCTATAATCCAGCAAACACTGAAACACATGCTTAACTTCACTGTTATAAGTAGTTCCACTGACTTCAGTGGGATTTATTTTGTTCTTAAAGAAACCATATGCTTTGCTGGATTTCAGGAAGAGTGCATGTCTTCCAGTAGACTATTGTACCAACCTTTTCTGTTAGCGATAGGAAATTTTTTTGCCTCATTTTTTGCCTATTCAAACATGCATTTATTCAGATTTATATAGACATTGAAAAGGCATCTGTCTAATACTCTAACTTAGTCTTATGTTAAAAATACTGAGGTAAACACCTCAACCTAAACCAAAAAAGACCATTTTTTCTATTGCAATGATTGATTCCACTGCACAACTCTTCTAGTATTATCAAACAAAATCTCCTAAGAAAGAGGGTGTGTGTGTGTGTGTGTGTGTGTGTGTGTGTGTATTTTAATACAAGATTATGCCAATGTTCTGAGTGTGGGAAAACCTTCCTCTGATGGCATTAAGAAGTAGAACACTTGTTTAGTGAATGAACTTAAGTTGGTCAGAAACTATAAATTAATAATTAAGGTAAAGAAAACAGGCATTATAGCAATTGTATCTTCAGTACAGATAAATCTGTAATATGTGCGGTTTGTTTCCAGAATGTTTATGGAAAATTTGGTTGGAGCATATGCAATCTGTTGCTTGGTAGTTTAAAGATTAATATTTCATCTAAGTACAAGGTTGGGATTTATTAAAACTCACCCAATTTGATTGTGGCACAAGGTTTGAAAAGCAACTGTTCAATAAGTAATACTATGTAAAATATTTCATGTAGTCTCTACTACTGTAGTTGACAAACTTAAATATTAACAATAAAGCATAGAAAATCTATTATGAAGACATAGATTTGGTGATTGGATGATATATGGAATTATTCATAATACTAATACCATATTTTGCTAGGGATAGCAAATTTTTGGAAAACTTTTTCCTGAGGTGGTGGTTGCCTCCATTATTTTAAAACTCCCAGCTCGTTGGAAATTGGCTTTGAAGAGACCACTACTCTACACCCAGATTTCAAAAACATTCCATCCAGTTTCCTGGTATTGACCTGGTTTTGGAAGGTAGGGAAAGAATTTGAATAAAAAAGATTCTTTACAACTTTGAGTAAACCATTTTCAGGGCTTTCTGAGCCACAGACTAGTTGACTGGCGAAAGAGCAACTCATTTGCATGGAGAGTTCACCCTTGTTTTACTTTACATAGCCAAGACCCCAAACTATCTTGGAATGCTTGGCTTAATTTTTGATGAATAGGTTGGCCAGAGGCAAAAAGCCATGACTTTCTTCATTTTCCATGTAAGGAAATCTCAGCTAAATAATTTGAAAAATCCTTTTCACATGAAATAATTTGTTTTTTCAGTTTCTAAAATAAATGGTCTTGAAACACTTTGGATCAAATTTTTTGATTTCTAATCAATGACAAATGATGAAAAAATTCTTGGGCACTATAAACCACTATCTTTCTACCAGAAAAATGGAGACCTTCTCTTCTCTTTCTATTTGTCTAAGATGTTAATATGACACCACCACAGTAGTTGACCATCTCACAATCTTTAATGTATTTATCCACGGAAGGTAGAGAAACGCTATTAACTCCATATTTTTCATGTTCTGTTAACTCTCATTGTTGAATACGTGGGACATAATGAATACTAAAGGAACCAACCTTACACATAACAAGAATATTGAGTATTAGAAGTACTTACATATTCAAAAATAGCTAGTGGGGTGCTTTCATTTACAAATAACACATATTTGGGGATGCTAGAAATCATTTAGATAACAGGGGCTATTGGGTTTCTTCCAGCCTGAGCTACATATACAAGAGTCAGCTGTTAGTAATAAACTCAGATTTAAATTGATTAAATAATTATTTTATTCAGTCTAGTTTTCTTTTGAAAATAGTTACATCAAATAGTTTGAAAACTGTTCCAGATGTAGCTGTTCTTTCACACTGGGAATGTATGAGCAAATGGAAGATGGATTATTTGATCGATTAAAAATAACAAAGTACGACCCAGTCTTGTATCTTAACATATCTGACAAGCAATTTCACTGTTAATGAAACTAAATTAGAAAAAGCCTTTTCTAACAAAGACAAATGTTCAGTTGTAATTATGTACATAGTCAAAAAAATTCTATAAGCTTATGCCCCTGCCAGCAAGCAAACAAAAAGAGCTTACCTCTCCACTGCTGCTTTAACCTTGACTTGAAGAATGCCAACAGACTCAGTCCTCTCCCAAATATTATTCAATATTAAGGTTTGATTAAACTTTTCCATGTAAACTGTTCTTTAGTGGAAAATTGGGTTTTTGAGTGAGTGGGTTTTTATTTTATTTTTTTTGTGTGAGAAAAGTATCTGCCTTCTGTGGAAAATTTTGACTTTTTTTTAAGCATACAACATTTTCCATTTGAAGCTGCCACCCTGTGCTTTGTGGGAGTCGTAATGCCTGATGCTCCCGTTCTTCTTTATGAGCAAGGTTCCACAGCCAGAATACATCTCCCATGAAGTAACACAATGACTTAGCAAGAGGGGGAAACCATGGTGCATCATTGGAGATTGAGTCTGGTCAGGGAGTCTAGTCTATAAAGGAACATGGGGGCATGAGTCACCAGAGCAGCATTTCTGAAACAAAATTTTTAGTTTTAAACCAATTATTTTGGCCAGAATGTGTTAGGTTTTGGCCAAAAATTTTCAGCTTTCAGCTTTCAACTTTTTGTCAATAAGCTTAAATTTTCCACAGTAAAAGAACCATTTTCCAGCCCTCCTTATTCAATAACCATGTAAAGCTGGGAGAAGGCTCATGAGACAACATGAGTTGAAAACAGCACAAAAGACAACACCCACCTCTTTGTTTTCTTTTGAGCAAATGTAAACTACTTCTTCTCCTAGCTGTCTCATTGCCAGGCTGAAATGAACACCTGGACAAAGATCATCTGGCTGAAGCTGAGCCAAGGCGAGATGATTCTGGTACGTAAGAGGAAGAAAGCACTTAACAAATATACAAAAAACAAATAAAATGCCCTTTTAAATAATCAAACTATTTGTCCTACAATCTGTATGTGTGTTAGTTGTTTCTGTTTTTAAAATACTTACTATGAGGCATTAGCATCAATAACAGGAGATCTGTGTGTCTGAACAAAGTGTCGTATTTGGAAATCAGATTAGTTCCCACCCTCTGAAGTCAGGATACATTTGTGACATTGCAATGATATTAAAAAATAAGCAGGTGGCTATCACAAATTAAAAAGGTAGGGAGTAGCAGTTTATTAATGTGACATTGAGACAAAAAGCTGTCCAAAATTGTAGATCGAATGCAATACGTATACAGTAGTTGCATAAACATGATTGTTCATTTTCGTACAGTGAAACATCACTGTTCAACCATGAGGATTCAATAATATTCCTATTGTTTGAATACATTACTTAATGTCCAAGACATTTATAATCATCATTTTAAATTATTTAATTAATTTCTATTTCTCCATTTTAAAGTTTTGTTAGCATCCATCACTGTGGAATGGGCCAGATCTTTGGAAATCAGTAAATATAATTCCAGGACTGGATTCTAAGTAAGAATATTAACTAATAACTATTTAACATTATCTTAATAATGTTCTGGTAGCTTTAAGGAGCAGAAGCATTATCTTATGACTTTGGTGACACATGCACAAAAAAAAGTCAACATAAAGAGTACACCCAAAAAAACCCTCAACAGACAAACTACACAGTACCAGTCTGAAAGCTATTCATTCAAACTCTTTCAAGAACACTTACTGGCATTCTTTGAATGTCTTCATTATTTGTATCAATCCACAGTTAGTTTGCACAACCAAGGGGGCTAAATACTCAACATGTGCTATGACTGGCTCTTTGTGTGATAGCCCCAGAGGTGGCAGCATGGAAAAGTCTGAGGCCATGAACTAGATTAGTACACAAACAGGAAAGACTCTAAAGGTGAGGGAGAATTATTATTATTATTTAAATACAAAAGAGATTTGGGAGGTGGTGGATATCTTTCAGGGTACCGATGATGCAGTCATGTTTGTGAGTACATGAAGTAAGGCATACTGCAGCAATGTGAACAAATACAAATTTGGATATGATAAATTATGTGAGAAAATCAAAGAAGGAAATTTATGGCAGCAGCTAAGTCATAAAATGGTGGATTCATGAATGAGACACTATGAAGATTTGGGATAAATTGAGTTATATTACAAACTCCTTCATTCTATTTTCCTTTTTGTTGCCATGTGGCTTAACCGCTGTGTCTTACTTTACCCACCTCTAAAATGGGCATAATACCTACTTCTGCCCTTCCACCACTAATGATGCTGCCCTTACGCAATATTATAACTTAAATATAGTAGTTGATTTATACTATATTTGTATACATAAATTATGGTAATTTATAAAATCTTATGATACATTTGTATTAGCAAAGCTTTGAGAAAATGTATTTGTGTATATTACATATTCCTTCTATAACAAATTCTTTTTTATACACTGAAAGCTTTGGTATAAATTATTTTCTTCTGGAACAAATTGCATCAAGTGTTCATTTTACACTGTTTCTATGAACTACTCAGTCACATAATTTCCTTAACTTTTCATTTAAACGTTTTCTCTTTCATTAAGGTTCAGATCCTACAAACATGTTTTTAACATTATTACTGTCAGTAGTCCCATTGATCTCAATGGGCTTACTAATTTTTTGCAGAAATGGAGCCTAAATTTACAATGAACTCTAACCTTGTAGGGTATTTTGTGACCGTGCCAATTAATGTATAGTTCTGACTGTTGAAAATTTTAATTGAAAAATTTCACCATCTAAAGTGGGGCTTCAATAATGATATTTTTATGGAAAACAATAGTTTTTGTTGAAAGTTTTACTTAAATGTTGCAATTTTAAAAAATGTTCTTTTTGAAATTGTAAGAAAAATCACATAAATAAGCTTTTTTTATTATTACTTTTCTCACAGTTTCCTAATTTTTTTCCGGTGAGAAAGAAAGGGCATTCCCAGCCATGCCCACTCTCTCACTGTTTTACCCCTGCTCCGTTAGCAATAGAAATGGGATTTTTTAAATAAACAAAGTGTGAAATTTTCCCCACCAAAACAAAGTGAAAAATTTCTCAACCAAATCTTTCTAAAAAAATTTTAATTTAAAAATTTTCATGGAAAAATGAAAATTGCAAATGAAATGGAAAAAACGTCTTTTAAAAATTTTCACAAAATATACCTAACTTTTTTTTTTCTGAGCTCTTTTAAAGACAGTTTATAAGACAAAATGCATTGTATTAAGTGTGTGGTGCCTGAACCCAGTTCTGTAGTCACCCACTGATGGATGCTGAGGAGGAGTTGGTCGTATGAGGCTGGGTCCACACTGTCAGCAGCAAATTCGCCACCATCAGATCGATTGCTCCGGATCGACTGAGTGGTCTGTGTAGACCCGCTCCGTTGATCCAGTAATCAATGCAGGAAAACCACCCCGGTAAGTGGCGTAGCGCTGTGTTGAAGGGAACACTGTTCCCTTTGGCGCAGCACAGTGTGGATGGCGTGCGGAGGAGGCGCAGTGAAGTTGACTGGAGATACTCAAGTGATTTACGTCACTTGCGTCTCTCCCATGGACTTCTGCCAAATCCCGAAGGTAAATGTAGACCGGGCCTTAGTTGGTTTTCTAGTGGAGAAGCCAGTGCTTAATGGCCATGATGTTCAAATGACTTGGGATTTTAGTAGCTTCCATTCTTAAGTGTCCAAATTTAGACACCTTAAAGGGGTCTGATTTTTCAGAGAGGATGTTCAACATTTTCTGAAAATCAAGCCCCTGATCAAGTTGGGTTCCTAAAAAAATAATGCATCCAGAATCACTTGTGAGATTTGAAAACAGTGAATATTTTTAGAATTTCAGTTAAGTTTTTAAACATAAAGGGCTTGTTCTGGATCCTAGTTATACTGTTTTCACATTGACTTGACTGGAAATACATTTGATTTACACTGGTGTAAGTTAGAGCAGAATCAAACCCAAGATGTCTGTTAAATTTTATAAACAATTTAATTTCTTTCCCTTACTCACATGTCTGAAATCTTTAGTATTGATTTATAGCAAGATCATGTTACTCTTTTAGATTAACAAGTTTAGGAAGTAAAGTAGTATTCATAAAGTTGATGTTTTAATAAGACTTTATAGAATGTTTTTAAATGCTCAAAAACACTTCAAAATATGATTCCTGACATGTAATTTAAAAGAAAAATTACTCCATACTACAGTACACTTAAAACCCTCACCAAACTCTTGCATACATTACAAGCTGGTGCTTTGTTGGAGCAGTTCTGAGATGGCAAACAAGGGCACTGGTTATAATGACTCACTGTGTTGTGATTATCTCTCCATCAGAATAAGACTGAGGCCGCCAACCAGGTGTCAGATTGTAATGATGTTGGGCTCTATCAAACCAGATTGGTCCTCAGACCAAAGGCTGTGGGTAAAATCATGGCTCCATTGACGTCAATGGAAGTAGACTTTGCTGGAACCAGGATTTCACTTTCTACATGCAGTCTTCTTTAATATGTGTATAAAATGTAAGTATACAGTTTTCTCTATAATTTCATTAGCTAACTGAATAGTTCGGAAAACAGGAGTTATTTGTTTTTCTTCTGATGCAGCCCCACAGTCACTTCAAAATGTAAGTACTTTCTATTAAAATAGATCATTTAAATGAAAGCTTGGATTTGACTGAATACCCTTCTTCTCTGCCCTCGCCCTCCTCAAATAAATCCCTTGCTACAGTAAAAATTTTAGTGTCCTGAAAACCTGTAAATGTTAAGTATTTTATTTTGTTGCGTACTAATTTCCACATTTGGCATGACTTTAAAAATCTATAGTATTTCATAAAATTTTATGGCTCACTAATTTTTATGTGGTGAAATATTTCATTTAGTTCTAAAGCTTCTTAAACAAATACATAACCTTAGTTTCTGCCATTTTGCTCTCATGTGAGGAAAGAAGAGATGCAGAATCTGTAGCTCTGTAAAGGTTTATATAGTGACTTACCTCACTTTCCTATTGGATCCTGAATCTTGGCTCATGTACCATGTCTAACATAACTGCATAATTCTCTTAAATTTAATTCTTCTGAATTGCAAATGTTTTAATACATATACACCCTCTCAAATACAGAGATGTGTATCTGACATAAATAATTCTCTGTGTGTTTGTGTGTGGCCAAGTTTTTCATGTGTGGATGCCCAAAGTTAAGCATCTAAATCCATATTTAAGAACCTGAATAAGGGTATATCTACACTTGGAGCTGGGGATGTGATTCCCAGATTGAGGAGACATATTTGTGCTAGCTCTCCCTGAGCTAGCATACTAAATACAAAATGTAGCCACAGCAGCCAAATAACAGGACAAGCTTGCTGCCCTAAGCCTGTACCTCGGGTTTCTTACAGGCACATACTCAGGGTAGTTAGCCTCTCCTGATGCTCGGGTGGCTGCCTTCAGAACTGGGTGTCCAGCCAGCAGTCGCCACACTCTCTGCTCTGCCTTCAGAGCTGGGGGGCTGGAGAGCGGCAGCTGCTACAAGGGGTCTTTTGCGGGGTGGGGGAGCTAATGTAAATTTTGGGGTGGCTATAGCCCAGCAAGGTCCCCCCCCACCGCCACCTCTGACGTTACCACAGCTACATTCTACTTTTAGCAAGCACTCTCAGTTAGTGCTAGCTGGAGTATGTCTCCTCAGGCTAGGAATCACACCCCTAGCTTCAAGTGCAGACCTACCCTAAATGGCCTGATTTTCAAAAGTGCTGAGCACCTATGGTTAACCTATGTTGTGAAAATACTTTGCTTCCTTGAATGTCTAAGGACAAGCATTTCCAATCATATAAAAGAAAAATGTGTGGCTTCTAGCTCCCTTTGCTAGATGCCAGTGATATTAATACAGCCATTGGGGGGGGAGGGGAGGATACTATTAGCAAAACAAGTGAAAAAATCATGTTACCACTAGGTTTTCTCAAAGCTACAAACTTGGTGCATTCTCCACCACTTCGAGTTTTCAGTTATGGTGCAAGGAGATTTTCACAGGCAACACTTAAAATACAATTTTGAGTTAACAAATACTTTACTTCAATTCTGCCAGGAATAAAAGCTGTGTTGTCTTGCAAAAGTGACTCCAGTGAAAACTGAAAAATTTATTGCCAAAATAAATTAATGTAAGGTTTTCATTGAAGAATTAACAGTTCACAAACCAAATATTGGTGTTCAGTGCAGCTTACGGCACAGCTTGCCACGGTGCTATAAAAAAGCCATATGTCTCTTGCAATCTTTTTCTTTAAATTGTATTGAAGGGACAAAGCTTTTATTTGTTAATAAAAATCCCAAATAAAGTCTCTCTCATCTCTGATCACATATGGGATGTTTTAACTTCTAGTCTCTCTGATCACTTAAAGCATTTAATCAGACCGTGGTCTAGAGTCATCAAAGGGATAACACACCATGAAAAGACAAAGTTAATTCAATTTCAGTGCCTTTATGGCATTAAATTGTGAACAGGTACTTCTAAAGTTAATCAAGACAATGTACATCTTACATCTGTGTGTTGGAACAATTTCACAGTGATAATAACGTTGATGGATTTTACGCAAAACATCCAAAGCAATGGAACAGTTTTCCAACACTCCTTAATATGTAAGATCAGCATCGTTGGTGGGTGCAGGGTATTTAATGGAATCTCCTTACATCAGACATTAAAACCAATGTAATGGGGATGAGAGGGGACCACCTTTTGACAGTGCTTGATTCTCTTCTGTGCTTCATCTGCTGGTACCTTTCAAAGGAGTACCAGATATGTCACAAGTGAGTGAATCCTTTGCAATTGCAACAAATAATGTATTCAATTACTTTAATCTTTTTCTGTTTGCAAATTGACCTTGAACAGATAGGAATGTTCTTGAATTTATTTATAGTTCAGAATTATGAGCCAAATGATTTCTGCAAATAATTATCGGTCTACTCTGTCGCTTGTTTGAAAGAAATTCATAAGCTCCCATTTAAAATTTGAGCTATTGGGATTGGACAGATAGGGGTACATAGTATGTTTTTGTTCCCTGATTGGATGCATGATATAAACTAAATCGGTTTCTAGTGGGAATATTCACATTTAGAAATTTAAAATTCACCCTCTGAAAACCTTAAAAATGTTCTTAACATTTGTGTTTTATCAGAGCATTCCTGCCAACAAACGCATGCACTAGAATATTTATGCAAAGCAAAAACCAGAAAAGGTGCAGACACAGTTCAAGAGGAAGCTGAAAGTTTGTGCACCTGTTCAAAAAAAACCCCAACGTTATTTGGCAGTTATCCTCCCGTCTCTATTACGGATGTTTCATCAACCATCACAATTGTTGGAATGGAAGATAGCAAGGAATTTAAAATGATTCATCTTAAACAATACATTTTAATAGAGTTAATAACTGTGACAACTTTCATTTTTTCCAGGTTGTTTAAAAGATAGATCATAGGCAATTATTAATAGACTCAGAGGGGTAGCTGTGTTAGTCTGTATACAGCAAAAACAATGAGAGTTCTGTAGCAATTTAAAGACTAACAAATTTAATTTTTGCAGACATAAGCTTTCATGGCCTTTAATCCACTTCATCAGATGCAGGGAATGGAAATCAGGAAATAGGTGTGGTGTGTGTGTGTGTGTGTGTGTGTGTGTGTGTGTGTGTATATATATACAGTATATATATATATACAGTATGTATATATATATATATATATATATATATACAGTATATATATATATATATACAGTCAAAGGGAAGGTACAACAATGAGTGGGTAGGTAATAGCAAAGGCCATACAGTTAGAGTAACTGAGGCCTATTCACAACCATTGATTAGAAGGTGAGAATGTGTGAACAGTGACAATTACTTCTTGTAATGAGAGAACCATTCCAAGTCCCTATTCAGACCCAGTCTGATTGTGTCAAGTTTGCAAATCAGTTCTAGCTCTGCAGTTTCTCTTTGAAGTCTGTTTTTGAAGTTTTTTTGTAGAAGTATGACAACTTTCAAGTCGTCTACAGAGTGCCCCGGGGAGATTGAAGTGCTCTCCAACAGGTTTATGGGTGTTTCCATTTTTTATGTCTGATTTGTGTCCATTTATTCTTTCGTATAGTGACAGTCTGGTTTGGCCAATGTATATGGCAGGGGGGCATTGCTGGCACATGATGGCATATGTTACATTAGTAGATGTGCAGGTGAATGAGCTCCTTATGGGGTCCTTATGGTTAGGACCTGTGATGGTGTCACTAGTGTCGATGTGTGGCCAGAGCTGGCAACGGGGTTTGTCACAGGGATAGGTTCCTTGGTTAGTGTTCTTGTTGTATGGTGTATAGTTGCCAATGAGTATTTGCTCCAGGTTGGGGGCCTGTTTGTAAGCAAGGATAGGTCTGCCTCCCATGACTTGAACAAGTGAGGGATCATCTGCTAGAATAGGTTGTAGATCCTTAATGATGTGTTGGAGAAATTTATGCTGGGGGCTGTAGGTGATGGCTAGAGGTGGTCTGTTGTTTTCTTTGTTGAGTCGGTCCTGTAGTAGGTGATTTCTGGGTACTCATCTGGCTCTGTCAATTTGTTTCTTCACCTCTCTAGGGGAGTATTATGGTTTTAAGAATGTTTTATAGAGATCCTGTAGGTGTTTGTCTCTGTCTGAGGGATCGGAGCAAATCTGGTTCTATTTTAAGGCTTGGCTGTAGACAATGGATCATGTAATGTGTCCAGGGTGGAAGCTGGAGGCATGAAGATATGTATTGCAGTCAGTTGGTTTTTGGTAGATGGTGGTATTAATGTGACCATCCTTTATTTGTATTGTAGTGTCCAGGAAGTGGATTTATTGCGTGGACTGGTCCAGGCTGAGGTTTATGGTGGGGTGGAAATTATTGAAATCCTGGTGGAATTCTTCAAGGGAATCTTTCCCTTGGGTCCAGATGATGAAAATGTCATCAGTGTAGCATAGATAAAAGAGAGGTGCCTGGGGACGAGTTTTGAGGAAGCGGTGTTCTAGGTCAGACATAAAAATGGCCATGAAGGTGCCCATAGCTGTGCCACTGACTTGAAGGTATAGATTGTCTCCAAATCTGAAGTAGTTGTGGGTCAGGACAAAGTCACAAAGTTCAGCTGCCAGGTGTGCCATATCATTATCAGGGAAAATGTTTCTGATGGCTTGTAGTCCATCTTTGTGTGGAATGTTGGTGTAGAGAGTTTCTACATTCATAGTGGCTAGGATGGTGTTTTCTGGGAGATCACTGATGGATTGTAGTTTTCTCAGAAAGTCAGTGGTATCATGAAGATAGTTGGGAGTACTGGTCTCTGAGGAGAGAGTCCACTTAGCCTGACAGTCCTGCTGTGAGAGTGCCAATGCCTGAGATGATGGGGTATCCAGGATTTCCAGGTTTGTGGATCTTGGGTAGCAGATTAATAGATGAATTAATTATTTTTTTATTTTTTATTAATTAATTAATTGACTGGTGTGGAAACACAGTGAAAGAGCAGATTTAGTTGGCCTCATACATTGCGATATACACTGGAATTTTAATGTACTAGGTCAAGTGATTATTGCAAAAGTAGTAATCAAAAGTAAGCAATGGAATGTGGGTTTTAAAAAAATTCCACATCAAGGATTTGAGAAAGTCTGTGCCCAGTGTAATGGACCCTTTCTTTTTAAGTGTGGTAATGCACTGAAGCACTCCCAGATTATGGCATAGGACTTGTACTCAAAAGCCACATAGCCCTAACACAACTGCATGGAGGTTGTGGAGTATGATGGGTTGGGGGATAGTAGAATCCTTTCTTTTCTTATCCTCTTGTGAGGCTAAGTCTACAGACAATCTAGCCTAGAGCTAGTATTTTCTGAGTACTACGGCTTTCAGGAAACCTTGAGGAATCTATGTAGGGAGGGGTATATGTAAATACATAATAGACACAGATGCTTTTGTAGATTATTTTTTGTACATGTGGCAAAAAAACAAAGGCATCAACATCTCTGTGCCATCATAACATTTACAGGATTTTAATACTGTAAACAATACTTTGAATTCTTTTTCCTAATATCCTAATAATGCAAAATGAATAATTCATTGTATTATTGCCACTAACACCAAATGTAAGGTAGAAGTTTCTCTTATTTCCCAGAGAGGAAGTCAAAGTTGGACAAAGCCTTGAGGGGAATCTTTGCGGAAAGAGGGAAGGGTGGGTTACTTGCAGGGTTACAGTATACGTCAAATTAACCTGGCAGCAATTTTTGTTATAGAAGTTCAGATCCACCAGTCCCGTCTCATAAAAGTAAATCTATTCAAATGTAAACAGAGGAAAAATTTCAAAGCTTTAAGTAGCATAAAATGCAATGGATTTGGCATAGAGAAAGAAATTGATAATTTACTGGCTCTGAAACACTACACTTTTTTAAACAAAGCAAAATTAATGAATATGCTTTTGTGAAGAAAATATTTTGCTTGGCTCAAAAGCTAAAGTTCTGAGTTTTGACTTGGGATCGGAGAAAGAAACTCATACTTCTAATTCCTCATGCTAGGTTCTTCCAGTCCATTTTTAGAAGCTTTTTCTGTAACTAGGAGTGATAGTCAACAGAGGGTTGGGGTTTTTTAAGCAGACCTTATGAACCATGCTTTACTGAAAGATAGGGATTCCAGACCCATTCTCCTTGGAACAATGAAACCAGATGGCACAAAAGAAACCTTGACAAATTCATAAACGTGCAACTTTTGTTCTGTCATGGGCAGAATAGGATTTTAATTATGGATAATAAATAATTACAAACTGAATCTTCCCATGTAAGAAGCTGAAAGATAAAGGTAACAGAGCCTATCTCTAAGGCATATACTGGAACAAAAGCACTCCTATAGGATAGTGAAAAAGAACTTTTCAGTGGGAGGGAGATCTCCAAGCCATTTTAAAATCAAGGAGACTCCAACAACAAAGCCGTTTAAAATCGTTTATACAGATATGTAATCAGGATTAGCTGAAGGTGCTCAACAGTGAAGCAGGTGATGCTATTTCATCTTGTCTTTACATATAAGTGGTTTCTGTTCATCCTCATTCCTTGAGTAAAGGAATTTACTCAAATAATTGATGGGCCTTTAGTTTCTATAGAAGGAAAAGTGTGCGAATCTTTCCCAGTGCTATAGAAAGTAAAAGTTGAAAGGTAAAATAACTATTCCCAAGGCTTTCCATGTCAGACTTGCTTTCTGTATTAATCATCTCTATCACAAACAATTCTTTGGCTGTACTCCAGGAAGACAAGAGAATGCCTTCACAAAGCCAGTGAAGACATTTTTCATTCACTTGGGGATGTCCTCCAACTGAGATGTAATCTTTCAACAACAGAGAAATCTACCCTGACAGTAAAGCTCTTGACAAGCAATGTTAAACAGATTGAGGGCATGTCAAGTTCCAATCCAGAGTCCAAAACAAAACAAAAAGCCTGTCTTTTGACCCAATAAAGTCTGCCGCCATGGGCCCTGTAACTGTTAGGGCTAATCTTAGTTTCCTTTCTTTTTGTTTCAAGTGAAAATCTAGTCCCTTCCCTTTCCTTTCCTTGAAACTGTCAAACAGTATAAATGGATCACTGATGTTTTTTCTTAGAAATAAGGGGGAGATCTTCATAGGCACAAAGGGGAGTTAGGCACCCAATTCTCATTGAGTTTCAGTGCCCTTCAGAGCCCCTTCACCCAACTCCCTTCAGCTATCCAGGACTGGCTACTGAGAGCCATAAAGGTGCACGAGGAAACCCTCAATCAAATTTTCAGCAGTGGGAGCAGTGGTGTCCAGACTACTGCCAATGGCACTAAGGCTGCTGCAGACTCCCTCCTTGCAAGCTGCTTGCCGCTGGGCTAGCTCACATGTTTAGCAGGCAGTGTGCCCTAAGGGCAGTTCAGTAGCACTCTCTGATCCCAGTTCTGGCACGGATTTCCTCAGTGGTCTTAGAAATATCACTTACCTTCTATATTTTTAATTTCTCCTATGATACCATGGGGATTATGATGGGATGTCCACCTCACCCAAGGCACTTTGGGGTACATTAAGCCAGTTGACCAATAGGCTGCATCTGGAGGAAAGCCAGGGAGTGCTAAGGCCTGATGAAGTCCAGCTAGGCATGAGCTGGGCTGGGTTTATAAAGCCAGGAAGCGGGTAACAGAAAGGGGGTTGCAGGGAAGTAGTCTGTATTTATTCCCTGGGAGAAGAGAGGTTTGTTTTAGGCTACAGGGGTTAGCAGTCTGTAGTTACTCCCTCGGAGGAGGGAGTTTGAGCTAGTCCATCCAGAGAACCAGAAGCAGTAGGAAGGAGTCCGGGGAAAGAGATCACAATTGCCAGGTACAGTGTCCCTGGACTGGAACCAGAGTAGTGGAGTGGCCCTGGGTCCCCCACTGGTCATAGGAGATGACTGCCTGAGACCATTCATGTGGAAGGCCTTTGAGACCTCCAGAAGGGGGGAACCATGTAGTGATCCAGCCAGAGGGCTGAGCCATGAAGAGGAGGCTGTGGTTCTCGGAACAAGAGAGGGGCTGCAGAGAGAGAAAGTGATGGAGGGCAACTGCTCGAAGGGGCGTTGACCTGGCAGAGCTAATCTTCAGAACGGCCAGGAGGCAGTGCCATCCAGTAGTGAGTAGAGTCACAGGGTAGATAACTGATATGTATCTCAAAGGGATGCTGTGACAATTAATTAATATTGTACAGGTGTTAAAATTCACCAGACCACACCATACATCTAGAGCTCCCCAACCCTCCCCTTTATTTGGACTATTGTACATTGCAAAACTTTTTTTAAAATGTCGGCTGAACTGAACAAGGGCTCTTAGTTGAAATTGTTAGAATTTTCAGCACCAACATGAAGGTCAGGTTACCTGTTGCTCTACACCACGAGTTCAATTGCACCCCTGAAAAGTGGGTGTAAAATGCACCAGAATCAGGATTTTAATGTTTTACACCCACTCTAAATTCTCTTTGCATTGGTGTTATGCTACACAAGGTGCAAGGCAACAGAGAAACAGGACTAAAATTGTATTTATTCTGTTTCCTTAGGTGACACATTGTGACTGTAGATAGCTGAAGATGTCATTAAGACTTTTTTAGCAGTTGACTTCCATTTTTGCACCCACAAACTGGATGCAAATAATTGCATGCCAAACTTTGCGCCCAGTATTATTTGTGGATGCAATTATTGTCATTTGGTCATCTACATGTCTGACTCTGCATGCAAATCAAGTACTTAAATGTTTTAATTCCCTTTGTGAATCAGAAATACAGCTGTTTAAATAATTGCAAATATATGCCAGAACAGAAGGTGTGGAAGCAAAAGGGAATCTTTCAATAGGTGTTCGGTAGCTCCCATGATCAGGCCCATTATAGGTTGAATGGTGAATAGAGCAAAGCAGGCTCCCCTGCAAAACTGCACATACACTATTGTACCAGCAAAAACCCATTGTGTTATAAGCATACTTATATGAATTGTGCAATCACAACTCCATGTGCACATCACCACAATCTGAATATGCCTAGCTGCAGTTTTGCAGGCACATCCAATCCATTGTTCTTTGAAAATGTTTTCTTAATGGTCTGGTTTATAGCTTTTTCAACAGATACAAAGAAAATTAAAGGATATTGTAGGCTGTGTCTTCAATGTACCCCATTGGGCCAAGGCACAGCAGCACTAGAGGCACTTTAGAATGCTTGCTTAAAAAAATGTATTGTCGGATTACTAAACTGTAAATAAATGTTGTATTTGTTGGTCTCTAACCTTACATACAGTTAAGACAATCGGCAGCATGAAATCCTGGATTCATTGAAGTCAATTATAGTTTTTTACCATTGACTTAATAGAGTCAGGATTTTATCCTACATGTCTACTTTTGAAATCAAGACCGTCTTCCATAAGTCCCTGATTGAATATTGCCACAGTTTTCAACAATTTTACATGTAAAGCTAAGTGTGTTTTATGAAAAACTTGGAATAATGAGACATTTTTCCTGATAATGCCTTACAAAGTTGCATGTGGCTTTTCACTCAGTGCAACTGAGATCAAAATGTTTCAGTAAGAGGGAAGGAGATCAGCTGCTTGGTTTCAATCTGTCACAAAGGCTGAGAAAGGAGCTAATAAATGAGGGTGGGAGGTGGGGAAGGAAATAAGGGGTTTTTTGTTTTGGTTTTTCTTTGGATCTGGTCTTACAAGGATGAAATTTACAATGTTTTATTACCTAGTGGAAAGGGTTATTATGGGTGGAGAAAAGTTTGCAATTATGAAAACACTTTTTTCTTTCGCCCACTAAAACTTGACGCAAACTGTCATAAATTTTGAATTCAAAGTAGAATTGATGAAAAGCCAAAAAAGGTCTGGTTTCATTTTGAGAGTACATTTTTTCACACAGCTCTGTTACTGTGGAAGGGCCTTCTTCACAGTGAGAGGGCCCTGATTCTGCTCTCACTGACACAGGTGTACATTGGGGTAACTCTGTTAATAGCAATAAGTTCTACTTGTTTAAGTGGAAGCAGAATCAGGCTAAAGTTTATCTCCAAACTGTTCTCCTTTACTGATCTTCTCATTGTTTTTTTTTTTTTTTCTTCTTTCAACCATATGGTGCAACATGGTAGTGGATACTAATGGGAAAAAACAGGAGGCTGGGATGGTATCCCAGCAAGTTAATTCTGTCTATTGCAAACACCAAACATAAACTTCTTTGGGTATCAGGTATGTTGGGTTATCCAATTATCCATTTTTGGTATTTTTCTGAATATCAGAATTTAACCAACTATCTCAAACTGGCTTATTATATTTATATGGGCTTAGCAAGTTTTGATATCTTACAATAGCAAAAAGGAACTGCCTAGTATAGTGCCTGAGACTATCAGTAATCAGTTACCTAAAAGCTCTGCTCTCCATTAGGTGACCATAGCTTCAGTAAGGCCTCAACTGTGTAAAATTAAACCAGTCAGCAAAAGTAATCATACAAAAGAAGTGAGCTTTGCCAGGTTTTGGCATGAGAGCAGGAAAGATGAAACCTAGTTGTTCAACTGAGTGTTAGGGCATGTCTATATGGTGAGCTTACAAATTAGGGAACTTTTATTGCACATCAGAAAGGTCTACATGGACTAAGTAATGTGCAACACATTAGTGTGCTTCAGGCATCACACCGCCGTAAAGCGCATTACCCCACTGTGTAGAGGAGCCCATAAGACTTCTTCATGGCACTGGCTGTTGGGGCTCTGTGAACCCTGTTAGGCTGCTTAAAGTTTCAGATGTTATTTCTAGAGTTAAACTGGCTTAAACCTGTCATTTTAATGCTTCAACAAATTTTATGTACATAAAACCTTAAGTTAACTTTCAGATTTTGTTGATTTGAACCCAAAACTCATGAGGGGATTGAGGACGTAAAACCACTGGAAACAAATATGTGCCTGATTTCCCATATGAGCTGTACTGTGTCGCTTTGCTCTCTTAGCAGTTAGGTAACATATCATTGTTCAAGCAGTGGGACATCATACAATATCAATCAGTGCAGGGATATCAATGTGAAGTGCTTACGTGATTAAATGCTGGCCTTGTGCCAGATATATACCCATGGTGTGTGCACCAATTTAGGGAGCATGGTTTCCAAATGAAATGAAGTGGTGAAGCAGCACATTGTGGACAGGATAAGTGCCCTCATTATTCACACTCTGGACAAGATAAGTGCCTTCATTATTCACTTGAGTCCATTGTATTCAGAGGAAAATATGTATCTTTATTGTTGACACAGTCACTATACAGCATTTTATCAAGTTCTGTCACTGAATTAAGTGTATGAGTTCATGACCTTTTTAATGTTGCTCCTATCACTCTGAACACATTAGCTTTGGGATCGCAGTCACTAAAGATGGAGACCTATTAGATCATTGAAGCCATCCCTCTGTAAGAGAAGGGTTTAAGGCCCCCGATGGTGGATATGCCAAACATTAAACTGAAATTAAATTTGATCATAAGTAAATGTCTAATGCAACTAACACTTCATACATCTACTTTTTTAAAACCATATTATCAACGTGAAGGCCAAAATGGGAGTAATGTTAATAAGTAAATGAAAGTAATATCTGGATTTAAAATACTGCACAAAAAGTGGATTAATGAACACATCTCTTTTATTAAAAATGAATTAAAAAAGCAATAGGAAATTTATTTCTTGAAAGCATATTATCACTGGTATGACACATCCATCAATTTCACTATTATAGAGCGCTGATTTAGGTTTTCATAACCGCTACAAAATACATTTTTACTTTGGTAGCTATACAAAGTAACGACGCTTTAGACTATGAAATAGATCACTGAGGCTGGTGAATCATTTGTCATATATAATATAATGTTGAAGAGTTGTTAGGAAAATGCATGAATAAATGAAATGTCCCATTGCAGCTGTTCACATCATGCTTTGTGCCAGCAAGGGGACAGAGAACTGAATGACAGTGAAAAGCACCATTTGCTGATAAATGGCCTCCAGAATTAACATTCACCAGACCAGGAAGAGCTGAGGCTGAGTTTAAGGATATCAGATAACCAAAGCAGCACAGGAAATGGGTTCATCCTTTGGAAAAGTGCACTGAATTTTCTGTATAACAGCTGCTGGTAATTAATGATTTCTTGTGCACAGTAAAGTGATGCCAATTATTAAACAATAGTTCAGCAGCAACTTATACAATGGGCGATGTGGTCTTTATGACCCTAAAGAAACACTGAGAATCTTCCGGAATACACCTCACACAATCTTCAAAATGGGTAATGATGAGACCGTTTCTAGTTTAAGTTGAATTAAAAGGTAAATTCTCAAAGTTTTTGTCTTCACTAGAAAATTACACCCAGTTTAAAAAGATCTTGGAGACAAGTTAATTAACATAGCTTTGTAGTCTGTGTAAACAGGGATGAGTTGCACTCAGCATCATGGCAGCTGGTCATGGGCAAAACAAGGAGAAGCGACTCACTGGGAGACAATCTAAGGCCAGGGTCATTTGTGCAGACATTTTAGTCACTATCTTTCCAACACATTTTATATATGTCTGGTTTCAAAGTAAAATTAGAAAAGATCCACTACTGTGCTCAGTAGAAGGCTTACAAGCATTGGAAATTCACCCTAGTGCAAGGTCTGTTCAAGACTTAAGTGCTTAGAATGGTTGGGCCTATGTACAAATTGACACATCTGCAAAGATGACCTTAGCTTTAGAGTGGTGCATACCTGTGTTTCCTCTCACCTGCTATGAACCAGTTCATTTGTGGTGGTGATATGCAGCCGATATATATAATTTTAATTCCAGCTTCAGTCAATGGAGAGATTCTCACCTGGAGGGGCTGGGAAATAGTTCAGGATGTTAATTTAGGAGATTAGCATCACCAAAATAGACCAACTGTTTCTGGGGAAATGAGGATAGTGAAAGTTCAGAGGTTTTATTTTCTTTTAACAGGATGCTGTTTATAGCGGTTTGAGAATTAATTTGAGAATTGGTTAGAACAGGGGGATTGTGATTGAAAGCCTCCTAGTTTTACTCTGGCTCTGCCACAGACTTGCTGTTTGGCCTTCCTCAAATTACTTAACCTTTGCCTCAGTGAGCTTTCTGCCAGATGGATATAATACCACTTTATGGTGATGCTTTGTATACTTGTGATGTGTTTGGGGCAGGATAGACAGCCCCCAGACGGCACAGTGAGCTTATTGAATGTTGATGTGGGGAGCCAAGAGAGGCAGTTTGGCTGGAAAATATGAACATAGAGCTGTACGTAGCTTTGCTGTTGCTTGTGTGTTGATGTAAATGATCATGAGCATCAGGGCACAAGCCTTCCTTTAGGGTTAGGAAGACCTTTTCCCTAGAGGACAGTTCAATACATTGGCATCCTAACAGGAAAGGCATTGAGTAAGAATTGCTCATTTTCATCATGAGGATGGGGATTCCTTACTAAACTAAAATTACCGTCATTGCCACCTGACTTTTAAAACTACTGACATATATAGTCCTCCAGCTCACTTTCATTGTGGCTAGTTTTTCCACGAGCACCGATGCTTCCTGGCATTGGTTATTCCTCTCTTCCCTGTACAACTCACAAAGGCCATATGATACGCATATAAACATCTTCAATGATCCTGTATGTTAATCATCATAAATATTTAGAAAATAAAATAGAAGTATTTGATTCCCAAAGTTGCAATTCAGCCTGTTAAAAAAGGGATAGCCAGATAAGGGCTCAGAACACATTTACAGAGGTGTTCAAAGTGGTGAACATGTGAGAGTTATTATCTGAGGAACTCTGCCTCCAGCAGGCAGATTTTACACTCAGCTGGAGAGCCAACAGACGTCCACTTTGGGATATAAAGCCAAAAATATCATTGAGTAGTCGTGTTAATTAATAATATGGTGCTTCAATAATTAGCTTTCAGTGCTATTCTGAGAGGAACGGTCAGTAGTAATATAATAGAAAGTAAGCACCATTTAAACTCCTAGTAGCAAGTTAAGGTCCAAGGCTCCAATCCTGCAACTGGTTTTGCACATGTGCACCACTGCACCCACGTGGACCCCCATTTACTACTGTGTGCCCTGCATAAGCTCGTTGTTGGATGGAGGAACTAAATCAGTAACTTGATTTTAGGTGTTATTGCTTCTGTCTTAAATTAGAAAGAATGCATACCTTGTTGGGAGGAATGCCATGGTGGGTGTCTGTTATAGACCACCATACCTGGAGGATGAGGTAGATGAGGCTTTCTTCAGTCAATTAGGGAAAGTTTCTACTTCACAGGACCTGGTTCTTATGGGGGACATCAAGCACCCTGACATCTGCTGGAAGAGCAATACAGCAGATCACAGACAATCCAGGAAGTTTTTGGATAGTGTTACGGACAACTTCCTGGTGCAAGTGCTGGAACAACCACCTAGGGGCCATGCTCCTATTGACCTGCTGCTCACATACAGGGAAGATTTGGTAGGGGATGTAGAAGTGGGTGGCAACCTAGGAAGCCATGACCATGAGTTAGTAGAGTTCAGGATACTGACGAAGCATATCTTATGAGGTAGCATTTGAAAAGTCATAACCTGCTGCATATCACTATCCTGTTAAAATACGGATTGCAATACTACATGTGAAGTTAAAAGATTTTATGGTAAGATTGTTACTGAAATGTGTTGTAATTCTGGGTAACAGCCACAAACCAATTTCTCAGAGATAGACTCACTAGGACCCCAGACAGGGCCGTCATCCATTTAAGCAGCCATCCTCTAGTGTGGGGGAGGGGTAAAAAAGAAATTTACACTTCATCATAGGGACAATTTAACTCTCATGTCCACAATGGACTGTGTGTCACCATGACTCAGCAATTTCTAGCACAAGAGAGAGATTTTCCTCCCTCTTTATAATTCAATCGTTCTGTAGTTGATAAATTTGTTTTATTGTTTTATCTTAACCAGTATGTTTGGATTAGAGTGTGTGGCTTGTGCATATATCCTCTACATTTGATGAAATGATGGACTTTCTATGAGCTTGCATTGTTCAGCAGTGTGCTGGACAGTACAAGATTCACATTTCCAGTGGAACAAAGCTGGGGCTAAGTATTTGTGGGTGTTGCCCTCTATGTAATTCATGAGTGACTGGTTTAGGTTGACCAGATAGCAAGTGTGAAAAATCAGGACAGGTGTCCAGGGTAATAGGTGTCTATATAAGAATAAACTCCAAATATTGGGACTGTCCCAATAAAATCAGGACATCTGGTCACCCTGGACTAGTCAGAGTGCCCATGTATTTAGCTGGGAGTGAATTTGCATGCTGAAGGTTGTATGACAGGAAAGCAGTGTAAAAGACACCCCAGGCTAGAGAATTAAGGGGACACAGCTGTTCAATAATCCCGATTGTATCCTGGGGAATGTCCTAGGTGAATTTAAAGATAAGATGCATATAAAAAATATCAAACTTTCACATTCTTCCACAATAACCTATCATGTAAGGCTTCTGTATTTTTCATATAAATTTCCTTTATTTTGCTGAACAAAAGGATAACAGCCACATGGTTAAAGCTGGCCAGGAATTTTCTGTCAGAATGATTTTCTGATGGAAAATGAATTTTCCACAATCAAAATTATTTGCAGGCAAAATTTCAATTTTACCAAAAATTCTTGCTTTTCCATAAGGAAAATGGAAGCAAAATATTTTTTGGGGGGGAGGGGGGATCTTTGACTTTTAGCAGAATGTTTCATTTTGTTGAACTGACCGCAAACATCTTGTTTCAAATCAGTTCAACATTGAACTCCATTTCCCTATCATGACACATTGTTTCATGGGAGCTGTAGTTTAGGATCCTTTGTTTTGTTTTCTATGAGCTGGGCTCCTTGAAGTACTTCATCTCCCATAATGCAATGCAGACTCTTTGAGGACTGCAACTGTCATACTGCAATGTAGACTCCTTTCTGACCAAACTATTTGGCACATCTTGAGAATTATGTGACTCTTGGTGCTTCATGGGTAATGTTGTCCAGCCGGGGAGCCTACTTTATTGGGAGAATAGGGGCATCTGTCTCCCAAACTACTTCTTCACTACATGCTGCTGTGGGGAAATACAGTTTAATATTGATTTAACCCATGTTTTGGGTCAGTTCATCAAACTGAAAGAAAAATTGATTTTGGGAATATCTACATTTTTTGTTTCACTCAGATATCAAAATGAAATAATTCTGAATTTTTCAGCCCAATTTGAGGGACAAACAAAGATAGAAACATTGGACTGTCCGATGGGATTGAAATTTTGAATTTCACTCAGCTCTGATATAAAATTGTACATATCCACTTATCACTTAGGACCATTTCCATGATTATTGCTTGAAAACAAATGTATTTGATTTAATTTTTCATGTTGTATTGCTGGATATAAGTCACTGGACTGTAAGCATCAAATAAAGACTGTTTCTTTGAAATATAGAACAGTGGTTATCGTAAAATATTGTGATATCAGGATGTTGCTGGAATATAGAGAAAACTGATGGGTGTGGAAGGGGATTAGATAATCACCATCACAAGTCAATATTTGCCAATAGTTGCTACATAGTGTAGTTGTTTCCTGTTCTGGTCTAACAAAGAATTGTGGTACTTCATATACCACCACATAGTCTTCATTCAGTAAATGTTAACTTTCAATTAATAGAACTGCAAGTCCTCTCCTCTTCCTTTTTTGAAAAAGGAAACTATATGGTGTCAAATTTCTCTCTAATGTAATCTATAATAATTTTAAAAGCCACTTTGAGAAAGGTGTACTAAATAGAAAAGGGTATCAGGGACTTACAAATGATCCCCTACAATGCTTCCAGCCATCATGGAGCATCCATTGTGGAGTTGGCTCTGCAGTGATCTGAGCAAATATAAAAAGGTGTGTTTGTTGTTGATGTGCTGAATGACTGTTCCTGATTTTTGAGTGGGGAAATGGAGCACACATTGCTGAAGTATATGAAAACTTGAATAGCTTGTTTTATTTGTAGTTTACTATTTAGATTGTACCTGAAACCTCTACATCTCTAATTTAAATCACAGTTTGTCTGGTTTGCACCTCTTCAATAAGAAAACTTAAAATACAGCCTTCTGGTGAGGGATACTCTGAGATAGGATTTCCTTAGGATTAACTCCCAGGTGTCGTGTAATCTAGCACCTCCTCTGTCCAATGGTATTAGATTAAAAATAGTGTAACTTTAATAAAATCAGGAGAAAAAGATGGGTTTTGTTGCACTGTAGCTCAAAAAATAAACAAGCAGAAATCCAGTCTGATGACATTTTAGTCCCGTGCATTGTGACAGGCCAACATATTAAATCCTAAAAATCAGTGTTTATACCAGAATCATGCAAAGATCCTTATTGATAATCTTTGTGATCATAATTGATTAAACTGCTGTAAAAAATGCTCAATGTTAAACACTGAGTGTTTCAGCTTCTGTTAAACTTCGGTTCTGTATGATGGCCCCATTCTGAAGTGAGACAGCTTTAAATAACCAAATAGCCATAAGAGAGGACTTCCATCTTTTACTGCCAGAGAGTGTGAATTTTGTTTTATATGCATTTTTTATTAAATGACTGTGTATGTATAGAAAAAACTTTACTGTTTTCTGTGTCTTCCACAGAAGTTTTAAACATTATTTCCTTTTCCACTTTTCTTGGCAGTGATCTGTAATTAGTCATTTATAGTCATTGTATAGATTGTCAATCAGCAGGTTTTTCCACTGTATTTTACAAAACGTGAATGGCAACATACAGGGTTGTGTGGCTATAAATTGAAGTGATCTGTCAATAAAATAATAATGGCAAGTACTAAAATACTTTGGCTTCAGGTCAGATCTGATGTAAGCATTTCAAAGAATGACAGTCAATTTTTCTTGCCTGTTTATTGCATGGGCCCCTGGAGCTGTAGCAATCAGATGTTTGAACACTTTAGAAACCCAGTGCTACTAATATTAACAAATAGTACTAAAAATGTCATATTTCTGCCTTCAACTTGTAATTGTTATGTTTACATATTCACTGCTGCTTTTGAAAAGTGTATTTCTTTAGCCAACTTTCATGGTGATTGCTATTGCCCAGAAACGAACACAATAAATAGCTAGACATTCACCATCTTTTATGTGATCCAAATTCCAACATCAAGAGAAATAAATGTAAAGTAGTCACCGTGAAAAGAAATTGGCATTTGCCAAGAGCTACCACAAGGTTACTACAGTTATTTCGTATCTTAGCCATAGAAGGAAACTGATTTTGGATAGCTCTGTCATAGCTTTTGGCTTTGAGATGATAGTCACTATGCTTTAAGTAAATAATGTATACTGATAGCACGTGGCTAGCGAATATTCCTTGTAGCATCATTGAAGTTTAGACACAGTTTCCATATCCCATTTCTTAAAAATAAATAAATAAATAAAATATCTAAGTTCTGCAAGGGGGGGAGCTTTGCACCTACCTACTTGGAAGTTATTTTTCATGGCAAAAAGCTGTAGCAATAACTCTGCCTACTTGAATCCTGTTACTACCCTCATGCTGACTGAACAACAGGACACAAGGCCAAAAACTAATCCAACAGTGCAATGACATGTTAAAAATGTGCAATGAATATTTGGGGAAGTTCTTGCTGTTACAAATCTGCTGATTGGCAGCAGATTTTCAGAGCTGTTTTTTCTCTTTTGTTCTGTTGACTAGCAGCTTTGGATCCAGATTGCCAGAGATGGCATGGTATTAAATTAACTGGCAATAGTTTGTGTCAACAGGAGCCCACATGCAGATCATGGGGTACGATACAAGGCAATCAAAGCTAATTGTGAATGGGAAGTCATTTGACTCCAAAGCAAAAACCGGCAGCAGAAACAGCACACAGTTCAGTAAGGAAAGAGTTTAGCGGATGAATGTGCTCAGCTTAGGATATCCTCCCCCAGTGTCTTCACTCTGCCAGCAATTCTTCCCCCCCACGTTTCTTTAGCTTCTCACCACCATCTATGTGCTTTTGTCTACACCACCTCACATAGGGCACATGATAAATCTAAGTCTGTCTACACTACACGCCACTGGCGACAGCACGTAGTGTACGGATAGCTGCATGCCACAGTGAAGAGCATATGTCAGTGAAAGCCTCTGGAAAGGGGAGCAATGGGGAAAGACTCCAGGAGCTCCCTGCTGAGGGATCCTTTCACTGCAGTGAGCAAAGGCTCAGGCAGCGGCGGAGGCCTTTCTGCTGCCAAATCCTTTCCCTTTGGAGAGGAAATGACCCAGCAGTAGAAAGCTGGTGAAGCTTTTCCTCACTAACTTTCTCCTGCCAGAGCTTTTCCCTGCACGGCAGTCGTCTCTTGTGACAGGAAAAGGCGTGTAGATAGGGAAGCACAGTTTGGGTGTGTAGGGAGCATGTAGAGTATATACTTGCATACCTAAAGAGACACCTGAAGGGTGCATATATTTGCCTAAGCCATGTCTCAGCAGCTACACTATTTATACCCCTCCTAGGAAGGCTTTGTAGGAATGTACGCTACATACTTCGGAAAAACTGTGCAGTATAGACGTACCCTAACTGTGTAATGCCATATTAAGTAGTAATAGTATCATTTAAATGGCTCTAAAGACTTAGAGGCTCTAATTTAATACCATATGATGTAGTGGACCGTAATAAAGCTTAACAGAATGAACGCTATGACTTACTGAAAGTGCTCTAATGCGAACTCACTTAATAGGGACATGCCCAAGAGGTTAGCCCCTTTAGTCACATGACTTCCCCAGAATTAGTGTTAGGATTAGTATTTAATCAGCATATCTAAATGGAATATTAATTGGCCATACTGAGTGATGTCACTTGGCTTACTTTACAATGTCTAAGTTGTCACGTCTCTCGGATTTAAATAACCCTAGTAATAACATATTGGAAATCGCAACAATATTTAATTATTTAGTTATTCGATGTACTCCTGAGCTGCCCTCTTATCTGGCCTAAGAGCCATTCTTACTGTCTTTCACTCCAGTAACTGCTGTACTATCAATACTCCTTAAATTCCAAAAGAGAGCAGCCAATCTTTCAACGAAAGAGATGTCCAGCAAGGTACTGCATAAGGGAAAGCATAGGGGAAATAAGCGCATACAAACTTACTTAAAACCATGGGCAAGAGGACCATGGCCTCTGCTTCCAGGTAAATTGAGGCATTGGTGGCTTTGGTGTTATGCCCTTGAAGCATCTTCAAATATTATCAACTAGTAAGATTTGCTGATGTTGTCAGGGGACTAGCTCTCACTGCCATTGTGTTCTGGTCTGGCTGGATTTTAATTTGTCACTTGAACACAAAGGATGTGGATGGCTGGGGAAAATTGAAAAATAAAGTAGAAAAACAAAAGCCTGAAGGTCATCTCCTGATACTATTTTGACAGTATTAGAAAATAGCTGTTCTCAAGGTTATTCTCACCAGCCGACCTTCCCCTACATGAAACAAAGGGCCAAAAATATTTTCATTTAAAAATATAGACCAGCCAAGAAGACCAAATCCAAAATCACAAACAGAAGTGTTTGTCACAAATGTTGTGGCATCTAAGAATAGGAGTGGGGTCCCTCTCAAACACTGCATTTCTCTATTCTTATGCCCTCCTCTTTTCCATATTTTCTGTGATATGAAACTAGACTTACCAAATAATATACACATATAAAGTTGTTAAGGATAGGCAAAATGTATGAGAAATGTATTTTTCCATATGGTTATAAACAGAGTAAGATTCACTCATGTTTTGGCTTTGAGGCCTCTATTAAGGGTGTGGAAAGAAAATTCAGCAAGGTTAATTCTAGGTTAAGCTGTGTTGTAGTGATGTAATAATGTTATCTTTAGAACAAATTAGCTCTTGGGGACTCAGTGACACAGTGGAGTACTAACCCACTTTTAAAATAAATGTGCAGGTTGTTTCTTGTTTGAAAAATAGCAGTGAAAAATTACACAATGATCAAACCTGGAAAATGTTTACTTATGTAGAAAATTTAAAAATAGAATCTCAATTTTGTTGGCAGTTCACTTTTTAAAAATGGGCTATTTATTCTAGGCTCCTGCAGCATATGGTTTATTGCAATTTATATGGCTTTATTGAAACCACCTGAACTGAGGCACCTAAGGGAATGTTGTTTAAAAAAATTGTGTTGGACTGAAATTCAGAATGAATCATATAAGAAGTTTAGACACATAAATATAAATGTGCCCCATGTGACTCAAAGAAGCACATCTGGTAGGTGATCCTATATAAATAAATACCTGAAAGGACTATGGTTTAACAGGTATCAATAAAAAATGAAATCATACTCTAAAAATCTCAAGGAAATTTTAATGTATATTTTATTTAATCAGTATAGAATATATTGTGTATTTGTCTGAACACGGGGTGCTGGGAGCAGCATGTACTCTTGAAACTATGGTCTTAACAATCAGTGGAATAACTCACATGAGTATAGCTACTTAAATGCATACGTGTTTAAAGGATCAGATGTTTTGACTTTAAAATTCAGATATATTTGCTCTATACTAAGACCCTGATTCAGGAAAACACTTACAGGCATGCTGAAATCCCATTTACTGCAGTGGAACTCCATGCAAGAGTGAGGCTTAGCTCATGCTCGTCTCATTGTAGGGCTGACGCCTAACAAGAAACCAGAGTACATTTTGGAGAGTGGTTTTGTATGAAGTCTGGTGACCATAACAGTGCACTCATTCTCAGTTATGTTAAAACTTTAAAAGGTTTACTTACTTTTTAAAAAATGTTAAGTTTTAGAGTATTCCACTTTTCTCGCCAAACTGTTCCCCCCATGTTTTATTAATATACATTGTATGTCAGTTCATCAGCAGGTTGAGAGTGAGACTACACTGTATGCTTTCATCTGTGCAATGTACTTGCTGTACAGTATGTTGTGTGATTGAGGGAGGGAGGGCTGTCAAACAGGCAAGCTACAAACTTTAAAGTTTTGGTTCTGCACAAATTTCCACATGTGCCTTGATTTTTTTTTCCTATGTGAAAAGTTCCAAAAAATTAAAAGGTAAAGCAAAAGAAAATAAAAATAAGCATACAATTGTTTGCTGGATCAGGGCTTAAACATTTAGGTTTCTTAGGTCTAGAGTTGAACTAGCTTATCATTTGAATAACAAGGTTAGAGTTAATATATGAAGAAATATTAAAACTAGATGGAAAACATAGAAAAAATTTAACAAAATGTTCCATTCTCTTCTTCACCACTCTTTTTTGACTAGCTCTATCACTGGCCCAAATTTTTAACAAAAAAGAAATGGAAAAATAGTTTGGCACAAATGTTATGGAAGTATTTTCACATTTTTCAACCAGTTCTAATAAATATGAATACTCCAACTAGTAGAAACTCTCCTTGACATAATCCAAAAGAATATACTATAATATTAGGCAAATATCGAAATTTTTCAAAGAGTAATTGTGTTTTTAAACTACTTCCTTTTGGCTGTATTTAGGACCATTCCATATTTGCTTTGTGAGAAGTTTCAAACAAATGCACCTATTGCCAGGAATGATGCTGGAAACCGTGAATATTAGAAAAATACTGTGACGTATAGTTGCAATCAAAATGAATCAGTACCATTCAAATAGAGCTGATCCAAAGCCTAGTGCAGTCAATGGAAGTTTTTCCATTTACTTCAATGGCCTTTGAATGAGGTCCACACTGAATACTGGCAATGAAGAGCTCATGTACAAGCTCCAGACCATTAATTGTTTGCTGAAGTTTTGGTGTCAATTTTGAATATGAGCAAATCTCCAAAGTTGTAAGTGGCTAGTGTAGAAAAAGATGGAAGAATTCACTGAAAGAAAGTAATCACTGTAATTTAACAAAGAGCAGCAGTAAGTGTTTGACAGCTGGACTCTAAAATCAACAAGCCTCTGCCAGCTCACATGGATAACTTGGACTTAACCAGTAGATCACTTGTTAGGATCAAATTCAGTGCTATCTTGGATGTATTTTGAACACAGTTTAAAACAAGCAGGCAAGGCAGCTAGTAGGCCTAGTAATTGGCAACTATTTCACGCTAACTTCTTTCACCAGCAAAAAATGGAGTCTATAACAATTTCAGCCGCTCTCTGGATCTCTTCTCTTCTGAGTGTTTCATCTCCAGACTCAGCTCCATCTCCTTTTCAGTTCTCCAGAAATAAATAACTAAAATAAGTCTTGAAACTTGGCTGTCATATTAAAATACAAGTATTTCCGCCATGCACGGATGGAACACCACAGGCACTTAGTCAAATGGCAATGAGCCTAGTGTAGAAGACAGTGTTAGGTAAACAGCTTTGTGACAATACACTGGAACCAGAAAAGTGAACACTAATTATAAACTACAGTTTCACTAGTCTAGTGTCCAAGTAAACAGACAAAACAAATTGATATGAATTTAAATTTTAAAAAATTCTGGACAGATCCTTAGCTGATATAAATCAGCTTTGCTCCTTTGACTTCTGTGTGATGGTTTTGATTTACATGAGTTGATGATATGGAGTAATTTTTGTTTTAATAATCTAAGGTGTTGCTAGTATTGCAGCTAAGAATTTTTTCATTTCTCTGAAACCTGTTGAGTCCTCATTTAGACACTGATAGTATTTTTTATCATGTTGCTATTTTAAGTTCCTTACAGAACTGGATTTGTTGGAGCAGAAAAAATTTCTATTTGTATTTTTCCCCCTTTTGACTTAATTTTGGGACCTAACCTGCCCTGGAGTCCCTTCTGTCATGACTCTCTCATTCTCTTTTCTACCAGATCAGATCAACCCTCTAGTTATTTATTAATATAAAAACTACAAGTAAAGGATTAAATCCTAAGAGAGACAGAAGCCATTAACTACCACATTGGGTAGTTCCATTCAAGCCTAACTGAAGCTCAAGGCTGTCAGGTAGGTTCAATAGAGGCTGAGGAGCAACTGCTCAGCCACTTTGTCTTGCGGAGGGTTCCAGGGATCCTGTTAACTCAGTCCCCCTTGCACTCTCACCATGGAACTACTGTAGCTCTAGTCCCTTGTGGGGAAATCTGTCAGATACTTGGGACCAAGAGGAAGTGTGGTGTAGTATGTATTTGCACACCATGCTGTAATTAGATTTGCCAAAAGTTGCAAGTAGCAAAATTGTATCGACATACAAGGAACCACGCTCACCTGTTTGCTATGGGCCTGTCTACACTAGAATTGAAGTCCTATTAATTGAACTGGTTGGATAGCACTGCTGTAAGTACCAAGCATTCACACTTGCCAGGCTAGTTCAGTTTCAGGTCTATTGCATTTTCCCCTCATATCTGCTGCCCTGTTTATCCAGCAGTTGATGTCACAACTTCCTGAAGCAGTGGTTTCTGGGACATCTTTCATCCGAGATACTTTATGGGAGCTAGACTACTTCTCCCAAGATTCCCCAAGCTCTATAATTTCCTGGGACTACCATAATTTCCTATTGAATGCCTAGAAATCTTTCTTTCTAGTTGCGCCATTTCCTAACCCTTTCCTCACAATGGAGGACAGCTGTCAGCTCTCAATCCTTTCTCAGCCAGAAGGGTTTCTGCTGGAGCTGCCTCCAAGTGCCGAAGACTGAGCTAAGCAGTTAACAGAGTTCATCATGCAGTAGCCAATTTAACTCAATATGGTGGAGTGGAGAAACTAGATCTGACAGGACCTAAGAGGTCATCAGTAAACTATGTTGCAGTAATAGTTTAAAAAAAAAAAAGTATTTGTGCTCCTGGGATGATGACTGCCACCCATCTTCATCCATGTATTGTGCTACAGCAGTAGAGACTGACTTAGTGGAGAACAACACAGTGGTGAGACTTGCTTGAAGCAGGTCTATTCTAAATGTTGATTTTCATGCCTGTGCACTGCTGAGAGCATTTCTGTGTTTAGATGCAAGGTGAGCTAACAGGGCAAACAGCCACTCCATGTTTTTATAGCATAATAGTGAACTTAGCTGTTCTCCCAGCCCTACTACCATCCCCATTACTGTGGGCCTGCCAGATTGTATTACTTTTAGATAAACGGATTGTGTGTCTTGGAACAGCCACGAGACTTCTAAGTCTGAGCAAATGGCAATATATATCATAAGTAAGATCTGTCCATGGTCCTCATTGTTTGTCACTCTTAGGCTTCTTTTCAAGGATGCTTAAGCTTGTAAAATATCCACTGTAGTCATCCATGTGAAATCACTAACCCTAGCCATGACATCAAATGATTTGTATGCGGATATTGGAGATAACCCACCAAGTAAACGTTAGATATACAAACTTAATTCTATCCATCCCCAAAGGTGGGAGGAAAGGAGAGAGTATAATCATATGAAACTTCAGTAAAATAGGAATTCAAGTTATTACTGGGCAGTGAAGTGATAGCTCATCATATCATTAATAAAACTATAATAATAATACAATAATAAATACAATAATAAAACTACAATACAATATATTGTAAACTGATATCAAATGGCTTGTGCTAGACCTCCTCCTTATGGTCTGGTCTGCTTTTCAGTTTTCAAGACCCTGTTCTGGGAGAAAGCTGTGTCTTGTGTTACATGAGCTTTGATGGAGTCAATCTGAATCTAGTTAGGTTTGCTTTTTTATTTTCTGTCCTTTTCTGTCCCCAGGACAGTTTTATTCAAGGCTGTTTGTTTTGCTTTCTCAATTATTGACGTTCATGTATTGGCTACAAGTTTTGAATGAATTCAGTTATTCTAGATTCAATCCTATTGGTTCCCTAGTTTATCTTCTCTAACAGTTACCTTGGGCCTGACTCTGCTTTCACTTCTGATTTGTACTTGTGAGAGTAACTCCACTGAAATCAACAGAATTACATTGGTGTAAAAACCATTTGAGTGAACATAAGAACATAAAAATGTAAGAATAGCAATGCTGAGTCAGACCAATGATCCACCTAGCCCAGTGTCCTGTCTTTTGACAATGGCCAGTGCCAGACACATCAGAGGGAGTGAGCAGAACAGGGCAATTATCAAGTGATCCATCTCCTGTCATCAATTCCCAGCTTCTAACAGTCAGAGGGATAGAGACACCCATTTCATGGGTTTGCATCTCCGACCATCTTGGCTCCTAGCCATTCATGGACCTATCCTCCATTAACTTATCTAATTCTTTTTTGAACCCAGTTATACTTTTGGCCTTCACAACCACCCTTGGTAATGAGGTCCACAGGTTTATTTTGCTTATTTTAAGACTACTGCATACAGGTTCATTTTGCTTATTTTAAGACTACTGCATATTAATCTGATTGAAAGACTCCTTTTCTTATGTTATATGAAGAGGTAAATAATCCTTTTTTCCCTCCACATCATTCATGATTTTATAGACTTCTATCATAGCCTCTCCATTGTCTCTTTTCCAAGCTGAAGAGTCCCAGTCTTTTTAATTTCTCTTCATGTGGATACTGTTCCATACCCTTTACAATTTTTGCTACTGTTCTCTGTACTTATTCCAATTCTAATATATCTTTTTTGAGATGAAATGACCAGAACTTCATGGAGTATTAAAAATGTGGGAATGCCCTAGATTTATATCATGGCATTATGATATTTACCATTACTATCTATCCCTTTCCTGAGGGTTCCTAACATTCTGTTAGATTTTTCGACTGCTGCTGAATGTTGAGCAGATGTTTTCAGATAACTATACAAAACGACATTCTAGAGTGGGGTCAGCTAATTTAGACTCTATGATTTTGTATGTAGTTGAGATTATATTTTACAATGTGCATTACTTTGCATTTATCAACACAGGAATTTCATCTGCCATTTTGTTTCCTAGAAATCCAGTTTTGTGAGATATCTTTGTAACTCTTCACGGTCTGCTTTGGACCTCACTATCTTGAGGAATTTTGTACCATCTGCAAACTTTGCCACCTCACTGTTTACCTCTTTTTCCAGATCACTTCTGAATATGTTGAACTGCACAGGTCCCAGTACTGATCCTTGGAGGACCCCACTATTACCAATCTCACTCCGCTGTAAAAACTGGCCATTTATTCCTACCCTTTGTTTTCTATCTTTTAATCTGCTATTGATCTCTGAGGCCCTTCCCTCTTATTCCATGACTCCTTACTTTGCTTAGCGCCTTTGGCGAGAGAATCTTGTCAAAGGCTTTCTGAAAGTCCAAGTACACTACATCCACTTGTCCACATACTTGTTGATCCCCTCAAAGAATTCTAATAAATTAGTGAAGCATGATTTCCCTTTATGCAAGTCATGTGGGCTCTTCCATGACATATTGTGTTCATCTATGTGTCTGATAATTCTATTCTTTAGTACAGTTTCTACCAATTTGCCTAGTACTGAAGTTGGGCTTCCAGGCCTTTGATTTTCAGGATTGCTCTCGAGCCTTTTTATCTTTTAAAAATGGGCATTATATTAGCTATCCTCCAGGCATCTGGTGCAGTGATTGATTTAAAAGAGAGGTTAAATATCACAGTGGGTAATTCTGCAATTTCATATTTGAGTTCTTGCAGAACTCTTTGGTGGTCCTGGTGACTTATTACTGTTTACTCTCTCAATTTGTTCCAAAACCGCCTCTAATGACACATCAATCTTGGACAGTTCCTCATATTTGTCACCTAAAAAGAATGGCTCAGGTGTGGGAATCTCCCTCACATCTTGTGCAGTGAAGACCCATGCAAAGAATTCAGTTAGTTTCTTCACAATAGCTTTGTCTTCTTTGAATGTTCCTTTAGCACCATCATTATCCAGTGGCCCAACTGATTTGTTGGACAGGCCTCCTTCTGATGTACTTAAAAACAATTCTGCTGTTTGGTTTTGTGTCTTTTGCTAGTTGCTCTTCAGATTCTTGTTTGGCCTGCCTAACTATACTTTTACACTTGACTTTCCAGAGTTTAAGCTTCTTTCTATTGTCTTCAGTAGGATTTGACTTCCAATTTTTGGAGGATGTCTTTTTGTCTCTGATCTGCCTCTTTTACTTGATTTAGCCCCAGTGGCATTTTTTGGTCCACTTACTGTTATTTTATTTGGAATAGACATGTAGTTTGGGCTTCTATTATGGTGTTTTTAAACATTTGCCATGCAGCTGGCAGATATTTTACTCTTTTGGCTGTTTCTTTTAATTTCTGTTTAACTAACTGCCTTATTTTTGTGTAGTTCCCCTTTTCGAAGTTAAATGCTACTGTGTTGAGCTTCTTTGATGATATCCCTCCTACAAGGATGTTAAATTTAATTACATTATGGTCACTATTACTAAGTGGTTCAGCTGTGTTCATCTCTTGGACCAGATCCTCTGCACCATTTAGGATTAAATCAAGAATTGCCTCTCCCTTTGTGAGTTCTAGGTCTAGCTGCTCTAGGAAGCAGTCATTTATGCTGTCTAGAAATTTTATCTCTGCATCCTGTCCTGAGGGGACATATTACCCATTCATTGTGGAGATAGTTGAAATCCCCCATTCTTACTGGTTTTTCTGATTTTGTAGCTTCTCTAATTTGCCTGAGTATTTCAGTCACCATCATTATAGTGGTCAGTAGTATATTCCAACAACAGTACTCTTATTATTCAAGCATTGAATTTCTATCTATAGAGATTCTACGGTACAGTTTTGGTTCATTAAAGATTTTTATTTTGACTCCAGGCTTTCTTTCACAGATAGTGCCACTCCCCCACTGGCATGACCTGTTCTGTCATTCCTGTATATTTTGTACCCAAATATAGCTGGGGGGCAGCTGATGGTCCTGCATTGCCACCAGGAGGTTATGCAGAGCAGCATCCAAGGAGCACTGTGGAGTTTATGCACCTCTGGAGGTACTGTTCAAAGGGTCCAAAGTGACAACTTCCTGATTGGCCCATGCTCATTATTTAACTCTGGAGAGTGCCGCAGGACTCTTGCTCATTGATCCCAGCTCTGGTGACTACTCCAAACCCTGCTCACTGACTGCTGGCTCCTGGCTGTCCTTGACCTGTGGACATCAGCCCATTCATGACCGCTAAACCAGATCACCCACACCCAGATCCCTTACAACTTATTGTTCCCAGCATGCAAGTTGTGTATTTAGTTGCTGAACCTTTAGTTAAAAATGCTATTGCAAGGGCTGAATTCTGGTCTCAGTTACTTCAGTGCAATCACAGTGACGGTCTTTAAAATGCTGCTGCAGTGTGTAGGCCCATGATAGTTCAAGAATAGCAGATGCCCTGGCTGCTCTCAAGTCCCTTCTTCCTGCATGCGCTGGCTACTTCATCATGTTTCTGTTCTTTTACCAGGACCCTATAGTAAACACTGCATGACCAATGGTTATAAAATATAAATACAGCCTATTATTGACACTTCAATGAAACCCCACTCTACAGGATTCTTGTTTTTTATTGTAATGTATTTGTGTTAATATATTTGCTATTAATTATGCTTATCTGCCCATTTTTCTATTTCTGATATAAAGAATGGTAAATAGAGCTGATCGCAGAAACTTCAATGGAATCATAGTCCATCAGAATATGTGATTTCCATTGAAATCTAAATGCTTCTCAAAATTGGATCATTTCACCAGAATTTCATTTTGGGGGGGAAAAAATCAGAAAAAAAATTGCAACAATGTCAAAACATCCCTTTTTTGATATTTTTGGAACAAAACATTTTAATTTAGTTTTGAAATTATTTTAATTTTTAATTTTTTTCTTTTTTATTATATAAATGGTCTGTGTATACTTAATCTTGCCTGGGGGGGGGGTGCAGAGGAAAGGGGGAACTAGATGACCTCCTGAGGTCCTTTTCAGCCTCAGAGTTCTATGATTCCATGATTACACAATATTTATACAAAAAATTAAATTGAAATTGAAACAAAACATTTTGATTCTGGTGAAACAAACTTTTGAATGATCTGAAATAAAAATGAAAAGCAAACCAAAAAATCAGACTTTTTCTTTGAATAATTTCAAAATTTGGGGGGTTTGCTCAGATTTGGAATGAAGCCAAAGTCTGAAATATCAAAATTGGTTTTGAAACAGAACTTTTGTCTTCAACACAGCTGTAGTGATGACAACTATGCCGTGTTTGTTGAGAAGAGAGAAAGAAATGCTTGCTTTTGGAAAGGATCCTGAAGCTTAAAGATACCAATGCATGAAACAGAATTAGTGTGTTTACTTGAATAGGAAACCTGAGTCTGGGAGGTTTGGGAGCCAGTGGAAGTAAATGAATTGGATGGTGCTTACCATTAATATTGTCATGAAAAATGGTTTGTTTTAAAATTATCTGCACTATTAAGTTTTGATTGTGTTACATGGTGTGGGAAGGATGTTTTTAGTGGTTGACAATGTCTTCTATAGATGTGACGTCTTTCACTGATGGGAAAGTGAACTGAGAGAGAAGAGACTAATGAAAATCTAAACAGGAAAAAAGGTGATATATTACAAAATCAAGGAGGAAATAGAATGTGTGCTAGAAAGTATGGACTAGGGAATCAGAACCAATAGCTGGATAGTTCCAGGGGGGTAGCTGTGTTAGTCTGTATACAGCAAAAACAACGAGAGTTCTGTAGCACTTTAAAGACTAACAAATTTAATTTTTGCAGGCCTAAGCTTTAATGGGCTTTAACCCACTTTATCAGATAGGATAGGATGTGTTGGATGTACTGTACATTCATACGGCAATCTACACAGATATGATGAATAACTCATTTTGATAAACTTGCTGACTAATGACAAGATGGGAAAGCAATGACTCTTTATGGTGATTTCCAAGGAAATCAGCTACTACTGGTGCATTAATATAAGGCTATCAGTGAAGGATTTTGCTTGAAATATTTTTCTTGCTGCATCATCAAACCATATTTCATTGTTATGGTGCCTGTGATGGAAGAGTAAGGAAAATAAAGCTTAATGTGAATGAATTAATTCATAAAAATATTGGAAAGAGCATACTGTTGCTATCAGTTTATTTGATTGTAGAAACTTGGAGAATCAGATGTTATATACAGTAGTCCAATCTATATTTTCAGTTTCCTTACTGGAGTTGTACAGGAGAGAAAATAAATGTTTCTGTTTTCCCATAGGGATTTGCGCTTGGGAGGAGGCAGGTGTAGCATACTTGTGTTGGGAGAGATGGATCTGAGTATCTTCCTTTGGTGGTCTGAAGACCTTTCTTGCATGAACCTGTAGGGAATTTTGCTTCACACATGCCATTGGAGGGCTTTGCTTTTTATCTAGATTTGTGTGCTCTCGGAAGGGATTGGAATCTCTAAGAGGCATAGCCAGAGTACCATATCTCATACCCTAGAACTGGTCATCAAGATTACCGTCCCCTAGGGAATGATGTATGATGTAAACTAGATACCTATCTTCAATCCCAAGGGGGTGCTCCAGAGACAATACTACATAAAACTATGTCTGTATGTCCACTTACCATGCACAGAATAATTAAACTTGTGGTTTTCTCCATCTCATATGGAAAAGGTAATTAAAAAATTTGAGTGAATGTAACTACTTTTAGATGACTTTCCTTTAGGGTGGGGTGATAATATCCTACCATTGGCTGAAAAAGGAGATTAACAGCACCCTTGGATTCACAGTCAAATCAGAAATAAAGACGTATCCAAAAGAGAGAAGCCAAATTATGGGGAATTAAATATTTCAGCTATATTTTTCCAAAGAGTGCTAATAAAACACAAAATTTTGTTTTTTTCAGTGATGGTGGTTTTTTATGTAATAACTCACTCATCTGCCAACTCAAAAGCCAAATTATATTTTCATTTTCCAAAAGCAGAGAGTTTGCATCAGTTTCGTATAGAGAAGGGAAATCAATTCAGATCCTTGATGAAGGTGTCGACAGAATTATGGCTTCAGGTTCTTGATTTCTTAACATTATTAAGATTGTTGCCATAGTATTGAATGAAAGATCCTTGTGGGTGGCAGTGGGGGATGTCACATGTGCTTTTGACTTCTTGGTGCTGGACAGACTTCAGGCACTATATTTCTGGTACTAGGCCTCTAGGCACACACTCCAGGTGTAGACTCAATGTCTGATACCAGTCTTGGCAGTGGAGACCCCATGGCCCAATTACTTCTGTCTTGAAACTAATGGCAGCTTTCCCAAGCCTTCCCAGCACGCAAACCACTGCCTCAGTTTTGTCACCACTCCAAGGCCCATAGGGTTTTGGTCAGTTTTTCAGGGTTCCAGGATTCCTCCTATCATGCTGCCCAGACTTGTCTGTGTCTTGTCGGCTTTTCCCTTTAAAATGGCCCGTGAGGAGCCTCCCTCTTACAAGATTCTAATCTCTCCTTGTCAGGTGGCTCTTCTCAATGACTTGAAATCTATTGTCAGACAATCCATTGGTTAGAAGCTCAGGTTAGTTTAACTGTTTTGTCAGGTGGCAGCCAGCTCACTTTATTATGGTGCTCACATCTGAATGGGAGATCTTCCCGGTTAACAATGCTTGACTGTTCTGCATTGTCAGCCTTCTGCTAAGCATAAGAATTTCTTCTGACACCTTCCTGGTAGTTTCTGCATAAGATGAAGGATAAAAGGCAACAGTTAAGTCTTACAATCTAAATAGTATTCACAAAAAAAAAGAATTGTGTGTGTAGTTTGATATAGATACATACAAACATGCTTTAATCTGCCACAGTCCCAATCCTGCAATCTAGTCCTCCACAAGACTAAGATCTCAGACCTCATTTTCTTGAGTGATCCCTAATAGTTTAGTAATTTTGGCTCTGAAGTGTTTCTGTGTTGATATGGAATATTTCTAATTTCTTCCCAGTAGTAAGAAGAGCATTCAATATATGTTTGTTTTTTCTCTTATGGCTGGAAATGCCCCTCTCTCCATGTGCTTAGCGTTTCAAGTCTCCAAAATAGTCTTCCTTGCTACCGATCTGAGATATTAAAAGAATCCATTTGTCTGCTGCTTGCTCAGAAATCATCTAAAATTTCTCTAATTAAACTAATCCGTGATGTCACAGCATGGTTTGTTGGTTTCCCCAGAAACTTGGCTTATTAAAAGCATCATCTTCAGTTGCCTTGTCTTTGATTTAGGCATTTTCTTTGAACAGCTGGACCAAATATAAATGAACACTACCTAGGTAATATTCTTTCAGGTCCCCTGAAAGATAGGTAGATATGAAGACTACAAATGACTAGCTCTTCTGAAGGACATCTAGGCCATTCAGCAGTCTAGCACCACTCTGTTACCATTTCTACTGCTGTTGATCCATTACTCTTCATGACTGTTTATGTTCTTCTGAAGCATATTTGAAAAACTGATTGTGGGGTCTGTCATTTACTAATTTGCCTTTTATAGCTCTGCTGCATGCTGGATATTCTATTGCCCTAAGAAATGAGAACAATGCATGAAAATAATTCAGTCTGTTTGTAAAAAGGAAGAATTTATAGTGAGAATCTGTTGAATTAAATTTGAACAAAAACCCATTTATTGACATTGCTAAGTGATCTAAAGGATTAATTAGTGAGAAAAAGTGAATAGGAGCAAGTCCTACACTTCAGATTATAGTCTAGAATACTCTTATTTTCAGTTTTAAAACAAACTTTCTTTAAGGAATTAGTCTTTGAATTGACATTTGGCAGTTCACAATTAGATTTTAGGTTACATTTAAACTCTGCTTTCACTGCTGACTTCTGAATGAGTTATTCAACTGATCTGTAAAGAAGAGGTTATAAGTTCTAGACATTGTGTTCTTCTTAGTAAAATCTCAATATTTACAATTTCCCTGCAGCTTTCCCCCCCCCAGTAATTAACCTTTAAAATCATGACAGGGAAACAAAAATTTTTTTGACTGACATTTAGGTAATGTAGGTCTTCCTCATCCCTATGTAACCAAACGATAAGGGGAATCAAGGAATAATAAAGATCTCAAATGGCTAACGAGTCCAATATTTATTTAAATGACCTCTTCAAGTTTGCCCTGTCTGGCTTATTTCATCTGGGGACTCAGCAAGGAAACCAACAAAACATATATAAATTAACAATAACAGATTTATTAACAAGACCAGAGACCTAAAGCCCAGGAAGCCAATGTATAAATACAGTAACAGGTAAATGGACAAATTAACAATAAAGATTTCTCTAACTTACACCCTCAGGGCGTACACAAACCAGGTGGACACATATGAGGATTGACCAGATATACTCAGGCACAGGAACAGTTGACTGGGAATGAGCAAATGGGAACAGAAGACTAGGAACTGGGACCAAATCACAAACAGGAACAGGTTCAGTGGATAGGATAAATTCTCCAAGTGTCTTCTCTCTTGTTCTGAGGCAACGGAAAATACGGGCTGCCACCTAGATGGAGAGCAACCCTCGTGTAGCAGTGTATGTCTTATAAACTAATTGTTCCAGCCAATCAGAAAGTTTCCCTTTTCCCACCTTTGCACTCAGTCCACTGGTTATGCACACTTTATTATAATATTATGCACCAGACACTATAATTTATGCACACGTCACTTTGCGTGCACACGTCCCTTAAGGATGTTGCACCTGGCCTTAAAAATTCAGATGTCCCATGTCCAGGCCTACCTTTCTCAATATGAAGGCCTAAATGAAAGGATACCAATTTGAGATCACCCAGGTTTATACCTTGAAGGGTTCCCAAAACTGCTACAATTGGGTAACACCTATATTGTATATTTTTTCATTGCAGATTAAGGGAGGAGTTCTCTGCACCTGTTTTTCATTAGCAAACATTGGCAAGTAAAGACGTTAGGGTTGCCATCTTTCAATTTGAAGTGTAAAGTGTGCATGTCCTTCTGAGACCAAGAGCACTACAACCCTTTGGCACACGCCACAGCACAGCAAGGTGACAGCAGCTGCAGGAGTGGGGCACACAGCTACTGCCACCAGGCTGACAACCACGTTGAGATCGGCAACTACCCGATCTGAGCCCGAAAGGATTAGGTTGTTTTCAGACCAACCCAGTCTGAAACCAACACTTATCATCGTGGTGCAAGGCTCTATTCAGATGGCAAGTGGTCATTTTAAACCATTTAAGGGTGCCCAATTCCAGTACTATGATGAAGAGAACCTTATAAATACATGTAATAAAAGGCTAAACTACACCAGATCCAAACCAGCATAGCAGTGAATCATATTGCAATGGTATCTAGGTAATTATATAGGGCCGATGATATTTATTCAAGAAACTTTTTAAAGGAAAATATGGTAAGGAAATTCAGAACTGGCCATTTTCCTTGCATTGGAATGTAGAAAGCAGCTGCTGTTCCTTTTTTGCATGTGAATAAGGGATTCGTACCTGCAGGTTAGGGATTTGGTTTTGAAAATTTAGTGCTGGGTCTCAAAGCATAGTTAAATGTTTTTCTTTGATGAGCAGCATGAATTCTAAGTATTAAGCAGATCACATTCATTGGGTTCTCAAATCAACAAGGTCACAAGCTGAGATGGACCATTTAGTCATGAGTCATCCTCCAGCATATGGACTTTTTGTTAATATGGGCATGAAAAAAAATCCAGCTAAATAATCAATACGCTATGTCAATATGCTATCAATAATCAATATGCTAAATCAGACTGGCAATCTTAAAATCTCAGCTAAATTAAAAAGTTTGAAGAAAATCAACTGTTTTTCAGATACAAAAGCAGAAAATTAGAGACAATAAATATCACAAGGGTTACAGAAATGATGCAGTGACTGAAATTTTGTGGCATTATTTTTCTGTTGCTGCTCTTAAAATGAAAGCTCAAATATTATGGAGATGGGGAACATGTATGTATACCAACAAAAAAGCACACAAGTATTTTTTAATCATATATATTCCAAAACAAGGCAGCTGCAGCAAGGAATACAGAGACTTAGTTTACAGGATCCATGAACTAGAATTTTTAACATGGATCCAAGGTTTTATGTAGTGGCATTGAAAGTTATTCTCTTTTAGAAATCTGCCTCTCTCTCTGGATCTATAATAGGGGAAAGAGTTAGCCCTCCACCTCTTCCATTCAGTGGTTTATCTCCTGACAACCTGAGGAGAAAGTGCAGTTATATCAGAACAGAACTGGATTAATGTACTTGTACGGGTATCTTGATACACTCTTATTAATGCTTATAGATGTGATGCACTGAAAGGACATAGAGAGAGGGAGCAGAAGAAAAGCCGTAACAGTATATAACCAAGTGTCCTGATGTGACTAATTGTTGCCTTCTGATGTATTCAAAGGCAAATGAAAGACAGAAAAAAGGGGAAGGAGAAAGAAAGATTAAGAGGACTGAGTAAAATGACCAACAAAGGAAGAGCAGGGAAAAGAGTCTCAAAGAGAAGAGACAAAGAAAAAGCTATGGGGAAAATACATGGTTTATCTTATAGAAACAGAAATCCATGCTAAATCTGGTACTGTAGGTACATGTACATTTGCTCTTGCAGGGGTGGAAGTGCACTTTAAGTAATAAGTGATTACCAGATGCTGGTTCAGTAATGATTTTCTGCTTCGTTTTTATATTTTATTCAGTGTTTTTAATGATAGTTACTGCCTCTCTGGTGCAGTCAGTTGAGATGATGTCAGCCTGATTATACTGTTGTCTCCCCTCTGAGAGAAGCAGGATGATATCATTCATTGACTACAGCTAACAGAGCAGCAGCAAGGGCACATCTGGGTTGCTGTTCCTTTAGTTTAAACTGAAATATTAGAACAATAACAGAACATATAAACCATGGTTTTGTACCATTCCTCTTCTTTTTCAGTCACTTCTTAAGGAGATGCATTAAGTACAAACGATGCAGTGATTCTGCATTTGCTAAGCTTTACTGCTTATCTGAGAGAGAGACTGTTCAACAGGAAACCAGGGTTATCCCTTGCTCTTTTGGATAACTACCATGGGAAATTTTACCTTGACAACAGTCAGGTGCACCTATCTAAAGATGAATCTTCTCTTAGCACTCTGGGCATATGGAAATATGGCATGGTACAACAAACTCTTCAATTTGTACAACACAGCCAGTGTAATATCTGAGTTGTTTCCAGTAAAAAAAAATATGTAGTTCTTTTCTAAGAAACTAGGTTGTGCCATAAAATACAAGGGAAAGTCAAAATAGGTGCATGAAAATGACAAGCAAAGCTAGATTCTAACTGCATTCCTAAAGTGAGACTAGGCAGAGATTGTACACGATTGGCATAACACTTATGCCTATCAATTAGGCCAACACTTAAGCCTATCAGTGAATCATTCTATTGTGTATGAATTTTTTTTTCACTGACTAACAGTGTAAAGAGAATGGAAGCCAGATGTTAGCATTTTAGTTTAGCCAAAAGAAGGCTTCCCAAAACTAATTATTTAGAATGTTTTACTATATGAAAGGAAATTGTCTTCTGGGAAATAAATATCAACATTAATCACTTTTAAAAAATCTATCTGATTTCCAGGAAGCTATGATTATGCTTTGGGCTAATGTGTAAGTTGAAGCATTTTACAGTTTCTTTTCTATCTTCAGTGATGTAAATGTCATAGTTTCAACACTAATGATCCCTTTTTATTTTTAACTTCATTTCAAATGTACATCAATGCACATAATTTATACAAAAATGATGCCACAGAGCGAAGCTAGATATGTGATAGTTGGTTAAACTTTCTTAATGATTTCAATTAGAGAAGCAAAAATCAGCATCATTCAATATAATTCTCTTACAACATTGGTGATATGGTTAAAATCCGACTTGGATGGAAACTGCTCCAGAATTTGATTTTTATAACAAGACCCCAAATACTGAGGTTCTGCAGAATCAGAACCAACCTCTCCTCCTATTCATAGAATCCTAGAAGATGAGGGTTGGAAGGGACCTCAGGAGGTCATCTAATCCAACTCCTGCTTAAAGCAGGTCCAACCCACTTTTCCTGCTTTTTGAGTTTGAAAATGCTTTCTTCACCTTCCCTTGAGACCACTGAGGTATAGAGTAGGAGGATGTTTGATCAGACCAGCAGGGGAAATACATCCCAGGGGTCCAAAGATGGGGAAAGGAAGTAGCACTCATGGCTGTTCTGGGGCCTTCCCTCATCTCCCCATCCAAACCCCTTGTGAAGATTATGCTTGGAAGGAGAGGCAGAGGGAGGAAAGATTTCTGTTCTCCTCCCCACTGCCATTGGCTATGGTACAGGGGATGGGTGAGTGGAATGGAGAGTTGATTGTCTTATGAGCCTTTACTTCCTGTATCTGAAGCCCTCGTTCCATTCAACAGACATACGAACATAAGACTGGTCATAATGGGTCACACCAATGGTCCACCTAGGCCAGTATCCTGTCTTCTGACAGTGGCCAGTGCCAGATGCTTCAGAGGTAAAGAGGACACTTTATGGAGTGATCCATCCCCTGTTGTCTAGTCTCAGCTTCTAGCATTCAGAGGTTTAGGGACACCCAGAGCATGGGGTTGCATTCCTGACCATGTTGACAATGGCTGATAGCCATTTATAGATCTGGAATTTATCTACTTGCTTTTTGAACCCAGTTATAGTTTAGACCTTCACAACATCCTCTGGCAATGAGTTCCACAGGTTGACTGAGTTGTGTGAAGAAGTACTTCCTTATGTTTAGTTTTTAAACCTGTGCCGATTAATTTCATTGGGTGACCCCAGATTCTTGTGTTATATGAAAGAGTAAATAACACTTTCATAGTTTCTTTCTCCATATCATTAATCATTTTATAGACCTCTATCACAATGGTTCTCAACCAGGGTCTGCAGGGGGGGCGTGAACTGTTTCAGGAAAGCCATGAGCCCACACCCCATCTTGTGGGGCTAAAGCAGGGAGCCTGGACCCTGAACCCCAGTGCCTAAAACCAGTAGCCCTGAGCCCCGGTGCCTTGAGGGGCCCTAGAAGTTTTATAGTACATTACCATGGGGGTCCTCAGGGCAGGGGTTCTCAACATTTTTCTTTCTATCATACCCTCCTCAGTCATCTCTTTTCCAAGATACACAGTCAGTCTTTTTAATCTCTCCTCATATGGAATCTGGTCTGTACCCCTAATTGTTTTAATTGCCCTTTTTCCAATTATAGTACTTTTTTTTTTTTTAGATGAGGTGACCAGAACTGCAGTATTCATGGTGTGGGCATACACTGGATTTATATAGAGGCATTATGATATCTTCTGTTTTATCTACTTCTTTCCTATTAGTTCCTAACATTCCGTTAGCTTTTTTGACTGTTGCTGCACATTGAGTAAATGTTTTCAAAGAACTATCCACAAAGACGCCAAGATCTGTCTTGGGTGGTAACTGCTAATTTAGATACCCTCATTCTGTTTGTACAGTTGGGATTATATTTTCAAATGTGCATTTCTTTGGATTTATCAACATTCAATTTCATCTGCCATTTTGTTGCCCAGTCAGCCAATTTTGTGAGGTTCCTTTGTAATTCTGCGGTCCGCTTTGGACCTACCTATCTTGAATGTTAGTGTCATCTGCAAACTTTACTACCTCGCTGTTTACCCCCTTTTTCCAGATTATTTATGGATATGTTGAACAGCACAGGTTCCCGTACATATCCTTCAGGGACCCCATTATTTTCCTCTCTCCACTGTGAAAAGTGACCATTTATTCCTATCCATTGTTTCCTATCTTTTAAGCATTTATTGATTCCTGATTGGACCTTTCCTCTTACCTTATGATTGCTTACTTTGCTGAAGATCCTTTGGTGAGGGATCTTGTCAAAGGCTTTCTAAAAGTCCAAGGACTCTATATTCACTGGATCACCCTTGTTCACATGTTTGTTGACCTCCTGAAAGAATTCTAAGTTTGGTGATTTTCCCTTTACAAAAGCCATGTTGATTCTTCCCCAACATATCATCTGATAATTCTGTTCTTTATTATAGTTTCAACCAATTTGCCTAGTACTGACATTAGATTTACCAGCCTGAAATTGCCAGGATTACATGTAGAGCCTTTTTTTTTTTTTTAAAGGGTTATGTTAGCTATCTGCCAGTCATCTGAAAAAGAGGCTGATTTAAGGAATAGGTTACATGCAACAGTTAATAGTTCTGCAATTTCATATCTGAATTCCTTCAGCATCTTCGGTGAATACCATTTGGTCTTAGTGGCATGTTATACTGGTTGATTTCCATCCTCCCTGGTCTAAAATGGAGATATAATTTGAAATCTATTTCCAAGAACATTTAGGTCTGCCTTATCTCCAGTTTTAGGGAGCAAGAAAGAATTTTTCCTTAAGGCAAGAGTGGCAGGATGCCAATACCTGGGTTTTTTTTGGGGGGGGGGTTGTTTTTTTTAAATCTTCCTCACAGCTTCCTGGAAGCTGGGTTTTAGATTAATAAGATGCATGGATGGGAATTTAAAAGCTGTAAACAAATGTATAAGTGAGTTTATAATTCCATCACAATTTGCTGCCAGTGTCTTAGGCAGGCGAGAGGCTCAAAAGGGCCAGCTCCCAGAGGTAAATGTGCATAAGACTCAAGGAATGTCTATACTGTAAAATGAAGTCAATTTAATTTAAATTGACCTTCACCCGCCAAGCTGCAAAATTCAGAGGCGTGTGATCATATCATGCTCATGACGTCAGGGGATTGCGTCCCCACCATCTGTGCTTACATCAACAATCAAAGCAGTGTACCGTGGGTAGCTATCCCATCGTGCAAGTACCTACAGGGGCATTTGGGAAGGTTGTCATCCTCCCATGATTCAACGTACTCCCTCCCCCTTCCCTTCTTGTCCCAGTCCAGACAAACAGAAGATTGCTTTTCCATGCCATTTTTTCAAACCCTTCACTCTCTGCTATGCGCACACCATTTTCTGAGAGGAATGGAGCCTGCTTAGCTCTGCATTATTATTGTAAGCATCACAAACACCTCATGACTTATTCTGCAGTATTTTCAGGAGCAAGAGAGGAGCTGAAAAACAGCTGAAAATTGCAATGTTACAGAGGCTGCCTTGCTGCACGCCATAGAATGAAACAATTCCCATTTTCTGCAGCCTGTGATGCACCATCTGCAGTCAGTGGAGTGCCACCTCTTCTCCTGGGAAGAAACAGTGACTGGTGGGATCACATCATTATGAAGGTGTGGGACGATGAGCAGTGGCTGCAGAACTTTCAAATGCGAAAGGCCACTTCCTTTGAACTTTGTGGAGAGCTCTCCCCAGGCCTGAAACACATGAATACTCACTTGAGACCACCTGACAGTGGAGAAGAGAATGACCATCGCTCTGTGGAAGTTAGCCATGCCAAACTGCTACCAGTCAGTTGGGAATCAATTCGGAATGCATAAATCCACAATAGTTTAGCATATTACAAATGTTGTACTTTTTCCCCCTTTGTACAGAATATTGCACTATTAAAAATATTTTTAGTAAGTCACCTGAGGTAGATGCTACAGGATAAACAATAGGGGGGAGCAAGCTGTCTAGTTGTCCTTGGAAGTTGACAATTTGGGATGGAAAGTCTTAATCTCAAAAGACAAGATATGAGGCCTGGAGAGTCTTGAGGACTGCTGGAGCATGGTGGTGGGAGGGGTGTATTTGTCTGATAGCAATGGGTTGAGGCAGTTGAGTGAAACTCCATTTCTCCTACAAGATTTCATTTGTGTATCAAAGGCTGCAGAAATATCTAGAAGCATCAGCTAAAACTTTGTTTCTTGACTCAGCCTGGGAGAAAGTTGTCCCTCTGTGCCAGTAGGGCTATTTCTATGCTACATCCTTGTCTGTCACTTGATTGTGAGTGATCCAGCCTATTGACCTATGACAAGTACTCTCTAACACCATGCTCTTGATGGCCAAGAAAAGAGAGGCAGGAAAAGGGTGACAGTTGGTGAAGATGCTGGAGCTCAGTGTAGGATTCTTCAGAACAGCTGCATTCTTTATGGTGCTGATAACTTTCCTTCTTTAAAGAATTGATTTCAGTTATCATAGAGCTACATGTTCTTTACTTGACTTCACCAGACATGAGGAGCAGTGGCTGATTTCAAAGGTCATTATGGGCCTGACATTCTCTAAAGCTTTGGGGACTTCTGTTGAGTTAGGTCCAAACTCCATTCACTCAGATGTCATTCCTGGTTCTCTGGTTGCTATTGGTCTCATTGTTACCACTGCTTTTGGCTAGTAAGTAGGAGGAGAGCTGTTTGCAGTGGGTGGGGCTTGTGCAAGATGCTATTCCAGTTAATTATTTGGCTAACTATATATAGAACAATTCTCTAGTTCATGAATTGACTGATGCTGTTATGTCTCAGAGGATGGCTTGCTTACAACAGTATAAATCTGTAGCTGGACCTTGACACATTCACATATTGTGGCTGAGCAGATTTGATACTATAAGCACACTGTTCTTTCTTCTTATTTGCACAGATCTTTGTTTATCTTAATAACCAAAGATCCTGATCACAAAACATCAAAATGAAATATAAAATATTCCTAACCACAATTCTCCTCTTCCTCTTGCTTTGTCACCCCACAAATCCTTTTCTAATGTTGGTGTTGACTTTGCTAGATTATAATCTTCTTCAGGCAGAGACCCTGTGTATACTTTTTTTTTTTTTTTTGTTATTCCTGCGGAGTCCCATGAGCACCTACAGTATAGCACTATATGAGTAAGAATATGTCACAGATACTCACTCAGTCTCATCACACTTTAATTTCTCTGAATTTCCAAGCAACCATGTCAGATACTTACTCCTGGCTTTTCTGTTTTACACTGAGTGTATGTCTGTAGCTGAACTAATATCTCAGGAGTCATTTTAACATGCACCCAGGAGCTTCAAATCAACTCTAATAACAAAGCCAAATTGGAGTACTATGATTCGTCATCAAAGGGGAGGCATTCTCATGGAAATGCTGAAACTGAGTATTCCTCATAGACCTGGAGCAGTGTGACATTAACCAGGTAGACTTGATGCAAGATCAAAACAGACAGCCTCAAGGATGGATACAGAATTCCAAACAATGGGAATAGTGTCAATTTGTAGCTAGAGAATTCTTAAATGGTGGTTTGTTGCAGTATGACAGCAAACTTGAATTATATGTGCAGAATAACTGCCGAACATTGTCAATTCCTGAGTGAGAATTTAGAGATAATGCTGAAAAATTGTTTGCATCTGCTTAACGTTTTCTCTGTTAATACAGCATTTATCTTTTAGATACACTGTAGCAGCTTCTCAGTTGGAAGTAGACTTAATTATGTGCTTTTCTACCATTTTTTTATTTTTCTTGGTGATATTTTTACAGGCAAAATAGGTCTTTGAGTCAGTTCTTAACTAGTAATGCAGAGCAGACACAGGAGACTGGCTTTCTTCCCACACTAATTACATCACATATACTCTATATTTAAATATATGGATTTCATTTTGTCCTCCTTGTTATTGGAGCATGGGAATAATATCCAGAAAAACCTCATTCAGGTTTTGGTGGGGCACCTGCACCTCACTGGCCAGAAAAGTCAGTGAATGACTGGTTATACTGGACAACAAATTTTTTCAAAAGTGTTGCTTCCTCAGAAATTTTTTTTGATTATGCTAGACCACTTGAAGCTGAACACAAATATAATTTGACTGCTTGTATCATGTGGGAATTTGGAGAAACAAGAAATTAACTTTTATTGAATGTAATGCATTTATTCGCATAACGGTGCTGACGCTTTGCAATAGTTCAACTGAGCTAAAAATGTTTTGTTGATTTTCATTTGTACTCAGTGTCTGAGACTTCTCGTTTAAGTGTCCAACAATAATCAGCCATCATTGATGGATTCCAGTTGCCCTGATACTGTTTTTCCATGATCGCAATGTCCTGGTGAAACCTTTCACCATGCTCGTCACTGATTGCACCAAGATTTGCAGGGAAGAAGTCTAAACGTGAATGCAGAAACTGAATCTTTAGTGACATGTTGCACTTCATGGTTTTGTATGCTTGAAGCATGTTGTCAACCAGCTGTACGTAGTTTGGTGCTCTGTAGTTGCCAAGAAAATTTTCAACAACATCCTTGAATGCCTTCCATGTGATTTTCTCTGGCCCTACTAGAAGTTCTTCAAACTGCCTGTCATTGATGACCTGTTTGATTTGTGGAGCAACAAAAATGCCTTCCTTAATCTTGGCATCAGTTATTCTGGGAAACATCTGTCTCAAATATCGAAATCCTTCACCTTCCTTGTTCATCGCTTTCACAAAATTTTTCATCAGTCTGAGTTTTATGTGAAAAGGAGGCAAAAATATCTTTGTTAGGTCTACAAGTGGTTTATGTGCCATACTTTTCTGCCCTGGAACCAATTGCTTATGGAGTGGCCAGTCCTTTTTAATGTAAGGAGACTCTTTAGCATAGCTGTCCCATTCACAAATGAAACAACAGTACTTGGTGTATCCGAGCTGCATTCCTAGTAGCAGCATGACTACTTTCAGATCACCATAGATGTTCCAGTTGTAGTTGCTCTACTGTATGTGATTCAACAAAACTTCCATATTTCCGTAGGTTTCCTTCATGTGTACTGCATAGCCAATTGGTATTGAAGGGTGGACATTGCTGTTGTTTAACAACACAGCTTTCAGGCTTAACACCGATGAATCAATAAAAAGACGCCATTGTTGTGGGTCTTGCTGGCAGCCCAAAGCAGTGAACAGCCCAGCAACGTCAGTGCAGAAACACAGATTATGAACCTGACCAAAGAATTGTGTCAAATCTTCTTGGTGGCTGCGAAAGAGAGAAATTTTCATGCCTGATGACATGTCCTTGCAATCTTGAACCCAGTAATTCTGCTTTTGCCTTTGACAAACCCAAGTCCCTGACCAGGTCATTTACCTCAGATTGAGTTGTCAGATGAGGCTCACTCAATGTAAATGGTTCAGAATCTGGATCAGTGTCATTTTCCATTCCTGGCTTGTGCATCATGGCATCTTTGTCTGCCTCCTCTAGGCTCCATGTCTCTGGTGGCTTCAGTACTGGAAGACTGTCGTCATGCGGCACAGGTCTCATGGCTGAAGGGAGATTGGGGTATTCAATGGATTTCTTGTTTTTAGTAGAGAACCCAGACACATTGGTCAGACAGAAGTAACAGTCTGTCACATGATCCTTCTGCTCTCACCATATTATCGGGACAGCGAACGGCATTGACTTCCAAGTACCTCTGAACCAAGCTCTAAGATCGACAGCGCATGTTGCACAACAAATGTGAGGAGCCCAGGCTTTGTCCTTGTCACACTGGCTGGATTGGTGGGGGGAGGTGTAGGGACGGTGGAGGGGGATTTGTGTTATTTGACATTGTGTCAAAATCATAATGATTCATGTAACACATGCCGTGTCAGGTACTGTTAGAAAGGTTATAATGTGCTGAGTAAGAAGATAATATTTGTGTTCATGTGTGATATGTGTGAGGGAAGTTATGGACATCTTTGATATACCTCTATTTCAAACTATACTGTATAAGACACACCCTAGACAGAGAGGCAGCAGGACAATAGCCCGCTTAATGGCCCATCAAGACCTTTACAGAAGCAAAGGCCCAGAAAGGAACTAAAGGCATACCTGAAGAGTTACCAGGATTGGCCCATGTGACTCTGGACTCCATTTTAGTTCTTGTAATGGCCTACCGGCCACATAGCCAGAGACAGAGGGTATATAAGATCAAACCACAGAAACCATTTTGTCTTTGTTCCTGTCCAGCTGCAGACACACCTCTGGGTCAACACACTTTGCAACTGAACAAAAGGACTTAGACCCATCCAGGTACTGGATGTACACCAGAGGGACTATACAAGCCTGCAAACTCCACAATTGTTCTAGAAACCTGATGTATATGGACTTTCAAATCATTTGTATGTATTTGACTGCTTTAATTCTTTAACATTTCTCTTATTGTTTGTTTTTCTTTTTATAATAAACCTTTATTTTTAGTTACTAAAGCATTGGCTGGCAGCATGGTATTTTGGGTAAGATCCAAATTTATAGTGAACTGGTACTGTGGCTGGTCCTTTGGGATCAGAGGGAATCAAAGAACATAGAGTTTAAATAACTGGTCTCTTTACTGGACCTAGTGGCAGTTTGGGAGTCAGAGACTGAAATGCAGTAAAGGGGGCTGTGTGTATTTGTATAGTGGCTTCTTGATAACCAGTGTGGGGGAATCAGAAGCACTGTTTGTGGCTGGTTGGGAAGTCTGACTTCAGTGTCACCCACCAGTGCTGGGAGAATCTGCTCTCCTTTTACAGCCTGCCCTGACCTTGGCATTATCAGTGGGCTACCCTGGGCATGGATGGGTCATAGTCCTGATCACCAATTTTACAGCCAAAGTAGAGTTCATACGCTTTCTTAATATGTGCAGTCATACTCCGTCTTTGAAATTAAAGCGTATGCTTGTCACAAATGTAACAGAACGTATCGTGGCTGTTGCGACATTGGCAAAACATTTTGCTATCACAAATCCTCCCCTAACCATTAGGGGAGTGAAGTTCTGGAATAGCCTTCCGAGGGAAGTAGTGGGGGCAAATGACTTATCTGGCTTTAAGACTAAGCTTGATAAGTATATGGAGGGGATGTTATGATGGGATAGTTTAATTTGAGCAATTGATTTTGGATTATCGGCAGATAAGTCTGCTCAATGGTCTGTGGGAATGCTGGATGGGATGGGAACTGAGTTACTGCAGAGAAATCTTTTTTGGGTGCTGGCTGGTGAGTCTTGCCCACATGCTCAGGGTTTAGCTGATCGCCATATTTGGGGTCGGGAAGGAATTTTCCTCCGGGGCGGATTGGCAGGGGCCACGGAGGTTTTTCGCCTTCCTCTGCAGCATGGGGCATGAGTCGCTTGCTGGTGGATTCCCTGCAGCTTGAGGTCTTCAAATCTCACTTTTGAGGATTTCAATAACTCAGTCATGGGTTCGGGGTTGTTATAAACGTGTATGGGTAGGGTTTTGTGGCCTGCCTTGTGCGGGAGGTCAGACTAGATGATCATATTGGTCCCTTCTGACCTATGAGTCTATGAGTCTATGAAAATACAATTGCTTTATTATTGTGAATACACACAATATGCTATGCACATAGAGCATGCACATCAACATGAATGCAAACGGATATAAACGCAATGCATGGAATGGTGTGTGCGAAATGCTTTTTATAGCCTTTCTGCCAGCATCTGCCCTGCTTTAAGCCTTCGCATTCCCACTACATGTTGTGTGGCCTGCACTAGGTTCAGCATCACTGCATGCCTAGGCATGCTTGGACACAAGATAGAAAACTTTTCAGCTTACATTGTGGGCAACATTTTAATAGACTTAAATTATGAATTGAAATGACAAATATAGGCGATTTCGAAACAACGGTACGTGATAGGGAAATTTCATGGTGATTTTCGTAATCAGCAGCCCAAAATCCATAATATACACCCAAAAGTATTCAGGAAGCAAAATCTTTGTTGTCCAGTGTTATTACATTTTCTTTGTTTACAAAGTGACTGTCATGTTTGTGTGATGTTCAGCACCAAACACATTGTGTACAACAAATGGTGCATAATAATTTCAGTGGGAGTTGCAATCCTAAATTCCTTTGGCTCTTTTGAAAACTCAGCCCCTTCTGTTGTTGGTTTTAACAAAATGTTACTTTGCTTTAACGTTACTTTAAATGGCAATGTGTCCTGAGCTTTGACTCCAAAAAACCTACTTCATTTAAAGGCTGGGATTAATATGGTTTTCAGTTGCACAACACTTACAGAGCTTTCTTGTGTAAGATCCTTTTTTGATTTGACTCCATCCGGCATTAATCTCCATTATAGCAACCTTCATTAAAACAGTCCCTTACTAATACTTCAAACTCTTGGCTCCAAAAGATAATGGTTAATGTATTCCAAATTACACTTGTTTATCTTCATTTCTGCAGTTAATGTTTGTACAGCACTTTGAGCTTGTATATGTTATTGCTGGTTATTATTACTGATATTATGTTCATTTTAAAATAAACACCCTAATCCAAATTCAATCTTGTGCAAATAGATGCAATTCCATTGCTCTGTTGATATTAATGTGGTTATTTCCACTTATTCCAGTGCTGAATTTGGTCCACTAACTATAATGTTGTGGTGACATCTCAAAACTTCAGTGGTATGGAACAGGAGAAAATTCAAGCAAGGAAGTCCTAAATTATGGATTACTAGCTCTGCTAAAGTACATCGATGAATCCTCTGAGCCAATGCCATGGCAATGATGTGGTATAAATGCCCGATGAGTTGGTATGCATCCATTAATGATGGATGAAGCCATCACATTATATATGTCGGAAGATCAGTGGCCCAACAAGAATGATGTAGGAAAGAATCCAGTTTAGATGAAAATATGTTTACTTCCATTGAAATATGTGCAGTATTACCAGCCCCAAATGTTCAAAACTCATGAGACAGGCCCAATCATGAGTATTTAAATATATTTTAATTTATTTTTCTTTCCCTTTTGATTTTTCAGAGTTATGGATTTTTCATGTTTTCAAACTTTTCTCTGAAATCATGAGAGCTACAAATGTACTTGGAAAAAAAATCCACTGTGGACTCTCCCATAACCACAGGACTCCTGAAGTTGGGGCGCTAAGTCAAATATCCAATATCTGAGACACATGATAAAATAATGAAAGTTGGCAACCTTCTATGTGTAAGACATATACTTATTGATGTGTTCATGATGTTTGCTAAAAGTACAGTAATATATCATCTCCATTTCTGGTATTATAAACACTCCAGGTTTAACATATTATGACAGAGCAGTAGAGGTATATTGTACATAGAAATCAGGTTACTGCTAAATACACTTGATCTGTGGGTATGGCTGGTCTGGGTAATAGAATTCAGTGGAACCTTGCTGATTGTTGTTGACTTGATTGGGTGGCTAAGTCTATGTATAAAGTGATATATTTTTGTGTCTGGGATTTGCTGTATTTTCTTTTTATTTGACTGTTCAGATTAGACCTTTCCAATCTTGCCTTTTTTCTTCAGTTCTTGTTCAAACCCAACACTTAATTTAATCAAGTAGTAGACTAAAAAGAAACACTGAAGAAAAAGTAAGCAAGCAGTATTAATGTCATTGAATTCCATATGCCCTTCCATTGTGGCCAATACTAGCTCCTCTGTAGAACAGTGTAAAGGATTCGGGGTATAAGTGAATGTGTGTGTATTAGTGTGTAAACCACATTACAGAAATTACCAAAATGTCATGATGCATCCAATAGTTGCTTGGCCATTTTCTGTAACTTCCCATTTTATCACAATCTGCTTTATCAGTTGCATCTATTGATGTCTGAGTTGTAAGATAACAAAGAAATCCACAATGAAATGCAATGACTTTTGGTTTTTCACATTGATGTATGAAAGGCATGTTGAGTCAATTATGTGCTTTGTTTAATTAGTTTCAGTACAAGAGGGAAAATAGAAAATACCTGGCTATTTTATTGTTAAATGTGCATTTATGAGGAGAACACCATTTAGAGAAGGGGAAAAAAGAGAAGACAAGAAATTTCACAATGACCACTAATGTGGCATCGGCAGGTGCAGAACAGGATTGTCTGCAACAAATTTTTACACTTCTACCACTTCAACTAAAGAAGTAACTATATTAAGAACTGGTGGCTACTAGCAGCTATGCTAGAAGTAGTAGACCACAGAACTAGCTTGCTTTTATTATATTCACTGCCTTCCTTTTATTATATCAAGTTTATCAATATTATATTCAGCAGTAATGCAAGGTACCTACAGGCCTGTATCCTGTCAAACATTAGCTTTAGCACTTAGCATAAGACTTGAGGCCTATGAACTTTGGCACAGATATAAATGGTCTAACGGTAATCCCTAAATTTGGGGGGAATTGGAATATAAGGGGGGAATTTTTGTCCAGAATCACTTCAGCCAACCACAGAAACATGAGCTAACCCCAGCTTTTGAAAGTTTTAGAAAGAACACCCAACCACAAAAATGCAAAGGCAATGAATTGACATATATGGTAAGTTGAGATCATTAATATATTTACCTATAAGAGAAGGGTACCTCAACATTAGTAGATTGAGGAAATGTAAATAAGGGAGAGGGGCAATACCCCTACTAAAGATGTATTAGAGACAGTGGTGTACGTGTAACATATTATAAAAGTGGCATCCCAGCCTGTGGGCAATAAGGGTGAGAGATGTAGAACTTGGGAGGTGCTGAATAATGGGTACTGGTGGTGATGAGGAAGGTGTTTGTGATGAGGAAGATAATAGCTAATATGCCAGGTTGTCCTGCAAGGGCTGGTTATGTAGTTTGTCTGAGTTAGAGTATTTATGACTTTACAAATAGTTTATTAATACATTTAGCAAATACAGAACAGTTCCTCTACTGAGAATTAAAAAAAAAAAAGTCCTGTAGCACTTTAAAGACTAACAAATTTAATTTCTGCAGGCATAAGCTTTCGTGGATTGTAACCTACTTCATCAGATGACATGCCGGCGAAAGCTTATGCCTGCAGAAATTAAATTTGTTAGTCTTTAAAATGCTACAGGACTCTCGTGTTTTTCTTCTGTGGGGTTTTTGTTTTTGCTGTGTACAGACTAACATGGCTTCCCCTCTGGAAATCTGTGAGTGCTGCAACTGTACACATTGGGGTTCCCAACTACATTGTAATTTTAATTCTGGGCCTGATCTTGGGGCAAGAACCTCAAAGTGATAACTGGGAATTCTTAAGTAATCAAAATAATTGATACATAATCTATATAGCAGGCTACAAGGTACATATGATACTACACATAGTCAATGTTTTATGCACTCCCTTTGTCAGGGATTGTTCATCCCAAGTAACTGAGGACCGTAAGAATTCAAATCACCACTAAGCCAATGTTTTACAATGACCCCACCACCACAGGACATCACGGGGTATAGAGCTAAAGACTCATCATCAAAAGCAGAAGTTTCTTTAAGAGAGTTATTGATTTGGTGCTACTGCAATACTATAGGCTTGTTACAGTTGCATCGCAAATACACTGTAAATATGAAAATGAGCATGGGAGAAAGAGTTCTTTCACATATGCTCTTCACTAGTCATTCACATTACCTTAAACTCAGAAGTGGTCATTTATTCTACCTTCCTTTCTAGAAGAAAACTGGTAGAAAGGAAGAAGCAGTGAAGAACGATTCAGGAGAAAACGCTACACAAAAGGTGAGTCTTGTCCTAAAGGAGGGGAGGAAGGACACCAGCTGTTGAGATGGGAATTAAAAATGGAGGGCCACAGTATTTGTAATACTTAGTTAACAATCATTTAATACTTCTATGCCACTGATGTTAATTAAAGGATCCTGCTTCTCTTCATTCCACATGGTCTTTCCATGTGAGGGTTGAAGCACGTTAGTAAGTGTAGGAATGGGAAGCTTGCACTACTGTATCAGTTTTTGTTGATAAAAAGAGGACTTGAGTTTTCAGCGCCGTCAGTCCAGCACTCAGTCAATTTACTTTTTAAAAATCCTGCCATTTAAAGAACGTTACACAAGATGGAAACAGTGACAATGTCTAAAGAAAAAAAAACTGAGGCTAGACGTCATGTATCAAACACCCCCTTCCCCCCCCAAAAAAAATGTTTTCCATTATTTCTCCATCTGCATAATCAGAAGTGGATTGTTTTACTCAGCAGTGATCCCCCACAGTTTGCGTTATCCTTCACAATAACATGCATTCTGAAGGTGTCTGAGGTCTGAGTGATATAACTATAATTTGCAATTTCTGTTATGATGTAAGGAGGTGGATATTTACTGAAGGTTTAAAAAAAATTCACCAGAGTACACATTAATACTGTGTGTATATAACTATAAATACACAGAAATACTGTAAATTAACTTGAACAAACATCCTCTTGGCCCTTTTATTTATTATAAAATTCTCTGTTGCAAGAACCACAGCCAGGAGGTCAAGTTTTATTCCTGCAAGTGCTGGTCCAGTTCTTTCGAATCAGTTGATAGCTTATAAAAATGTTTCAGCATGCAAGCTATCAAATACCTTCAGCCAGCATTTGTTTGGCTGATTCTCAAGGAGGATCAAGAAGGGAAATGGAGAACCAGTGATAAACTATTCCCTGGAACATTATGAAACTGGCAATCTCTCAATTATATTTTACTGAGATTCAAATGGACTACATGTTATGTACAGTCTTCGGAAACAAGGTTAATTGCATTCTATGCTGAAGCCACCATGTTTAAGCTAAAGATGGCATGCTGGAGTTGTGTTTTATTTACAGGTGAGCAGTCAACTTTGTAAAATGGCTCTGTAGATAGGGGGACCATTCCTTCCTGTCAGTTTTGAGGAGAGGCCATACCCACTCCTTACCCTGCTCCAGCAGGGATTGACCCAGCCCGGGCCAAGGAAACAATCTCTGGGTTCAGGCGGGGCAGCCTAAAGGCAATAGTCCAACGCCCCCCCTGGCAGGGCTGTGCACAGTCCAGCGGCCCCTGGCGTGGTCAGGGAAGGGGGAGGGGAATACAGGCCCACCCAAATCAGTTGTGTCCCAGCTCAGGTCCCTAGCCATGGCAGAGGGGTATGCCGCAGAGTCAGCCGGGTTCTAACTGCAACACACTGACTTGCTGTCCAGTCCCCCAGTCCCTGGACCAGGGGTCCCCTCCCCTGGGTTACTTCCTGCCCCTTTCCTTTGGGCACCTGGTGTACCACAGACCAGTTGACCTTGTCAGGGCAGTCACCCAGGGGCAGGTTGCAGAACACCTCAATATCATCGGGCGGTGGTAAGTTGGGCAGCTTGTCGGGGAGGTCAGCATAGGGCAGTTCCTCCAAGTCCAGCCCTGTCAGGGCCCTCACCTTGATATCAGCCTCTGGCAACTCCTCCAAGGTCAGCTTCTCCAAGTCTGGCCCCATTATGGCCATCTCATCCGTGTCCGGCAACTCCTCCAGGTCTTGGCCTCTCTGGATCACCGGGTCTGGCAGGGGTGTATGGCTCTGGGGTTACCTCTGGGCCCCAGGTCACTCGCCAGCATCTGGACCCAGGCTCTGGTTTGCTTGCCAGAGTACCAGGCTGCAGGCAGCTCTGGAGAGCAGGGAGATACATCCTTCCCCTCCCGGAGCTGCCCACTAACTGAGCTCCTGGGCTTTCCTTTTATACTTCCTGTCCCACCCCCTCGCTTCCGGGTGGGTGGACAGGCAGTCTCTGGCTCTGTCCCCACAAGCCCGGCCCATTCCTCCCTTTCAGTTTCAGAGGGAGGCCACACCCACTCACTATAGGCTCCAAACCAGTTCAAGAAAAATTAAAGCATGATATCTATTTTGGCGGTGTGGCGAGTGCACTATGTCAGTTTTATATTAACCATGAAAGCACTAATTTCTTTTCATTTTTGTGATTGACAAAGTCTGTTTCCATTCGTAGAATTTCTTTACTAATCTTGTTGTAGTCGATCACTGATAGGTATTCCAAAATACCACCCTGCTACACATGCCCAGCATGTAGCCCCCTATTTTAGGCAATGTACCCAATTATTCTATGTTTTAGAAAATTTTCATACAGTACATTTAATTTACGTTCTGTAACCAGATGTAATGCCAGTGGTGCTATATGTATAACATTTACATAACACCAAAACTTTTAGTCACACTATTATTGGTGTCTAACATCCATTGTAAATAGGGATGAACTGAATAAAATAAAAAATAGTTAGTGTTGTGGGAATTATTTTCAGTGAAATGCAAAATCAAACAATGGCCAAAATTTGCTTCAATTCTACCATTATTGAAAGCCTGGGTAAAAGTGAGATAAAGTCAGAGCAAGATAAAATACTATCAACCCAGTTTTATGCACCATTAATAACATATGGCTCTATTTAAAGGAGAAAGTACCTCGAAATATATAATACAATGTATATTCAAGAAGCAGCATGCCCTATGTATAAATGAGCTCATAAATTGCCAAGGCAAGTCACAGTGCCCCATCTAAAATTTTGAGGTGGAACAGCTAATAGATTGTATGAACACTTGTCAGGGAAGGTTTCAGCACTGAGACCCAGCAGAGAGGTAGCTTTTGGGCAAAAGGTTCAAATGAAAAGGGCACATTTAATTGCTTGGGTTTCACTCCAAGAATGATGAAATTTACCAGATTAATAAAATTTACTGATTTTTGTCCCTCTAGTTAGATCTTGGATGTGCGGGATTGCCTAGAAGCTGAAGTGCTAGCATTCCAAAGATAGGCTATTACATGGTGTTTCAGACCAGCTCCTTGTAAACGGGCTGAGATGGCAGGTGTATTATGCATGAGAGGGCTGGAAAGGGAGCCACAGAGAGAATGTGCGTGTGGAATAGGCACAGAAATAGAAGGGGAGAGGATTGTATGAGAAACTTAGTGAATGGCCCAAATAAAGTGGGTATTGGAGTTCAAGGAAAGAGAAGAATAAAGGTGAATGAGAGTAAATAAAAGGGAGATATTTAGAAAGTGGGGCCAGGAAGGAGTTATTTAGAGGGGAAGTAAACACTAAAAAAAACAAAAAGGAAGCAAAGAGAAGAAATGAGTGAAGCCAGAGCAAAAGAGTAAATAAAGGGAGCTACTAAATTACTGTGATATTGTATTCTGTAGAAAGCATGTTGAGGAGCCATTAAATGATGTGGGTGTGTGTGGTACAACAGAGAGAGAGAATATACCCATCTTCATTATCATCTATGGTGGATAAAGTAAAAAAAAAACCCAAAAAAACCCAACAAATTCATCTAGTATATTACTATGTATTCTCCTACTTTAAACCTATTTGAAAGGAATTAAGTAACTTCCTCAATTTGACATACAAAGAAGGGTTTTTGGCATGCTCTCCATGAAAATAGAATGCATAGAAAATTGTAAAAATTACTTTTGCTTTCATTGTTGATGTTTGTGTAAACAAAATGCTGTTTGTGTTATCTGATTAGTGAAGAAATCTTGTGACATTCTGCAATGGATTACAATAATTTATAAAGCACGAAATGTATCTATTTTTAGGCCCGAAGTCAGATTTTTTTTATCTAGAATCAAAAAATTTTGCTTATCTGCTTTCAAATTCACCAACATCCACTGTTTCTCTGAATCCCCTTTAAGCCTATTAGGGGTTTGAATCCATGTCTTGCCCTGGACTCTGTTAATTCAAACTGTGGCTCTGTTTTCAGCTGGGCTTTAACCAGGAAGTACTAGAAATCTCATGTGAGAGCCTGATACTGTGAGATTTCCAGACCTAAGAAGTTCAGATAAGCTCTCATAAGCTTTGAACCTTCAAATCTTTTGAAGTTTGTCTAGCAGTAAATGTAACCTCACTGCTGTCTGCAGATAACATTGAAAATTGAATGGAAACAGACCTGGTTTATGAAAGGATGTTTGTGCGTGGATGATGCACCAATGAGTAGGTAAAGCTTATATGGGAAGGGGATGTTCTTCACAGAAACATTCTCATGCTCTGTCTCCTCTTCGACATTTCCCTGCATACATGACTATAAAACAAGAACTCATAAACTGAGCTTATTTCCTGCCCGCCCACTTCGTTTTCCACTGCTGGCACTGGAATGATAGTGATGTGCTTCTTCAAATACTTGTAATGTCTTTCATTGTTTCTATACAGAAATCACACCTGCTCCCTGCCCTCCACCAGACGAGGCAGAGGTGTGTGGATTTTTGGAAATCAGTGGTAGTTAGGGGTTGCTGTAATGGGAAGGTGGTTAAGTAGTTGATGGTAGGGGTTGGATGTGAATCATGCCCAGCTGGTACACAGTTAATCGATGCTCCTATACCATGTAGCCTAAAATTGGAATGGCAGCAGTGATCATGGAGGCAGGAACTGCATGTTGCCTCACTGGAGTGTGGAAGGGAGAATGAAAAGATTCTCAAGGAGAAGCTGAAGGGAGAGGCTTGATTTCTCTAAAGGAAGGATTACAGCCTGGTGGAGTCATGCACTTAGAGCTCTCCGCAATTTCAAATGCCCCACTGATATGGCATTTTGGAATTAAAGGCTTACATTTAAGAAGAAGACTAGCATACAGCAAGCAAACGTTTTGTAACGTTTGTATTGTTGTTGTTTTTCTTGATCAAATAAAGTTTGACATTTGATTTCTTCTGACTGAAATACTTTAGTTTCTTCATTAAAGCCCAGAATGTTGACACCAGCAACAGATATGTAAATCCCCAGGGCTAAAAAGCTTAAAGGGCAAAGCAGCAAATCTGATTACCCTGTAGGCAAAAGGGCAGACTTGGTTCTTAGGTTTCATTTACATGAATTATAATTTCACCACCGTCCAGTCCAGTTCTAGACAGTGTTTTAGGTTTCACTGTTTGGAATGTGTTTGTATTCTGTTTGTGGAAATGATGTTGAATGGTATTAGATTATTTATGAAAGGGGATGAAATTCTAAAAAGTACAGCCTCAGGAAAAAGGGTCACCCTAAAATGTCAGGTAGTGGACTCAGATTGACTAGTGAGCCCAGATTAAACAAGTGCAGCACTGCAGACTCTTTAGGAAAGTAGAGACGGTCAGCAAGAGCAGGGATACTGTCCAGGAATATTGCTTTGGTCTGTGTTTCCTGCCCTGAAATTTTGGACTCTGTTTTGGGAGAGTCTTAAAAGAGGATATTTGTGGTTCTGTTAATAGGAAATTGTATTCTTCTTGAGTGTTGAGCACAGGCCTGTTTGACTTGGAAAACCTGGGCCCAACTATAGCTGTGGTGGATCAATTCCTATGTTAGTATGCTAGAGTCATGCTGTCTAGAGTGGCTCACCTAAGGACAGACACCCCATGCTGGTGGTGTGTTCTATAATTAAATTTCACCAAGCCAGTAACACATGTGAACTCCTGTATTATTGGAAGTTTTACCACGGAGTCACAGACAGTCCCCTTAACTCTCCAGTCCATCTTGCCACCCAGGCAAACAGGGCTTAGTGTTAAATGGACACTTACACTTTCATGCAGCTTCCAGGCCCTAGAGACCAGTGACTTACCCCAGATCAACTGGTGGTACACAAAGACTACACCTGTAGCCAATCCTGTAATAAACGTTTATTAACTAGGAGAAAGGCATACGGGAGTTATTTACAAGTTAAAGCAAGGAAACATAGGGCAAGTATACTCTACAAATTTCCATCAGCACTGATGCAACTGTGCCTCTGTAGTGTGTCTGGTGAAGATGCTCTAAGCTGTCCCCTTGGCTTAATAAATCAGCCACCTCCTCTTGCGGAGGTGGTGTCAGCAGGAGAAGCTCTCCCACCAAAACAGCGCTGTCTACCAGGGGAGATAGTTCAGTAAAACTAGGTCGCTCAGGGTGTGGATTTTTCACATCCTTGAGTGATGTGGTTATACTCAAGTAACTATGCAGTGTAGATCAAGCCATATACACACCAATAAGTTATATAAATCCTAAGAGTGACAGAGTTGTAGTGATCTGTCCATTCAAAGTGTTTTTCAAGGCAGACCCAGGAGGCAATCCATGGGGATCTTTGGCTTCAGTTCAGTTTATGCAAAACCATGCTCTGAAGAGTCGCTAGCCTCTGTTTGCCAGAAGCTGGGAATGGGTAACGGGATGGATCAATTGATATTACCTGTTCTGTTCATTCCCCCTGAAGCACCTGGCATTGGCCACTGTCAGATGGGCTAGATGGACCATTGGTCTGACCCCTCATGGCTGTTTTTATGTTCTATGTTCTTTTAGATTCAGTTTAGTGGTTATGTTCAGTGGTCCCCAAACATTTACTTTGCGCTCCCCCGCCTCCCACTGGGACTGGGGCCACAGCTGGGGAGGGTGGGGCCCTGAGCTGAGGCTAGAGCTATAGCTGGGTGGTGTGCCTTCCCTGTGGGGGCTGTCCTGGGCCCTTCCAGGACCATTCCCCAGAATGTTCCTCCATGCTACTCTAGGAGGGGTGCCCCACAGTTTGGGAACCTCTGGTCTACAGCCCTTCAGGTTCAAACAGTCAAAAAGATTCAGTATCTTCTGGTCAGTGATTTTTATTCCCTTCCCCAAGAGTTCAAGATGATGGGACAAGTTCATGTGCATGTCTCCTCCTCATGGGCATGAGGGGCAGGCAATCAACAAAGTCTTTTGTTCTCTTATGTTCCACTATGGTTTGTCTGGTGTCTATTGGCCTTCTTTTGTTGGGCAGGCAATAACATTTCCTGTGGCAAACTAATATTCATGCTTGATGATGTTTTTCTAGTGACCAGGGGGGGGATGATTTACAGGTTCAGAGCAAACATCTATATCTCAAGTTTTAAGGTAATATTTAAGTATTACAAATGAGATTAATACATGCAGCAACATATAAGCTTTTCATGGAGTCTAAACACTAAATACAATCTTATAAGACTAATATCTATTTTGAGCAAAACTAACATACAAGGGACCTGGTCTGGTCTCTGGCTATGAGGTTGTCAGTTCTTTGCTAATGCCTTCAGCCTGAGCAAGAGCTGGCATTTGGCCTGCCAGCATCACAGCTAGGATGCAATATAAAATGTTTCTGGATGGCCTTTAAGGCTAGCTTTATGTAGAGGACATTGCAGTAGTGCAATAAGGAGGTAATAATGGGGGAGAAAAGGCTTCCTAGCTTCTGCTACCTAAAGTCACAAGGTGCTCCTTGTCACGGCTCCTATTGAACTTTATATGAGTTTAGCCACATAAAAATTGAATAAGAACTTCAGGATTTGGTCTGCTTTTTTGGGCTAGGAAGTCAATAGCACTTACACAGATGCTTAAAGTTAAGCATGTGGTTAAGTAGTTTGTTGAAGGTAATGTCTTAGGTCTCAGTTCTTGGGCATTTCAACACTGCTCAGAGAGAGAGACATTGGTTTGGTTGTGTATGTTCCAAAAGGGACTTTGTTTAGCAGTTATTTTTATTCCATCATTTGGACTTGGAATGGAGTGGAGGTGGTTAGGATGGAACTGGAAATTGGCCGGACGCACCAAACAGGGAGGGTAATCTAATGCAGATGGCATTAGAGGAAAAATAACAGGAAACTGAGCAAATAATAGAAAATAAAATTTGTTTAAACTAAAAAGAAACCCACAATGGTTCCTATACTGGGAATGAATGAGATGTATTTGTTGTAGAAGGTGATATTTGGCAAAGCCACCTCTATGTGGTTAGCTCTTCCTGAAAGAAAAAATCAGCCTCTGTTTCCTCTATCATCAACTACCCCTTCAAAATAAACTTCTCTTTTTTATTAATAACTGTTCATAAGGCAGAGACTCTAGTTAATCATCGGGCAACTATCGCAGATCTATCTATCATTGGTGATTTGTGCTCTGTAAAAACCTCAATATATTGGTACCAATGTCATAAGACTTTAGGATGTTTGTTCTGAGGAATACCTCCGCATACCCGCATTCCCTTGAACCGTCCTGTTTACCGCTAGTGTTGCATAAGGACAATCTGTGCGTCAGCAGCCTAAAACAGGCTTAGCATTTGTTTTACTTAGAAATCTCTCTTGACGCTTGCTATTTGATACATTTTCATTTTATCTGGCAATTGTCTGGCTTGTAACTGAATTGCCAATATGTTACTTTTAGTTCATCTAAAAAGATTAAAATAATGGGCCAAATTGTACTGGTAGTTACATTTGCATCTGTGCTGCCTCTTTGACCTTAGTGAAATTGCCCAGGTGTAACTGTGGGCAGACTTTGGCCCTATTAGTGTAAAACGTTTGATTAAGATTAATCTATTTAATGCCTTCTGTACACTAGAAAAATAAGTTGGCCTGACATAGGTCAACTTACAGCCATCGCAGTAATTATTGTGGTAGCTGATGTCCACACTACCCTCCTCGGGTCAGTGGAGTTGTCCTCACCAGGAGCACTTCCACCAAAATAAGAGGGGCAGTGTGGACCTGTCTCTCAGCTCCCTGCTGTGAGCCCCACAGGCTCCTGGGGTCCCAGTGGGCTGCCTCTCCCTATCCCACTCCCCGTTCCCTGCCAGGAGCCAACCCCGGGCTTCTCCCCTCCCTGTTCCCTGCTGGGAGCCAAGGGAAGCCACCTGGGCTTCTCGCCCCTGAGGCTGCCCTGGCTTCTTGTCCCCTCACTCCCTGCTGGGATCTGGAGAGCAAGTGGGGAGCCAGCATAGTGCTTTTCTCTTCCCACCAGGAGCCAGAGGCAACTTCCTGGGGCTTCTCCATTCCCTGCTCTCTTCCTGGAATTGGGCAGCCATGTCAATTTCACGGCTCACCTGTGAAATTGATGAGACTGTCCCAGCTGGGAGCGGAGGGAGACCAACTGCCGGGGCTTCTCGCCCTGCTTCTGACCAAGAGTGGAGGGAGACCAACTGCTCAGCTCTCCAGGAGGCTTTCTTGTCAATTTCACCACTCAGCCAATGCAAGGGATGCAGTGTCTAAATCAACGCTAACCACCGTAAGCCCTACACCTCTTGTTGAGGTGGCTTTATTATGTCTGCATAGCAGAGGAGTTACGTTGATGGGAGCAGCATTTTAATCTGTACATCCCCACTGTTTTGTTGACAAAAGCTGACTTGTGTCAACAAAACTCTGTAGTGTAGACCAGCCATTAGTTAAGGTAGCCTGTCACATACACCTGTCTTCTATGGCTTCTGGGAAGTCATGTGCTTTATTCAGTTCCCCCCTAACCATTTAAGCCTAAATCTGTTCCCTTTGAAGTCAATTGTCTGCCTCCCATCAAGTGTAGTAGGAGCGGAATCAGGCTGGCTTACTTTATGCAGCAGAACCAGGAGGTTTTTGTATTTTTGCTTCTGCAATGGCAGTAGTCTTGGTTACTAATAGTCTTGGTTTCCTCTTGCCCTACAATGTTCCAATGGTAGCAAAAATGAACAATATTGTAGTGAATTTCAGGAATGTTTGGATGTGGAGGACAGTGATTAGGTAACTAACTTGCACCTGTAGTGTAGTTAGGAGTTCATCATAGGACTACTTATTTGAGAGGTGGACTGTTTCTGCTCAGTTTTTAACGAGAGACTCCTTGCATGTGAGGTGACTGTAATAACCACTACACTAGGGACCAAGTATTATCAGTGGGGAGGGGGAATCAGGGCACTTACTAAAGGGTGTATCTGAGTTGGTGCGGTGGCGTCAGGTTGGTGCACAGTAGAGGTGGGCCCAAAACTATTCATGAATTTGACATGAGTTCACAAAACAGCTGGAGGACAAGGAAGTGATGCTATTGCTGCTACCCCACAATCCTCCTTATTACCTAAATCCCTGTGGTTAGGGCACTCAGCTGGGAAGTGGGAGACCTAGCTTCAAACTTGCTCTGGAACTGATTTCAAATGGATTTCTTCAATTCACTGAAAATTCAAATAATTTCAGATTAGACTGAACACAAACCAGTTTTATTTTTTTTAAAAAAATTTGGGCCTGTCACTAAACCAAAACATCACATATTTGCCCAGTTCTAGTGCCAGGGCCTGTGGCTGTTACCAGGGCAGTGGGAAGGAAGTTGAGTGGGTTTGCTTGTTGGGGAACTAAAACAATTGAATTTTGGGTCAGGTTGATCATATGAAAGTATGTCAAAGGCTGAAAGACGGGTCATTCGGTGCTCTTCATGGGCACCTGGGAGTGCCTTGGGCAACTGCTTCCCTGATTCTCAATTTCAACTGCTGTTTAAGAGATCGTCTTTTTAGCAGAAAGAAGATTAGTTATCTTGTGACTGAAGAAATCAAAACCAGAATTTCATGCACCCACCCTACAGGCCTTTCCTCATCAGTCCGTTCCACCCCTATTGGGCTAATGGGGTCAAATGTAGTTCTGACATCTGTGGCTCAGTAAAAAGTTCCGTAGACATCTGCAGCTGTGAATGAATTGCTACGGTCTGAATGAACTGTTTCGTTTGTTTTTTACTATTCAATAAAAAAAAAATATATTGAGGCTGGGGAAAGCCACCCTGACTTATTCTTCCTTTCAGATGTTCCTTTGGTTCTGGAAATGAAAGACACCTTTAGTTGTCTGTCATTGTGACTTTTGGTTTAATTTGTTTAAGGGAAGAAATGCAAACTGTAGGTCATTGGGTGCACTATACATAGGCTATCATTATCCCTTCCTTACGCAGCTCAGTAGGCAGAACATGTTAACTAAACTGGGAGCGGGTGGAGCCGGCAGTAACAACATCTGCCTGTTTTCCGTTATGATTACCCAAATCGTCACGTATGGGTCTTTATTGTTCCAGAAAACCTTTCAAGCATACAGAAAGTGGAATTCCACTAAGTTGGATCTTCCTTCTTGGACTGATGTTTCAGTATGTTGTTTTTCTGCAGCTGGATTAGTAATTTTCTGGCCCTAACAGAGTGTATGGAGTGTCCTTAGATTTCAGGTGCTGAAGGAGGCACACACACCCAAATGATAAAGGAACAGCCAAAAAAGGGGAACATATTACTCATCTTTGAGAGGAAGAAGACTGGAACTTTACAGATGTAGAAGAGGTTTAGCAACACTGGAGTCAGAGTTGGCTTATGTAGAAATGGGAGGAGAAACTGAACAGAAATAGAACCTTGGATATCAGCAGGACCTTTTTAAACTCAGCCACAAACCATCCCCTAGGTCACTTGGCCCACCACCACTTCTGTAGCTGGATCTGAATTCTAATACAATCGAATGCATCTCGAGTTTTTGTAGATCAGGCCCTAGGGGTGATGCTGCTGCTGTTATGTGAAATACACAAATGTATTTATCAAACAGAGTTTTGGAGGAAAATGAGAATTCTTCTAAGGGCAATGAGCATTTATCAGTTAATGGACGACTCAGTACATTTTTTGTTAAGTAATTATATTTCTTAAGTCTAATTTAATAAAATATTTTGAATCATACAAGGTCATAGCTCTCATGTTCTAATAAATAAAATGACAGCTGCCAATTTGCTCAGTCCATTGTTGTTTTGTGGACAGATATGTCTGGTCAAATGGGAACGCTGCAGCTTTGTAATACTGTTCCATTTGTAAATGTGGACACACTATGAAAAGGCTGAGCATGTAGAATAAAAGATTTTCAAATTGACTTTCAATGGAAGGCACCTAACTGCAATTCATGCCCTTGAAATTCTCCCCACTAGCCTGTTTCCTACTTTGGTATTTCCCACAGTACCTAAAGTTGTATCCCTTTATGTATTGTGACTGGTCTTCATCTTTTCTGTGCTTCTTCTGTTTCTCTTCTCTGGATCATTTCAAGTAGACCATATTAGGACAGTATGTTCAAACTTCTTTTTAAAATGGTGTATTTGTTTTTTAAAAAGCAAAGTAAGGCACAGCCAATTTCAAAGGGAGAGGATGACAACTAAAATAACTGGTTTTAAATTAAGATGTTTGGAGTTTAATCTATGAAAAAAATGCAACAGATGTGATTATTATATTTATTACTGGAACAAGATATATATATTCAGTTGTGTCTTCACTGAACAGTAAGTCATGTTTCTTCATTCAATGTTGTGAATATAATGGAGCCAAAAACATCCACCATGTCCTACATGGTATCATTCTGGGGAGCCACACGGACCACATAGGAGAAATGGCTCCTATTCAGAAGCATCGATGAGGACCTGTAATTCTGTTAAAAATCAAGTTTAACCGTAACAAACAAATTTAGATTCATGGACTGAAATAATTTTGTGCATTGGGTTTAACTCCTCCATTACAGTGTCCCAAAATATAATGCGTCCAGTCTGGGTTCTAATTTCTCCTTCCAATTCAAAATAACACCAGAATTAAAAAACAAAACTAATTTTACTTGTAAGTTGGATTGGGTGGAAGCATTTTTTGATCTCTTGCTGGAGAAGAGGATGTCTTCCAAATCCTCCAGGCTTTCCAGGGGCCATGATTCACCAGAAGATTGGATGTGACATGTTAATGTTATTGCTTATGACAAACATCCCAGCATTGAAGGTGTGAAGGTGAAGGTGTATTATTTATACTTCCTAAGTAGAGGATAGATACCTGTGCAGTTCACAGGATTTTTTTTTGTTCATCTTCAATGTAATGGTAAAGATGTTTGTCATTGACCAAATTTATTTCTGTGATTAGTAGGGTTAGAGTGCATACTGGGATGCCAACTCCAGCTGCTTTTGCTCATCTTCACAAAATGTTTGTATACTTTAGTGTCAACTAAAAATAAATTGGGGAAAAGGAGGGTGAACTGTTCTGAAAAGCTGAACCCAAACTAACTGCTGTAACCACTGTCTTCAAGCCAAACTCAAAAATCATCTTGCCTCATATGGTGACTGCTCTAGCCATTAATTTTATGAAAGGTTTCCTAGAAATCACGTGAAATTACAACATTATCCATGTAGCTTGATAATGATCTTGTTCAAAGTAAAAACGGATTATTTGGGGTGTAATGTACTTGCTGTTCATTGTAACCATTTTAAACAATGCCTCTCGCCTTGGACCAGGAATGCTGCTTTCAAAGACTCTGGTATGGTCTTTTTATATTTCACAATTTCTTATTCTCAAGCATGTTAATAAATAAGGATAAAGGCTGATGAAAACTCATACTCACATTTTATAATTTGACGTTTCTTTAGCAGGTCATAGTCAGACTCTGGATTTTTGGGAGGAGCTGGGAGCCAGTCCAGTTTTTAATGTAAGTTAGAGTAACCCAAAGGCTCCTCTGACATATATTTAGTTGCCCAGGATCCCCAGAGGCTATTCTGGCAGTTGTGTATAACCAGAGCACAGGAATATTTCAGTCATGCCCTACAACGGGGGAATTTCCAGGTAGCTAGTTAAACTGGGTCTGACTCAGAGCCTCTATTATAATGGAACCAAGTCTTCACAAGCCCAAGACAGCAAACATCTGTTTTCTAAAAGCAGGCAGTATTTCTCTTTGTGTGTTGAGAGAGGCCTTGTATCTCCCCTTTGATTCCATTTGTGTCACTGATAGATTGGTCAACTTGGGTTTGACCGAACACAACTTAACAAGAGGCATTGAAATGTTATCAAGACAATCTACTTACATGTGACTTTCAAAGAGATGTCATAGACGAGCAATCATTAACCCATTTATTTGTAGTAATAGAAATCAAGGATAGATGCTAAATGTATTTATCTGTGTTTACCTGTCTCTTGTTAGAAATTTAACAATATGATCTAATTAGCTTGTAGGTGCTAATCCTGTTCCTGTCTCATAATGCTTCATTACTGTATTCTATTCTTCAGAGATCAAAAGAGAATATTCTTGTCCATCCACCCTGTTGAAGGAAAAGACCCAAGCAGGTACCGTCGCATTGCGGAAGTAAATGTGTGGTTACGCAGGTGGTGTCAGAGAGAGGGCTTTGGATTCTTTGATCATGGGATGTTGTTCCAGGAAGAAGGATTGCTAGGAAGAGACGGGATTCACCTAACCAAGAGAGGGAAGGGTATCTTTGCAGACAGGCTGGCTAACCTAGTGAGAAGGACTTTAAACTAGATTTGATGGGGGATGGAGACCTAAGCCCGAGGGTAAGTGGGAAAGTGGGAAACCAGGAGGAAGCAGAAGGAGGGTGCAACAGGGGAGGCCTCCTGAATTGCACTGAGAAAGTAGGGCAATCAGCCAGTTATCTCAAGTGCCTATACACAAATACAAGAAGCCTGGGAAATAAGCAGGAGGAATTGGAAGTCCTGGCACAGTCAAGAAACTATGATATGACTGAAATAACCACGACTTGGTGGGGTAACTCTCACACTGTCATGGATGGGTATAAACTGTTCTGAAAGGACAGACAGGGGCGAAAGGGTGGAGGAGTTGCACTGTATGTAAGAGAGCACTATGATTGCTCTCAGCTCCAGTATGAAACTGGAGATAAGCCAGTTGAGAGTATCTGGGTTAAGCTTAGAATCAAGAACAATAAGGTTGATGTCGCGGTGGATGTCTGTTATAGACCACCAAACCAGGAGGATGAGGTAGATGAGGCTTTCTTCAGTCAATTAGGGAAAGTTTCCAGTTCACAGGGCCTGGTTCTCATGGGGTACTTCAATCACCCTGACATCTGCTGGAAGAGCAATACAGCAGAGCACAGACAATCCAGAAAGTTTTTGGAGAGTATTGCAGACAACTTCCTGGTTCAAGTGCTGGACCAACCAACTAGGGGCCATGCTCCTCTTGACCTGCTTCTCACAAACAGGGAAGATTTGGTAGGGGAGGTAGATATGGGTGGAAACATAGGCAGCAGTGACCATGAGATGGTAAAGTTCAGGATCCTGACAAAAGGAAGAAAGGAGAACAGCAGAATATGGACTATGGTCTTCAGAAAAGCAGACTTTGACTCTTTCAGGGAACTGATGAGCAGGATCCTCTGGGAGGCTAATATGAGAAGGAAAGGAATCTAAGAGAGCTGGCTGTATTTTAAAGAAACCTTACGAAGGGCACAAGAACAAACCATCCCGATGTGCATAAGGAATAGCAAATATGGTATGCGCCCAGCTTGGCTTAACAAAGAAGTCTTTGGTGAGCTTAAACACAAAAAAGAAACTTACAAGAAGTGGAAGCTTGATCAGATGAATAGGGAGGATTACAAAAATACTGCTTGAACATGCAGGACTGAAATCAGGAAGGCCAAAGCGCAATTGGAGTTGCAGCTAGCAAGGGACATGAAAGGGAATAAGAAGGGTTTCTACAGGTATGTTACCAACAAGAGGAAGATTAGGGGAAGTGTGGGTCCCTTACAGAATGGGGAAGGCAACCTAGTGATAGAAGATATGGAGAAAGCTGAGGTACTCAATGCCTTTTTCACCTCTGTCTTCACAGACAAGGTCAGTTCCCAGACTACTGCACTGGGCGGCACAGAATGAGGAGGAGGTGAATATCCCTCAATGCAGAAGGAACAGGTTCAGGACTAGAAAGATTGGACATACACAAGTCATTGGGCCAGATGCAATGCATCCAAGGGTGCTAAGGGAGTTGGCTGATGTGATTTGAGCCATTGGCTATTATCTTTGAAAGCTCGTGGCAATTGGAGTAGGTCCCTGATGATTGGAGAAAGGCAAATATAGTGCCCATCTTTAAGAAAGGGAAGAAATAGGATCCAGGGAACCTACAGACCAGTGAGCCTCACCTCAGTTCCTGGAAAAATCAATGAAGATTCCTTAAGGAATCCATTTTAAGACACTTGGAAGAGAGGAACATGATCAGGAACAGTCAGCGTGGATTCACCAAGGGCAAGTCATGCCTGATCAACCTGATTGCCTTCTATGAAGAGGTGACTGGCTCTGTGGATGTGGGGAAAACGGTGGACATGGTATACCTTGACTTTAGCAAAGCTTTTGATACAGTATCCCAGAATATTCTAGGCTTGTTTAGTCTGCAGAAGAGAAGAATGAGGGGAGATTTGATAAAAGCCTTTAACTACCTGAAAGGGGGTTCCAGGGAGGATGAAACTAGGCTGTTCTCAGTGGTAGTAGATGACAGAACAAGGAGCAATGGTCTCAAGTTGCAGTGAGGAAGGTCTAGGTTGAATATTAAGAAAATGTTTTTCACTAGAAGGGTGGTGAAGCACTGGAATGAGTTACCTAGGGAGGTGGTGGAATCTTCATCTTTAGAGGTTTTTAAGATGAGGCTTGAGAAAGCTCTGGCTGGGATGATTTAGCTGAGGTTAGTCCTGCTTTGAGCAGGGGGTTGGACTACATGACCTCCTGAGGTCCCTTCCAACTCTAATATTCTATGATTTAGGTGGGATTTATTGTATAATAATATTGTCCTAATCTCTACTCAACTTGCAATTCCACATAGTAAACCAGCTTTGAACTTTCTTGATTGAATGCCATTATGTAAATGAATGCAATTAGTTTACCTGTGTATGCATAGGAAATAGATTAGCTTCAAAACAACAATCTGCACAGCCTATTCTTCTTTATGGAAGGCCCTGCTGTGTCAAGAAGCTTATCAGCTTGCTAGAAGTCTATAAAGGAGAGCCCTTATCTGATCCTTCCATCTCAAGTGTGCTAAACTTTGACAAGAAAGGTCTACACCATAAGACCTGAGGTCTCCAGGTTACCCTAGATTACCCTGGAAATTCCATGGAAGAACTTGAACAGACTCTACATAGGTACTGCCTATTGGACTACAACTCTTTAAATTGATTACAGAAAGACTTTTACAAATCAGCAGCCTCGCCATCTCTGCTATTATACTCAAACTGTAAGGACTTTACACGTACGTTCAGGTATATCGATCTCTTAACCACTGCAACTCTCTTTTTTCTTTTTCCTTTTATTATTAAACCTTTAGTCTTTTAGTTACCAAATGATTGGCATCTGCGTGATTATTGGGTAATATCTGAAATTCATAGTGGCCTGGGAATCAGTGTCCAGTCCTTTTGGGACTGGTGAACCTCAGATATGTTGAATCAGGTTTTCAGTAACCACTCACTATATTAGAGATGGCTGTCTAGATGGGAGCCAAGTGTTGGAAAGCTTAAAGAGAACTGTATATAGCTTCTTGTTAATCAATGTGATATTACAGAAGTTGTTTTGTTACTGGTTTGGTGAATCTAATTATAGAATAAACCACCAGTCTGGGGGATTGTCTGCCCCATTCCTTGTAGTCTGCTCTGAGTATAGTATTCTCAGTGTGGTCTACCAAGGCACCCAGTCTCAACATTTAATTCCCTTCTAAGCATGACCAGCTCCACACCCTCAAAAAGAATACAGTCTTCAATTCCTCATTGATGTGGTCCATCCTGAAAAGAGAGTGGCTATCATGCATTACAATTTCTCTCTGCTTCACCAAATTTCTTTGTAGAATACCTAATGGGATAAAAAGTGTGGAAATTACCTCAGGGGGTAATTTATTATTTAAAAAAAAGCTGGATCAGGGAGAAGATGGGATCATTTTATCATTTTCCTCACTCAAACAGCAAACAAAGTTTTCAGTAACAAGATTATATTTGTGGTAGGTATGCATCATGAAGATTCCATGAAAAACAGTTTTTTGTGTGTATGGTGTTAAGAAGTTTTGAATATGAACTGACTTTCTGTAAGGCATGTGGATGAAATACCGTCCTATGAGAATTCTAAAATATACAGTAGAGTGAATCCACAGATAGACATGTCTTCCAATGAAGACAAAGCTGTAAGTCTTAGACATACACACAAATCAAAATTTACTATTCAAATTTTTATTTTTAAATCTCCTCCCCCACACCTTCACCCTGCACATGCACGCATGCATACTTTATCTTCCTTAGGCATCTGCCTGGCATTTTTGTGGTAGATGATGCCCTGTCCCGGAATGCAAAGGTCACTGAATTGCCTCAATTATTATTGCTCATATTAAATGCATCCTTCAAGAGCCTCTCATTTAGTGCTGTAAATGTTCCATTGCAATTTAACTTAGCTAAGCTTAATTTAACACACGCTCACAAATCATGAAGGCGCACCTTGAATCTTTTCATATTTCCCGTAAGACTGATGCCACTTGATGGTGGTTGACTATAATAATATTTCTGCCTCTAGATGGATTTTACATCAAACTGTGTAAAATAGATTGAAACCGTTTTCGAGTGCTGAAAGTCTGGCAGTTTTTTATGCTGTGTTATGAAGCTGTGGTAGCAATTCCATTTTATGCTTATATCTAGCTTTCTATTATAAACTTATTCGTCTTTTTAGAAAATAAACCTTTTGTCCTTTGATTTTAGGAAAATAAAAATATTGTCTCATGTATGGCTACCAGAGAGAGGAGAAATTTGCCAGTGGAAAATTAATGGTAATTGAGTGACCTTTAGAAAGATGTGAGAGTTTTCATAAGCAAACTATTCTTTTCTTTGGAAACTTTTTAAACTCTGTGTATGTAAAATATTTGGTCAAATCTAGTAATGAGCGTAATGTAGTTCATGTATTATACTGGTGTTTGGCAATGTAGAAAAAAACTGAGTGTCATAACGATCTAGTGTAGAATGGTTAGTGACACAGGGAAGAACAATGTTGAGATTGTATTGAGAGTTTAATTTGGGATATCCAGACATTCAAATTTTGGTTTTCAAAACTTCGACATTAGGCTAATGTGTCTTTGCATTCAAATATGTTCAAATACCCAAAAACATTCCAACAAGGTGTTTCTTATTCTGTAGTTTAATTCTTAACTCAGTGTCCTTGGATCTTTACAGGGTCAAGCATGTGTTAAAAATGTGAATAAACCAGACCCTGCAAAGAGGGGTTGAACTAACCTGGTATGGGTACTTGCTTGTAAAGGGGTATATTCACTTATTCTATGCTGGTTTACCCTCACTTGTTTAGCCTCTCTGATTCATGCCCTTTCTGGGTACAGGCAAAAGTCCTAGTCAGTTTCCTTCACTGTTTAGGAGACTCCAGCCCTCCTCCCAGAGCAGGGGCTTTACTTCAGACAATTTCCCTGTTCTTCTCCTTAATACAGAAGCCTCCTTTCTCTTCTCCTTGGAATGGGATTTAGATTTTAGGTAGTTGTAGAGTCTCAGGCAGTTTCTCCCCAGTGCCCTCTGCCCCAATCAGTCCTCCTACCCCCAGGCTGGGAGGGTTCATCAGGATGACCTTCAGGTTCTTCTGTCTTTCCCTGTTAACTCAGGGCTCTACAGGAACCTCCCTACTCCCTGCAGGGTCTGTAGACATCTGCCTTGCTCTGAGGGAGGAGGCAGCATTTATATTGGCTTCTTTTCCCAGCTCATTCTTTATCGGCTTTATTGCTGTGGACTGGCCACTAGGCACTACTGCCTTTAAGGTGCAGACAAGTGTGTCACAGAAGCCAAGATTATAGGCTTGACTGAAAGAGAGTTTGGGAGGAGAAGGGTGGGAGGCTTTGAGGGAAAGCTCAGGAGCTGGGTTTTGGCAAAGTTAAGATAGACAAGAGGCTCTAAACTGTGGTCAATAGATTATTGTTCTTCCACAAGGCTATTCCTAGAGATCTACAAAATAAAAAGTTTGGTATTGGGACTGTATATGAATCAGTGAGAGGTGTTGTCTCCTGCACAGTTGTCAGCAAAATGAAAAGGCTGGAGAAAATCTGACATAATATCACTTCTATAATGCCCTTCATGCACAGCATCACAAAAAGCTTTGCCAAGTGCCCCAAGGTAAAGTAATAAGTGCAATCTCTAGGTTATGGCAGCTGTTCTACATAGAGTGTAAAAGTCAAGGAATTGCTCAACTGATTCCTTAGCCAGCATTAGCTTATCTCCACAATCAAGCTTTAATTCGGGGCAGCAAAATCACAGAATTGTAATGTTTGGGCAGACAGCTACTCCAGAGCACTGATGCACACAGTCTGTGAAAAACTCTTCCTAAAATAGCATTTTATTTGGTCGGAATAGTTCTTGGCTTTAATAAATGCCCCTAAGATGTGGACTTCATGAAATCTGTCATAATTGCATGGAAGTGATGTTTCGTAGAGAAGAAAATAAAGCTGGGGTAAAATCCTTAATGTGCCTGAATAAACTTTTGCCTGATGTTAAACTAACGCCAACACCATGGGTTCAAAAGTTTGGTTCAGCTTAGTTTTGAACTGTGATTAGGAGATAGTGGGGGGGGAATTGGAGTAGAAACAAAAATCCATTAAAAATAGAGAGGGGGAGGAAGTTGGAGAAGGGGAAAAAAGAAAATTACTAATAGAAAATACTACAAATATAGAAAGATATACCTTCTAGCAGACATTTTGGTTGGTGGTCTATGTCTAATATATATGGGTTTGGTTGTTCGGTAATCCTTGAGAATTCCTTAGCTGCCTTTAGTTCCTACAGTAAGACCTATGAGTTGTGATGGGCCTCTATCTCGGTCCAGCCAATGGATGCAGTGATAGAGTGTTTCCCTCATCATCTGTCTCACTGGTGGAGAGTAGAGGGACAGGCAATTTCCTGCCCACCAAAAGACCTTTGCAGGGCTGCCAAGTGTCATACATCTCAAGTGACGTGCATTTGGCAGCCTTGTTGTGAGTGGGGGCGTGGATTTCCCTGGGATTGCTAGTTACTTCTATAGAGCCCAGGTTCAGGCAGCTTCTCCTGTGGTGGTTCTTCCTGTTGGATCTGAACAGGGAAGGAGCAAGCTGCAGCCCTGAGAGGTGAGGACAGCACCTGAGAGGGCTCGACACAAGGCTGAGTCTCCTCTAGCCAGCCCCTCAGACTCCTGCACCAACCTCCCAGCCAGCTCCCGCAAAATCCTTGGGCCCAGCCTCCCAGGGAGACACTTTGCTTTCACAACCAACCCCCTATCCCCACGAAAACCTGGGCCGCAGAGAGACCCTCTCCTGCTTAGCCTGAACCCAGTGAGCCTCCTGCTCCTCACAAACCCCTTCCTACACTCCCAGCCCCTGCCCCACACAAACCCAGTCAGATAGCAGATCCCCCCACCCCTCCAGACATTTCTTATCGGGGACATGCACAAGGGGGGAAAGCAGGGACACAACCCTCTTCCCAGTACTCATCAGAGGCACACAACTTCTCTGGCTGTGGGGGCAGGGAAGCATGAGCTCCTCCTGGAGGGGGTGGAGGAGAAGTACCAGCTTCAGCCAGCCCAGGAGAGATGGGGAACAGAACATGCCCCTCCAAAAGGACTGAAATTTAAATTCCTGTACATGCCCCTGTTTCTTACCCTGAGAACTAGGAGACAGCTAGTTGGACTCCTGGTCCCCTCACAGATGGCATCCACCCATCTATGCAACACGTCCCAGCTATCTTAGAACCCATCCAACCCCAACACCACCCAGCATCTCCTCCCACCCCAGCTCTCACCTGAGTATACTAGTTGACAACCAGCCACCCCTGGACTGCATCCAGACTCCTCAGTCCCCCTCAGTTACTTGCCGGCATCCATCCACCTAACCCTGAAAATCCCAGTCACCCTCTAGAAGCTCCCACCCATAGATACTCATCCAGTCCTCAGCCACACGGCTGCCATGTCTTACCCCCTGCTTGGGACAGCATTGATAAACCATGAGCTTAACCTTGTGCTGTTACGCAAATTATTTATAAATAAGTAAATTGGAATATTAAATATTTTGCATGTATTTTCACACATGGCACTGAACATAACTTGGCAGTTATGCTGTTGGGATTGTGGGAGGCAGTTTCCCTAGCTGGCAGGCTCCTCTCTACTTCCTACCCTTCTCCCTTGTGTTTTAGAGATGTTGGAGACAGGTAGCCCTTGGAGACCTCTGGAGACAGAATCTGGCCATCCATTCCCCCAGAAAACTCTGGTGTCAAACTGTATATCTGTGAGTGCTGTTTTGTTTTTACGTGAATCAGTTTTATTTATAACAATTGAACATGTTCTCCCTTGTGTAGATTTCAAAGCTCTCCCTTCCTCAGCAAATACGTGCACATATAAAACTCCTAGAGTTTACACTGTGGTTATGAGACAGGATAAATCAATGATAAAAAACACTAATGACCAAACTCTTATTTTTCTGTTGGACCGTTAAATGGCCTTGATACTAACTTACGAAGTTACTTGGTTCCTCTAGGTTGATTAGTGACCGATAAATACAAAGTTATGCATATTGGAAAACATAATCCCAAGTATACATATGAAATGATAGGGCCTAAATTAGCTGATAGCACTCAAGAAAGAAATCTTGGAGTCATTGTGCATAATTGTCTGAAAACATCTGCTCAATGTGCAGAGGCAGTCAAAACAACTAACAGAATACTGTAACTATCATAATGCCACTATATAAATTAGGGTGACCAGATGTTCTGTTTTTTTACGGACAGTTCTGATATTTGGGGCTTTTTCTAATATAGGCACCTATTATCTGTCCCTCCCCCCCCCCCGACCCCATCCCAATTTTTCACACTTACTCTCTAGTCATCCTAATATAAATCCATAGTACACCCATATCTTGAATACTGGGTGCAGTGCTGCTCACCCCATCTCTAAAAAGTTATATTAGAAATGGAAAAAGTACAGAGAAGGGCAACAAAAATGATAATGGGTCTGGACCAGTTTCCAAGATGGGGACTGTTCAGCTGGGGAAAGAGCCAATGGAGGGGGAATATCATAGAAGTCTATAAACTCAGGAATGGTATGGAGAAAGTGAATTAGTTAGTGTTGTTTATCTCTTCACAAAACACAAGAATTGGGGTCACACAATGAAATTAATAAGCAACAGGTTTAAAACAAAAGGAAGTACTTCTTCACATGAAGCACCCTTAACCTGTGAAACTCATTGTCAAGGGATGTTTTGAAGGCCAGAAGTATAACTGAGTTAAAAAAGGAATTAGATAAGTTAGTGGAGGATAGGTCTATCTATGGATAGTAGTCAAGATGATCAGGGATGCAACTCCTTTTTCTGGGTTTCCCGCAGCCTCTGACTGCCAGATGATGGGACTGGCTGGCAGGGGATAGATCACTTAATAATTGCCTTGTTCTCTTACCTTTGAAGCATCTGGCATTGGCCCCTGTCAGAAAACAGGATACTGGGCTGGATGGACCATTGGTCTGACCTATTATGGCCATTCTTATGGTCTTATGCTCCCTCCGTATGCATTTAACACTCAGGATCAAAAGTAAATATTTGTGTACTCTGTCAGAGTCTGACCTATTTATACTTGCTGTAAATGGCACATGCTGTGAGACTGTAAAGAAAAGTCCTTTTGACAGACTTGTGAAATCATATTTTGACAGAGTAATGATTATCTTCCCTGTTGTTAAGGGGAAGAAAACTTGGAGCCAGTCCAGTAATGCTGCCACATGTGGAATCCCCATGACTTCAGTTATGCTGATAACTTGCAGGACTGGACTCCAAATGTAAAAAAGCAAACACTAAGTATCTCCAGTAAGCTGACGTTTGTGTGGGGCCCTGATATTCCAAAGGGAATGTGATGAAATAGATTAGAGATGATGGTGTTCTTGGAATGTTTGCTTCACACACAGCTGCTGGTACTATAAACATTAATAGAAATTCACAGTTATGTATCTCTCACACTCTGGACCAAAAAAAAAACATGCTATCAACTTCAATACTCTCACCAGTTTTTGAAATTGTTGTGTAATCTAACGCCTTTCTTGATGGCACACTGCTACAGACATAAGGCACAGTGAGACCGCCATATGGTTGCTTGCTGTCTAAAAAGAACATCGAGGGCAGAAAGTGGGTGCCTCAGACATTAAAGTAATTTTGCTGTGTCACTATGGATTTATCAATGGGCTTTTTATGTTTGTTTATAAAAATCATTTTCCTATAAAGATTGAGGGCCAAACCTTGGGTCTACGACACCAGGGATTACTGTAAGGGCCAGGAGGAAGGACTCCTCCCACCAGGTGTCCTCCATCTGCTGCTGCAGTTTCAGGGTTGAAATAGCCCCCACTGCTCCTGCAGAGCACGCACGAGAGTGAGTGTGAGTGTTGGATATATTGGCCCCATCCTACCCCCAGCCCCTACGTACCTGAATGCTTTGAGTCCCCACAGAGCTGTGTGCAGGAGTTGAGGGCCTCCTTTTCAGAGACTGTGCATTCTCTTGCTCTCCTCCCTCTTTATACTTGGTGAGGTGGAGCAGCATTGATTCTACTGCATTCAAGGACTTGCTCAGGGCAAAAAGTCAAACTCTACCCCCAGGAAATTTAAATGTGTTAGTGTTGGGCAAAATGATCATGACTCTATAAGCACATGAAACTCTCCTGAGAGACATGTTGGGGTTCCTCACCAACTTGAAACTCTCAATACAGTTAGTAAAATGTTCCCTAATTTTTCAAATGAACCAAAACCCTGGTTTTGAGTGAACCTGGGGTATATTTTTGCATAGGTTTTGCCATTTCTGATGGTTTCAGTATAAAGGCAGGTGAAAATGAGTAATTTTGATTGTTTCTTATTGAGATTTTGACTTTGAACCCCAAACTCAGGCACTGCAAGCACATGCTCTCCAGGATTAAAATGGGGGGAGTGAGGAAGGTTGTGAATTTCTGTGACGCTAAACTATGGCATTTCACACCATTCCAGTTAGGGTTTGAAAATAAATGATTTTGATGAGCCACCTACTGCACTGTGCAGACCTTTCATGTGAGACAATATGAAAACCAGAAGCAAAAACAACAACGAAAAAGCATGTTGTTGAGGATGTTGTCTGAGGAAAATATTAACCTTACTAAAGGGCTGGAGATGGAATTGGATAGTAGCTTCCCATCTGGCAGTCTGTACAGTCTGCAAGATATTTGAATGTTAGAACAGAATAAATCAGCAGGCATTGTGTACTTGTACTTCATTCCAAAATAACAAGGCAGACATGGTCAAGTTGTTAATTAAAATGGAACATAAATAGCCAAGGTTAAAAACATGGAAAAAGTAAATAAAAATCTACATGAAAACCGATGTTCTATGCTTTATTTTGACTTTACTGTAGGTTAACTGAGACAGGCATTTGCAGAACAGAACATTACTGTCTTGTTTATAGTTACAGTAGTACCAAAGCTATAATTGTTTCATAAAGGTTTCTCAGTATAAGTCTTGTAAATGATGTGTATAGTCTCTTGGGTTAGAGTGTTTTTCTTTTTTTTCTTCATAATGAATTAAGCTTTTAAATATCAGAGTCATGCTACATCGTTTATTTTAATCTTTTTTTAAACATAACGATATATTTAAGACAATGCATTGTCTAGTCAGATTATGCATGCATTCATAGTCCATACCAAATATGCAATTCACTATATTACCATTCTGTTCTAAGACAAAAACATATTAGCTGGAGGGGATGAGGCTCACTGCAGGATTAGGATCCTACTCAGGATAGTGTTTAGGGTATAAAGAGACCACTCAATTAGCTATGCTGCAGTATCTGAGTTTTATCTAAGGCTATAGAAATAGGTAGGTTATTCCAATCAATGAGTTTTCTGAAGAGTGGTTGAAGTGGACTTTCCAACCCATAATGCAGCATGGTCATGGATCAGTTTTTCTGCACTGTATATGGAAGGATAAAAGACAAGGAGAGTATGTTTCTCGCTGTCCGAAAGCAGTTGTAGAAATGTGTCGACAGCACGAACTAGATCCATAGGATTCCAGTTGTAAAGTAATCCCTATAAATCCAGTTTTTAGTATCTTTGCCATATTCGTAGTGTGACAGATGTGGGTTTTCGTGTGCACACAGAAGCCAATGGCAGAAACCAATTCTACCTCAGAACTAAAGTATGCAACTGAAACTTTGTGGTATGTCGTTGCTCATAGGAAGAGCAGTGGACTGTCTACTGTCTACTGGGCTGGTTTTGTTTACTTACTGTAGGACGTGGATTAACCCAACAAGCACCAAATGGCCTAAAATGGTGCATGTCCCTCCATACTTTTAACCAGACTGCAACCCTCTTATTTTCACAGAGATGACTCTTTGCAGCTCCTTCCCCTGAGAGACTGCCTCTTCACTCTGGGGAAGCACCACTCTGCTTCTTTATCAGGCACTGCTGGTAAGCAAATGTGTCTCTGCCTCTGACCTGGCTGATGCTGCAGCTGAGAAGTGTATGTTGATTGGCCGACCAGCTGCTCCCAATATGGCCAATTTTCTTTTACTGCTATTGCTCTTTCCCATTCCCACATGCTTACTGCCTGGCTGCCTCTTAAAAGGTTTATCCTGAAATCATTGTCCCTTACAGATGGACCTTGTGGGCCTAGGTGGGAGAGCTGTGTGCCTACATTCTGTTGTGCTAATGTGATTGCTTCCTACATTTGCTTTTAGAAGTTGTCCTATGCCTTATCTATTTTCTATGCCCTGTTCTTCCTTCATAGCAGTCCTGAATTGATCCCAACTAGCCCTGGCCACACTTTCCCTCTATCTCAAAAAACTAGAATAGCCTTTTCTGAAGTACAGCTACATGTCTGCAGTATCCCAGACACTGTGTAACAAAAATACCACAGTAAAGACAAATGCCACAAAATTCCTGTGTCGCACCCTCTCCAGGAAGGGTCCCTAATCCACACCAAGTCCACATATTTTTATTTGCATTTAGGTGCCCTGAAATATTTGTGTGATTTTACACATCTTTCATAGCCAGATAACTTCTGCTGTTTAGTTAGAAGGTCTTATTTGTTTTTGTGATTTTCAACATCTTTCATAGACAGACAACTTTTCTTGATTAATTAGAAGCTCTTATTTGTTTATCTACCATCTACACAGAATAACATAACCTCAGGAAATCTATACCTGATGTGCACATATGAAATGGTACGATAAGAATAACTGTGGTTTGGCGCTAAAAGCCTTACTTTTGGTCAAACCACTACTTAGCAGAGGACGGCTAAAGAAAAGTTAATCTTAGAAAAAGTAAGGGTGCATTTTCAGGGCCAAGAAGACTGAGAGGACTTAAATTAGCCTCTTGGCTCCCCTTTTTCTTAGCTGGCAACATGTAATAGAAAAAATAATTATAATTACCAAGAAATGTTATCTCAGTAGGGTTTTATAATGATTGCGTCTATAGTCCTCCTTTAATTACATTTGTTGCCTGAATACTGTTAGATTGGGACAGGCTTCAGGTTAATGACCCACCCACTCATTTAAGAAGCTCTTGAAAATCTATCTATTCTAGAAAGATAGTTGAGCTGCAATGATCATATGGCCTGTCCAAGACTTCCCTCTGCTTCTCCCCCTCCTTCCACCCCCTCTGCCCCCCCAAAAAATGTAGCTGGAGCACAGAGATAGCAGGGCTGTGACAGGGAGGCAGGTGGGATGTGTGGGGAAGGGGAGTACAGGGCTCTAGGCAGTAAAAATTTGTGGGTATGGGGTAACAGAGGTCATAAGGAACAAGGAACATAAGGAACACACCATTCCCTCAGAAACAATAAACATCTTATCCATCGATCAGTAAGTGTCATTGCAAATAAGGCAGGTACAGCCAGTAAACAGAAATCATCCTGGAACTAGCATATACAGATGTATATGTTCCTGCAACCAGTATGCCTGCTGATGGAGAAGACAGCCATGTATTTGCTACAGATTAATGTGCACAGTCTAGTCCACAGTGAGTCTCTCATATCCAAACCTGGTTTCCTGGAATAGATAGCCAGAATAAACTGAGGGTAAATTAATTAATATACATGAAGGGCTCAGATGCAACAATATGGAGGTCACATATGTACCTAGATGGATATAGAAAAGATGTACTTAGGCTATCTTGTATCATATCATTTCATGTTTTAAATTTATTTTGCTGTTTCATTTGGTTTAATAAAGTAGATGCTAATTAAGAGAAAAAGCAAAGTTATATTTTTCATACAATGGGAAACTACAGATCAAATACAAAGTGTTAGATTTCTGATATGCATACCCTTTGTAGCTTTCAAAACCTGTGGAAACCAAATTAAACTTGTAATCTTCTAAACTAAGAATCTAATCAAATTCCAAATTTCTAGGACTGTTTATTCAGTTATTTACAGTGAGCCTGCAACATTGTTGGATTAATTTAATAAACATAGGTATATAATCTGAACAAGAGCAAAGCTCCTTAGGCTCTATGGCCTACAAAATATATACCTGAAACTGGATATAAAAACATACATGTTTTTAGTGAAAACCGTAAAAATTGAATAATTTGGATGTTATTGTATATCATAGATTATATATGTATTTGCTGTCATTCACAATTAGAATCTCCAATGCAAGATGTCTGAATCACCAAAAAAAAAAAAAAAGTTTTGTGATACAACAAAAATGGTCAGTAAGCTACTATGCACTATCTTCAAAGCCAATTAGAACTAACCATTCTTTTTAAATGAAAAGAATAGTTTCTTAATATATTTAATATACTGCAGAAGTCAGCAGTAATTAATAGAGGAAATGTTGAATCCATCTGTCAGCACACCCACTAATTTCTTGCAGTGTAACCAAAAGAGGAAGGCCATCAGCACTGACATTCTTTTTTCCAGAGTAGGTCCTCTTAGAAAATTCAAACTCCAGCAGCTTTGCAACCAGTTTGTGTTTGGTCTAATTCAACATGGTGTTACTGATTATGTGTGGAAGAGAAGATTGTGATTCTGTATGCTGGATGCAATGGTTCGTCCATTCAAACACAGAGGGAAGGCAAAGTGACTAAAGAAACTGTATTGGAGAGATATGGATCAATGGAAAGATGACAGAAAGAGCTTCCCCTGAATGTGCTTAAAGGGGATTTGAAGTGATACAGGACAAAGATTCAGCATTCACCCAGGTAAGGACCCTGGAGGCCCAAGCATCAGATTATCAGTGCGAGGGAAAGGCAGAAGGAGGTATATCCAGTGGAAATGGTTGGAGTTGGTGATGGAGACAGAATCCTACGCAGTAATCCTAGGATAGGAGCAGATCCAACGGGTATTGCTAAAAGAAAGCTTTTCCAGACAGGTATTCAAATCTCTGCAGATAAATATGGAACATAAGGTACATTTTACATGTATCAGTTAGCCAATGCATTGCACAAACATATTTATATATATATATATAAAACTTTTGAAAGAATGATCAAGGAACAAGATTTGATCTTCTAATCAAAGAATATTATTTGTTGCTGTCAAATTCATATATGGAATTTGCTTCAGTAGCAGAACCATGTCCTTGAGCACATATTGCACATGATTGGCAGCCATAGAACCTAGATGCCAATCAGATGCTTTCACTCTCCCCCCCATTATTGGTAGCTGTAATTATTTTGGCAGCTGTGCACGGACTGAGAGTCAATTGAATGTCTTATGATTGACCGTTAAGTGTGAGAGTATAATTTCCTGGTTAAGAAAATAACTTACTTTCTTATGATCTGGATATATGGTAATTTTCTGTCTTTATGAATGAGTAGCACATCAGACAGTCACATAACCACATAGAACACTTTCAAGTTAAGTAGCAACATGTAGTTACATTTCTCAAAATTACAATAATGGGTTTGATTTAGAATCAAACCCTAAAGGCCAGAACCAGTATGAAATCTAACCAAGGTTGCCAAAAGTCACCTCCCACTCCACTTACTAGTCTGGACACTAATGCTTTAGACTCAGACAGGAAGCAAGCAGAGACAGCACTGGTGGCAATCATGGATGATCTTCTTATGTTAAATTGATATATGTGTATATGCCTGTATCAAATTGTGACCAACCCTTGATATTGTAATTGACATTTTGAAGACAAAGAGTGGCATTTTGAATGTGTCGCTGTGACTGTCTAGAGATATCAAGGACAGGCTAAGGTCGCTTATTGTGATGCCTGAAACCTCCCTGAAGTGACTTATCAAAATGGTGCTTGTCAGAACAATGGGTTCCCTAAAGAGAGAGGCCAGGCTAAGGAAATTGGTTGTCCCAGTTTGTGCTGAAGGGGTTGCGACTTTTACCACCTGACTGAGTCTCTGAAGCCGGTCATAGGTCATATGACAGAGGGAATGACACTTATTTAGGGCCAAGATTTGCTCTTACTCTCTCACCAGCCGAATGCCACCAGACTGCAGAAGGACTGCTGGGGGCAGAGAGATCTATCCACCTGACACATGGCCCGGGCCTAAAGATTCACAAGAAGGCGTGAACATAGACTGAGGGGAAAGAGCATGTAGGACTTTGTTGTTTTCCTAAAGATCTGCACCTCATGCACGCTTGGAGAGTAAAAGTTACTGTGGCTTTCGAAACTTCTCTGCAAAGCCTTTGCCCCTTTCTTTACCTGCCGCACATCCTTGAAGAGTTAAACTATAATCCAAACCATTCAAGGAGGTGACTTCTGGGGAGCATACATAAACTAATGGGGAGGATTGAGAGATCGGAACGCTGGTTTCAGAGTCTAGGGCTTTTGTACTGTGCAGTCCAACGTCCTAAGAAAGGGTGCCAGATAGAAGGTCTGTACTCGGGAGTGTGCCTTAGAGCCCCAGAGTTAGAAATGGTGATTGGATGCCGCCCAGACATAGAATAACCAATGCCAGTATAACCATAATTGTGAACCCATGTTTAAACAGCTCACTTCTCACAGTCTGGGTTAAATAAACCTCTCTTTATTCTTGTCATACTGACTACTCTCTGGGCTAAATTCTTCACTCATTTACATCCCAGCAAGCCCCTTGATGCTATCTGATAAGTGGATGTAGAATCTGCCCTCTCTTTCTAACTCTGTTTCCCCTAGCCATTGATTAAGGATTTATAACATTCACTTGAGAAAACTTTCAATTCACTTGTATTAAAATAATCATAATAATGGTTTTGTTTCTATTGCTGTTCTTGCGTGTAGTCTGAAATCCCTAAATATGGGAGTCAGGGGGAGTTTCAAAAATTAAAAACTCTCATTTGTTCATTGAAAATGAACGAGCGACATATTTAAATAATTGGAAAGAACTCCATAAGGGCCACATATGGGTATTTACATCAAAAGGCATAATATGGTATTCATAACAACATATAAAGAATACATATATTAGATCAAATGGATTCCTTTTCTATGAAGTTCTTACACTGCCACCTACAATGAATAAATGATATTGAAATGCTCATTAAATATATTATCCTTAAGCATTAGACAAAAGATTCCCATTAATAGATCAAGGGTTTACACATTCCCACAACACAGGAGCATGAACTTTAAAAGCTTAATGGTCACCCAACATTCAAATCTAGTAGAACGGGTGTCTATTGTTTTATTTACATTGTATAATCATTTTATCGATAATGACTTCTGTTTGAATTTTAATTGAATACAGAAGTTTTCCTCATTGTCTGTTCTTTGCACTATGATGTTCTATCATTGTTGCATCCATTTCAATAGTTGGTGAAGTACAGGGACTGATTCTCTTCTTACTGCAACTTGTCTTAAATGTGTATAACTCTGTTGGCTTCTGTGGTTACACTTGATTTGCACCAGTGTACATGAAAGGGATGTGTATATGTATAGTTCAAAAAGTGTGTGTGGTGGGGGAGGGAGTTGCATCCTTTTGGATGAAAGTTATTTTATGAGCTTGAATTATGATAACTATTTCTTTGATTTCTATCAGTATCCCAGTGATATGCTGGAGGGGACTGGTGTGATCTGGGGTCTTATATTGAAATGTTGTCACTAGTCCGATGGGAACGTGGATCCTAAACATGAATATGAAGAGTGAATTATTGTGCCTTTGAAATGAACTGGGTTGCACCAAATGAACTGGTTTTTAAAAAAATTTCCTCTGGGAGAATAGATATTCCTTACATTGCCCTGCAAGAGCCTCACTTCCACTTTTAATTACACAAAATGAACACAGTGATATAGTTTCCAGGAGAAAATATATTCAGCATATGCATCTTAACATCACAGATGTAATAGACACCTTATAAATCCTTAAGGGAAGGATTCATGGTTCAGTGCTTAGGATGTTAGCCTAGGGATTGAGAGATCTGAGTTCTATTTCTTGCTATGCCACCAGCTTCCTCTGTGACCTTGGGCAAGTCACATAGTCTTGCTGTGCCTTAGTTCCTCATCTGTAAAATGGGGATAATATCACTTCCCTATGTCACAGGGGAGTTGTGACACTAAATCCATTAGAGTCCGTGATGTGCTCAGATACCACAGTGATGGGAGCCATATAAGTACCTAAAATAGATTAACATAAGTTTGTTTGCCAAGCTGTGTTGTCTTGCTGAGCAGGGACACCCTTCTCGCAGCCGATGAAGTGGTAACAGATACAGTTACCATGGAACTGTGACAGGAGAAAATGGAGAAGCGGGGAGGACAGCCAGATCTGACAGGGAGCTGGGTTGCAGTGGAGAACTGGGACTGGCTGTGCAAAAACAACTAAGACAAGAAGGCATTGGCTGGGTAAAGAGACTGGGGACAGGAGTTGGGCTGGAAAGAGGGGAGCTGGGACTGGGGGAGATTGGGCCTCAGACAGTGAGTTTACAAGGGAAAAACTTGGACCGGAATTGAGAAGGGGTGTTATTAAGGTAAATTATATTTGTGAAGCACTCAGATACTATAGCAATGAGTGCTATAGAAAGGCTCATAAGGTAATTAATAATTCTCTCTTCAGAGAAGGGTTTGAATAGTGTGCAGTGAATAAGTCCTGGGGCAACACACTGAAGAATCAGGAAAAAAAAGAAAGATTGAATTCATTCAATGAGTGCCATCCATCCTGTGCACTCAATGAGTCAGCAGTCCCAGGGAAAAATAGTATGTGATTACATAAATAAAGATTGTATTGTAATACAACACACACAAGGGAGCTGAACTGAGGCTGTATAAGCAACTTTAATTTTGGGATATCCTAACTTTTGAGTGCTTGACTTTGCAACCTTAATGTTCTTTTAATATATTTTTTTCTTTCTAATTATCTCTACCATGGTAGCACCTAGAGGCCTCAATAAGGGATCACAGCACACAGATATATAACCAAATGATGGCCATTGTCCCAAAGAGCAAGGATGGATGCAAATAGTGCACTGCATTGTTGGAGTGATGAGTCAGGACAATATTCTTTGTAGCAGCATTTTCAATAGACATAAAGGAAGACAAGCCTTTTCAATTGTTTTTCTTGTTCTCTCCCCAGTGCCACCTCTTCCATAAAATGCAATTCTTAAAGTGATTCTTACCTTCCTCTCATTATCAACAACCCTCCCTTCAGTGTTGGGTATTGTTTTGTCTTGTGTGTGTTCGCCTTGTTTAGTTTAGATTGCGAATGCTTTGGGGGCAGTAAATGTGTATTTATCTGTCAGTAAAGCACTGTGTAAACTTGCACAGGGTTTTCAAGTGTTTTTAATAAGAACATATTTGTCAAGCAATTAATATAGCAATTTGTTAAACATCTAACCTCATGAAATACCATTTAATTCTGAATAACAGTAGGAGATAAAAGGGTTTCAATCATGGTTATCCAGTCACTTTTGCCTTCATTATTATGTAACAGTTTCAATTAGCTATGTTAATAGAAATATTAGCTATAATATTTTTTGTGGTTTTTTTAGGGGCATTAGTGGTTCACTTCTCTTGATGAGTATCAAGTGACTTTTTTATGGCGTTCATCAGTGCCAGTCTGAAAACATCTTCTCAGATGATGAAAGCCAGAAACATTATTACTGAGAAGAGATCATCGTCTTCCTGATTGTAAATATTTATGAAGTTCTTTTAAATATAGTAAAGCATTTACCAGCATTATATTACTATGCTATCTTGTTATATGTAGGATACTATCTGGGAATCGCACTTTGACATAAAGCCACTTCTTGTTACTGAATTCATTATTATATGAAGTTCATTATTCTAGTAAAAATAAGTAACCAGTGGCACTGTTCTACATAAGAATGGCTCTCTCAGCTTTTAAAATCCCTCGTTTATAAAAGTGGCACAGAGACCCTTTGGCAAATGGTCCCCGCTTCTTTGTAAACAAGCCTTACCTCAGAGCTGACAAACTCATTACACCAAACACATCTTGCAGGATATTTAGCCATAAAGAATAACATGTAACGTATTTACAGAAAGCTCATAACTTGTCAAGGTTCATAATCATTGTGAGATGTATGTATGGTTAATATTGAAGTAATGTATTTATATTGAAAGTGTGCTTTATGGACTTGGAGTAAAAAGTAGAGATTAGTCACCAGGATGTCTCAGTAATGGCCCTTTTGGGCAAGAGGGAGTTATCACCCCGCCCTGTCTGATGGCGATGCAGTGAAAAGCTCAATTGTTTAGCCCTGCGCAATATTAAAACTTTGAATTGGAAATCATCAGACACAACAACAAACAGTCTAAACCACTTAAAGAAAATTTACAGCAAGATGGGGGCTCACCCTATCTATAAATGGAAACAAAAGGCTGTTTTCAGTATAACAGAGTGTGGGGAAGGACATTCTGGATCCATTCACTAAGGAAACCCCTTAAGGAGTGTGGGGAGGGGGACACGAATGAATATTTGGATCCTGGTTTGTTTGAAACCAGACAGCTTTGCAAAAGACTGAACTTCTGGGGGAAATCTACTTCATTGTATAGGAAAGGTAACTATTAATAAAAAGTAGAATCGGGTTCATATTTTATCTTTTGTTTTGCATTGGAATCACTTGTTCCCACCACTCTCTTGTTTCTAGTTAAATCTTTATTCTTTCTTAAACCTACTTCTGTTTTGTCCCAAGTGCTCACAAGTACTGTGTGGTTTGTGGGGGGTGGTTTAAGGTAAAATTGGTAAATTGGTGTACCTTTGGGTACAGAGGATCTGGAAATTCTGTGGGTAATCAGTGTTGGAAGCTGGATATCACAGGGGAACTATTCAAAAGGGATTCAGGGGTTGAGGTGCGCCCCTATTAGAAGGTGCAGTTTGGGCTAATATAGCCCAGAGGAGAGGGCTCAAATTGCTGACAGGCTGGTGGTGCCTGGGAGCTGACATCAGCTACCACAAGAAAGACGACTGCTCGATAGAAACGGGTAAGAGGGTGACTGCAAGAACTGTCACAGTCACTCAGAGATGAAATTTGGTCTATGAGCTCCCCGTGCGGGAACAGTTTTTTGTATAAACTTTCATTGAAATTTATTTTGCTATTTTGTAAGTTATTCAGGCTGAATTAATGTGTTCTGTTTTCATAAATTTTTGCTCTTACCACACAAATGATTGCACTTAAAGAAATAAAGGACCAGATTCTGATAGTAATTAAAAGGAGTAAGTGTACTTTAGGCTGACAGTGGATCCACTGAAATCAGTAAGACAAAGTGTGGAGTAAGAGACTATTCAATATGGAGTGAAATCCCAGGCTCCAATGAAGTCAGTGGCAAAATTTCCATTGGCTCAAAACCTTACTGTTCATATATACAGTATGCATTTTGGGCCAGTTTCTGATACCTGTACACATGGAGCGAAATCCTGGCCCCACTGAAGTCAAAACCCATTGAACTAATAGGGAGTCTTTCCACTGAGTACAGTGGGATTTGGAGTAGCATTCTGTTCCATGATTGCTTAATCTGGACCAGAATCACACAGTGCCAAAATTTGCCTTTGAGAGACTTTAGCTTTCCAATTTATAATGCATGTTTTCAAACTTTAAAAAGGTACATTTACATCATACACTATAAAAATCCACCAAGGATATAAAAAGTAAATCTTCAAGCTGCAAAAAAGTGAACTTCATTCTGGGACGTACTAACGGGCGTGTTGTAAGCAAGACCTGAGAAATAATTCTTCCATGCAACTCAGCACTCAGTCCTTAACTGGAGTTTTGTGTCCAGTTCTGGGCATCACAATTCAGGAAAGATGTGAACAAATTGGAGAAAGTCCAGAGGAGAGCAACAAAAATGATTAAGGGTCTAGAAAACATGACCTACTAGGAAAGATTGAAAAAATTGAAAAAACAACGAGAGTCCTGTAGCACCTTAAAGACTAACCAATTTCTGCAGGCATAAGCTTTCATGGGTTGCAATCCACTTGTTTAGTCTGGAAAAGAAAAGTCTTCAAGTGCGTAAAAGGAGGAGGAGGGTGAAAAATTGTTCTCCTTAACCACTGAGAATAGGACAAGAAATAATGGCTTAAACTGTAGCAAGGGAGATTTAGATTGGACATTAGAAAAAACTTCCTAAATGTAAGGATAGTTAAGCACTGGAACAAATTACAGAGAGGCTGTGGAATCTACAACATTGGAGGCTTTTAAGAACGGACTAGAAAAACACCTGTCAGGAATAGTCTAGATAATACTTAATCTTGTCTCAATGCACGGAAGTGGACTAGATGACCTATCGAGGTCCCTTCTGGTTCTGCTTTCTATGGTTCTATGATTCTTATACTTCAAAAAGCAATCTTTTTTTCTTAGACTATGTCTATGCTTAAAATACTGCAGTGCAGTGTAGTGCTTCAGTGCAGATATAGTACAGCAACAGCAGGAATGTGGATTTTTCACACTCCTGAGAGCTATAACTATGTCAATGTAACTTGTCAGTGTAGACCAGCCCTTATTTTATTTTGTCTTTTTGTAACTCCATTGTGTAAAACTAAAGTTAAGGGTATGGCTTAAATGGACAAAATCCAGGAAATTTGACATTAATAAGACTGAAATTCCTTAAGCAATTTTGTAGTACATAGGCCTTTTAACATACATGGTTGATAAATCTCCCATGTTTGGGAACCCTGAAATATTTAAGACAAGAGTGAAAAGTTCCAGAGGGGTAGCCGTGTTAGTCTGTATACAGCAAAAACAACAAGAGTCCTGTAGCACTTTAAAGACTAACAAATTTAATTTCTGCAGGCCTAAGCTTTTGTGGGCATCTGACGAATTGGGTTACAACCCACTACGAGATAGTGTCACTGTATAGTAGTATACTCTGTCAAAAATTCCAGTGCATTTCTGGTTTTTGTCCTTTTCTCTCTTGGATAAATACAGGCTGAGGAGAATAAAAATAAAATAGAATGCACCTTTCATTGTGGAGGTAATGCTACTGCACATATAAGGAAATAAAGTGTATGTAGCCAGACCTGGCTAAATAAAGTTAGAGTGTGGGCGACTATTCTTTTAAAAGAATGGATTTCTCCTCTCCCAAGTAGCAATTTTTCTTACATAACAATACTTGCTGTTTCGTTACATCTTGCAAAGCTCTTTACAGAAATTAACTATGAATTCACACAACATCCTTCTGTGGTAAGTAGGCTGTAAAACATCAGCTGTAAAACCTGGCAGGTAGGTGTGATGCCTTTGTGACTTTCTGCTGGTATTTGTATTGCAATGTTGTTTGCCAGGTAAGGTCTTTGTGTTTAGACTCTTCTGCAGCAGAAAAATATGTAGGTTAAGGGGGAGTGCTAACCTTTTGGGAGGGAGGGATTGAGAGAATGAGCTTTTATTGCTGTTAGGCTTTCCTTGTTGTCTTACAGACTAGTCTCAAATATTACTTCCGTCTTCAGTTCCTTATCTGTGGGCAAAATAATCCTCTAGAAAAATGAAGGATAGCTTGACCTCTCATTTATCTGTATTCACAGCCCACTGTCACCAGGCTGTTGAAAAGCCCCAAAAAGAGTCAGTCAGCAGGGCCTGTTAATTTTAAGCTAGCTGTCTGACTAGTTTTGTTTTGGGAGTATAGACTTTCTTTCTGCTAAGTGAACAAATTGTTTTCTTTTTGTCCCATTTCTGCTCTGGAATGATGATGGGGCCCCCAGAAGGGTAAATTAGACTTTGAAAGCTGTGGTAACAGAGAAGTTGAAAAGTCAATGGGTTTGTTTGAAATAAGACTTTCCTCTCAAGCGTCTCCATACATGCTAGCACCAAGTGTTCCTGACAGGAATGAGAAAATAAGTGAGGCAAAAATGATAAGTTTCCAATTAAGCCAGTTTAAGGATGAAGCTACTGCTCTAGACATGCTGAAAACAGGGTGAACATATGCACCTAAGCTGCTGTGAAATGAATTTGGAAGTGCAGTGGTTGATGATGGGATAAAATAGGTTCCACTTCCACCTTTTATTTTTCTCCACGTGCACAGAGAATCTTTTCTGTTGATTGACAGCTATCACATTGTGCACAATGTTCTTTCTTTTCCCATCCTTTAGACTTTAAAAATATATATAGCTGTATGCCAAATATACCAAAGGAAAAGGGTTGGTGGGCAGGAAAGAGTAAATTGCAGCTATTTCAGATGTGTCTATAGGGATTCTCTTTTCATGTCAATCTAATCCATATACACTGAACTGTAATCTCTTCTGGTTTACGCCCCATGCAACCCATTGATTTCTAAGTGAGGACAGAATTTGTCATTCTGTCAAAATGTGCTCTGCCATACACAATCAAATATTACCAAGGCACCAGTTAAATGCTGTCAAGATATGTAGAGAAAGGGATAGAATTATATAGTAACACAACAAAAGAAAAATGTGGCATCTATTATTAGTATCCAGTGCAAACTCCAACACATTTTTAATTAAAATTTGCTTAAGTTATCCAACACTTTGAGTGGTGTATACGCATAAACAATAAAAGGTTAAAAAACAACCCAATCCCTACCAATGTTTTGGCCCATATTGAGCCTTCCTGAGCATTAGTGGACTAAAATCATTCTCTTTTAATGGCGTCTAAAAGTCTGATGCCTTCCCCCACTCCATCCCCTTTGTACTACTCTAGCAGTGTAAAAAGGCTAAGAGATCCTCATGGGAAAACCAGGGATTTCCATTACATGGTGGGAATCCCCAGATCACACAAAGCCTCTGTAGCCAATTCTAACATCTCCAATTCCTCGCAGATGTAAGGGGCAGTGCTGGAAAAGAGAGGGCAGTGTTAGAGTGCCAGTGTACTCCAGTGAGTTGCCAGCTGCGGGTCGGCTCCTATGGAATGTAATTTAGAGCAGTTCCTTAGGCTGTTCAGAATTATGTCAGCAGCTGATTCAGCCCCCCCCCTCCCCTCCATTTGTCTGATAATCAGGGGAGTGGATAGGTGGCTTTAAGGCCTCTTCAAAGTCCTGCACTGGCTGCAGTTCAGTCAGATCCAGCTATCTGGAGCAAGTTTTACCTTGTCGAGCATTTCAGTGTTTTGTCAGAAAATGTCATCTTTCACCAATGAGCAACTGCCATGAATTGCAAGGGTCAGTGAGGAATGGACCTTAATTTGTATGGATGAATGAGGAACTGCTTTAAAACTGTCTGTCAGTGTTGGTACTCCTGAAACTGACTACTCTTTGTCAGGTAAACTGCTCCTTTCACTCTCTCTTGCCGATGCTGGGATTAGGAAAGCCTGTTAGATAAACCAGATGGGATGCACTTTGGATCTCAACATGCCTATATCTGAATTATCAGTCTCAATGTTACCTTCCCTCATGTAAAACCAGACCTTTTGTTGTGGGAGATCAATGAGCAATAACTATAAGTTTTTATGCTGTTTTGCTGATGTCTTGAGGAAGTTGCCTCCAAAGTAAATTAATGCTGCTTTCTCTAATTTTGCTCCCAATGAAATGAATGGCAAAATTCCCCATTCGCTACATATTAGGAGCAGAGCCAGGCTTTTAATTTGCAGTGACAATGTAAGATTTCACTGTCTGTGCATGAAGATCCAGGTCACACCACTTCAGTAGTGTTTTGCTCTACTATTTACTAGCCGTCATTAATCCAGGTGGTTGGGCCAGAAAACTGCCTTAAAAGAAAGATTGCTCTGAACATTTCCTGTGAAAGGAAAGGAGAAGAAAGCCATCCTGCAGAGAGGTCTACATCTGTCTTCTAAAGTTTTCAATCTTAAACCCTGCAATTACCACTCTCTGCTACTTCAGTACTACTTCCTGTTTTTAATGGTAACAGGAAGTCCTAAAGAGAGAGATCAATGGTGGGGAGGGAGAAAAGATAAAGAGGCCCTTGAAGGGATTATCCCATAAAACTGAACAGCTGGGAATGGACCTCTTGGGGGACACTGAGGAGAGAGGGAAATGAATAAGGCACTGGGGAAATTTGGAAGGTGGGGACGATCAAAAATGGGAACTAGGATAGGAGGCATTTCCTCCAGGAGCTGTACTGAAAGGGAGACTTCATCTTAGTGTTTGGGAAGGAAACGGAGGTGGCTGGAAGGAAAAGTCTGCATTACCGACAATCCCAAGCATTCAAAAATCATGATTGGCTTAAAAATCATAAGATTATATAAAATAATTCTTTTTGGATTCTTTGGATACCTTCTGGTTTCTGAACCATTTGGGTACACTTAGTTCATGTTTTGAGTCTTTTCTCTGGTACCTTGAATATTAGAAATTGTCTTCACGTCAAAGCTGAGATTCTCACATAGTCACATAGTCTTCAAATCTCATTTTTGAGGATTTCAATAACTCAGTCATGGGTTCGGGGTTGTTATAAATGTGTATGGGTAGGGTTTTGTGGCCTGCCTTGTGCGGGAGGTCAGACTAGATGATCATATTGGTCCTTTCTGACCTATGAGTCTATGACTGCCAGAGCTGGGGCTTTAAAAACAACAAATATGAGTGAGTTGGATTCTATCCCTTCTGCATCATCACCAACAGACTTGTTCCTGTTTTGGTGTTCAGCAATCACTCGGTGCTGGACACGGCTTTATTCTGTGTGTGGGTCCAACTAGCTGTGAATAACAACAAGAAAAGCTTCACATAGCCAAGCCCAGACGCTCTGCCTGGGAAGCTCGGTCCTGAGAGGCACAGCCTCCAACACCACACCAGTCAACTATGGCTGTGCAAACCCATTATTGAAGAGAGTGGTGGAATCTTCTTCTGGAGAAGGTCAGCCCAGCGGAGAGATTCAAAGAAAGGATGCCTTTGAATTTCAAGCTGCAACAGGGAGCAAAAATAAATATTATTTCCATGACATTCTCTACAGCACTGGAACACAATCTTGTTTCAGAGATTCCAGATGATAGAGTAAAAACGTTTCTTGGATTTGGTACAGTAACAAGGCAGCAATAAAAAAATTTCAAGCCCATTATTTGATTATTTTGGTTTGCAATTTCTATTAGAAGGTATCACTGATGGAAGGACTGGCTAACGTTTGATGGGGAAATATTTTTGAAAAGGCTGGTCATTACATTTTCTTTTCTGTTTAAATCAACATCTTAAGCAAAACACCAGGAAAGAAACAGTCCAGCTTGACACTCAGTGAACAGCCTGCATTTACAGGGCTTAGCAATAAGAAAAAAAATAATCTGACTTGTAAATGGAACATATCTTGTATGGAAATCATTAGGAGACAATCAACATAGAACTCCATGGTGCCATTTTTACAGAGTTGCTTTTCAGAATAGAAACACATTTTAATGAAACTGGGATAAGGCCCATTATTTATCTTCTCCAATGGTAACACTTTCACTGTTTCCTGTAATAACAAATCCTAAAATTATAAGCTTTTTAATGCATTCAGAAGGATGGTATTGATTTTTTTTGTTGGTTTTTTGTTGGGGTTTTTTTGCATTCTTTAGATGAGAATAGTTTTGATCTTCCTCTGTATCTTCTTATTCTTTTCATCTTCTCTGTATATCAAAGCATATAAAATAGTGATTCAAATGGGAAGATGTTCCTTCATGACATGACATTCTGTAACTCTAGTAAATGTAGCTAAAATTACAGTTGAAATTTCTGACATTCTAGAATCATAGACGATTAGGGTTGGAAGGGACCTCAGGAGGTCATCTAGTCTAAGACCAACTCCAACAAAATCTTGCCAGTCAGGGCTTTGCAAAGCCAAACCTTAAAAACCTCTAAGTATGGAGATTCCAGCACCTCCCCAGGTAACTCATTCCAGTGCTTCACCACCCTCCTAGTGAAAAAGATTTTCCTAATATCCTAACTAGACATCCAGCACCGCAACTTGAGACCATTGCTCCTTGTTCTGTCATCTGCAACCAATGAAAATAGTCTAGCTTCATCCTCCCTAAAACCCCCGTCAAGTAGTTGAAGGCCGCTATCAAATCCCCCTAACTCTTCTCTTCTGCAGACTAAACAAGCCCAGTTCCCTCAGCCTCTCTTCATAAATCATGTGCTCTATCCCCCTAATCCCTTTTGTTGCCCTCCACTGGACTCTCTCCAATTTGTCCACATCTTTCCTGTGCGGGAGGGGGAGAGGCAAAACTGTACACAGTACTCCAAATGCAGCCTCACCAATGCCGAATAGAGGGGAATAATCACTTCCCTCGATCTACTGTCCATGCTTCTCTTAATGCAGGCCAATATTCCATTAGCCTTCTTGGCAACAAAGGCACACTGTTGACTCATAACCAGCTTCTTGTCCACTGTAACCGCCAGGTCCTTTTCTGCCAAACTGCTACCTAGCCAGTCAATCCCTATTTTATAGCTGTGCATGGGGTTCTTCCATCCTAAGTGCAGGACTCTCCACTTGCCCTTGTTGAACCTCATCAGATTACTTTTGGCCCAGTCCTCCAATTTGTCTAGGTCACTCTGTATCCTATCACTTCTCTCCAGCATATCTACCACTCATCCCACTTTAGTATCATCTGCAAACTTGTTGAGGATGTGATCCACCCCATCCTCCAGATCATTAATGAAGACATTGAATAAAACCAGCCCAAGGACCAATCCCTGGGGCACTCCACTTGATACCGGTTGCCAACTAGACATCAAGCTGTTGATTGCTACCTGTTGAGCCTGATGATCTAGCCAGATTTCTTATAGTCCATTCTTCCAACCCATACTACTGTAACTTGCTGGCAAGAATACTGTGGAGACCATATCAGAAGCTTTGCTAAAGTCAAAGTATATCACAACGACCACTTTCCCTATATCCACAGACCAGTCATCTCATCATGGAAGGCAATTAGGTTGGTCAGGCATGACTTGCCCTAGGTTAATCCACGCTGACTGTTCCCAATCACCTTCCTCTATTCCAAGTGCTTCAAAATGGATTCCTTGAGGACCTGCTCCATGATTTTTCCAGAGACTGAGGTGAGGCTGACAGGTCTGCCACTCCCTGGCTTCTCCTTCTTCCCTTTTTTTAAAGATGGGCCCTATATCTGCCTTTTTCCAATTGTCCAATACCTCCCACAATTTCCACAAGTTTTCAAAGATCATGGCTAATGGCTCTGCAATCACATCAGCCAACTCCCTCAGCACTCTCAGATGCATTGCATCCAGCCCCATGGACTTGTGCATATCCAGCTTTTCTAAATAATCCTGAACCTGTTTGTTCACCACTGAGGGCTGCTCACTTCCTCCTCAGACTCTGCTGTCCAGTGCAGTAATCTGGGCACTGACCTTGTCTATGAAGACAAAGGCAAAAAAAGCACAGTACTTCAGCTTTTTCTACATCATCTCTCACTAGATTGCTTCCCCATTCTGTCAGGGGCCCACACGTTCCCTGAGCATCTTCTTGTTGCTAACATACCTACAGAAACCCTTCTTGTTACCCTTTACATTTCTTGCTAGCTGCTACTCCAGTTGTGCTTGGCCTTCCTGATTTCACTCCTGCATGCTCGAACAGTATTTTTATACTCCTCCCTAGTCATCTGTCCAAGCTTCAACTTCTTGTAAGCTTCCTTTTTGTGTTTAAGCTCACCAAAGAGTTCACTGTTAAGCCAAGGTGGTCCTTTGCCATGTTTCCTATTTTTTCCTGAACATTCAGATGGTTTCTTCCTGCACCCTCAATAAGGTTTCTTTTGAAATACAGCCAGCTCTCTTGGACTCCTTTCCCCCTCAAAATCTGCTTTTCGGAAGTCCAGGGTTCATATTCTGCTGCTCTCCTTTCTTCCTTCTGTCAGGATCCTGAACTCTATCATCTCATGGTCACTGTTGCCTAAGTTGCCACCCACTTCTACTTCTTCTAACAAATCTTCCCGGTTTGTGAGCAGCAAGTCAAGAGGAGCATGGTCCCTAGTGGGTTCCTCCAGCACTTGCACCAGGAAGTCATCCCTAACACTCTCCAAAAACTTCCTGGATTAGCTGTGCACTGCTCTATTGCTTTGCCAGCAGGTATCAAGGTGATTGAAGTCCCCCATGATAACCAGGGCCTCTGATCTGGAAACTTTCATTAGTTGTCTGAAGAAAGCCTCATCTAGTTCATCCTCCTGATCTGGTGGTCTATAGCAGACACCCACCATGACATCACTCTTGTTGCTCTCACCTCTAAACTTAACCTAGAGATTCTCAACAGACTTTTCTTCAAATTCATACTGGAGCTCTGAGCAGCCATATAGCTCTTTTACATACAGTACAACTCTTCCACTTTTTTCCCCTGTGTAGTGAGTGGATGTGGCCTCCCTCTGAAACGGACAGGGAGAAACAGGCAGAGCCTGTGGGGGCGGAGCCAGAGACTGCCTGTCCGCCCACCCGGAAGCGAGGGAGTGGGACAGGAAGTATAAAAGAGGCCCAGGAGCTCAGTTGACGGCCAGCTCCCAGAGGGGTAGGATGTACCTCCCTGCCCTCCAGAGCTGCCTGCGGCCTGGTACCAGCGAATGAGTAGCATTCAGCCTGGTGCCCAGAGGTACCTAAGGAGCCAAACACCTAGCCAGACCCGGTGACCGAGAGGGTCCAGAACCTGGAGAAGCTGCTGGATGCAGATGAGGAGGAGTTGGCCATACCAGGGCCAGACTTGGAGGAGTTGCCCTTGGAGTCGCCAGAGGATGATGATGAGGCGTGGGCCTTGACAGGGCCAGACCTGGAGGAACTGCCCCCCCCACCAACCTTCCCGATGAGCTGCCGGACCTACCATCCCCCGACAATATTGAGGGGTTCTGCAACCTGCCTCTGGGTGATTACCCTGATGAGGACAACTAGATGGCGGCACAACAGGTACCCAAGGGAAAGGGAGCAGGAAATAGCCCAGGGGAGGGGTTACCTGATCTGGAGATTGGGGGACCAGACAGTGAGTCAGGGTGTTGTGGTTGGAACCCCGCTGACTCTGTGGCATACCCCTCTGCCACGGAGAGGGACCTGGGCTGGGAAGCAGTGGAGTCGGGTGGGCCTGCGTCCCCTCCCCCATCCCTTATCCCACCAGGGGCCTTTGAACTGTTTGCTGCCCTTTGGGGCTCAGGCTATTGCCTTAGGGCTGCCCTGCCTGAGCCTGGAGACTGTTCCCCTGACCTGGGCTGGGCCAACCCCTGCCAGAGCAGGGTAGGGAATGGGTGTGGCCTCCCTCCAACACTGACAGGGAGGGACGGCCAACCGTTCTATGCGCTGCCTGTCCTTCCTGAACAGTTTACACCCATCCATGATGGTGCTCCAGCCACCAAGTCTCTGCTATATCACAGTATAACCATTATCTGCAAAAAGCATGAATCTGTTGCATTCACTTTGTTAGTGAATTTTAGAAACTTCAGCAGTGGATGCAATGTTTGCAACCTTATTTAAGTGCTAACTGAAGAACCATTGGATACAGATTGATCCTCTTTACATGCATAAATGGTAATTTGTAAGGTAAGATTTTCCCTTTTTTGGCAGATCAATCGCAGTTGCCAAAATGAACATCTGTTAGTTTGGGCTTTGTCCATAGTGTGTTACAGAGGTTGATTTCCCACACATGTTTAAATAACTAGAAGTTTCAAAACCAAAACTAATCAGGCAACTCTTATGGTTCCAGTGCTCCATGCCTTCATGGCTATCTATTCTATCACTGTCTTCAGTCGAGATATTTATCCAGCATAGTAACAGGGAGCTGCTTCTATCAATAGCAATGTTTGAAATATGTGCCTTGCCCTCCTGCTGTTCAAGCATTGCAAATTGGCAAATTATATGTGACAGACTGATTATGATTTGTCCTTTTCATGACAGAGAAAAGTGTTTTTCCTCACCATGGGAAAACAGCATTTGAGTTCATGAAGAGATCATCCTAATCCCATGTAGCTGTTATCTTGGAAAATATTAGTCTGTTTTAACATGAGGCTATAAATGTCTTCCATTATATTATTCTGTAACTGATATAACTGTCTCTGTTTATTAGCACATTGTTACGTAAAATGTTCTAAAAAGCCTGTAATTATATATTAGGCGTGCTCGCTAGCATTAATGGCTGTTATGTCTCCTACACTATAGGAAATTTAAAAATACATGAAGTTAAATTACTGCTTCCTCCCCTACCCTTCTATTTCCAGGCTGGTGTGCTACAAAGGGGAGAAGTTTCAAGGAAGCAGTACATCACCAGCTCACCTCTAGGTAGGAGGGGGAATTGGCTGGTTTTCTGGCAGTAATAGCGATTGCAGCCCCGGAGGGGGGGGAAGGATGTTTTGGATGCTAGTAGGGCAGTGCTGGGGGAATGTTGGTTACACCTGTTCAACATTTACAGCAAAGAGCACCCCTTCTCAGGCTCTCTCCAGGCCTGTTTCTGTATGATGCCTATTGGAAAGCACACTGGCTCTTCCCCCACCTCCATGCTGTTCAAAAGATCCCCTAAAATGTCGCTGTTGTCAGCCATTTGCGGGTTATCGACAAAATGTCCCATTTTGTAACATCACTGGCTGAATGCAATGATATAGTGTATGCTTCTGTGGAAAAGGAAGAAATAGACTATTAGCAATTTCTCTCTTTCACAAATACTGCCATTCTGTAAATCGCTTGGCTAACCTGGATCCTAGTGAGCTAATAAAATAAACAGCATGCTCAACACTCATTACTCACCATCACCGGCACACAGCACAAAAATATTAGGTATGTTAGGACAGTATTACAAATACACATTTTTTTAAAAAACCTCTTTAGGACTACATATGTGAGTAACTTGTTGAATTAACTAAACATTTTTGCTGACTTCCTAATTAGCTAATTATCATGTAATTAGTCATTGTCCATAACACACAGCTGCCTGCAGACTAAGCCTCAGCAATTGTGGCTAATCACATATTCTGTACTAAATCCTGAATCATGGTCCAAAGCACTCCACTGCAAATTGGTCTTGCAAGAATAATTTGCTATATAACTAGCTACACATGATGCTAACAACAGAGCAGGACATAGTCATATTTGAGTCTGTTTAGGTGGCCCTTTTAGGGTATGTCTGCACAGCAATTAAACCGCCCACAGCTAGCCCAGGTCAGCTGATGGGGGTTTGCAGGGCTCAAGAAGCAGGGCTATAGAATTGCTGGGTAGACATCTGGGCTCAGGCTGGAACCCAAGCTCTGAACCATATGATGGGGGAAAAGCCCCACACCACAGGATCCAGCCCAAGCCTGAATGTCCATACTGCAGTTTTACAGCCCCTCACCCTGAGTCAGTTGACTTGGGCCAACCGCAGGTATTTTATTGTTGTGTACATACACTCTCAAAGTTAGCCTTACTGAGTGAACTTTCACTTCATTTAACTTTTAATTTTATTTCTATATGTATAAAAATGTGTATATGAATATATATTCCAAAATATGTAACGAGAATGAAAATGTCTTAATGGTGTATTGATATAAGAATAAGTACAGTACAAATAGTTATGATGATGAAGGTTTAACAGTCTTCTTTAGCATGATGTTGCTATAATTTAGAATATTTATTTCTTATAATAGTACTTTTTAGTTTTCTAAATAATATATTTATTTGGGTGATACTAATCCAGATTTCAAGTACTGGCTCTACTTCAAAGCACAAACTATAAATGTTCTCTACCTTGTCATTTTAGATCCACTCTGGTACATTTTTCTTTCTATCGTAGTCATGAGACCTCTACTGTGATATTCTACTTCCCTTCTCATTTTATAGGTATGAGATATGTAAAGGTATGACATTTGACCACCACCACCCCCCATGTTGTCATCCATGACACAGCAGAAACTGAAAGACTGTATTCTGCAGGTAGCCTTTTTCCTCAGAGCCAAGTATGTCATCCTGCAGAGTGACTGGAAGAAGAAGAATCCTGAGCTGTTCTCTAAGGAATGTCTGGCATTGCTACCAATATAATAGAATGGCACATATCAACCCCACTGACATTTTCTGGTTTTGCTTCTTGCACAGGGGATTTGAGCAGACAATGCTGAGACATTTGTAGGAAACCCTGATAGCTCAGTGGGGAAGTGCTCACTTCAACTGCAATTGTCAATGGCAGAATTTTTCAGTTGACTAAGGTGAGCCTGACCGCATGTAGCTAAATGTAATTGGAGAGTTTTCTGCCATCATTTTGAAAACTACATGTTGAAAAATAGTAGTATAATAAATACAAATATATCATTTTTTCCTTGGAATGTTCCATTGATACCATGAAAATTAATGTATTTTTACAGGACACAGCAACATCAAGTGGCCTTTAACAGCTTCTGATATTTAGCATTTGTGTAAAAAAATCTTTTAAAAATGAACTCCTTTTTTATATACAGCTTAAAATTTCTCTCTTGGGATTAACTAGCCATTTAATTCTAGTACTGATCTTTCATAGTCAAGAGTGCTAAACATATACTTTATACCCCTATCCATTTTCAACAGCACACCAGCTAATTCCTTTCCCAGTCCTATTCTGAGTGGAGAAGGTGGTCTTTACATCATCCAAGCTGTCCCCTGGGTTGGGGAATCTCCAGCTGCCCATCTGAGGCAGTGGCACTGGAGTGGCACAAAATGCCAATAATCTGACCTATAGTCCACTGTTTGTTTGAAGGGGGAAAACAATACTGAAGATCCACTAGCGGTCACAGTTAAATAAGATATAATGCATAATAGTGAAATATTCACTGCAAGAACTTTTCAGGGGATGAGAAAAAAGTCTTCCGTTAAAGTGAAATTTGTATTGTTCTTTTTCAAGAAAAGTAGTAAAGAAGGTTCTCAAGGAGATAAAAATATTTTTTCTTTTTTCTATGCAGCAAATCAAAAGAAAATAGGGCCATTGTCAGATTTAATGAGCCATGTTGATAGGCTGGATCCTAGCAGAATGAATGCATTATTTATAAAGTATTTCATATGAAAATGATATAGAGAATCACAACTTATTTTGATGTCTTGCAGCACCCCAGCTTATTATTATTTATGCAGTGAGTGCAACATGATGATTTCATATAGGCTGATGGTTGAAAGAACACAGTTTAGGATTATCATAGTGCTATGGTTCCAATAAAAGTTGGACAGGCTTTAGCATGCAATGGACTGCCAAGACTGGAGTTGGAATTCAAGTCCTGGACTTGGACCCAGATTCTCCAAGCTTAGATTGCTATAGGGAAAATGCTTTCAGGCCCCAGGGTCCTATTTTGCTTTGCTGAGCCTAGATGATGTCATAAGTCTCTGGATGGATACACATCCAACCTTCTTCATTCAGAAGGACAGGTCAGTTCAATGCAGGTCCTTTGTAGAAGGGAATAATGACTAGATTGTGTCCTCATTCCCGCACGGAGAAATAAGCTGTCCACAAACCCCTTCTGCAGCTGTGTAGGTCTTATTTGGATCCTGTATCTAGAGGCTGTGCACTTAATGTTCCACTTTCCCTGCCTTCCACCTTGCCGTAAGGAGGGGACCAGGAGCAGGCACGGCCATGCTGGTCAGAGAAGTCTGCTGGATATATGGGAGTATGCTGCATCAGTTCTCTACAAGTCCCCAGTAAAAAAGGGAAGTGTTAAAAATGAACTCTTCTCTTCAGACACCAGTCTGCTGTAAGTGCTCCCAAATGCTAAATCACCCATGTTTCTAAGACAACTGCATATAATCACTGTTTCTAGCTTAGGGTCTACAGGGCACAATCACAGGCTCAGACTTCTTGTCTCAGCCCCTCCTTAGGATGTGGGACTCCATAGTCCAGGTACCCTACACCTTGAAAGCAGTGCTTCAGCTGACCTTCCAAGTTACCCAGTTGCTTAGACATGCTCTCTGAGTTCCACCTCCCTGTACGCACCCTGGCTTCTAGTTCAACTCCTTTGGGATAACATGACAGGAAAGCAAGGAACACAGGCTTAGCCAAGGAATTCCTTAACCACAGTCACTTTACTCTTAAAAAAGGAGTGGAGAGTTACAGGTCTTTGCAAAATAACAAAAGTCATGAGCTGCACTCTCTGCCAGTATGATCTCTACCTTCTATGTAGCTATGTTTTAGGCTAGGTAGAGTCCCTCTTACCTCTTTCACTCCAGCCTGGTGGTCTTGCATGTGGTGATAGATAGTCCCTATATATGAAGAGAAATACAGTCTCTCTCCCTTTACCCATGTGCTTAGGCTGAGAAGCTGCAGATCTTCCAGCAACACTGGTGCTCCTGTGTTTAAAAAAAAAATCCATTGTATATGGCTCCAGGCTGCTTTGTAATGGGGTATGTACTGCACACAGACAATGAAAGGGTTAATGTGAGCCTGAGAAGCCAATTATGCTGCCTGGCTGCACCTGGATGATGGGCCAGTCCTAATTAAAGATATGTCCCAGCTGGGAGGTAAAATGGATGGTTAGTATATAAAGAATTCTGGGGCAGAAGGTGGCTATGGTCACACTTTGGAACTAGAGGTTGGAGAGACTGGGAGGTTCAAGGAGAAAGCTCATAGAGATAGCTGGCCCTGGGATCCTCTCTAAAGTACAGAAATCTGTCAGGAGGCCAGGAGAGAGAGAGAAAGCAGGATCTGTTGGTGAGGAGCCCTGATAAAAGGGTATAACCTTGACTTCCAGAGAGCAAGCCCTGGGAGGCATTTGGTGGAGGAACAGAACAAGGGGTGCTTGGGAATGAAAAGTCATACCCAAGCAGGGCAGAAGTTGGTTTATGTTTTTACTTAGGGCTTCTGATTTTTGGTTTTAAATAATCAACATCAATTAAATGCCCCATCTCTCCAAAAGAAAAAAAAAAGGCAATTAGTGTTTATCCAGTAAACCCTGGAAAAACACTGGAAATGCTTATTCAGTTCAGAGATGTAGCCATGTTACTCTGTATACAGCAAAAACAACAAGAGTCCTGTAGCACCTTAAAAGCTAACAAATTTCTGTAGGCATAAGCTTTCGTGGGCTGCAACCCTCTTCGTCAGATGCATGAATGACAAATTTCTGCAGGCATACGCTTTTGTGGGTTGCAGCCCACGAAAGCGTATGCCCACAGAAATTCGTTAGTCTTTAAGGTGCTACAGGACTCGCATTGTTTTTATTCAGTTCATATTCACTTCATCGCTTTCCCAGTGCAGTTTGTTTATATTGGTGGTGTCCTACCTTCCCTGATTTGTACCTACCATTAATTCATACTTGATACTTTAAGCCCACCCCAAATACTGAAGGCTTATGTACAAAATGGGGTAATGTGCTTTATAGGAGTGTCATTTCCAAAGTGCACTAACAAGTTGAACATTAACTGGCCCATGTAGACCCTGCTGGTGACCACTAAAGTTACAGTTTCCCTAGTGTGCTTTAATGTAATACTGTTTAGAACAGCATATTTCCATAGAGCACATGACCCCACACACCCTCAGCGGAAGCAAATTTCTACATTGCTGATAGATACTCCATAGATAGGGAGGCTTGTACACTTGGGTACAATGGATGCAATTCAGAAAATGCCTTATTGCACAAAAAGCCCCAGAAGAACATGTGCATGATCCTCAAGATTTCATTGTGGACAGCAGCAAAGTAAAGAAGGTATCAGTGTGCAAGTGCTGTAGAATAATTAAATATTGGCTGCTTTTTATGGTAAATATATTTGTAAAAAAAGTTGGACTTGTGCCAGGGTGAGGTACATGAAATGCACTAATTGCTAAACCAGGGGTTCAATAACAAGGATACAAAGCTTAAACTAAGATGTAAGACATTTTTATTATAGAATACAAATTTAAGTAGATCCTATTTAGAAGAGAATTTGGTGTGGTACCTGAAAAAATCTCATTACAGTATACAAAAAGCAAAAATCCTGATTTTTGGACATCTACGTAGAACTCAGTATTTGCTAAAAATAAACCCTGAAAAATGAAGTCAATCTGTAAAAAACAGAATCCCTGTTTATACTTTTGGTTTGGGATTTATTGGGGGATTCCAGCAGAAAGCTCCAAGAATCTGGATCCTGAAAGAAGGGAAAATTTAGGAAGACTATTGTAGGTGCCTTCTGACAGGCTATGGTAGAAAGAAGTCCAGAAAGTTTGCAGGAAAGGGTCTGAAGCAAAAGATCTTAGCTACTGGTTATAGGGTTCCTGAACTGGAACCCAGTGTAGTGGGAAGGCTTGGGTTCCCACCAGCCACTGGGAAAGATGGTGTCTATACTACCTGCCCCTCAGAAGAAGGTCAGGACAACTGAAAGCTCTGAGAGAAGAGTGTGAGGATCACGGAGCCCAGAGTTGAGGCTGAAGACCTTTTGTAAGGACATAAGAATGTTATTTGTTGGACTTTCTCTTAATCTGAATGAGGTGGAACTAAAATGTGATGTGGCCAGAGAGCTGAGTCACAAGTAGTGGCAGACCACTGCAATGCCAGAGCACCATTGGCAGTGGACGCTAGAGAGGAGAGAGCTGTTAATGCCTCAAGCCACAAGGAGAGGACACAGTGGTGAGTCCAATCTTCAACAGATGTCTTCTCTGTGATAGTCTTTCAGGAAGCATGCTTGGCCCCTGGTTGGCAGGGTAGTCTCTGGAATATACTGTAATAATTTTGCCTTGCTTTTGTTTCATACAGTTAGATAAGTTTAGCATACAATATAAAATGGAGGTAGTAATACAAAATGGAGTTCACAAATTGATCCAGCCATATCTCACCCTGTCACAGGGAGCTCCAGAGGGGCTGTGTTTCTGAGACACAGTGGAGCTCCCGCTGGGGCACTGTAGGTACATGCTGCTCCATATTCAAGGGTTTGCCTAAAGATAAAATCTAGCCCAAAATAAAAAATCTAGGAGACCTCCCAGAAAATAAATACCAATACTGAAATCAATAGTGACAATGAATTTCCTAACAGTAGTAATGGCTAGATACATTAGGTTCAGTTGTTCACTTCAGAGTAGCATACAAAAGAACAGATGCTTTTATGAAACTTATCCACAGCCTTCATTAGGCAATCTCCAAACTCAGAGTTTTTTTGTCGTGCTGCACTGTTTTTGCTGCATCAGGAATAGTGTAAGAAGAATGGCCTTTTACACATTTTGTTACTTTGCCTGGACTTAACAACACACTACTCTTCCACTCCTCCCACAATAAATACCTTCCTCTGCGACATCTAACTTCTGTTTGGAGATAGAATACTGAGGGTGTCTTCACTGACAGCAGCAAATTTGCTGCCATCAGATCAATCTATCCGGATCAATGGAGCCCTCAGTGAAGATCCACTCAATCAATCTGGAAGTCAACTGGTTAAAACCACCCCCTCAAGTGGTGTAGTGCTGCGTCAATGGGAACACGTTTCTCATTGGCACAGCGCAGTGAAGACACCATGTATAAGAGCAGTTACGAAGGAGTTACAAGTTACAAAGTCGATAGGACTGCTGCCAAATTTCAAGGTAAGTGTAGACCAGGCCTAAGATAGATAGATCATGCGATATTTCATTTAGTCTTGTCTATGCCATGTGCTCTGGAAAAAGCAGGGAAAGGGAAATCTCATACTGAAACTGGCTAATTGTTCAATATTATACCACGGGGACAGAAATTTGTCCTGACCCCAGTTGGCAATCACCTCTTTACAGGTTTTCTCATTTTTATAGCTCTGAAAAACTTTGAACAAGTTAAAAACCCAGACCATTGGTCTACATATTCTACTAATAAGATAAATATGACTTCTCTCTTTCTTCAGTATAGATCATGAAATTGATTAGATTTTTGGGATTTATGTGGACAAATTTGGCAGCTGGTTAATATTTTCTTGGACTGTGAGATGGAATTTGAATTTAAGGCTCACTGAGAACAATGTCTTTTTTCAATATGATTTTTAGCAAGTCAGACATTTTAAAAGTGTTTATTGAAACAGTTTCTTGTATGTGATCTCTTACTTACAATGGTTATCATTTAAAAGGTAAATTGTGCAGAGATAAATTTATCTCACCATGAAATTACATTATTGAAAGGGGAAAATATTGAGACTTACAAAGCCAGTCATTTTATAAGATAAACATTTTCTTTTATAGCCTTGTTGTAAAGTCTAAGGGTTAGCTCCTGCAAATTAATCTGCATGGAGCCCTATTAACTGGGCTATCATTCATTCTGTGTATATATATATAAAATAGCTGCATTGCCCATCCCACCCAACCTGCCAAGTGGAAATGAATGATAACCAAAATGTCTAATGTTTACTGAGGTGTGAAGAGTTTTTCTGAACCTGTTAAACAATCAGTGTTTGAAACTAGGGTCTCAAAATCCCTCTCCACTTTGTCATAGCATGGCATATTAAATTTTGTTAGATATACGTTCACTCCTTTACAGATCCCTCTGGGAAATATTACTGCATAATATATATGTTTTGTAATATTTTACAAAACATATATTATTGCAACATACAAGGAGCTACCAGCTAAGAAAATAAGATGCCTAAAATTCTAACAAACAAGTACAACAGATGCATCTGAAGTCATTCAGAGACAGACTACACACAAATGACAGCTGCTTAAAAATCAGAGAAAGGTAAAAACAAATTACAGTCATTTGGTTACTCCTTCCAATTTTTTTCCTCTAAAGTATACAAATAGATTTCTATTCACCGAAATATATCATTGAACGGCATTTCCCCGAATCATTTGGTCTTTTGCTGTGTTGGCTAAGAAACAGAACTCTGTTGAAAAACTATTTGAATTGCACCGTACATAGGTTCTCATTGGCAGAAGGGAAATGGGGAGGAGGGAATGAGTAAAATCTGCATAGTTGAGAAATTCATAATGTTGGCATTGTGTGGAGCAAAGTCCTGTTTTTCCTTTCACTTTTCTCAAAAAATAAAATAAAATAAAAATCTGAGAACTGTATCCCTTGATTTCTGGCCCTTTTTTTTTTTTTTTTTTTTTGCAGCCACCTTCCTGATGAATAACAGCAATTAAAACTATAATTACTAGACATTGTGTATGACTAAACATTAAATGGCAGTGTGTAATTTTAGAAGAGCCTATGAAGATAAAAAGTATTCTTTTTGAAATTTCTGGGTAGGAAATCAAGTTACTTTTTCTTCAATTAGTGGAGAATGGGCCAAGTTCATTCTTAGTGTAGCTCCACTGCTGAGTTATAATATGGATGAATTTGTCCAAATAATTATTAGATACAATCAGTTACTATGAATGAGAAGTTTAGGAAGGCGAGACAATGGTTACCCAAAAGGATTTTGTTGTTGTTGTTGTTCCCTTTCAGTCATTTCTGGTCATTTTTGGAAGATGTACAACGTTATTGAAAAATAAATTAAAATTTATTTATTTACAATAGATTTTGCTTATGTAAAAGAAATTTATTTGCAAAGTGCTGTTGCATGTGTGAGTAAAGGTTTTAGGCACAATTTGGTTTAGAAGGACTTTGCATATCATATTAAAGGCATATAAACAGGGCATATAGAGCAGTGCTATCTCAACCCCATAGAGCAGTGGTCCCCAAACTGCAGGGCATGTCCCTCTCAGGAGGCACAGACGAATGGGGGGAGGGGGGTGCAGTAGGGCCCGGGCCAGCCCTCATGTTCACTTCTCCCAGCTCAGCCTGACCTTGGCCACGAGGTCCAGGCCCCACGTCTGCTCCCAGCCATGATCCTGGCTTTGCTCTGGGCTTCCATCTTCTGTCCCACTCCCAGCTGCATTCTGGGCCACCAGCCAGTCCCTGCCATACTCCTGCTCTTGGCTGTGGCCCCAAACCTACTCCTGGCCCTGGGCCCCAGCTGCCACCATGCTCACAATCCTAGCCTGGGCCACAGCTCCAGCTCCTGGCTAGTCAGGGGACATAGACTGTGAAAGGTGGGGGTGCGGACCTAAAAAGTTTGGGGACCACTGCCATAGAGACCACCCTTCTACTGTAGGCACCAGTAAAACTAAATCTCCAATAAGTCACACTGATAGGAAAGTGATTGCAAGCATTAATTTGTATATATTTCATGAATACTGCTCATATCTTTCTTCCAACTCTTGCGCCTCACAATGTTGGGTCATTTTACATCCCCTCTTGTACTGGTCAACAGCAACCAGAAGCAGTTTTTTTTCATAGAAAGTCAATGGAGGTCACCCAAAGCGAGAGCTTAGAAAATGAATGACTTTTATTTTGGATTTTTAACAATATTTTGTTGACAGCAAAATGGAGCTTGTCTGAATTAATTCCTATTTCAACTAGAGCCTATCTTTTAGAAGAACATCCAATCTTGATTTAAATATTGCCAGTGACATAGAATCTATCCCAATCCTTGGTAAATTGTTGCAATAGTTAGTAACTTTCTGTTAAAAATTTGCACTTTTATGTCCAATCTGAATTTGCCTTGCTTCAACTTCCAGCCACGGGAATCTTTGCTAGATAAAAGAGCCTTTCATCAATGTTTTCACCCCATGTAGATATTTAGATGCAGTTCCTCAAAGGTATTTAGGTGTCTAGTTCACATGGCCTTACAAACTGTGATCAGTCACCACTTAACTTTCTCTGTGTCAGGGTATGGCCAGAGTGAACTGCACCAGGGCTGTTCTCTGCATTCCAGGCCCATAAAGATCCCTGAGAAGCAGAATGTAAACTAGAGCGCCTTTGAGGGCAGCAGGCTCCTCTGTGGCCCAAAAATATATGGACTGGAGAGCTGGTTTTAACTTCACATAGATTCCCTTACACCACCTACTGATGTTTAGTTACCCGTCAATTCTGAATTTGGCACTTAAGGCTTGATACTTGACTGTGCTCGATGCTCAGCAATCCATTTGCAGGCCTTGATGCCTAAGACTAAGGCCTGGTCTACACTGACAGCAGCAGTTGATCGGAGATATGTAGAGTAGATTGCTCATCTCCCATCGACTTACTAACTTTTACTTTACTTTACTTTACTTTTACTTACTGTGGTGGCCGATGGGAAATGCCCTTCGCTCGACACAGCATTACTCTTCTTTCAGGAGTGGGTTTATGGCATCAACCAGAGGGCACTTCCGGGATTGATTGAGTGAATCTCTAATTTTAACCCACAATGTGGGCTGTAATGCAGATTAGAGTTTTCCAGTACGCTTGGATGAGTGGGACATCTTTCATTCTCTCAATCATTGCTCACTCACAAAATCACAGAAATGAAAGAGGTAAAGTCCAGCGCATGTTCTTGCCAATGCAAGATTGTATGCCAATGAAGTGTTCTGTACTTTTTCCAGTCTGGGTTTAACTGCATTAGACACAATATCTTCTCTACCTTTACACTCCCTCTGATGCTCTACTTGAGCTAAATTTTAGCACAGGAACATCTTACCACAGTTTGTTTTTTTTTCATTAGACTTTGAACCCTAAACTCTTTCAGGTTTTCTTAACTTGGTGCTACTCTGAGACTTACAAGCAAAGAGGAACTTTATTATATAAAATGACAATACTTTTAGTGGGCCAAAAAGACCAGCTGAAGGTTCCGTTAATAAAGCGATATCCTAAAAAAAAATTGCTTTTCAAGGGCATTGATCTGATCGTCAATGACAGAGCAGAAAGTTGTATGGTAGGGTTGTGTGTGTGTGTTCTAGACTGAGTTTTCCTCACAATATGTTTTCCAATTCAGCAACTAACCTAGGCTAATTGGAACTTCTAAACACAATAGATTTATACTGTCTTATAACAGTCTATATCTTACACTAATTTTAATTAGGGTGCAGCATAAATCATGGATAAAACTGGCAAAGGTAATCATTAATCTTAGAAAACAACAAATTTCAAAGACTAATGGAAATATATTACCATTGGCCACATTATATGGTTATGAATGTAAATAATTTATGAAAAAATACATTTACCATGATTCATGAACAATATATAATTATTTTTTAAAATAAGTGCATATTTTTACTGGATATCAGGAATGTTATTCACTCTGATGTCTAGTAACCTCTGGAATCATCTTCTAAGGGTAGCTATAGAAGCCCTGGTCCTTCAGTCTTTTAAAAGAAGGCTGGACAAAATGATCAAGAACAAACTACAATAAATAATTCTCCATTGGCAAAGGGATGGACAAGATAATTCACCAGGCCTTTTCTATCTTTATCTGCTAGGATTCTACTATTCTGTAAAGTATCTGAGTGAGTTATATACTTCATGATATAATGAAACAAAATACTGTGACATATGTCACTGAAGGACATTCTATAGGAAAAGTAGCTCTCAGCAGAAAACATAATGTACCCTCGTGATGCAGGGATCTCTGATCCCACAGAAAGTCATTCATAAGGTCCTAGGATGGCTGACAACCTCCTTTCTGCATGGACCAGAGCAGGTATGGATCTGGGGAATGTGATCTTGGCCACAGTATGGTAAATCCCATTAGACAAAGGATAAGTCTCTGAAGGAAACATTTAAAAAAAATTTTTTTTTGCTTAGTTAGCTCATCCACTCTCAAATTTGTATAACAGTTATTTCAATCCATACAAAAGTTCCTTGGCAGAATCCATATGTTCAGATAAATGTTTGCACAGACATCAACACTAACTGAGCGTGTGAATTTGTATCATGTGGTTCAGTAGCTAGTAGTTTCTCTAGAGCTCTTTGCTAGCAGAAAAGCAAGATATTAACTGCTTTGGCAGCTTACCCTGTCGTCTTTAGAATGATGAATTCTGTGAGTGTATATAGTAATAAAAAAGTATGAAAGCTATTAGAATATTTTAAAATATTATGCTCAAGGATGTAGAAATAGGGTACATTTATCTCTTCAAGTTGTATGCAATCCAGTTTGAGTCCTTCATCCTGCCAGCCTTTGACTACCTTCCAATAAAACCAAAGAGCAAATTAAATTGACATACTCAGCTTTCAGCTATTTTGTAAGAAATTAACTTCAGTGCTTAGATTTTCTTTTATAAGCCCACAAATAGGTCTAAAGAGCATTGCTGGAGTAAAGAATGCCATAACTCAAATTTCATCCAAAATATTATTGATATGCTAAATTCTACTAAACATCCCTAGCCACTCTGAAAAAATAAGGGGCATCTCACATTTATTGGAAAATAAGATTTTGATGAGTTTTTTAAAAAAAAAGAGCCTGTGGGGGTTGTTTTTCCCCCCTTCCCCCCCCCCCCCCGATTTCTAACTAGCCAGTGCTTCATAACAACAGCTTTGTCTAGTATTTTGCTTATTCGTTGCCATTTAATGCCATATGGAGCATTGAGCAGTGTGTCAGAGTGAAACAACCAGTCAAGAATTAAGGGCTGGCTGCCTGTCACATGATTAGCAGGGGGTTAAAAGAAGAGCCATGTCCTTTTTCCAGGGTGGAGGGAGGTTCAAGGGGAAAGGCCATTGTCAGGGGAATAGATTTCTTTCCAATTAAGAGCACTCCCCAATTAGCAATATTGATTGAAGTGAGAACTAGACTGAGCTTCCAGTTTCTCTCTCTCTCTCTTTCTCCCCCCTAGGTTCATCAAAGGCTGGTCAAAAAATTTTGTAGTAACTTCCTTTTGGAGGGAAATTGAAGTTTTCAATAAGAAAAAATATTCATGGAAAGTGTCTAATATCCTTGAAGAATATAAAGTCTTTCATCAGAAAACCAAAAATCCCAAGTCTAAAAATTTCAGTTTTCAGTTTGCCAAAAATTGACACAACTTTGGGTTTTTTTCAGTTGAAAAGTTGAAATAGGGGGAATTACAATCAGTTCTGGGCTCACCTACCTGTTTTATCTCCCTTTCTGATTAGTGATCACTTCAGTGTGGATGATGTAGTTACACAGAACTCTTGCATGAGAAAACAGCAATCCTACAAATTCTGAGTAACATGAATCTTAAAGACAAATTCTTTCAGTCCAACAAATTCTAAAATGAAATATTTGACTGAAACTTCAGTAAATGATCTCATACAATTCTCTGTTTTCCCTAATTTGGTGATTAACAGGGTATTCGAATTGTTTATAGTAATTTGAATGGTTTATAAATAGTAATTTACTCCATTTAAAATAATTTTCCTCCTTTAACTGATTCATTCACAAGGGGTTTTTTTGCAATGGCAACACATTCTAGTGACAATTCTGATGTAAGAAAATTAGGGTAGTGCACCAGTGAGCAGATAAACAAGAGGGAAGATGGATGGATATGTAAGAAAAGAGTTACCAGCAGTGATGAGAAAGAAAACCCAGAACATAAACATTTACTACAAACAGATTTGGATAAAGTATATTTCATATTGTAAAGCTTGTGATAAAGTGTCTGTGGTCTTTTAAAGGCAAGAAGAATAACTGTTGCCAAAACCATGATTTAAGTTGGTTTAAGTGCTTTTGACTTATTACTAAAATTATTTTTCAAAACAGATTTTGCACATAGTGTATGTTGAACAGACATATCCCAATATTTTTACAAGTACAGTGGTCACTGTTAAAACACCAGCATCTTTCAACATTGCTTTCTGGGATACCTTAATTTTCTACCCACCTTTAAAATAAAAAGTAGCTTTAGTTTTATTTTACATATTAATAAGGCTGGCTAGAAAACAAATTCCATTTTGGGGAAAAATTTGAGGTTTTGAAATTTGGTTTCATTCTAATACAGAACAAAATCTAGATCTTTTGAATTTGTTTGTGAAACAAAGACACAAGAGTGACTGATTCAGAGCATGGACTTGAACCTGGGTCTCCCACATCCCAGGTGAGTGCCTTAACCCCTCTGTCTCTTATTTTGACCAGAAATACCATCAAAACCATTACATTTCCATAAAAAGTTTTGGTTTTGTCAAATCGTCATTTTCTGATAGAAAAATATTTTGTCAAAAATATTTCCAACCAGCTTTTCTTATTTACGGCGATCACTCTGTGTGTGTCTTCCAAGTGATGTATAATCACTAGACCCCACAGGGGTATAAGTAAGTAAGGAGTGATGTGAATCTTAGGCCTGGTCTACACTAGAAAATTAGATTGGTTTAATTATGTCGATCAGGGGTGTGAAAAATCCACATCCCTAAGCAGCATAATTAAATTGACCTAAATCCCTGTGTAAACAATGCTAAGCCTACAGACAAAGTCTTCCATGGACCTAGTTACCACCTCTTGGAGAGGTGGAATACTTACACCAATGGGAAAACCCCTTCTGTTTGTATAAGTAGTGTCTATGTTAAAGCGCTAGAGCTGTAGCATTTAAAATGTAGACAAGCCCTATGCCATTAAGGACCTAAGATTGCCAAGTTGCACACTTTGCAGTGGGATCATGCTCTTCGCCAATTTAAATATTTAAATTTCCTTTTCCTCTTTTTACCTTGTAATCATAAAACCCTTAAAAACCTTAAAATATCTGATCTCTGAGCTGTGAAACAAGATGATTTCAGGTAAGTCTTAGTATGGTCAAACAGTACAGTATCTTTCTGCCCATGAAATCCAGAATGCACAGTTTGCTTGCAGCTGGGGAAATCACTTTATATTCACTTTACAGGTGTAGAAAGGGAATTTTATCATTGCACAACTTCTCTAGACTTGCTGGGGTTTGTTTACTTTATGTATGCGTATTATAAAAGCTGTGCATAACCTTTTTGTCCCCCCTAAAACTTCCTCAAAACACCACATGGCTACAATTATATTAAATCAAGCTGTCGTCAACTTAAAACAAGTACAAATGGAGGGCGATGAGCTATGGTATATAAAGGAAGGATGGAGACTGAAAAGTATTTAACATTACTGGCTGCCATGTTTGTGGATGTCAAAGAGCCCTAGCAGAAGAAGTTTATTTTCAGTGTTTAAACATTTTATTGTTCAGTAGAGAGCTATGAAATATTTCCATGAAGATGTCAAGGGATAGCAGGATGGTCATTAATACCAGTGCTCTAAGCAGGAAGAAAAGTTAGGAATCCATATAATGCTACAATGCAAACATGGGCTGAATAGCAGAGCATTCTTATGAAAAGCAAGAGGGAGTACTTTAGAAAAAGTCCAGACAGGCTAGCAAGTTAACTCTTCTCTTCCTACCATCTTCCCTGCCAAATTGCAGCTCCTTTTTACACTTCTGAATGAGTTTTTTTGGTGAAATAGTATAGGAGCAACATTGGCCAAAAATGTTTAAATGTTGGTATCTAAAGTTAGCCTCTAAACAATGTAATTAAGCATCTAAATAAGTCACCTGATTTTCAGAGAAGCTGTGCACCTGAAGCTCTCAAATGTTTCATGGATCACTTCTGAACAGTAAAAAATTTTAAAATATGGAGATTTAACTTTACATTCTACTAAGTTTGGGCATCAAAGAGCATTAGGAGTTGGAGCTTGTTTTCAGTTTTTAAACATTGGGAAGGTTTTGTACATGCCACTGAGATGTTTAAGGGAGTTGTACATCCTCAACAACAGCTACAAAACATCCTCAAGGTCATTCAGACTGGCACAGGGCTCCCTGGTGTGGAATAAGGGCTGGTCATTTGAGGGTACATTGATAGTTACTTCATACTGACAGAATCCCATGCGCAAGATCTGTTTGATACACATAAACCACAATATGAAAGTTTTGAAGCATCATTTAAGATTGTCAATCTGCCAATTCCAAAAATGTTTTTTCAACATACGTTGTCCCTTTACCCTTTCTGGCAAATCCTGTGGGCTGCAGGGGACCAGCTCTGTTACATGTGATGTATTCTTTCTCTCATCATCTCACCCACTGGGAAAATTGTGTGTGCAGTAAAATATTTTCCTCCAGTTTACAACATGTACACACCGCTATGTATTTATATTAGAGGCGGCTAGTTGAAGAACTGCACCTTATACTTGGAGAGGAAGATGGTGAGATTTGTGATGGTTCTTAGTTCTTGTTGGAGTTCATTCCACAGCCTGGGACCAGGTTTCCCAAAAAAGCTCTGTCTCCTGCACAGATAAGCTTTACACTTTTGGTAGAAAGATGCTTTGAGATTGTGGACCTGCCATCTTTGGCAGTGTCTCATTAAAATGTGCTAAGATGTGCTATAGCTTAGTGTAAAGATGTTAGAACCAGCATGTGTACAGATTTAAATTGTTCTTTTATTTAATCAAAAAGCTTTTCAGTCATTTTTTAAAAAGATGTCACAGGGATTTGCTCCTTCTGATGATGGAGTCTGAAAGGACAGCCTCTAGTTGATGTGGTGGCGTTTTATATCTATGTAGTGGAGGTCCTTCAGGAGTCATTGGTCTGCCAAATTGCAATGCTTTTGTAGAAAGTCATTGTTTAAACTACGTGGTTTCTTGATTTCTTCTCCATTCAAAATATAGGAAAAAATCTTGTATTTTCCTAATTGAAAAGATTAAATATGGTAAGGAAGAATAGAATTTCAGGCTTCTAGTGCATTATGACAACCAATGGGGAGAAAAATGAAATAAAAATTATAATTACTTAGTACTGTCCATTTAATCACAATGAGCCTGCTTCTTCCAGCCTGACATTGAGTAGTACCTCACTCTGCAAGTCGCCCTGATTATTTTAGTAGGGCTGAAGTGGTACAGTGTGTGATTTAGAGTAGCAAAATCAGGCTCAATATAAGCATTCTTAAGGAAATAGATAAATTCTTTAGGCTACTAAATTTTAAACATTTTAAAACATTCAGAGAAAAACAGAAGAGTTGGCATCATTATTGTACACAAAGGATTATAAATGTGAAGGAAAATTATGGGGGTAGGAATGGAGGGTTGGCACAATTTTTGTAGCCAGAAAGAACTGGATGGGAAAGGGATGACAAGAACACATAAATAAATCTAAATTAAAATAAGATGGCTGTATTTCAAGGTTGAGCAAAGTAGACAGAGCATGAAGACATTACTGTTCCCTTGCTGCTCCATTTACCTTTTCAGCTTTCACTGAACGCTCCCAGCTTCCCATCCCTTTTTCAGTTGGCAGCAGTGAGGAGTCAGGGGTGTGTCACAACTACATATACCAACTCTCCATCATAAGTATTAGCAGCTACACCAGGGAACCAAGTTTTGTATTTCTTATGTTGGTGTCTCTGAAGGCGTCCCTCAGGGGAATTTACAGTGAAAGAGAAATCAGTCAGAAGCCCAGGGGAAATATTTAGGCAAGTCCTCTATTCTTCTTAGTATTCCCCAATAAATATCTTCTGATATATGTACATTTGGTAAATACAAATAATCTAGTACGGTATGAAAATAACATTCCATCGCTGTACGGGAACAGTTTTGACAAGGATCACTTTAATGAAAGATTTTAGGAACATGGAAGATATTTGTGTACCTTTTTTGTTAGGACATTGGGGCATTAGTGTATTTGTTATGATAACTCATGGGTGGACATGGAGATACATACACAAAACTATATTGTAATATTATCTTCTCCCTCCCTCCCTGATCCAATAAAAGTTTAAATTATAGGTCAATATTTTTAAAAGTAAATATAGATGGACAAAACAAACTAAACTAAAATTGGACACATTTTCATAAGAGACTAAAAAGGCAGTCTGAATCTAGAAAAGGAAAAGAGGGAGCGCTCTGTGGCACAAATATATATTGTTAAAATTATATATAATGGAACCTTTTTTTTTTTCATGGAACCTTGGTAGAGCATTTCTTTCAGGGGTCTTCCAGAAACCCATGCAGTAACATGTTCCAGAGGAGTAGCCGTGTTAGTCTGTATACAGCAAAAACAACAAGAGTCCTGTAGCATTTTAAAGACTAACAAATTTAATTTCTGCAGGCATAAGCACTCGTGGGCATCTGATGAAGTGGGTTAAAGCCCATGAAAGCTTATGCCTGCAGAAATTAAATTTGTTAGTCTTTAAAGTGCTACAGGACTGTCATTGTACATGCAGTAATAATAATTATACTTAGCTATAAGAGCCTGTATACTGTGCAAAAATGTCTGCTATTGTGCAGACTACAAGGGTTAGATCCTCAGCTGGTGTAAATCAGTATAGCTCCCTTCAGGGGAGCTGATTTACATCAGGTGAGGATCAGGCTGTCTAGACGAATACTGCCAGTTTGCACTGCTCTTCATATTTGTGCAACCACAGAAGACAATGTGGTAGCATTTTACATCTTCAGATTTTAAGGCAAGTACTCAAGTATGTCTATTTACTGGGTACACAAACACTTTGTGACTGCTGAGAGCAAGGCCTGTGAAATAACTACTGGTGTGAGGGTGTTAGAAACAGAGAAAATAGAATGGTCTCTTAGTCAGGCAATTACACTGACTCTCTCCTCCCAGGCATGAAAATTGATGCTTCCAAGAGAGCCCAAATCTGTTGACCTTCAGGCCATGGTGCCAATCCTAGCTATTTACCCAGATTTCTGATGAGTGGGAAGATTCTTGACATTTTTGTCAATTTGCTTATATTTTGTATACCTTTTAGACTCCTTAGGACTGTCCCTGTAAAAGTAATAACAACATATAACCTGATCCCTCACAAGACACTAGGGTGACCAGATGTCCCAATTTTATAGGGACAGTCCTCATATTCAGGGTTTTGTCTTACATAGATGCCTATTACACCCCACCCCAGCCTGATTTTTCACAATTGCTATCTGGTCACTCTACAAGGCACCCAAAAATGTTCTAAAATGTGCAAATTAGTAATGGGTTTACAGTGCTAGATCTCAATTAATTTAACAAAGAAAAAGTAAGCACTGGTGAATTGCCATCTTTCAAGACCAATATAGGATACTGAAGCCTCGGGGTCTAGTTGTAGTGAGTTGGCTGCACCAACATAGAAATATGACTGACTGCTTTAGTTTGCACAGTGTTTGCAACAGGCAGTGGAATAGCTGGGGTGGGAGAGGAAATATGTTTGGGGTTTTGTTTTGTTTTTTCAAATTTATGTTACATTAAACAAAAGAGCTTCCAAGCTCCGGGCAAATGTTTAACAATACTATTCATAAAATAAACAGACTCCATAAATTACCCACAGACAACAGTACCCCAGCAGCAATATCAATATCTTGCTAGATTTGGCTATAAGTATCAATTGAATCCCAGTCAAGAAGAAGGTTTCATCTACTGGCTTCTTGTTACATTTATATGATTTCCTTATTAAGGGCCTGATTCTGTAAAACATACTGCTGAACAGAGTGTTTCCTCCTGTGAGTTGTCTCATTGCTTTAGTATTGGGCCCAAATTGGCTTTTGACTGATATTTCTCTTCTGATGGGTAGCTGACTGTCTTCTTATCCAATGGATTAGTGTCCATCTGATTTAACAGATTGGATTCTGGACAATGAATCTACTTTCTTGGCAGACCAATTAGCTATTGGTTCATCTGAATGCTGCCTAGTCGTGCTATTGGCAGTGGAGAACCAGGAAAATATTGCATTTGTCCATTTAATGAAATGTTTCCTCTCAGCTTGCTTTGTTTTGTGTAATGCATGGGTAGTTTATTGATGTTCTCTGGTTTCATTCTCGACATACATAACTCATGCCATGAACCCTTGATGTATATTATTCATATATACTTGCAAATGGGGATAGACATATTGTCCTATAGTCTAATGCTGAGATTAATTTGTAATAGGGTTCCATCACTTGATCTCATCAGACTATTTTGCCTAATAATGTAAGTAATGCAGTCTGAACCAGCTAGTTTTTATATTTTGCAGGAAGTTAAAAGAATACTTCTGGTTAAATTGGGTGTAAAATTGGTTTCAATTTCACTGGTGGAGATCATCCCTATCTTTACTTAAATAAATGAGTCTCTGGTCTGTGGATGGAGAATAGTCCTTTCCATTAGATGTGTTGTCTTTTGCATAAAAAGTTTAATCAAGGTCCCTTCTGCCCATCCCTGCTGGCTCTCCAGTTGGTAATTGAAGATCACATTGCATTTTTTCAAACAGATTATGGAATAAATCCAGTGGTTTGGCAAACATTCCCTCTCTTACTAAAGCAAGTTATAACATCCAAGGTTATGCACAAGCTGTTAATGAGCTCATACAATAGAGTTTCTGTTTGCCTTCAGCCTTTGCAGTAACCACAGTTAATTCAGTAGTTTTTATAAAGCACTTGGTGATAACTTGACTATGAAAGCACTATGTAAAACCAAATTTTATTCAGATGAGAGAGATTCATGGATTACTATAAATATACATGTATAATATGAAAAGCAAACTTATTGTATGTATAGTATCTGTTGCTTCTTTCATGGAGACCACCATGCTGAGAAATGTGTAATCCATACATCGTTTTAGCTTAGATTTGTTTATATTTACCCATATCCCAGTAACTGCTGTATGTTCTATACCAGCCAACCACAGTTAACTAAGGACTTTGACTCCAGGTGAGAAATCATGAGAGACCTCATGTGAGATGACACCAGTGTTTGTGTTGCCAGGAAGAGTGTTAAAAGAAGTGAGATGATTATTACATATAGCATAATAGTCTACAGGCCAGTGGACCAAAGGATGTAATTTTTCCATTTTTGCATTTCAGCAATCCTGTTGCCTTATTCATTAAATACTATTTGGCACTAACTTCAAGGGCAATTCCAGGTGCACCTGATTGACCCTTCTTGTAAAGAATGGAGGGATGAAGTAATCTTTCTGGGATTATGAATATTTTAGCCATGTTTCATTCCGACAGGGCTAACCTAAGTGTGCCAAATTCAGACTAGTTTACAAGCCCGGCAGTCATTGGGTAGGAAAGGTGTGCATGAATCTATGGATGAAACACTATATAAGAGCTAAATATTATTGTTTAAGTAAAAGGGGGAACTGAAGAGGGAAATAAGAAAAATCTGCATTTATTTATTGATCGTTACTAAAGTGTATTTTGACATGAGAACTTAGTATATTCAGGAAAGCTTTTGGATACCTATTTTAGTAAAAATGAAACTCTTTCATATGGGTACTTTTACATTAATTCCTGTTTCTAAAAAGGTTGGTTTAACGATGTTGACAGTATGTTTATGGCAGACTTTCAATATGGACCTATTCCGGCACCATTTAATTCAATTAGTTTTGTTATTGACTTCAGTTGGAGTAGACTTACTTCTTAAATTAACAAGAACAGGTATGAGAGTGTTTTTGAGTGTAACTTGAGTTGGTTGGAAAATTTACATTTAAATCACACTTTGATAAAAAATTGAATGATGTTTTCCCCATTTTCCAACCAGATCTAGTTCTAATTGACTTTAAAAGTAGCGGCAAAGAGCAGGTGGATTTAATTTTCAATATAGAGGCCTTGGAAGTTCCCCCCTCCCCCTCTGATTAGGGCATAGAATAGTGTTATACAAAAGCTAGGTAGTAAGGTCTACAGGCCTGATCCAGACCTGATTGAAGTCAAAGTGAATCTTTCCATTGACTGCAATGGGCTTTATAACAGTCCCCAACTAACTATTTTTACCCTCCAGGATATTTTTATTTTAGTAGGAAGCTACAAAAAACTCAGTCAAGTGTTGTTGATTTGGCTACACATGAACCTAAAATTCCAAGTGAAGCGGAAGGATTGGAGAACATGTGAACAAAACTCTGGTTTAAATGTAGAAAAATTCCATTTTTCATGTAGCCCTAAAATTCACTCCAATTTTAGCATTATTGCCAAAGTCTGAGGTAGGTAAGAGAGGATAACATTAATAACATTTCAGGTGGCCTAAGTATCAGAAACAAACCCTAACATGTTCTCTCCATTAGCCTGTCACCAATTTATATCAGGCTACTTATCTCATGACCTAATCCCAAAAACAAGTAACAGTGCCAAGCATCTGCAGTAGGGAGAGAGAATTGTTGTACAGTTAAGTTGTTATACTCCAAGTTTGCTTCATTAAGGCACAATCCTAATATTAAACATCTTGGCAAATATTTACTAAGTTTCCTTTCCTAATAGGGTTATTGATATGAACCTTCATAAAATTTCAAACCTAATATGATTGATTCAACAAAGCACACTTCAAATACAGTCATTTATTTGTTTCACATGTATTCCTTTTTAAAGAGCAGAGTCAAGGGTTAACCAAGCAGGAAACCAGTTGCCAGAGGAGTCCCAATAAGGTTAAAGAAGTCAACCTGAATAAAGATGTCTTGCATCATGCCCTAAAAGTAGCAAGACTTTCATTTTGATAGCCATCAGAAGGGAAGTTGTGTTCAAGATCTGATACTGTGAATCTCCTCCCCAGGTGCACACGTTGAACCCTGAGGACTAACGAGTAATAGTTCCCATTGATTGCAGCTTTGGGGAAAGAAGCAGTCTTCTTGATAGCTGAGTCCTAAACAACCTAAAACTTTAAAACTAATGATTAACACCCCTGAATTGTACCCAAACATGAACACAGGAATAATGTGAAGCAAGGAGCAACTTTATGATGTGCTTTTTAATTCTCTATCCTACCTATGCTAGAAGGTAGGCAGCTCACCTGAAGAATCCTGATGTCTCTCTCTAGTAGCGTCAGTAGTAAGTTGTAGTAGTCCAGCGTAGAGGTGTGAGAGATGTGGCTGATCATGCAGATGTTTGCATCTGAGAGGAAAAGGTGTAATCTTTTAGCCATACAGGCTGAGAAAAAGCATTACTAGCACATAATCAAGGAGCAGAGATGAGTCCAATAAGACCCCCAAGATTGTGAACCAACATGATAATTGGCAGACAAGCAGCCTTGGCTGAGAACTGAATTGCAGCCCCTGCCAAATTGCTACAAATGTGGAGGATTTTAGGACTACCATTCTTAACAGAAGATATTTGACTCTGAAACCAGATGGAGACAATTTAGGTTAGTGACCTGTGGCTCAGGCTTGAGGTAAATTGGTGAAGCACTGTGTGGAAACTTGTACTGTTGGTTCCTGCACTGTCCCTGTTCTGTGGATAATACAACATTTCAGTCTCCAGGCCTGTTAATTTGGCACTTTTCATAAGCACTATTATTGACTTTAAAAAGAAAAAAAAGTAAGATTAATACAAATTCATAAGTAATAAAAATAATTGTGGTTCATACAAGAATTTTAGTGTCAGTTACTCCTCAGGAAACATGTTTTTGACCATTCTAATTTTTGGCTTTCACCATAAAGTTACTTTGCAAATCGTTAGGGTCTTTAGACACATGGGCAATTTCAGCTGAACCTATTTCCTCTGTTAAATCTTAAGAAAAATGTCTTGGCACCAAAATAAAAGTTGTTGACACTTATAGGAAAAATGTGTGTTACTATTTGAAGTAACAAGCTGCATTTTATGTATAAAGAACTTACATTGCAGTTCCATTGTTTTATGTGTTGTTTTCTAATAGAACTATTTCTCATGCACTGCTTCAGATACTCAATTGAAGATTTGGTTACTATGAACCAGTCTGGAATGATAGGTATTATAGGTTGTTCATAAAGGAAAGAAATGCAAAGGCCTAAAGGACAGATATGCAAAAGAACAGGTAGAAAGGAAGTAGAAGAAATATGAAAGGGGTCATGATCCCAAATGAGGACTCTGGAATATAAAGAACAATAGTTTGGGGAAAAACCCAATTAAACAATCTTTTCTATGTTGATATACACCTACTTTTCTTTTCCCTCATTTTCCAGCGTCATTGACACTTGCTATTATGACAATTAAATGATAAACTAGTGGCTTTCTCTTCATGAAGACTCATGAAGGAAGGGTGTGAGTGGAGCAGTAAGGAATGGATTTGTGCATGTCTCAAATTTATAATGGAGTTAATTCACAAGACACTTACATAGGACAGGAATTGGGAAAAGGATAAAGTGCTGGCCTTCAAATATATAAAAGATATCCCATCCCTTAGAGTGGAAGACACACAGACGTTTAGGTGAAAAATAATCTGGCTGCTCTGTGAAACTATGACCTGAGACTAGAGTGACCAGATGTCCTGAATTTATAGGAACTGTCCCAATATTCAGGGCTTTCTCTTATATAGGCGCCTATTAGCCTCCACCCCATCCCAATTTTTCACACTTGCTATCTGGACAGCCTATCTGAAACACAGCCATGAATATGATTCATGAACTTGGCAACTCATGTTTTCCAAAGTCACAGCAAAGTGACTCTTCCCTAGCTGGAATCTTCATGACAACACGAGTGAATACTTTTCTTTAGTTTAACCGCTCTGATAAGTTGTTTATATACAACTATAATAAGCTATGTTCATCCGTAAGTGTCCATTACTAATACCAATAACAGATGGAACTGTCTGCCATCACCCCTTTGCCATTGTAGCTGTTAATGTGAAAAGCAGGGGCCTGATTCTGATCTCGCAACAATGTGGAGCTACTCTTTGGTATAGCTGAAATCAAAGAATCATACACATGATCTGATTCTATTATTATTTTCCTTTCTTTTATATGTGCCTCTGACTCCATCTTTCACCCCCAAACCTGTGGTATGCTTGATCTGTGGTCATTTTCTTAAGTGCTCCTTATTTATGTAATTTGCTGTGGGCCAGACCCTTGGTCATTCTCAGGTTTTTCCATATTTCACACTGGCTGGATTGGGGCCGGGGGTATTTATTATATTGTTTGACATCAGTATGTCAAAATCATAGTAATCCATGTGAGATAGGCCATGTCAGGTACTGTTAGAAAGGCTATTATGTGCTGAGTAAGATGATAATGTTTATGTCCATGTGTTATATGTGTAATGGAAGTTATGGATATGGTTGATATATCTGTATTTCAAATGGAGATGTGTCTGGGTAATGCCTCAGACAGGATGGCTATAACAATAGCCTGCTTAGTGGTCCATCAAGACATTCACAGGTGCAAGGGGCCCAGGGGGAGAAGCCAGGGATATACCTGATGAGTCACAGGACTTGCTCATGTGACTCTGGACTCCATTTTGGTTCCTGTGAAATTCCACAAGCAGCATGGCAAGGGCCACAGGACATAAAAGGCAGAGGCTCAGGGTCCATTTTGTCTTCAGCCCTGTTCAGCTTCCAGCCACCTATCTACCTCTGGATCAATTCATCTACAACTGAACTGAAGCTGTGAAACAAAGGAGTGAGACCCATCCAGGTACTGGATGTACACCAGAGGGACTATACAAGTCTGCAAACTCCACAGTTCCTTTAGAAACCTAATGTATATGGACTTTCAAATCAGTTGTATCTATCTGTTTGCTTTAATCCTTTAACATCTCTCTTATTATTTGTTCCTTTCTTTTTATAATAAACCTTTAGTTTTAGTTACTAAAGGATTGGCTGGCAGTGTGGTATTTTGGGTAAGATCCAAATTTATATTGATCTGGTACTGTGGCTGGACCTTTGGGGTCAGAGGCAACCTTTGTGGTAAAGAGCATTGAGTTTAAATAACTGGTCTCTTTACTGGACATAGTGGCTGTTTGGAAGCCAGAGACTGAAATGCAGTAAAGTGGCTGTATGTATTTGTATAGTGGCTTCTTGATAACCAATGTGGAGAATCAGAAGCACTGTTTGTGGCTGGTTGGGAAGTTTGACTTCAGTGTCACCCACCATTGCTGGGAGAGTCTGCTCTCCTTTTACAGCCTGCCCTGACCTTGTCATTATCAGGTGGCTGCCCTAGGCAGGACAGGTCACACCATATACACTGACAGACTTTTCAGAGTACTGGCTTGCTAGCTCCATAACAAAAATTCTCTTTTGCGAGCAGAGCTATAGCATTGGTGAGACCAGGTGCCTTTTCTAGCTAACTTATTTGTGGCAGGATTTAGAAGTGGATTCAGTTTCTGCCTTGTGATGGGGAGGATGGGTTATAACTGTGTGAATAAAACATCCCTTTTAAAACACTTTCTTTGGTATTTTTAATACCCCTTTTTGCTTTTTTGTAGTCTCTTGGCTTTAAATTTTCAGGTGCCACTTTGAAGTTTTGTCTGCAGGATCCTAACTAAAACTGGAGCCTGTGAAAAGACTAAATAGTCATTCAGTTCTCCATTAATAGTGGAGTTTTTAATTAAAATTTGCCCTTTTAGTTGAGAGAGTGTTTTCACAATCGTCCAGCCACCACAGTATGGTCCTGTTCGTTTTTTCTTTCCATAAGAAGCCCTCCCAGTTAAAGTAGATATGACTCATAAGAGGTGGCACAAAAGGTGCTTGAGTAAGGTTGAAATTATCCTTTTATAATCCCTCAATAATTACATCATTCTAATTACATACATTTAGTACTGCACAGCATGAACAGAAAAAAGTAGGAAAACTGATGAAATCATTTACCCTCTTTAAAGAGTGAACTGTTGTCAATGTTGTTTTTCCTATGAGGCAAACTTAAAAAGCATTACTCTTCCAAATGAGTACCTTGAAAAGGGATGTTGCTACTATCCTTTCTTTGTATTTTCATTGCTGTCAAACAGAAGGGGGGCTCATAAATTATGTAACATGGTAGTACAAGATGAAATGCAGGGTTTTCTTTTGTGACTGCATTGCAAACTGAAACTTCATAATTTTGTAAAACTGTGAGATCAGATCAGATTGCTGAACTGTTTTCTGAATTCTGGCTTCTCTAATCAAGCATTATATCTTGCAATCAGCTAACCTATGCTCAGTTGAATGGTGAACTCAGAATCCAAAAATATATCATGAATATTTCCACTTCTGTTTTTAAAAGATTTTTCTTTTTCCTACAGTAAATTTACTGTACAATTATGAAGGTGCATGAATTATTTCCAGACAAAATAAAAAGCACTTTCCTGTTCATAAAAGCTTAGCTAAGCAAGGAAACAGAAACATTATCATGTGACTGACTGGTGCAAACAATAAATAGTGTTTTCAAGCCACAAGCTTGAAAACAAGCCACCAGCTTGAAAACAAGCCAATCACTCAAATGTGTACATACCAACTGTTCACTGAACAACTGTGATTAATGACCTAATTCATTTAAAACCATGCCTCATTTATGGATAATTCATGAACAAGGAAAAAAGGCTAAATGTGTCAAGTGAATAATTTGCTCAGCTCAAACTAATGTGCCACTGTTGTGCACCTCCTGGGTATAAAGCCATAAAAGACATCTGCAAGTAACTTAGGGATCCCCTACATTTAGAAACATCCATTTTTTTTCTGCGGTCTGTCCCATCTCTACCACTTCACCTGAAAAAGAAAGTATTGGATCTGAAACCATGGGATGATCACTCCTACCTTTGACCTGGTGGGTTTGGGAAATCCCAAACTAAAGATATAGTTTTAATGTCTTCTCCTTTTGGCACTTAGCAAAAAACAATCCATAGGAGAGATGTTTACTTTATTTAATCTGGCTCAGAGTTGGACAGTCTGAGTTTGCATGAAAAGTCCCTTGTCACAACTGAGTGAGCAAGTGAGCAGGAAACTCTTAGTTTTTAAAACATGGGATGAAATACTGAGCAGACAATGTTTTGTAGATCGTTAGTCAGTTAGAATGAAGCCTGCCAAAAAACAGACCTTATGACCTATGGCTAGAGAGGTGGAAGACTCCAGCACTAGAGTACATTAAATCATTTAAGAGCAAAAAAATCACCTGTGGGCAACCGAATAGCTAAAGAGAGGAGTAATTGCATTAGGATGGGCAAACTGATTTGCATAAAATAAAAACTGCCCTGGACCTCCTAAAATAAGAACTGATCTAAATCGCCATCCAAAATTTAAACTTTGCCTTTTGTAGGACTTAAAAATATAAATAAATGAATGGAGTAAATCTTCTATTGGCATAACATGAAAGAAGATGGCATTATGCCAACAGAGAATTTGGCCCAACATTTTTCAGTTTCACAAACCAAACAGCCTGTGGTTCTGACTGAGACCAGACTCAGAATCATTGACATGCCACAAAAAATGAGGCTGTCCTCAGTATATTTCCAGCCTGATCAGAGAGAGAGAAATGCAAATTGCCTTATGGGTCCAAAGTAAAACCCTGGATCCAAATGCTTCTGAATTTAGGAAGAAGTGACATGCCATCTCACACTAGTGCTTCATCTTGTCCACTGGCCTGTCTCTGGCAGCAGTCCATACCTGATGCTTCAGAGGAAGCTACAAGAACCTTGCAGTAGGTAGTTATGGAGCAATCTGCCTTCTTGGAAAGTTTCTTCCTAACTCTTAGAATATAGGGGTTGGTTTATGTCCTGGAGTGTGAATGTTGCTTTTTGGTTGGTTGGTGGTTTTGGTTTTTTTAATCCTTATTAGCATAATTTGGTTATTCTTGTTATCCATATAAATTATTCGCTTCTTTTTTTAATCCTGCTAAGCTTCTGGCCTCAATGATATCTTGTGGCAATGAGTTGTACTGGCTAGTAGTGTGTTACGTGGGAAAGTATTTCTTTTGGTTGGTTTTAAATTTGCTGTCTTTCCACTTTCATTGAATGTCGTCTTGTCCTCATATTATGAGAGAGGATGACTAGAAGTTCCTGATACACATTCTCTAAACCATTCATTATTATATATATATATATATATATCTCCTCTTATTCATATCTTCTCTGAAGTAAATAGCCCCAGTCTTTTCAATCTCTCTCCATGCCTCTAGTTACTCTCATTATGAATATCTGAACCCCTCTATTTCTGAGATAGAGTGACCAGAACTGAATACCAAATCTGAGGTGAGGGGGCTACCACTGATTTACATAATGCCACTATAACATTATCAGTGTTACTTTACAGAGGTCCTCATTGGGGTCCAAATCTGAATTTCATAGTGGCTCTATAAGGAGGCAAAACGAAACAGCACTTAAGACCTGAAAACTCTGGGAATAGATACATCCAACTCTCAATCCAAACTTAATTGTTCATATTCTAATTCTACATTTTAATTTGCTCCATTTTAATGGACCAAATCATTCCTGTGCACAGCCCAAGTAACCCACCTCGGCACAGAAGATGTCAGTGTAGATCCCATATGGGGAAAAAGAAGCCTCTCTTTCCTAAGCCAAAAGCTGACTCCCCTGGCACTCCTTAGTTACCATAACAACATAGCTGATGCATGTATTTTGTTGCTTCCTCCAACAAACACTACATGGAAGCTCTGGCCAATGGCTCTCTGCCATCACCAATCTTCTTCTTTCCCTGACCTCACAGACCTCATGCACAGAGGGGTATAGGGATCCCCATGGAGCACATCCTTGCAAAGTAGGTTTGGTCCCCTGTATAAGGCCTCAACATCCTCTCCCAACTTTTCACCCCCTTTTCCATGCACTGGAATAATGGTTATTCATTAATACAAGGAGAAGGAGTGTTGGTAAGATCTGGACCTATGTAACATACACTACTTATTTTAATGTTATACAGCTGGTAAGTCCATGATACTGACAACATTAATTTCCTCTTGTATTCTCTTATCTCTGCAGCCACTGGTCTATATTTTATTGTCTCTTCATTTATCAAGTTCAGACTTCGCTCCCTGACTATTTAATCTTTTTTTCTATTAATTTGCTGAAAAAGTCACAACTTTCATTTTATAATGCTTCCTCATCCAGCCTATAAAAACTGATGCAACGATCACCTTTTTTCTCTGTTAGAAGCTACATTTTTCTGTATCACCCCTTTTCTGCTGCTGAACCCTGATCTTTAGGGCTTTATATGACCTTGATATATTTGTCAATTCATTCTGCTGGAGATGATTTTCAGAACAACATAGTCCTCATTCACATCTATAACCCATAATCCTACATGTTATAGGATATTAGAACCTGAGATGCCCATGGTAACTTCCTTAATCATCCACCATCCTTCCAGATCCTATTTTCAGACCTATCCTTGTTTGTGAATAACTGTTTTCTGAAAAAAATAATCAACATTTTTTTAAAACTGTAGGTTCCTAGTAGTTAATGCTAATCTTTACAGTATAATCTATTTTATATGGTGATCTGGGGGATGTTCAAAAACCTTCAGATAAACTGGATGAGCATACCCAGCAGTCTTTGAATTATGCAATCTGGAACTGAGCTACTAGCAGCATGATAAAAACGGACTGCTGATAGAGTAAAACCTGGGGTGATATATCTGATCTTCAATTGACTAGGAGTTTCAGTTAATCAGTTTACTTAATGGCAATTATACTGGACAAGTTGGAATAGCCTAGAGAACCTACATTATTTTCCCTGTTTGCAAAAGCTGACAGTTCTATCAAGAATCATCCAGACTTCTCCATGCAGTACATTGGTTCAATATTGGCTGTCATGACAGTAAGAGGCAAGCAGACACTTCTGAATGGATGTCTAGAGTCAGAAGTCCTTTTAATCTCTTGGGCTTTCTCTCTGCAAGCTGCTGAGCACTATGGTCCCAGTCCATAAATCTGGTGATCTAAAATGCAAGGTGATTTTTTTCTTCGACCGAGTGCATTATGGAATCAGCCAGCAATGTCAACTGAATAGAACTCAGGAAATCTCAGTGCAGTAAGCAAACCAGAAGTACGAGGGTAGCAATTTTCCTTAATATGAGTGATAGGGGCAATACTCTAGCAACAAAGAAGGAAGATATATTCCAGAAGGGACCAAGAATTCATTTTTTCCCTGATGTCTGCCAAATGATTCAAAACAAAAGGAGGGAGTTGGCAGGACTGAAAAAGAAGTTTTGTGGATGAAGTAATTTAAGTTGCACTGCTTCACCTGGCTAAGCTCTGAGTGATTAGCAAAGACAAAATATATAGCTTTTGAGGACTTTGGGTCAGCCAACAACTTCCTTGCAAAATTGCAGATGACAAAATGGAAAATTGCTTGGTCACTGAAATCTAAAAAGGAACAGAAAATGAAAAAAAAAGAAAAAGAAACCCCAAAAAAACAGAATTTACACTTAACCTTAATTTTGGATGCACATTCCTTTAAAAAAATTAAAACTATGGTATAGGGTATGAGGGGAAGGGGTTGTTTGTTTGTTTTTTTTTTTTAGATCGTTTAGCAAAACTATAAAAGTATATACTATACATGGCTTTCCATTGTGCAAAGGGCAGTTACCAGTCACCTAACAAAAATGGTGTCATTGCATTTGAAGAATACCAGTCATAAACTATTGAAGGCTCTTAGCCAACATATTTAAAAATGTCTCAGTGACATAGAAGTTGAAGTCTCATTTTCAAAATTGACTGCAGCTCTTAGGAACCCACATCTCATAGAAATCCTGTTCAAAACTGAGCTTGGGCTCCCCACTCACTTATACTCTTGTGAAAATTTTAGCCATAGTCTTTATCATTAGAGCTGAGCAAATTATTTTGGCAAATTATTTTGAGGGACACCAAAATTATTTGTGAATTTGGGTCAAATTTGACAAACTAAATAATCAATTATTTGCTCATCTCCATTTATCATATCCTTTACAAATAAACCTAGACCAAATATACCTATTCTTCCATTATGGTACTGTTTAAGTCTGGCACCAGGTGCATTAATAAACATACCAGATTCTGAGTGCTTTCTCTTTGCTCCTTCTAGCTCCTCTCACTTACCTTGTTACCTTTCCTCTTTCTGCTCCCTTTGTTAGCTTCTTCCTTCTTTCTCCCTAAACATAGCAGACCAAATTCATTCGACTCCACTGAAGTCAATAAGATCTGTTTGTGTATCTTAGTTCCATAACCTACATAGATTTATAGAGATTAAATTCATACCCTGCTCTGTATGAGAAAGTAAGATGGGTACTGTAAATTTGTTAGCTAAGACAGTTAGTACATGATGACTTTCTGAGATCTTGATTGCCCTGTAATGCCTCAATTTCAATAGCATTGTACTAGGGTTACATTTGGGACTACATGTTTGTTTTGTAGATACTGGTTTGTTCCTGAAGACTTTGTTTTACATTAAATCTATAGCAACGTGAAAGATCTTTTTCGTTCTTTAGGTTGTGTTTACAATCTACTTTGTACCTGCAAAATGCTATGTACTATCTGATGATCGTGAAAAAACAATACAAAGAACATGAATTATTTCTCAGACAATGGTACTCACAGATGGTCAGTGCTATTGACATGAGGAAATGACTAGGACAAACACACTTCCATGTATATGAATGTGGTTCCACAGCACATACACAAGTGAGATTTTTAAAAACACTCAACATTGGCCTAAACACAGTGAAGTGATGGTAAAACTCACATTGACATCAATAGGATTCCTATAGTCTATAATGATGCAAAGGGCAAAGTAACTGTTGAAGACGAGGAATGCATGAACTTCTTGATCCAAGAAAAATGGGAATGTTGCTGGCATAATGCTGATGTGGATTATTATTTCAAGATAAGCTTTCCCAGTGCAGTTAGAATGGAGAGGAATTGGTGCACTGGGATAGGGAGGTATATTCCAAGTATAGGAGTGGCATGGGAGAGGGCATGGAAATAGGCAAGACTGGTGTTTTTAATGGAAAAAAGGGATTTTGATGGCAAGAGACAAGAGCAAGGAAGTACCATTGACAGGGCAGTATAGTGCAAAACCTTGAAGTCTAGGAGTTTGGTTTGATAAGGAAGGGGAAATGAGTGGAGGGACTCAAAGAGGAATATGACAGTGTTCAAGCAAAGAAGTAGATTTTAGTGGCTACGTTTTGGACATCCTGTATGGGACCATAGACAGAGTTGGAAAGGCCAGAGAGGAGGAGACTATGGTAACCAAGGTTAACAACACACATATATATTACATACTGTTAATACTGTCATCTATGTTAATTTTAATAACACTACTATAGAGCAAATATTGGAAAACCTCAATCCCAATTTACGAAGTCTCCAAAGTATGGAGACTAGAAGAATTTTTTCCACTAGAAGAATTTTTTTGTGGCAAAATGTGGAAGAGATGCTATAAAACCTGTTAATCTTATTTGGAAATTCTGCTGTATCATATGTGCAAAATATGCAAAATGGTTCTGAAGAGCACTGGGATGAAGGAGCAGATCCTATTCCCATTTTAAAGTAATTTTAACTCACCCAGCTAACATTTTTCAAACCTTATTTTATTCATAGAAGGAGTTCAGACTTTCATTTTTTAATACCCCACATATCTCAAGCGCTCTTGGAAAAACTAGGTTCAGTAATTCCACTGGCCTTTTTCCCAGTCCACTACTCTCTAATTATAGCTAACAAATTTGAAATAACTAAAACTCTTTTTTACCCCCCTGCCCTCCCCCCACAATCTTATATCAGAAAGGGAGGGAAACAGGCTGAAAGGCTGACTTTTGGCCAACAGGCTAAGGACGTCTCTGCTGAGGGTGTCTCTTCATGAACTGCCTAAGTCTCTTAAAAAATGAATAAACTAATCAAGTATCATAAACCCTCTCTGAAACTTGTGTTTATAGCACAAAGTACTCTGTCATATCCAGCAGGTTCCCTTGGTAACTATGTAAATTCTTTAGATTTAATAATAAACTGTTACCACTTTGACTATTTCCTCTGAAAAACTGCAAGCTGAAAAATAACTGAGCTGCTCTTTTTGTTTGATAGCCTTGCCTATAGGCTGTTTTAGCACCCCATAAATCCTATAATTGTATAGGATTATTTGGCAGCCTGTGGTGGTTTCTGTTAAATCACAGTGAGAAGATGATCAGGCTGGTACTGAAAAATAAAGTGTTAAGAGTGACTTTATAAGATTTATGGAAGGAAAGACTACCGCTGGCAGAAACCCAGCCTTTTCCTTAATGACTAGTAAGGAAAAGACTCGCTGTGTTAAGATAGCATCTGTCCCATTAGCCTGGGTACAGGACTTATGTGTCTGTTTCATTCACTTATTCCCCAGCTCTTTCTTGTTCGCATACTGGGGTCTGTGATGATGTGATTGAAATCCAAGTGGACTCAACTGTCAGGGATATTGACTTAGAAGTATTTTACACTCCTTTAAATAGTTAGTTAGTTAGTCCCCCATTATGCCTCTGGTGTTCAGGGCAGCGACAAAGCTCCTCTACTCCTGTCCCTTTCTGGAAAGTCTTTCAATGGTTCCCCAGCTGTGCCCTAAGTTTTTCAACTCAGCTTCCACAGCACTTTGCCATGTTGTTTTGGGGTGGACTCACTTTCATTTGCCTTCTGATGTCCATCTTATTGCTATTCTGGTGATGAAATCAACTTCCATCTGAAACACAGGGCCAATCCATTTCCAGTGTCTCCTGGTAATAATGGTGCTCATATCTTCTTAGCTACACTGTATGAATAGAGCTCGATTTGAGATTGTTCTGGGCCAAAAGATACAGAGGATTTTTCTGAAGCAGGCTGTATGAAATAAGGACAGCTTGAACATATCCTACTTTGCCTTTCTCCAGCATTCTCCACTATAAAGTAGTGTTGGAATGTACACAACCCCAATAAATCTTACTTTTAGTTTTGATGTTATATTTTGATGGTTTCCACACTGTATTTAAGCTCCTAATGGTGTTCCTGGCTTTGCTGATTCCGTTCCAAATGCCCTCACTTTTTTTCCACCATCCTGGCTGATGGTACAGCTCAGGTATGTGATTCTTTCTACATTAGTGAGACCATAATCCTCTATCTAGACTGGTAATGGTGAGCAATATTAAATGTCCTGATAACTGTCTTATTGTGGTTGATTTTCAGTCCAATTTGCTGGCTGAGTCAGTTTGTTTTCTCTTGTATATGGTGATGGGTATGTGATAAGAGAGAGAGATCATCTGCAAAGTCCAGGCCTTCAAGGGATGAGAAGGGTGTCCATCTAATACCTCTTGGAATGTCCTCTACTGTACGCCACATTACCCAATCAATGACAATATTAAGTAGGATTGCAGACATAACACACCCCGCTGTACTCTTGTTATGACTTCAAAACTGACCTCAATGTGACCAACACTACATGTAAAGTTGGAATAGAAGTTTTTAATTATGTGAAAAGGGATTCCATAAGACCTCAAAATATTCCATAGGCTGATCCTGTGAATGTTGTCAAAAGCCTTCTCAAAGTCTATGAAATATATGTGAAGGTGTCGTTGCCTTTCTAAGCATTGGGTGGATTATATTTCATAGAATAAAGATCTAATTTGTGCATCCACACCCTTTCCAAAAACTGGCTTGCTCTTTTCTGAGAACACTTTAAGTGCCTCTGATATATGCTGCACTATGATTTTACACAAATCCTTACTTGGCAAGATGAAAGTGTAATACAATACCATTACAATCACTGAGAGTTCGTTTCTTTGGTATCTTCACTATAGCCCCATTGGTCCACTCGTCTGGCACTTTCTTCTTTTCCCAAACTGATAGAAAAAGAGGGGCCAGGATATATGCTGCTAACTCAGGATTAATCTTGAACAATTCTGCATTTAAATTATCCTAGTCAGGAGCTTTCCCGTTTTGTAAAGATTTTGATGGCTTGGATGATCTCTTCCTTTTCTGTGTCGATATCAAAATCTTCTTCTGCCTCCTGAATGTTTGCTTCCTCTTTAGGTGGCTCCTCATTCAGCAATTCTTTGAAATGCTTTATCTAATGCATTTCTTATTCTTTTTCTGTTGTCAATAGGTAGCTTTGTTTGTCCGTGATGACAGTGTTTGTTGGTATCTGCCATTTACCACTAATAAGCCACATCATTTTGTGGATAGTTCCTTGTTCACCACAGACAGCTGCATCCTCTGATTGTATTGCCAGATTATCAATATAATGTGGCTTATCTGCTTTCACAAGGCATTTAACCTCGAGATGTGCCTTACTATACTGCTTGAGGTATATGCCCTTTAGCTTCTGAGATTTTGTGTCTAAAACCTTTTTCTTCAGGTCTCGCCTGATTTCTATTGTGTCCCATGTACTGGGTGTAAACCACTCCTGTCTTTTCTTCTGCCTGCAGCCGAGACAGGCTTCACTATTCTATAAATTGTTGTTACTTTGTCCCACTTCTTGTTGATGTCCTCATTTGGGTTCTCCTCCTCTTCATCAAGACCTGCAAATACTGAAACCTGTTATTTAACTGCACAACAAAGACTTTCTGTATTTCAGGTGACTTTAGCTTATTGACGGCAGAATGTCTATGTCTCTTGTTTGATGGACCCACACTTCTTAGTTTTAGCTTGATGGAGGCTGTCACCAGGTGGTGGTCACTGCCAACATCTGATCCTGTTCTCACTTTCACATCTGTTAATGAACGTTGCCATTTACCATTAATCACTATATGGTCAATCTGGTTCTTATCTCTGCCATTTGGAAAACACCATGTCAGCCTCTCCATTTTCATTCATGGTGCCACATCCATGTCTTCTCATTGCTCTGTCATTATTTTTGTTCTCCTTACCCACCTCAGCATTCAGCTTTCCCATGATGATAGTTCAGTCATGGCATGGCACTTTCTCCAACTCCACCTGTAGTGTAAGGTAAAATTTGTCCTTTGCTTCTTCATCACTATCATTTGTCCGAGCACAGCACTGAATAAGAGTGATATTATTGTCTTTCCCTTTCAGTCTAACTTGTCATAAGCCTGCTGCTGATGGGCTTCCACTCAGCAAGGACTGCTCCACTCCTGTCTTCAGAAGGATGGCAACACCTGGTAATGTTGTTCATCATCCCATCCAGAATACTGCAGCGTTTATCCCAAGGCTTTTGTTAATCTTCCTGCTCCTATCCATCTACTCTCCCTGACACCCAGGATGTGTCATCTCTAGTGTCTCATCTTTGCTGTGACCTGAGCTAGCTTCCCTGTTTCATATGTTATCTGTACATTCCAGAAACCAAATTTGATTTTTGTTTCGGTGTTGAGCACTTCAGTCTTCATACCAGTGGCTTCCTTTTGGCTTTCACCACCGGCAGTCAAATAGGTCACTGACTTCTGAAGGCCGTAACACATGGTAATGGTTGATTTCTCTGCTGCTGTTTCCACAACATATTTTGTTTTTGTACAGGACAGGGTTGTTAGCCCTGTGTGTAACTCCCAACCTGGAGGACCAGAGTGTCTGTTGTTGTCTGGCCCTTCCCCACAGACAAATCCAGCATGGTTGAACCTACCAAGAGCAGAAAAGCCCCTGTTGACACAGACGCTGGGGATTGTTAGGGCATGCAAGCTGACCCACCATGACAAGGCACAAACACCATGGGACTGTCCTTTAAATAGAGGTTGAATAAATGGCACACAACACATTGGCTGAAATTAAAATGGAAATCTGTGGGGAGCTTGACATTTTTTCAAGCACATTTTTCCAAGGATGGCTTCTCTAAGATGGACAAAGCAAGGGTTTTTAAATGTATGTGGCATTCTGCCAATTCCACATATATGTTTCAGGCTCACATGAAGGAGCTGGTACGAGATCGGGAAGAGCAACAGATCTTGATTGTTGGGAAAGAGGGGGTGGCTGGCTGGTGGCTGCTGTCATCAGATCCAAACCAAAATCATATACTTAAAATAAATAAAAAATAATATGGGTGGAAGCTCTTACTACTGTTATCCACTGTCAACATTAAAGCAGAGAAAGAAAAATAAGCCACATGAGCCATTTCCCCCAACAGTGTCAAATTAACTATTTGAATGTTTTGAAACAAGTCAAAACTAGTATAAAACTGAAGTAATTATCAAAATAAGATCTAACCCAGATTTCTATATCAGAAATTAAAGAGAGAATTTAGGTACCTTCAGAAGGGAAGTACTTCACAAAGCGATAGCAGGAAGCTACTTTGCCAAAACTAGTAGATTTATTTTGGCAAAATAACCAGCATTAAAGGATATGGTGTGTAAAGTTCTTTTGAACTCAGGGATGGGGAATCATATAAAATAAAAGTTGAAAAGCTCTCTAAAGATGATTGCTGACCTTAAAAAGGAAAGAATAGATGATTTAGGTGCATAGAAATACCATTGGGAGAAGAGGATGAATTAGAAAGCCTGGCTGTGGTTTAGATTTTTAAAAGTGATATTTTATTATTCATTACTTATTCTAAAGATTTCTCAGTAAGAAGAACAGGTAAAACTATTAATGAAGGAAAGTTAAGCCTTGCAGAAAATATAAGTTTGGCTAGCATAGTACATGGCCTCACAGAGATTACAAAATCTACTGGCAAGGTACTCAAAGGCTTACAAATTTCTAGCATACCTCAGGACTTTAAAATACGCAAAAAAAGGGCCCCGAATTGCTTCAACAATTTGCATTCTCCAATAGAACAGATCATACTTTGAAAAGGGGTGAGCAGACTTGACATCCTCTACCCCAATGAAGCTTGGGAAACATGCTGTCATGAAACTTTTGCAATGAGGAATGTGGTTTGTTTTAACCATATATAAATCTAAATGTCTCCGGTCTATTTTGTGTAAATGTATACATGAAATGGAAGACCTGGCCCATGTCCCAAAAAGTATGACAACATAGCTCCTCCCTCCAGAGCCATTGTTATTATTATTTTGTTTTGTTTTATTATTTTATTCAAGGAATTTGGAGCCCAGTTATCTGTTCTGTGCAACATCCAGCTATCTGGTCCCTCCTTCACTGTCTTGAGTTTACAGACTTAAGACTCTTTTCACAGACTCTTTTCATTTCCCCTGTTGTGAATGAAGAGTAATGACATTGAAGGCAATGTAACTATAGCAGTTAAAAACTGGTTTGGATTAATAGAAAATAAGGCTCCATAATCTCATGTTTTGTGTCAGTTCTCCAGGTGATACTGTATATCAAAATTTGTGCTATACTTATAAGTTTTTGTTTGGACATGTGCTCAAAATGTACTGCAGATGGTAGAAGTGATGTAACTTGTTGCAGGCAATATGGTCATTACCTGATTCAGTGAACAAGGTGTTAATTCTGCTTCAGCTTCCCCACACAGGTGCTCAGAGGAAAGTTAATAAGACTGTTTGGAAGCTGGCCAGGCAGAATGCCTTTTGGCTTTGTAGCCAGAGTTTGCAGGTGCGGGCAGGGTAGGACCCCATTTGGGGACATTTTCTGTCTTCTTTATGGACTGAATGAATGTATTTTATTGTTATAAACACTAACCCTTGAGGAAAAGACATAGCTGACTGCATCAGTTTGATATGGACAAATATCTTCTTCAAGAGGTGTTTATTTTAAGTAGGGTATCCCCTAGAAACTAAAAAAAAGTCCTTAAATTTCAGTTTTACTAGCAGTCTGGCACATCACTACCATAAACACTGGAACAAAGAGAAGGCACTTTTATCAGTCTGAATATAGAAGGATATTAATTATATATAATGAGTTGAAAATACTTTCAGCGAAGCTGAAGTCTGTGGTTCTTTTTAATGACTATTTTTCTCCCACTGGCTGAAATAAAACCTTAAGAGTAGGGTGGGATTTGCAGTTGGAACTGCAATCTAACCTATAATCTAACCTATACAAAAAATCTATAAAACCTATACAAAAAAACTATAAAAACATATTTTCTAAACACTTATGGATTCTATGGTTTAGGTGTTACCAAATTTCCTAGGGAAGCGTTCATTCTCATCACTAGTGCAGCATTTCAGTAGTAACTTCAATACCTTTAACTTCCTGAAAGTTTGACTTTTGTCTTGTAAGATGAAAATTCTCACTGTGTTTTTTAAAACAAATAAACCCTCAAACCAACAATATCAAATCCCCTGTATGTGGGTATTTTTTAGGGAACACCATAAAAGGTAGTAGGCCTTAAACTTCATGAGACCTGACAGTTTTGTCACACTGACAGATTCCTTTGAGATTACAGATATTATGGAGATCTAACAGTGCAGCAGCTTCTAACAGAAACCCATTTTGATCCTCGACCCCTGCCCAAATTTCACCCAAATGAAAAAAAATCATCTGAAATTTTACAGCTATAATTTTAGGCAAGGGTAGTATTTTTTTTTTTCTGGAAAACTTGAGGCACGTGAGAAAAGGTGTTCTAGAAGTATGTCACCCCTCCCCTTCTCCGCCCTCCCCCCCACCCCCACTTCCCTGTTGAGTTTATAAACTTCATGACTCTGAGCTGGAGCTTTTAAATTCAATATTATTCATATACTGCAGTCACAATGGGGGGGACTGACAGGCAGGAAACCACAGGGTGGATGCAAGCAGGATTCTGAAAATCACTAGGGAAGTGTGGTGGTATAGAACATACCAGATACCACTTCTCAGGAAGGTGGATTAACTTCAGCAATGGGAGAACCTTTCCTTTCTGCATAGGTAGTGTCCACACAGAAGGACTATAGCAGTGCAACCTGTCTCTTAAGATGCTTTTCAGGGGCTTGCCCTTTACGTTTGTCAGAGACAAACTGGAGCTCAAAAGTGGCCATTTTGTAAGTGCCTTCTACATCTCCTCCTCTTCCAGGAGGGAAAGTCTTCTTACCATCTGTTATGATTTCCCCTTCTTATTCCTGAGGAGGAATAAGCACTGAGAAGTGCTGCTGCCTCTTCTGTAAACTGTTCTTTGGATGAACTGAAGACTTCACTTTTTACTCCTGTCTAAGTGGTAGTTGTCATGAATTCTAATACTCACTTTAAGAAAAAAATCCTCTTCTCTCCATTGTAATAGTAATATGTATACAAAAAAATCTCAAAAAAAAAATCCATCTTCCTGAAATTTAGTTAGTTTAGTTAGTAATGTGTTTAGACAGGTTACCTCAATATGAAGTCTTACATAGTCATTCCAAGTCTGACCATAATCTAACACTGCATTAGGCAGGGTTTATTTTGTTTGTGTGTTATTTGCCAAAGCCACCTTACTGAACCCTTATCTGTGCAAAACAGAGCTTGGTGGAACAAGCTTAATTCTATTTTACTGAATTAAATGATTAGAAAATAAACTTCTTATCTAAACAGTTAAACTCTGTCTGTAGAATATTCATAAAAGTAAGACTATAGAGAATAATCTTAATAATCTGATTTCTCTGATTTGCCTCCACTCTCTGCATGAATTTAAACTGATTATTTTAACATGCACGATCCCAGTATTGTTTCAGGTTGTTCTCCATGTTAATTCTACCCTAATAATGTTTTCAACAATGATTCTAGCAGAAAATTCACTTCAATAGTATAACATTCACATACATGTAAATATGCCAGTTTAAGGATACTATTAAATAGATCTTTTCTTTATTGGTTCAACTGGTTTACATAGTCCGTCACAGGATTAGGGATGGGGAGTGGGGGAATGGTGATACAACATCACAGTTAACAGTCCTGGGTGCACAGTTAATGTTCATGAACTCTTATCTGCGCTATTGTCCTTCTCACTGGGTAGCTTCCCAACTAACTGGTCATTGAATGAATCCCTGGAAATCTTATAATAAACACAATTACAATCTAATAGATGGAACATATAATATTAATAAAATATACAGACCTCTCCCACGATCTTCAGACCAAGGAGGAGAGACATTAGCTATCAGAATTAAAGGGAATTAAGGGAAAGCTTAGGCAGAATATCAAGAAAATGTCACTCTTGGTGAAATCCATTATTCTTTAATCTTCCAAGGCAAAATGGTGACATCCCTGTCACATGGGATATTGAAAATGAGACTAAATGAAAAGCTAATAAGTGTACAATGGGGAAAAATCCAGTATAAGCAAAGATTAAATAGCCTTAATACATCTTTAACATTGATTCTATGATTACCTGATGCCAAGAAAACATGCAGCCCAACTGCTTTCTCAACTCCCTGCTGCTACCATAATGGGAGATTATTAAATCACTGTAAAGGTAGGTAATTAACACTTCTCATTTGATACTGCAATGATAATACATTAGTTTTACTTCATTCATAAGGCAGCTGTATATTACTCCTCTATAGTAAGTTTAACCCAGGGCATGTTCCGTGTAAGAAAAGTTTATTTTATGGGCTAGAGAGAGGGTTAAGATTTTCATTGTGTTTCTAGCAATTAGTTTTTGGTTTGATGATGATGATGCATTTTTCTGTTTAGGATGACTTTTTTCCCCATACACTAAAATGTTCAGAAACTTGGTTCAATGCATGTGTCTGTTCTGTGAATCAAATACATGTTTTGTCCCTTCTTCCTCTAAGTGGCGGGGGGGAAGGGGAAACCATCAGTAGATTACCTACAAGTAAATAGATAAAAAATTAATTCATTTTATGGGATAGTTAATAAATGTAGTCTTTGTAACTCTTTTCTATATGTGTTAAGTTGAATAATTTGGCAGTAATTTATCAGTTTAATAGATAGCAAATATTTTCTGAGGACAATTTAATATTTGCATAAATGTTTGTGCTATCTGCTTTGTCTAATAATTTTCTCCTTTTGTTGGAGAGTTGGGCTGATGCACTGTAGCTTTAGGGCTGGATAGCTAGCTAAATCAAGATCAGATTGGAACACTGGGAACCTGATTTAGTTTTAGTGGGGAAAAGGTCAGTTCACTGTGTTCTGAAAAAGTTATACCAAAAGATATAGCTCAGTGAAACCATGCCTCACTGTCTAGAAATGATTTCTGATCGGACTCACTTATTTGAAGCCCCCTCAGCTGTTGTTCTGTGGACAGTTATATAAATAATTGCCTTCTATAGGACATCTGCAAGTGGTCACATCCACTCAGCAAAAGAACAAAGCTTTAAAATATGTTCTACACTAGTTTCTCAGCATAATTTTTCATGATAAATATTGTGTCTGCAGATCTGCTGGGAGTCAGTTCTGGACTTTGAATGCTAACAAAACCTAAGGGTATGTCTACACTGCGGAGTGAAGTCAATTTATTTTACATCAATTTCCACCTGCCAAATTTTGGAAGTCAGAGGAGAGTGAACACACCATGCTCATTGTGTCGGGGAATTGCATCCCCACTAGCCATGCTTGGGTCAACAATCAAAGCAGTGCACCACAGGTAACTATCCCACAGTGCAACTAGCTGCAGAGGCTTTTGGGAAGGTTATCAACCTCCAACGACGCAACATACTCCTCCACTCCCTTCTTGCCCCAGTCCAAAACAAACAGACAATCTCCTTTTCACGCCATTTTTTTTCAAACCCTTCAGTCTCTGCCATGCGCACGCCATTGCCTGAGAGAAATGGAGCCCACTCAGCTCTACACTATTATTGTGAGCATCACAAACACCTCATGACTTATTCTGCAGTATTTTGAGGGGTGAAACAGGAGCCGCACTGCTGAAAATTGCCATGTTACAGAGGCCGCCTTGCTGCAAGCCATAGAATTAAATAATTCCCATTTGTTGCAGGCTGTCACACACCATCTGCGGTTGGTGGAGCACCATTTCTGGTCCCAGGAAACAAGCAGTGATTGGTGGGAGTGCATTGTTATGAAGGTGTGGGATGATAAGCAGTGGCTGCAGAACTTTCAAATGCAAAACACATCTCTGAATTTTGCAGAGAGCTCTCCCCAGCCCTGAAATGCGTGAATACTCACTTGAGATCAACTCTGATAGTGGAGAAGAGAGTGGCCATCACTCTGTGGAAGTTAGCAACACCAGACTGCTACCGATCAGTTAGAAATCAATTCAGAGTTGGTAAATCCACCGTGGGAGCAGCTGTGATTCAAATGTGCCAGGCCATTAATAGACTTCTGCTAAGAAGGGTAGTAACTTTGGGAAACATGGAGGACATAACGGAAGGTTTTTCCGTAATGGGGTTCCCAAACTGTGGCAGGGCAATATATGGCATGCACATCCCTATCTTAGCCCCAGACCACCTTGCCACAGAGTACATAAACCAAAAGAGATATTTCTTAATGGTGTTGAAGGTTTTTGTGGATCAGAGGTGACGCTTCACTGACATCAATGTGGGGTGGTCTGGAAAGGTGCATGATGCACATCTTTAGGAACTCAGGTCTGTTAAAAAAGATGCAGGCAGGCACTTTCTTCCCTGACCAAAAATAAATGTTGGCGATGTTGAAATGCCAATAGTGATCCTGGGTGATCCTGCCTACCCTTTGCTTCCCTGGTTAATGAAGTCCTACACTGGGCACCTGGATAATGAGAAGGAGAATTTTAATAATAGGCTCAGCAAATGCAGAATGGTGGTGGAATGTGCATTTGGACGTTTAAAGTGTGCTGGCGAAGTCTGCTCACTAGGTTAGACCTCAGTGAAAAAAACATCCTAATAGTTATCTCTGTGCTTCATAATGTCTGTGAGACAAAGGGGGAGAAGTTCCTTTTGGGTTGAGTTGTGGAGGCAGATAGGTTGGCCGCAAATTTTGAGCAGCCAGATGCCACTGCAACGCTGTGAGCCAATCACGGAGCACTGCACCTCAGGGGAGCATTGAAAAACAACTTTTGCAATGAGACACAACAGTAATGTGCATTGCTTATCTGAGCCATGCTTTCACTTTGCATCCGCTACCCATCCCCCACCGAGCCAGTTCCTTCCTTCCCCCTCACCCACCATTCCAGTCCCCCTCCTCTTTCCTCCTTCATTTATTCCCTTCTTATCAATAACCAAACAGTAATGAATTGGAAGGCAGTACTTTCTTACTGATGATCCTTCACAGAGGGGGAAAAGGAATATAATGGAATTTTCCGCATGCATTTTGTGGGGCCAAGGACACAGAGCCCATTTTGGCTGTGCAAGCACAAAAGAATCACACATCCCCACTCCTTAAAGGGGCTGTCACCTCTTTCTGCTTGCCTCCACTGGTGAGGAGTGCAGCACATACTTCACCCTGCTCATCCCCCTCTTAGATCACTTTGGGGAGGGGGATAGTAAATACTGCATTAGCTCAGAGTTTTGCAGGGGCTACAGAGGGAGTCTGTCTTGCTGCTGAGCTTCCTGAAACTCAAACAGATGCTTTAACATGTCTGACTGATCACACATTATACGCAGCATCTCTTTTTGTGTTGAATGCTCATACTCCTGTGTTGCTTTCCTGTTGTCCGTGTCTATGTTCAGTTTGTCCAATAATGAAATCCTCCATGCTCTTAGCTCTGTCAGCAGCCAAGGAGGCATTCATTAGCTCATTAAACATGTCATCTGAGTTGTTGGGGTGTTATTTTTTTTTTGTTTTTTTGGGGGGTTTTTTTGTTTTGGGTTTCTTATCTGTGACAGGTGCTTTGCAGGAGTATAAGACTATGGTGTGTTGAATGTCGTGCTGTCCACTGTGAAGAAAGCAAAGCACAACATATCCATTGTTAACTCATCTCATAGATGAAAAGCAATGCTACAATGTAAAAATAAGTCCAATGAACATTCCCAAGGGAAGGCTATAACTGCATTCCATTGTCTGACTATTTGCGGGGTCAGAGTGCCATTCTAGCCATGGTAAGTAATGGGTGAGTGCATCTGTGTTAGGGAAGTCCCTGAGGTCCATGCTCCCTAGAGCAGCGTGGTTGTCAGGCTTCCAACTGATCAAGCTTTTAAGAGGTGGAAGAAAGGGTGAGGGGTGGATACGGGTTAACTGTCTTTGGAGGGAAAAAATGGGAACCCATTTACAGATGCCCAAGGGCCATAGCGACAATATCCTGCTTAGGGGCTTGCGGTGTGCTGAACCAAGAAACCATCCTTGGCTGTGCAATAACACACACTTTAAAAATCAGTCTTGGGCACGTACTGTAAATGGGGGCCATCTTCCCTAGTTAACCATGAGTGATATCAGCCTGCTGAGGGTCACATAGGTGGAAAGGGAGGATTTGTAGCCTCAGGCTACAGGCCTGGCCCTTATGCTGCTATGCTGTGTTCTGCGATGATACCTGCACAGTTAATAACAGAGTGGCAGGGAAAAGTGTCCTATCACGGTGCAAGAAATAAGGCTGATCTCCCAAGAAACCTGCAAAAGATTGCAGAGTACCTGCATGAAAGCTTCCTGGAGATATGCATGGAGGATTCTTGAAGCATCCCTGTGCACATAAATAATCCTTTTGGGGGTGAACTCAATGCTTAAATGCACAAAGTATGAAGAAGCACAACCCCATCACCACACACACACTGTTTTTTCCTGCTGGTACAAGATTCTGGACAGGGAATATAACCAAAGACATGCAATTTACAGTACATACTCACATATGTGCCTTACCCGGCATCCTGGTCAGTCATGGATTCCTGAGTCTGGGTGGGCTGCTCCTGGCTTTCAGGGAGAAGGGATACTGCACTCTCCTGCCCCCTGTTCTCCTCCTCATCATCATCCTCCTCATCTACGGACTCATCCTCATTAATCTTGGAATCAGATTCCCTGCGGTATCAACGTTGTATGGTGGCCTATGGTGGGGTCTCCACCCAGAAAAGAGGCATGTTTTTGGTGAGGAGCCAGAATTACTATTAGCTTCCCTAGTTTTATGATAAGCCTACCTCAGCTTTTTTATCTTGATGCGGCACTGCTGCACGTCCCTGTTGTGCCCCTTCTCCAACATGTCATGAGATATCTTCTCATAGATATCCAAATTTTCTTTGCTAGCTAAGACCTAAGCCAGAAGAGACTCTTCACCTCATGGACTGATAAGATCCAAGACCTCAGGTTGACTCCAGGCTGGAGCGTGTTTGGGATGTGCAGTCGCCATGGTCAGCTGTGCTGGCAAGCTCTCTTCACGCTGATCAAACAGGAAATGGAAATTCAACATTTCCCAGGGTTCGCAAGAATGAGCTATTTTCTGTTTACGTGGGCACAGCACATGTGAAAAGTGCTCAGAACAGAGCATTATGGGATACCTCCAGGAGGCTGACATTGATTTACTTTGCGCTTTGTCTACACTGACGCTCATTCGACCCACAGAATTCAACTTCAGCACTACACCACTTGTGGAGGTGGTTTTATTAAGTCGAATTTTACCGCTATATAGGTCAGTGGAACTGATATGCCAGTGCAGATGCATACTTTATGTGGCCGACATAAGCTGCTTTACGTCGACCTCCATTGTCTGTGACCAGCCCTAACAAACACAAAACACTTACTTGGATGTAAAGCCGCCTTCAGAGAATTCTGGGAATTCACAGCTATAAGAAAGAACCTTGTATTATAAAATGCAATTAGATCAGAAAAATTACTGTTTAAAAATGGCAGTTTTTTCAACAAAACACAGCAAGTTGCCATTAATAAGCAAAAGTCCGGCACCAAGTTATGAAGGATCTGACTATTTGCTGCAGTGAGCATAGCTATGTTCAGTTACACAATGCTGTTGTCATACATTAAATTCTGAGATAGAAAGAAGTCTGGTTCTACTTCAGGAACTCCTCATCTCAAGCAGTTGAGCTATGGCTGTGAAGGCATACTGGTTTCATTTATGCATATGTTTTGTATTAAATGCCCAACTACTGGGGTGCAAATTTTAGCATGACTGGGTGGGTGGATTTATTTATGTTAATAGAAAAAGTACAGTTTTAATTTTAAAGAACTCTAAAAGTGGTTCCATGTTTGTGTCCCTGAACGTTTTCCAGAATGTTTAATTTACAAGCATTATCCCTGCATATACTATGCCTAGGATCTGCATGTCAAGTGATCATCTTTTTCACTCCTCTCGTCAATAATAAAAATTCTGCAGGCTAAATTATGCCCTTATGCTTATACTCATAAAGTGAAATGCTCTTCAGATTAAGTCCTCAATTACACTTGCACACTTGTCTTCAGTGTGGTTTCCACTGATATCACTGAGGCAAGAATTTGACTGGTATTTGGAGCTTAATTATTAATATTAAGGATGTTTCTTTTTCAGCTTTACTGGTTCTGCAACACTTCCAGCAATAGTTACAGCAAAATTTAAAAAACGTATTTTTGTCCCACATATGAGCAGATAGGCTCTGAATACTCTCAGGAAGCAAGACGGTTGAGTAAAAAGTTGCCGTTTATATATAAACAATTTTCAAAGTAAAATCTCACTTCCAGCAAAATGATTGTAATTTCTTCAGGGTAGAGAGCAATTATTTTAACTGTTGGTAAAGTAGTAAGTATACCTATGTGTTGTGCAATTAGTAAAACAAAAGAATGAGATTTGATAACCTTGATAGCGGCAAAGTTCTTTAACAAGTAATAGTAGAAAAGAGATTTTGAATATTAAATAATTATTGAATATATTAATAAACAATTATCACCAAAAGACATCTAAAATATCTAAAATCAATTTAAGTGAATAGGAATCTTTCCATTGACTTCAGCAGTTTTTGATTTAGGATCTTACTCTTCTTTGTAATTATATTTAATAATAAGAATACGTTTTATATTGCACTTCTGATTTTTTTTAAATTAAATAGGAATGCCAATATGTTTAAGCATGTGCATAAATCTATGCAGGAGCAGGGTCTAAAACTGATTATTGCAACTTCGTTGGTCCAATAAAAGACATTACTTCACCCACTTTGTCTCTCTAAGATCCTGGGGCCACCATGGCTTCAACAACACTGCAAATATCAACTGAGTTATCTTTGTTTTTCAGAAGTTACCATTAAAGTGTCACCGTTTGACAACATATACTACATACTTACCACAGTTATGTCTGATTGCAACAGTGGTATTTAAAACACCACCATGTGGGTAAATAAATGCTGACTTAAAGTTGACCGTTTGTGTCAAGATGTCTGGTTTCGATATCTTGGGAGATTAAGAGGTTATCTAATAAATATTTTTTTCTGTGCCACTTGGAAAGATGATAAGGCATTAAGGGTGGAATTTTTGAAAGCACACTTAGTGTTGGTCTAACTCCACTCTCACTGAAGTCAATGTGAGTCTGACAAGTGACTTCAGAAGGAGCAGAGTTAGGCGAATGCTGGGTGCTTTTGAAGGTCCTACCCTAGGCATTTTCTATGTGTTGTATACTCATGAGTGTTTTTCCTTTGTGTTTTCCTTTTTTAACTATCTTCACATTTTCACCTATGCATAATCAATTTCCTTGTACTTAAATTCATCGAGTTTGCAAAACAGAGCATGAAACAAACATTTAATTCAGACATTATAAAGCACACTGCCTCTTTAACAATGAAATATTTAACATTTTCATGTGTGAACAATCACTGAATTTAGCTTCATAACAGCACTGACCAGCTGTATAATTCCTTAAATATTAAATAATACCAAATTAATACGCTTGTATGGTCACATTGGATGCAGATTAGTTAAAATCATAATCCTATTTAATTGAACACAGTCCCAGGGATTTTTCTCTCTAAAGGACTTAGTCACATGCATACTACATAATATTTTTCATAGTTTCTTAAATATATAGCCTCTCTCTAGGAACAGGTCTGTCTTCTAGTTTTGCTAGTGTTTATTAAATCATGTTGCACTCTGGGCCACAGTCCAGATGCAGGTATCTGCTGGAAATATTTCCATGGTGAAGTGGAATTTTTGTGGCTCTCAGCTATGCCACAATTCTTTGAAGTTTGTTACTGCTGTATCCTCTGAGGTCACTTTCAATGAAACTGAGATCACTAGGGACTACTATTCTTTTCAGTCTGAGTATAATCTATTCAGACTATTGTTCTATATATTCTGTTGCTCTACATTTCCATCAGTCATATGAAGACGATTGCCTTAGAACTTTCTGTGGATGCATAGTGCCTGGCTATACTCACACTATCAATCACACTATCAAGCTTTGGAGATGAACCAATGGTTTCTGAGAATAACAGAAAGGGCCCACATGGTGCTGAGCATCCTCAAATCCCATTTCCTTCAATATATGTTGAGATCTTTGGCACACCACAGGATCAAATCCCTAGTGTAAGATGAAGCCACTGAAGCAATCTAGCCTCAGCTTCATCTTTCATGTCTCTGAATCCATGTGTAGGCTTACAAAATTCAGGTCTGATGCATTTTATATTCCTTCAGATGTTTACTGTAAAGAAGTTACTAGAGGCAGGTGACATATTTGTAAGAAAGTCTTTTTGTTAAAAATTGCCTGGCAAAATTGAAGCAACTTTACTAGAGACTTCATCTTTTCCTGACAATTTTTTGCTCTTAGGATAATTGAAGAAATGTTGTGACAAGTGTTGTGACAAATGGTGTAAGACTATTTTTTTTGGTGGGGGGGAGGGGAGGGTCAATTTATGAACTGGGTTTATTGGTTGTGTGTGTAAGTCACATGGTATTATTTCTAGTTCCCTGATTGGCCAAGCCTTTCCCAAGTGGTCTGAAGGATTACCACCAGCCATTTTGACTAATTTTCTCTGTTCTGTTCTTTTTTCTGTTAGTCGTTTTCAGCCTGTCATTAAGAGAAACAAAAAAATTAACCTCTCCATGGCACTGGCAGCAGCAAGGAGTGGCTCTTTGTTGATTCCTGATTTAGTGTGTCAGAGGAAAGAAGGCAAACAAGATTTTATGCGAGAGCTGCCCTGCCTGGTGTCTTCCTGAGGATTGTTAGAGGAAGGCAGTCCATCCACCAGAATTCCAGAGGGGGTTAGCAATCTTCATTGGGATACACCCTAGTGCAGGAGGAAGCCTTGCTCTCTAGAAAGTGGGGAGAGCAGCTGGAGGTGCCAGCACAGACCTCCATTTGACATTTTCAGTGTCTAGTTACTTGGTCACCATCTGAATAGTTGGTAGGTGTTTGTATTTTGCTCTTGGCTTAACACACACTGTAATTATGAACCTGAATCTGTTTTTTGTAGGTTGTACAGTTGGGCACCTAGGCAATGGAGGTGCAGATTGTCCAGGGCACTTGCTCAGCAGGACAGGAAGGATGGTGGATTGAGCTTTTAAAAATTACATCTCTCTCAAAACGTATGTTGAGGTCTTTGACACACCAGATGATTTTGCTTTGACATATCTTTTCAGTTGTTGGTTTCATCTATTTTTGTTTTATTGTAAATTCCTTGGGAAAGGGACCATATCTCATGTCTATACAGGACCTAGAACTAGAAACATGATCCTTAGCAGGGCTGATAGATGCTGCTGCAACATAAATAATAGACAAAATGGAGAACTAAGAGGGTAATACTTACCTATGATGCCCCTTGCATTTGGGAGCTATGATGTGCAGTTCAGGAAGCCCACAACTGTGAGCCACCGTATTACCTTTCTGCTTCAGCAAGAGTGAGCTTTGCTGGCTTTAGACTGTATGTCAGACCCTGCCACACAGGTTTGGCTTCCTCACCAGCAAACTCCTCAACACTCTGCCAGTCTTAACCTTGCCTTGTAGGTAACCTACAGTGTACTCCAGTTCCTGAGTTCTCCCGAAACTTCTCTTTGCAGTGTCCCACTCTCTCCTGGAACACTCACGGAAGTTGAGTTCATTGCTCCTTTAAAAAGTCAATACACTGCAGCTCATTATTTTAACTGAAGTTTGTTAAACACTCTTATGTCAATCACAGCTTGAATTGATTCAGATTAAAAGTAAAACAAGATTGTTAAACAAAAGTCACAGCCTAAGTGATACCAAGTGCAAGGACAAAGGATAAAAATAGTTAAAACGAAAGTAAAAATATGCTTCTAAGGGTATGTCTTCACTGACGATGGCAAATTTGGTGCCGTCAGATCGATTCTCCAGGTCTTATTGAGCAGAATTGGACACCCGTTTAATTGATCTGGAAGTCAATTTAATAAATCCACCCCTGGAAAAAGATTAATGCTGTGTTGATGAGAAAGCGTTTCCCGTCAGTGCAGTGTAGCAGGGACACCATGCTAATTAGAATTTAGGAAGTCAACGTGAGATACACAAGCTACGTATAGTAGCTTCTGTATATCCCATTGACAGTTGCCAAATTTTGCAGCTAGTGTAGACCAGGCCTAAGACTAAAACTTAACTTAATCAAGTTACAATCTTTGCCTAAGGAGGTTTCTCCCCTATATTCAGTTCCTGGAGACTTCAACCCTCTTGGTTGAAGGATCCACTTTTCTCAGATGTACAAGAGCTCTGGTCTCTTGTATCTGCCCAGGAATGAATAAGTGTGGTTCTCTCCCCTTTATTTCTATAGTCCAGTAAACTTTTGAAGTGTATTATTTGACAAGTGAACCCACACAAAGCTCCTTTTCCCTGCTGGGTGTGACACCATGCTGTCTGCTGCCCTGCTGGTGATTTCTTCCTGCAACCTTCAATACAAATGAATAGCCCATTGAATTTGGCTGTACCTGGTTTGAGATGTTGACCTCTTTGCTTTTTCTGGAAAACATCTACTTATCAACTCCTCCAACATACTTGGCTTAAACACATTTTAGTCACATATTCCCAGTGTATATCTATAGAAAAGTCCTTTGTGCACACCCCATAAATACACCACACAATGATTTAAGGACCAGTGTGTTACCAATGTATATGTGATACTTTACATGACAGCTTTTTAGACACAGATTATGACAACAGTGCGTTCAGCTATAGTGAGTATGTGAGGCCCAACAAGAGTTGCTGACACATAGTGGTGAACCAATAATGGGCCTTTGTGTCACAGGAACCAATAATTACTGTGGGACATCATCAGAGAAATACACACTGTTCCTCCTCTGATTATGTGACGGTTCATCATTGCAATCAATGAATATGAATTTCTCCACATAACCAAGTCACATCAACTTAACTGAAAATAACACCAGAGTATTAATTCCAGTGGGTTTAAATTCACTTCTCCACAATATATGATGTTTTTCTATCAACCTGAGTTAACTAAATTAAATCAGGAAATTTTTTCTTTTTTTAAATCTAGTTATTTTGAACTGTCTTGACACCATTTTCACAACTCCACTCCTGCTCTGTCAGAAATGAGAAAACAGTTGACATGACCTAAAGACAGATTACAAATGATGTTGGTAAAGATAATACTAAAAGGTGTGACAGTGCTCAGATTGTCTGTACTTATAATTTTGTTGTTGTTGTTCTAATCTTAGTGGTTTCTAAGAGTCACATAATTTCACTTCTTCCAGATTGTCAAGTAACCCCCCAAAGTTCTTATATTACATGATTTAGGCTTTTGCTGGTTTTGTTTGGTTTTTTGGTCAATAACTCTGTCTAATGATGGGCAGTTCTTACCATTCATTAAACTTCAATTAATTTCAGAGCTTTAAGTTAGTATTTGCAATGATGTGAGCTCTCGACCCCATCTATCCCACCCCCAAAAACCTGTTCACATTTGATTCTTCAGAATCAAAAATAGATTAAAATGTATCAAACCATGCTTGCAAAGCTGCCAAAGGCAATAAAACAGTCTGTGGATTGCCTAGACAATGATAGAGTTCGTGAGAAGAGGACAGATAATTTGTCAGCCTCACGTACAGTATTATGTTCTCTCCTGTTGCTGAGAGAGATTACAGTGGGGGTGGGAAACACAAGAGAATTTCTCCTCGGCCGTTAGATATTGCCACAGAATCTTTAAAAACATATTGTCTTTACATCTCTTCCCTAGTACAAACAAAAAACCCTTCACAAAATACTATCAATTGGTAAATATATTTCCATACAAGAGTCCCTTTAGACTGTTAGTAAATAAGTGTTGCCCAGCAAAATTATTACAAAATGTAGATGTCAAAATGCATCCTGCTATGACATTACAAAAAGGCAGATAATTAAAAAAAAAAAAAGGACGAACGAGAGATGTTTTGTGTCTTTCCCTCCCCTTTTCCTCACAAATGATACCTTATACGGGTGAAAGAGCATCACCAGACCAACACAAAGTGACAGCAGCCAAACCAGAGCTGTGGAGTTTTTTTAAAGTCCAGTCTTCAATCTGTCCCTTTCCTGCCCCCATCTCACTTCCTAGTGATACATTTTTCATCCAAGAGAAACGTAGAGGGACCAGGCATATGAGTGCCCGCATTGTCGGTAGCTGCTGTTAGGAGCCAAACATGTTTGTGTGGAATTTCACTACAATTTTCCCAGTGTTGACAAATGATCATTTGGGTCAGATCTGTGTTGGCTGCTCTTATGGCCAGTTTATTAAGACAGCTTCATATCCTGCACCTTTTTTCTGGGTGTCCGTATTGTAGACTGCCTGGCTTTAATGCGTGGTAATATATTATACCATTGTGCCTTTAAAAATGTTGTTAGGGCATATAAGTTCTTAATGAATTTTATAGCTTCCAGTTAGTTGAGATCAAGTCAGTGACCAGGGCAGATGCATGCCTTCCGTGTAGTACATAGTGGGTGTATATTATAAGCACAAAACATTGTATGAATTTTCCTTTGCAATATTAGGTTTGAAAATATCCTAACTCAGAGCCAAGCATAACCCCGACTTGCAACTGCTCCCAGGGATGTCATCTTTTCTGCAGAGGGAGAGATAAATGATTATAATGACCCCTTATAAGATCAGGAAGCCTGGATGAATCAAGAGAAAATGCACTTCCTCTCCAATTCCTATCTCCATAGAAACTCCTCGACTCTCCTCTGTCTGCTGTCTCTACAGATTAAGCAACACAGTTTTCTGATAATAGACAGTGAAGTCTGCAGCCTGCATTGTCTAATAGAAGAATATCTTGAAGAGCAGAATTAAAGTATAAAAAGAGAACTTTGCCAAGTTTTTAGCATTGCCTCCCAATCACTTTTGAATTCCTCCTATGGCTTTTCAGGTTTCTAAGAAAAATTCTCATGAGAAACATACAGTGTTTGCCGCCAGGGTCCCCACAACCATGATGATGTCTTTGTCTACTGGCTTAGTTTCAAAGGATGCAGTGTCACTCAAGGACTAATACGTGCTGCCAGTGTTGCAATTAATGTCACTTTATAGGAAGATGAGGAATCATCAAGAATAGGCTAAGAAATGCTAATTGAAACATAAAACTTTATTTTCAAATACATTGAACAGTTTGTGCATGGAAAACCGTACTATTTTTTGGTAGTTCTGCTGTGCAGACAAATAAACAAAGAACTATGATTAAGTGATATGTCTAATAAAACCATTTCTCTAGATTCTGTGACTAATATAAATGAAAAAAGGGGATATGAAAGTGAGATAGTTTAACAGTTTCACATAAGTGCCTTTAATAATAAATATAGTAGTAATAGTATTAATAATTCATAGCGTTTAAGGCCAAAAGGGACCATTAAATGATCTAGTATGAACGCCTGCGTAGCACAGACCCTTAAATTTCATGCTGTTATCCTGTATTGAGCCAAATCATTTGTGTTTAACTAAAGCATAACTTATGTTTGGCTAAAGTATATCTTCCAGAAAGATATCCAGTCTTTAGCTGAAGACATCAAGAAATGAAGAATCCACCACCTCCCTTGGTAATTTGTTCCAAAATTTGTTCCTAATTTCAATTTGAATTTCTCTGGCTTTAGATTTTAGCCATGGGTCTTGTTATGCCTTTCTCTGCTGGATTAGAGAATCCTTTAGAATCCAGTATCTTCTCCCTGTCTAAGTACTTATGCACTGTAATCAAGTCACCACTCAAACTTCTTTTTGATAAACTAAAGAGATTGAGTTCTTTAACTCTCATTGAGAGGCATTTTTCCATCCCTTGAGTCAGTTTTATGGATCTCTTCTACACCGTCTCCAATTTTGCAACATCCTTTTAAAAAATATGGAAACCAGAACGATACACAATATTCTAGTATCAGTCTCACCAATGCTGTATACAAGGAAAAATAATCTCCCTACTCCTACAGTACTCTTCTGTTTATACATCCAAGGATTGCATTATCTCCTTTTTGTTACATCACACTGGGAGCCCATGTTCAGTTGCTTGTCCACTATGATCCTTTTCAGAGTCACTCCCTTCCAGGATACAGTCTTCCATTCTGTAGCTAAGGCCTGAGTTCTTTGTTCCCAGACGTAAAATGTTGCATTTGTCTGTATTAAAACACATTGTGGTTGAATGTGCCCATCTTACCAAATGATCCAGATCACTCTCTCTGACTGTCATGTCTTTATATTTACAACTCTGTCAATCTTTGTGTCATATATGCTAATTTTATCAGCAGTGATTTTTATATTTACTTCTAAATCATAGATGAAAATGTTGAATAGCATCAAACCTAGTACCAATCCCTGTGGAACTCCACAAGAAACATGTTCAGTTTGATGATTTTCCATTGACAACTACTTTTGAGATCTGTCTGTTAAAGATAAAAATAAAGACTTAGCCATATACTCTATCTTTCATCCCAAAGCCTCTGCCCCAATTCCAGCACTTGTTTCCCCCCCCATTCCCTCACCACCAATGTTCAGGCCTATTATTCCCCACCTTCTTGTCCCCTGCTGTCACTATCCTCAAACTTTCTTCCCAGACATGCACAGTCTGCTCCTGCCCGCATGATAGTTCAAGTAAATTCTCCCACTTCTTGCCCATCTGCCACCCGACTGGTATTTTCTAACACCTTCCCGGTCCCAGAGTTCCAACAACAAATAGTAAAGGGATTAAAGATGAAGGGTTGTCTGGGCACTGGTTTTACACTTCATCTGAAAGGCCAATGCTCCAAAGGAGGGGCATTATTAACTCAAAGGGAAAAGGGCTACTGGCTGAATACCAACACCACTTCCTCCACTACTTACACACACTATGTGTTCCTTGGAGGTCTTCCATTCAAGCATTGACCTAGCCCAACCATGCTTGGCTTGAGAAACTGATAGGAGCAAGGATGTGATCCTAACTTTTGTCTGTTACATTGAGGGCTGAGTTTGCAAATGCAGTTCATGAACTTTTCAGTGAACCTCTTTCTGGTGCCAAGGAAGAATTTATTGTTTTGTGTGGAAACTATACAAAACTTGCTAGTTTTGTATGACTTCAGCTGCAGTGCTGAACTTGAGACAGCTTTGCTGTTAAATGTACAAATAATAATATTTCCATCAGAACAATTAACTGTGTCAGCTATTGAGGATTTTGTTTACCCAGATGAGTATCTAGCTTTGTACTCAATATTCTACCAAGAGTGAAGCGGAGGATGCAGAGCTCCCAGAAAAATTTAAAGATTTTACTTCTTATTTGGTGTCTTAAATACTGTAAAGATTGACACACTGCAAATCCAGATATAAAAATACAGAAGTAGCATTCACAAAAATTAACTCTTAATTTTAAAAGTATAATCAGGCAAGTGTTTGTTCTCTCCATACTTGCATGTCCCCTCCTATTCTCTCCCCTTGCTTGCCCTCTGAGCCATATGTTAATTTGTCGTAATTTAAACACCGGAACTGCATGTTCCTTTGACAAATTCTTTGAGAATCTGTCCTTTGCCTAGATATAATGTTATCAGAGTTAAAATGCTTTCTTTGTTTCCCCTCTGTTTATTTCAGTTTAAATAATGAAAAAATGAGAGAACTGAAATTTGTACAGTGTAAACCAGAGCTAGCAGCTTTTTCATATCTGTTTTGAGACACAATTTGAGCTTAGAACTATTTTTCTAATCTTTATTATATTAGAATAAGTTATTAGCTAGTTGTATCATACATGGATAAGAATTATTTATGCAATTGCTCTTATTAGGTATAAAAAATTGAACTCTTGAACTTAGGTTGAAAGATTAAATGCTCAAAATCCAGGAGGCTTAGACAGTTTCCAAGGGCAACCTTAATGTTGCCTTCTGTGTGTATATGTTACGATAGGGTCTGTCTTTGGGTGATCACGTAACAAATGCTTCTCTGCTGTATTATTTTATATACAGTACGTGGTGCTAAGAATTATGAGTTCAGTACTGATTCCTGTACTTAGTCATTTTCCTCTTGACCACATGACCTTTAACACTACAAATGCTTCTGATACAAGCACTTGGAAAGCAGTAGACTAAAGTCAGTATCGCGCATGAGCCTATCTACACATATTAATAAAGAATTCACCATTACTGCTATAACTCCCTTTTTTCTAATTCTCATTACTGCTTCTCATGACCCACTGTTGATTAAATATTACCTTTAAGCCCCCATTCTCTACACCGTCCCTCTTCTCCCTAGATGAATGTCATACAGCAAAATGTGAATATCAGCTTTGTTATCTCTCACCTAGGTCTTGTACAGACCCATTTCAGACACAGACTAAGAACCAAAAAATTACAAAAAAAGGACGCATCACTCCTATGTTAAAAATAGCTAGCTGGATAGAAATAGTATTCAACCACAATGTCACAGTGAAAGGTAGTTTTCTATTGCTTTGTGCTATTGTATGCGTTTATTGTTAAAAAGTGGTAATAGAAATATCAGCCTGATCCTGCTATGCCTCTAGATGGATATCTTGTTGGATTATCCCCTAAAAACCTTATTCTTGGGTTATGTCAGGAAGTCTGGGATTGTGGACAGGTCCTTGAGAGATGTATAATCAGGCAGGTAATACAAAGTAGAGCTGATAATGTCATAGCTGCCAAACTTTTCAGGCATCACCTTTGCATGTAAAGTAAATGACTTCTTCTGATACAGCCTGTGCCCCCTTACCTAATAATAAAGAAATGCTCATATTTCCATCTCCGGATCTTGACCATTTACCATTTATCTGGGATATTGGCCAACATTATTATTCCATTTTACAGACATGTAACTAAGGCCGGGTCCACACTGATGGTGGCAAATTAGCTGCCATCAGATTGATGTCTCTGGATCGACTGAATGGTCTGTGTAGACCTGCTCAGTCGATCCAGCAATCGACACAGGAAAACCACCCCAGTAAGTGGCGTAACACGGCATCGAAGGGAATGCTGTTCCCTTCGACGCAGCGCAGTGTGGACGGCGCACGGAGGAGACGCAGCAAAGTCGACGGGAGATACACAAGTGATTTACGTCACTTGCATATCTCCCGTTGACTGCCACCGAATCCTGAAGGTAAGTGTAGACCAGGCCTGAGACATGGTTTTCTCAAGGTCATATAGTGACAGAGCTAGGAATGGAACCCAGGAGTCCTGACTGTCATTCCTATGCATTGACCACAAGACTATCCTGTCCCCACTTTTCTCTGCAGTGTTTGCTTTGTTGCCAATTCCCTGCTTATATCAATGTGTGACCTATCACACGTTTTCTTCATCATTATCCCTTTGCCTGCCACCTGGTCTTTCCTCCCACCACCTTTCCCATGGAGTCACATCCTGTAATGGCCTGGTCTTCCCCCTTATCGCTTCTCTCCTTCAGTCCCTTCTCTTCCTGAGTCACTTTAGTCCCCTCTGGTCCTGTCTCCCTCACACCAGGACCATTTCTCCTGGCCAGGAAGGAGCAGTGTCGGCCACCTAATATTCTTCACTTCCTGCCCTACTGAGCTAGACTGAGAGACACAGAGCTGGCAGAGGAAGCAATAAGAAGTGGGGCGGGGATAGAAGCCTTGGGCCCATAGTAGCCAGGAGACGGGGCTGAAAGGGAAAGTTCGGTCACTGCCGCAACTCAGCTTATGAGTGACATTTTAGCTGTCTGAATTCAGAGTAACAGCTGGGGCAAATGTGGGATTATCACTCCAACTGGGTGACCACTATGACTATGAGGTGGCTTAAAGTTCACCTTTACACTCTCCTGATTCTGTGTATGGTCTGTGTTGATGGGTTCTCCTGCAGTGTGCTAGAGCAACCTGAGAGCTGATCTAATTCAGGCCAATCTGCAGTGCTCACAGAGAGACACAAATGCAGCGAGGTATCACTGGCCTAGCAAAAAATATCTAAAATAAAATTGGATTATGATTGTGGGGAGCTTCTGTTGGAGACGAGTTCATGAATTTCAGGATGGGAGTCACTTCCATTCCATTTCACGTAGATAGCAGGGTTCAATTCATAGAAGGGAGCATGACTGAATTCTATACAATTTGCATATTTTCACCCTTTTTCTCCATATCTAGCAACACATGCTTTAATTTTTTCACTTTTACCCATGATAAATTGAAAAGCAAGACATTTTGGCTTTAGCACATCCTCAATTATTTTTTAATTTCTAGTGGCAAGCTAATCAACAACCAGTTGTTGGTCTTCCTTTGTTTAACTGGAGCTGATCACTGCTGCTTCATCATGTTAGTAATCTTGCACTTTCCATACCAATCTTTTAACTTGCATATACTGCAGGCAATTATTAGAAGGAAATTACCCAATAGGGTCCTCTTTCATGCAGTAGTTAACCCCTGCTTGCAAGATAGGATTTACTTTTCATACGTTTTTCTTAAAGTTTAGAAAGAAGTGTTTGTTTGTTTTTGTTTAAATGTGTTTTCTACAATTATTTTTCAGTTTCTCTAAATTGCTATTGCCATGGATCATTCCAATGATTCAAAGCTCAGATGTTAAATACTTGTGATTATTTTTTTAAGAAATAATTTAGCTCTGAGTCAGTTATTTCTTTTTAAGTATTTATGCTGCAAATTGCAGCAGTGTCCAATCAAGCTCTATTTTCAGTACATTACAAAAACATTTATTGTTGTTTCCCTAAACCCTGAAATGGAACAAATCCTTTTATTGACTTGTCAGATATACTTGTAGAATTTGTTAACGATTTTCTTAAGGGAAACATTAGCATTACTGATTTACAATTCATTCCTCTGTTTAAATAACAGTAGCAAAACAATGTTTCCTGAAGGTACAAAAGGTTTGCTACACAGATACTCTTCCTGGCACGGTTTCTTATATGTTATCTCTCTCAAAAAAGCAAACTAAACGCTATATGCCCAATTTTCCATGAGTGTTATTTCACCATGGCAACTAGCTAAGTGTGGTCCTCAGTTGTAAAACTCGGTGTTGGCTTGTGCAGTAAAAAGGACTTCAGAAAGATGAAAAGCGCTTTAACCCTTTTTCTCCTAAGGGAAATTTAGGAGTATTAAGTTATTTCCTCTTGTTTTGGACAATCTGGTAGGAAAAGTCCACAGAATTAAAATAAAACAAAAAGAAAAGAGCTACTTTTATGGTTAAAGCATGGAAAATCTCAGTGGATTCAATGTGTGATGTAAGGCATGTTTTTACAAGGGTTGTTATGAGGGCTGGTTGAAAATTTTCCATCAACACTGGTTTTTGATAGAAAACTGGTTTTTCCAACAAACTTTTGTGAAAAGTACCTGCTTTCCATGGAAAATGTTGCCTTTTCATTGAAAAAAAACAATCAGGTGAAAAAGTTTCTTTTGGAAATGCTATTATAGCGCCTTCTTTGAGTTGTAGTTTGGGTGCCTTGTTATCCCATTCCCCTCTATAGGCTGGGGGTCCCACTCCCAGCCAGATGACATCTCCCATGATGCTCACAGCCAGGGACTCCCATGATGCACCAGTAGCTCAGCAAGAGGGGATCACATGGTGCATCACATGCGATGTGGTCTGGCTGGGGAGCCTGGCCTGAAGAGGAGAAAGGAGCATGAGGCATCTGAACTACAACTCCATGAGGCACCATGGCAGCGTTTCCAAATAAAAAAACTTGGGGCTTGGCTGAAAACTTCTGGTTTTCAACTTTTTCATCAAAAGTCCAAATTTTCCACAGGAAAAAATACCCATTTTCTGACCAGCTCTAGTAGCTATACAAATATTTTATTAAAGAATGAGTTGTATTTACAACATGGTAGAATAGGTCTAGAAAATAGTGACGCTGGTATAAAATAGCTTGGAAGAGCTCCCACACATAGAATTTGGATTTCCATTCTTTTTTAATGTTTGGTTTCTACTCTGTCTTCTCCTGTTACCTATACAGATGCGCATTCTTCCCTGTAGATATAGCTCTAATTTTACGTTATTATCCCATTCCCATATTTTGATACATGACTGCCTGCTGATAGTTTCTGCAGTAAATGAGGTATTTGGTATAGTACAGTTTTCCTTGACACAGAGTGCTTATCTTCCATCTTTTTTAAATTAGCACAGAAAGCAAGGAAACAGAAATTGAGGGGAGGGGCATACAATTTGTGCAGAGGAGTATGGTAAATACGATTAAATAAGTTACACTCCCCTTTCCCCCTCCGCCACATCAAAAAAGTGGCCGGAAAGCGGCCTGAGAGGTTCCACAGGGGTTCTATAATGCAGACTGTAACTGTAATTGCCCTTGTCCTTAATATTGTGATACTCTGTCTAAGTTTCCCAGACTTGAAGAAGATCTCTGGGTAAGCTTGAAAGCTTTTCTCTCTCACCAATAGAAGTTGGTCCAATGAAAGGTGTTACCTCATGTACCTTGTCTCTCCAATATCCTGGAACTGACACAGCTCACCTTTAATAATAGGTTGAGAAACTAGCCCCCAGCATGAAATGCTCTGTCTTAATTTGTGCGTTCCAGTCAAGGAGAAGCATTGCATGCTGGAATCTATAGTCTCCATAGCTATCACTGAACACTTCCCTGAACATGTATATCAAAGACATTACAACAGTTGGGATAATCACACACTTATGCACACACAAACCCGAGCACAGGTCTGTGCTCAGTCTGACCTGCTCCCACCAAAGGAAAAGAATAAATCATAGTTTATCCCAAAATGCTTTCTTATTTTTAACCAATTCAGGGGTCTTCATAAATAACCATCTGTGATGCAGACACTACAAATTAAAGTTGGTGTGTAAATTTAACACTGGATTTCACTCTTATGCTTAGAGTTGTATGTCATGTCTCAAGCTCTAGTGTATTTTTATGACTGTTTTTCCTTTAAAAACTATAAACAGGGAAATGCTGACAGACCCTTAACTGTAGCGCTGTGAATGCACCACTATAATTAATGCCCTAATCTAGTCCGCTCTTATTTTTCAGTGTACAAGTCCTGTGGAGTTTGCAGATTGATTCAATTGCAAAGTTAGATTCCTGCTGTGATCTCCTTTTTTCAAATCATAGGGCCTTTCTGCCTGGACTGCCAGGCAAGGAACAATGGGTGCTAATTAAGACCCTTCTTAAAAGGCTACCGTTTACTCCAGCTTTTGATTCTTTCATGGGGCGTTACAGGGAAAGGATGCCTTGTTCTGTTTGTGCATATATGAGCAAGGTGGCCGACGGCGGGTCAGGAGAACACTATAAAAGCTTGGTGCTTGTCAGAAAGGACTGGATTTCAACCCAGGATAGTTAACAGACTAGACTGAAGGGGGCCCAGCTGTGTTTTCTGCCAAAGTTTGATGTATATTTCACAACAGTGCCTGTTCTTGATCCTTTGCCTGTACTTAGATTCAGCTCTTCTTTCTTCTTATATTAAAGTAGGCACTTCTCAAAGTGCAAAGGTTAAAAAAAAATAAAATTATTTTACTATTCAAACTTGGAGCATAAAATATTTCTAACAATTATTGATCAGCTGGGCTATTGGAAAATAGGGTACATATTTGGTTTAAGGCTGCTTACACCTTGTAAAGTTTTATTATTCCTTATGCTACCTATAACGTTTAAAACTGCAAATCATTCTTAATGCCGTGTCTTTTTAATCTAAAAATCATATTTTTTTTATTGTTGCTCATCAATATATTGGAATTTTCAGATATATGCTGTTTTCTTTAACCTCTAATTTGACAAAGGGAACTTACCTAGTTCAACTCTACATCTGTACTATATTTGTAAATAATTTATTCATCTAAATTGTTCAATTCCATGCTCCAAATGCAATAAAGAATCAGCTTCAGTATTTAACCTTTGCTGAGAACCAGATTAGATTTGGTTACAGAATGGAAAAACAGAATCAAATATATATGCTGATGAACTACATGACTTCTACTCACTGGTATTCATCCACTCTTACATTCTATCACTCTTATGTTGAGTAGTGGAATGGAAGAGTGGCTGATGAGTCTTGCCCACACGCTCAGGGTTTAACTGATTAACATATTTGGGGTCAGGAAGGAATTTTCCCCCAGGGCAGATTGGCAGAGGCCCTGGGGCTTTTTTGCCTTCCTCTGTAGCATGGGGCACTGGTCACTTGCTGGTGGATTCTCTGTACCTTGAAGTCCTAGTTTAAATAATTATTTGAGGACTTCAGTAACTCAGTCTTAGGCTAGGGGTCTATTACAGGAGTGGGTGGGTGAAGTTCCGTGGTCTGCCTTTGTGCAAGAAGTCAGACTAGATTATAATAATGGTCCCTTCTGATCTTATTGTCTATGAGGAAGTAGTCCCATGGAGTTAAACAGGATGACTCGAAGAGTAATTTATAACTTGGTATGACTAAGGATGGCAGAGGCTGGCCCAATATTTGTTCTTATTGAATATTTCAAGTGTTCAAGTATCCCTCAGTGTGTTTCAATCTTGAAAGCTCCTCATATTTGTATCAGAAATGTGCTGTTCGCAGGTATTCACTACTCATCTTGTCCTGCTGAAGAGTGTGTCATCCCAGCACAGGAGCAGAAAATAGATCGTGTGACATATCCTGTACCTGTGGTGAATAGTAAAGTGAACAGTTCACAAGCAACCCCACAGTTTGACACATAACCAGTTTGGTGAATACTGAATGCTTCTGCCGAAATCAGGAATGGTTGGTGAACAATTCAGAAACAAAATAAAATAAAATAAAACAAGGGCTAAATTCATGAAAGCCATAATATAGCTGGTTTAACAGTATTAAATTAAAGCACCAATAAGTAATTGGAAAGACCATTTCTCATCATCTTCATCTCATCATCCTGCAAACCCTCCCTCATGTGAGCCTTGTTTAATGGAAGGTAAAGATTACCCACATGAGTAAAGATTTTCAGGATCAGGCCCCATTCACCAAAGGTCAGGTTGTCTCTAACCCTTATCCAGCCACACAAAGGAGTAAAGGAAAGTAAACCCCACTCTTAATCTCTCTTGTTTAACCATGCGTTGGCTGCTCGGATTATGGTTCCTGCTGTGGGAAGGAGACAGGAGCAAGAACTGCTTTCCTGTTGCTTCCCCATACAAGCCAAGATGCAGGGAGAGGAGGATGGAAAGAGACGAGGCATGATTTTGCACCCTCACTTACACCTTCCACTCATCCGTCAGAATAGGTCCCAAGCGCCCAGGGAGGAGTGAACTATACCCAAAACAAAGGAATCGCTCCTGAGGTAGTGCAGCCTTCACACTATTCTTTCTCTGGGCAGAGCCTAATGGCTGATTCTAACCCATCTAGCATTAATGTAAAAGCAAGGTGATTCTGACAGAAAAAAATATATAGCTCCATCTATTCAACATGGTAATATCTAAACACAGAGTTACTCACTCATTCTTCTGCATGTGGCTGCCAGCACTGCAATATCTGAGAAACTTTCCAGGTATTTAAAAATAGAAACAACAACAACTCAACCTCTTTCTTCTTTCCTGGTCATTAGGAGAAGTGGCTTGACTAGTATAGATGGATTTGGGTGTGTGAGTGAGGGGAAAGAAAAGGAAAGTTAAATTAAAGAAATCATCTTTGCATTTAGCTCTGAAAAGTTTTGGTCCTTGGCCATTTTTATCTCTTCCCCAGATGAGTTCCACCACCCAGACCATCCAGCTCCTTTGATAGTTCTGTCTAAAGCTTGCTGACAATTTTTTTCTATGGAACTTTTTTTGTGGAAAAAGCTTCATCAGAAACAAAAAATGTTGTAAAAAATTATATAGTCTAACTTTTTAATGTTTTTAAAATTCAAAATGTAAAACACCTGATACTTTTTGGTATTTCTGAAATGTTTAGTTTTGAAATTGAGGGTAGTAGCCCCTTTCTCTAAGTTTTGGGTTTTGTTTTTTTTTATACTACTGCCTCAACCTTTTTCCCCCATGGGAAAAATTGGGGGGAGATTTAAAAAGTGAGCCATTTTTACTCTTCCAAGTGAAATTCTCTCTTAGTTTTTCTCACTCACTTTTTACTTTACTTTACTTTAATTTACTCTCTCTTCCTTAGGAAAGAGAGAAAGTAACGGTTGGATTTTTTTCTTTCCCCCTAGCAGAGAAAGACAAATCAAGTCTTTGTTCCTCCAATTTGTCTCACTTTTGTATTCCTTCCCTGCATCATCCCTTTTTTCAGTAAGGAAAAAGTAAGAAAATGTGGGATTTCTCTCACCGCAACAGAACAAAATTCAAAACAAACATCTTATTTAGAATGCTTTTCATTTAAAGAAAACCCAACTGTTCATGGGGCAAAAAAGAGACCAGTTTCAACCAATTCTAATTCTGCTTCCTATACTTGCAAGTCTCTCGTATTGGTTGACAGTCCAATTGTTCCAGTAGAAGCTAGCTGTTGAGGGAGGTAATCTCTCATCTAGTAATGAGCAATCCTGTGGAGAGCTTTGAATATCAGGACAGAGACCTTCAACTGGATTCTGCATTCAGTGTGAAACCAGTTTAGAGATAAAGCACTGGACTGATGTATTCACAGTATCTGTTGTTAAACAGGTAGGCTGCTGTATTTTCGTACTAGTTGGATGTTTTTCAGGGTGTGTGGCTTTGTTCAAAGACCTAAGGAGTTGCAATGATCAAGTCTGGGGGGGTCACAAATGCCATTATCAGATCTGTTTTGCTAGGCTAGCAGCTGTCTCCTGGCTAGTTGCAGATAGAAGTGGTCTTTTTTTAATGTTTTAATTTTTTGCTGCTTTAGCGATTTGGGCTTTCACGAGTAAGGAGTTGTCCAAAAGGACTCCCAGCACAACAGACTGATCTTACTATTGATGGTGAGGGATACTGTAAAGGAAGCAAGTTTTGCAAAGCACTTCCCTTTTATACCAGCATCACCAGAAGCTGGCCTAGGTTCTGCTTTAGACAATGGAACTTCAGCTAGGTGCTGATTTATTCTACATCTTCAAGCTGGGGAATGTTGCTGTTTAAATTTGATGTAAAGGGTGCCTGATGCATATTGCTAGTACTGCAGCCCATGTTGTCTCACCTGCTCATCTTTTCATGGCACATCTTGCCACACATCATGTCAATTAAGTGTTGGAAACTTCATCACATGCTGAGGTGTTCTGACTGATCCAAGTCACCTGGGCCTGGATTTCTTCAGCTCCCTAGACTGTCACTAGAGTGTTCATGCTGGCTTCTGGCTAGCTGATAACAGGCTTATAGGAAGACCTTTTCTGATGATTTCTACTGATTACATTATAATGGAGTAGATTGCTTTGAAGGTGATTGCTAGGGCAATAAGGCAGAAATGTGTTATTTGTACAGCTTGCAACAAACGGGACCCTTGTGCGTAAAACATAAAAGTTGATCAGACAGGCCATCTAGCCTAAGCAGTCATCTGCTCCATGATGCAGCACAAGATAGTAGTAAGAAGACAATTTATGCTATTGGGGCTATTTCACTCATAGTTTCTGTCCTGCTATAAATTAGAGACAGTCCAATTTTGCAGTATATCCAGGTCTAGATCCGTGAATTTTATTCCTATTTTCCAACAGTCAATTTTACTGCCATGTATGGAGGGATGATGTCCCTGTGTTGATGTCCCAGCTTTACTCAAAGTCTGATCCAAGTGGTGTAATGTGAACCCCATGCATAGTCAGCACTATTTTTGTGTATTATGGGTGTGCTGGATGGACCACACAGAGCTTAATAAGCTCAGTTTCTCTAAGGTAGATAAGATGCTCTCCAAAAACAAATTAAATGAATTTATCAAAGAGATGCTGATTTATTTTACCTCCACTTGTCTGAGGAACAGGAACCCCAAGGGTAATCTCCAAAATGTATTCGTATTGCACTTAGCATAGTTGGGCTCCAATCCAGAGTGGGGTCTGTTGGTGCTACTGTAAAATAAATTCTTTATTGCTACTGTATCATGAGCTGGCTGTCAATGCTGTCCATTTCTGTCTAGCTCTCCAGAGCGCCTCCAAGCTTACATTCATGGAAAGCATTTGTTTGTTGAACATAACAACCTAGGCCACACCAAAACCTGCCGATGGGCTGTTTATGGGCACCAAACAGTGTTTTTTCTTATAATGATGATCACTGGTGCTGTGAATCTGTGCAGCTGCTTAGATTACTCTATGGCACAGAGGTCAAGAATGTGTGGAGCTTTCAGAAAATCAGTGCTACAGTGCAAAAACTCTCAGCCAAGTACTGACAAAGGAAGTGCTTTATTTTAATATGCTTGTAAAACAAAAAAGCTTATGCACAAGATTCTAATAAACTAAAAGCTCATGATTTATACAGCACATATTTTATCTTAGGTTTCTCTGAATCTAAGTTGGTTATCTAATAGTCACACAACCCAGTGCTTGCCCTCCAACCCATCTAGGCAGGAACAACTAAACGCCATATTTGGTTTATAGTTTATAGTTGGTGTTTATAGATGGTTTTGAAATGTCCTGACTTTATTCAAATGTAACCTCTTTAACCTTATTTGGGTGACTATACTCTAAAGTAGATGCAAGTTTTTCCATTAAAGTTTATATCCCTGCTACTGCTTTTTTGTTCTCAGAAAAATGACATGAATCATCCACCACTGGGATGGATGGGAGAGGGAAAGCTAAGAAGGTTGCATATGCCAAATGGGAAAGCATTTATCCTTATTTCACTCTCCATGATTAATCTGTAGCAGTTTCCACAAGCAGTACTCATAACACAAGGCACCAGTGTTTTGATTGGAGATAGTGCTGAGTTATAATGTATTTGCTTACATTTATGATGGCCTTTAGAAACCTATACACACCTTATTTTTAATAACGCAAGGGAGGTTTCTATTATAAGCTGTTTATTCTGTAATTTGCCACAGTGGTAAAAAACAAAAAAGTGATTTTGCAGTGATGCCAAACTCTGATGATGTTTTCTGGTTTTCAGTCCACTTCTCAAAGTATACCTGGATGAAACATCTAGGTTAGTGAGTTATAGATTGTTGTAAACTCCACAGGCCCCTCCTCCACGAGCTTTTTTTCTCCTTTTCCCCCTATGATTGGAGAGGTGTTAACTGCCCACTTCACCATGAATAGTCCATTGAAATATGTGTAAAGTACTAATGCTAAACAATCTGTTTCATCTTGTATTTAGCTTTGTCATTCTGAGTACATTTCCCAGACCTGAAGAAGAGCCCTGTGTAAGATCAAAAGCTTGTCTCTCTCACCAACAGAAGTTGGTCTAATAAAAGTTATTACTTTACCCACCTTGTCTCTCTAAAGGCTGGTCTATACTACAGGCAGATTTTTGTTGACAAAACACTCCTTTAAATGCTCCTCCCACCCATGTAACTTCCCTGCTATGCCAACATAATAAAACAACCTCTACAAGAGGTGTAGGGCTTATGTTGACGTAGATAGGGCAAATGCAGTATCAGTGTGGACAGTGGTTTCCTTACCTGGGCTGTTGGCTGTCCTTCGTGTCAATTTCACGGCTCCATTGGAGCTGGATCCTGCTCTTTGTGGGGACTGGGGATGGAAAAAGCCCTGGGCAGCTTCCTCTGGCTCCCAACAGGGAATGGAGAGGAGAGGAGCCCCAGGCAGCATCTCCTGGCTCAGAACAGGGAGCCCAGAGGGGGAGAAGCCCAGGTGAGCTTGTCAATTTCACTGCTGAGCAATGGAATTCTCATAAAAAATGTTGGCCCAAATTCAGAATTGCTGTAAATGGTAGTTTAAGTTACACATCAGGTGTAAAATGGTCATGAAATGGCTTTGTGTCTGAAGGGAAACGTAATCTGCATGCGGAAGAAATGGAACAGGGGTTTAACAGTAAGGCCTTGTCTACACTAGAAAAATAGGTCCACTTGTTGACTTACAGCCACCGCCATAATTACAGTGGTGGCTGCTGCCCACACCGCTGTCCTTGGGTCAGTGGAGTGTGTCTTCACCAGGAGCACTTCCACCAACCTAAGGGGGTAGGGTGGGGAACTGAGAGACTCTGGCTCACAGCCAGGAGAGGGCTTGCAACAGCCCAAGGCTTGCCCAGTCCCCGCTCGCAGCTGGGAGTGGAGAACCAGCAGCCCCGGAATTACAGCAGCAGGGGCTTCTTGCCCTGCTCCCAGTCAGGCGTGCGAACCAGCGGCTCCTGCTTCCTTGTCAATTTCAACACTGCTGGAATGGCAGCCCCTCCACCACTATAAGGGGATTCAGCGTCTACATTGACACTGCAGCGCCCTAGCTATGATGGCAAAAGCCCCACGCCTCTCATCGAGATGGTTTTATTTTGTCGAAAAAACAAGCAGTTTTGTTGGCAGGGGGTGTGATTGCAATGTGTGAACCAGCACTGTTTTGTCGACAAAAGCTGACTCTCTAATGTAGTCCAGGCCTAAAAAGAACTATAAGGGATTGTTTATTTTATATACTGTCGTCTCTCCTCTATCTCCCCTGACACTCTGCGTATGCCTGCACAGTCTCTAACCCTAACTCTAACCTAATTCAGTTTTTGCTAATTCAGTTTGATATTCAGCAGAAGTGACTTACATTGATTTATGTCAGGACTGAGTTTTCCCCCCCACCAAAAACCTAATTGCTTTTGCACACACAAAAAAATGGCAAATCAGTGTAAATCACACTAGTTTACAGGGTATGTCACTAAATACTCATTTTCACTTGACGTGTTTTATGTCATTGTTTATGTCACTGCTGAATTTGGGCTATTATATAAATTAAACGCTTGCAAGACTGGATGGTTTAGAGGACTGGCAATGGAAATAGTATCTGTCACCTATAAAACACTGATACAAATTCTAATCAGATCAAAAGTTCTCACCATATGATGCTGTTATAAAATGAGTTTGGTCTCCTTTTGGTTCCCAGTGCATGGATATCAACACCACAGTTGACTCTAATTAGCATCCTTGTTGGCTGTCCCAGATGAGAGGCCAAGAATTTAAACAGGCAGGGATATTGATCCTACCTTCCCGTCAGAAATGAGGCACATTGGCAGGGCAATTTGAGGAAGTAAAAATTCTGCCTGTGCTATAGCTATTCTACACGCTCGGGGACTGCTGGTTAAGCATGTGTCACAAGCATTAAATTAATACTAAAAGTTATTTAAATGTTCAGCTTTTCAGCTATGCTTTTTACTCTTTCTTTGTTTCTAATATGGGGGCAAATGCTGCAGTTAATGGGAGTTTTCCTATGCAAGGCAAGGATTTTGACCCTCCTCTGTATCTTTGTCCCAGATTTCATCCTTGGCAGGTGGAGAGCTATGGAACAAGTTGACATTTTAGAGGCTAGTTTGGGAATCAGATATTTTGTTTGTATGTTTTCCTTTGGGTTTGGATGGGCTTTTTGGGTTTTCTGAAGTATTTTGGAACACTTCATGAGTTCATAGGGCTACCGCACCCCTCCTGAGCCAAAGAAGTTGCTTTCTTCATTGAGAAATCTCATTTCAAAAGAAAATTACAGCTTCAGATGACTTTTATTTCCAAATGCTTGCATTACTCAGAAAATCTGAGTTCATCCTGTTTTGTGGGATTTCTGATTTATTTTTCAAGTTGCAGGACTCTTGGTTTGCTGTGTTTACTGTAAATGTGTCCACTTGCCTCACAAAAAATCTGGAGAAACCTCTGGTCTGACTTCAGTTTAAGGAAAGAAAACAGTAATGTAAAAAGATACTTGTTCTCTGCCATTACAATGAAAACCATCTGTTGAGGCATTTATAGGCATAAATCTCTCTTACCATGGACATGACTATTAATTAAATATCAGAATCTTTTTCAAATAAGGAACTTAATTTTCAAGCTCTATTTGAATGTCATATTCTTAATGAAAAGAAGAAATCTGTTCCTATTTTTCTTTGGTATTGCTGTAAAGAGGAGGTTGCTAGATTGTGCTCCATGGAAATCTTGTCGGTGGTCCAGAGAGCTGGTTGGTCTCACCACATGCTGGCTCCTTTTTATTTCCTGCTGCTAAATTGCATTAAAAGATATCTACATTAAACACTTTTCTAATATTGCTCTTCCACGTAAGGAACTGCAGTAGCTGCCACAGGGTTGTTACGGGATCACATGTAAGCAGGGTCTGAATAGATTCTCCCCTCCAAGCTGGTATTTGCATGAGCACACCCACCCTACTTGAGTGTTCATCAAGATGGGACTGCTTTGCCCATATGATCCCTGTGGCTGGTGTTGGGTTACAAATCACTGTGGTGTTAAATGCCAGGGTAAGGAAATGTTTTTCCCTTTATTATATGAGCAAAGGGCAGCAGAACTGTGCTTAGCCTATTCTGATTGAAGGATCGCTAGCATCTGAACCGAACTGGCTAAGCAAGGGGCTAGGATGCCAGAGCCCTGTGAATGTGGATAAGGGTTGGGGACAAGTATTCCTGCCTGGAAGTGTAGGCTCTGACTGAAGAGCCCCAAGCATGGTTTAACCTCCCTCTCCCACTTTTCAAAAATGGATCTAATTAAAATTCCAATTAGGAGTCTTTTGTTTTGTTAACTGCTCACCGGAGTTGAACTCCTCTGCCTAAGGGACAGCCCTCCTGCCCCGCTTCAGCACTGAGGTTCACCCACTAAGAGCTGACAATCTCTAAGAGCTGAAATCACTGAGAGCTGAGAATCAGAGAGCTGGGTGGAATCTCAAGAGGCCAACCTGCAGAGGTCAGAGTGGAGAAGCAGGTGGCAGCAGATGGTGATGATGGGCAGGGTGGCTAGCAGGCGGCTAGTAGAGTGGCCTGTGGAGCAACAAGTAGTGAGCAGGGCAGCTGGACAACAGAGCAAGCCAGGTGCCTTCTTTCCCCCCACACACACAACCAGGGTGGGAGGTGAACTCTGCAGCCTCACCTCGAGACTCTGGGTCAGCCCTGACTTAAGGACAACACCTATGAGCGGGGTGCTGTGAAGGGAGGGGCACATGAAAGGAATTTCTTGTTGCTGGATTTAAGAACCTGAAGCAAAAGGAAACTACCCAATGTACTCTGGAGTGGCTGTTTTGTCCATGGTTTTATGGGTGTGAATCCTGCTTGCAACATTTTCCCAAGTTAATGCCAGGTTACTTTCCCCCTTTTTATTGTCTCTTTTCTACAGTCAGTCTCTGTGCCTGCAAGAGTGGAAGTATTGCATCTAGAGGTGCTCAAGGGGTGCTGTGTAATTGTCCCAGATTACTGGGTGTGGGCTGGAGCTGGCTTTGTGTTGTATTGTTGAAAGGAACCTCTAGATATTGAACCCGGCCCTTGTGGCTGCTGATTCCGACTGGCAGAAGGGTCATTCCCAAATGGGAGGAGAAGTGGACGACATGATCAAGAATATGAGGACAAATGGTCGGAGACGAATCTCTTTTAAAATGCTATTTGTATATCAGTAAATCCGTAATAGCCAAAGAAAATAAAAATGTCTTTAAAATTGGAAGGATACCAAATATGTATTTGGTCAGGGCCTGGGTGGCTGTTTGGAAGCAGTGGATCTCATGCTGCTTTGCTGCAGTAGGGACCTGTTTTGGGATCTTTGTTTGTTTGCCTAAGTCAGGGTCTGCCTTATTTCAATCTTGCATGATTCAAATTGGTCTGTCAAAGAGGTCACACTAGCTCACTCTGGAGGGAGGGCAGATTCTCATGGCATAAGACCTCTGAAGGGATGCTAAGTCTTCCCATGGAAATGTCCTACTTATCTTTCCGCAAAAGGATTTTTCATTAAAAAACCTGTAAAATGTTCCCTTCCTATTGAGGTCCAGTCTGAACATGAGACTGGGTTTCTTAAATGCAGACTCTGTCATGTAAACACTTTTCTAATGATTTCTTTAAAAGGATCCCCCCCCATCCCTGTTTTAATAAGTAGGGTTAACTGTGGTGAATAAGTACTGCTGTGTTTCTGTTAAAAGCGAAAATATATCCTCTGCACACAACCCCTTTCTAGACTTCTTTTTTCTTTCTCCAAACCCATATCTAATTGAGAAGCAGAAATAACTTTCCAAAATACAGCAAATATAGTGGGTGTGTTAAACTGCCTCCTAACATTTAGCTAATGAATCTGGCCATGGATTTACTGTAACAAGATTTGATAGAAATTGTAAATGATGCCTGTTTGTATTGGAGTGAGGAAACATTTAACCATAGGTAATATATATGATAAACTTGCAACACTAGCTAACTGAAAAACACATGGGAACAGCATATGTGCCAATTCAAATAGAGTTTTATTAAAATCACCTGATTTTAAGCTACCTTTTAGTATTCCCATTTAATAGTGTAATGAGAACCAGTTATAACATGAATTTTTGTGTGTGTTATAGAATTCAGCAAGCTACACATCAGACATGCATATTAATTTATACAGAGAGCATCAGTAAAGAATGATGAGGGCCTTTACTAAACATAAATATAGGAAATCTACATGGCCTTCTATACCAACACAGTATTTCCACAATCTGCTGAAAACATCTGAAGCAGAAGCTATCAAAGCTTTCCTGAGACCTTTTAACATAAAGACTGTGTCATGAATTAAAGAGCTCAAGCTGTTGACTACAACAAGGACTCTAGAATTACCAATGAAGAACAGTACCTATGAGTGACCATTCTTACATTAACATCTGCAGCCATTGAAATGGCCACTTGCTTCTGAAGGCAGGGGAGCAACCTATTATGGACATGTCCTAGTATCCTCTTTCAGCTGCCATTTCACTGAAGTGCCAGGTGCAAAAGATGTGCTTTAAAGGAGACTATACAAGAGGGTAATGTTCACAGTGATTACAAACTGATAATTGCTTACTCACTATTTCCTCATTTCAGCCAACTGGCTGCTTCAGTAATTATTTTCCTGTTCTTTATTCCTATAAATGTTGTGCCTGAGGTTGGGGACTGCATCTCTTCTTTATCATTCTAAGCCTCTATTGAAATCCTGGCAATGTAGCATTAGGTTCAGTGTATATGATTATGCACTCGCAATTTCAACCCTGGAAACAACCACACTCTGTAGCATATCGTAGCTGCTAGGTGACCTAAAATTCTTCCCCCACCCTCATGTATTTAAGAACCTAATAGATTTCTTGCTGAGTCTGATGTGAGAAAAGATTTGATTTCAGACCATTAACCACATTCTTAGTAACCTCATAGTTCTGAATTCTGTTTGTAGAGACTTTGGGATGATGGGGATTGCATCACACCATACATCTTGTAAAGTCAGCTACTGTGTCTGTAGCGGCTGATTTATGAAGGATACAATAGAAAAGTATTTAATAGTATTCCCAAAAGTGTCAGGGCATATTACATTCTTTTAAAATGAAATTCTTTTTAGAGGGGAGGCAGCGGTGCTGAAATATGGTGATTGGCACCATACGAGTATGAAATACTTGAGTGCTTTTAAAATAACAACAAAAAAGGAAACAAAATGATTGTCAGGCCTCTTTGGGCAATCTTTA